>CM046953.1:43220701-44420701 GCA_025698515.1 Gossypium sturtianum | reverse complement strand
CTTTAGCTTAGTAGTTAGTTAAATTTAGATTAAATAACAACTTCACTTATTTTAGGCTAGTTAATAAAAAGAAAGTTAGTATTAGTACTTTTGGTTCCTTTGGGTTCGACAATCCGGTCTTGCCTAAGCTATACTACTGTTCGATAGGTGCGCTTGCCTCAAATCGTTGTCATAGTTAGTTTCCAGGTTTGATCATTCTTTTTATAAATTTAAAACTCTGAAATCACAGCAATCAAGTTTTTGGCGCCGTTGGCGGGGAACTAAAATATTAAGAAAGCTCTATTTTTATTACTTTAGCCATTATTTTCCGCAATTTTTTTTTTATTTTTTATTTTTATTTTGTTTTTAACTTTGCTAAATTTTTCTTTCTTTCTTTTCCTAGCAGGTACCTCTAGTTTATGACTAGAAGGAACCCGAGAGGACCACTAGTATACGACAGTGATATTGAAGCTACCGCTCGCAGGAATCGCAGAGAAAGTAGGCGAGCCCTAAATTACACAGAAAAAGAGCGAGAAGGCAGATCCAATCCTACAGAAGGGATGGACGAGAATAATCTACCACCACAAGATGTGGCAGAAAATAATGCTCCGCGTACTATGTACGATTATGATAAATCTCATTTAACAGGAGCAGAATCAAGTATTGTTAGGCCTGCTATAGCTGCTAATAATTTTGAATTAAAACTTAACACTATACAAATGATTCAACAATTTGTTCAATTTGATGGTTTACAGATTTAAGACCCAAATACTCATATAGCTAATTTTTAGAGTTACGTGATACCTTCAAAATAAATGGTGTTTCGATGATGCCATCCGTCTTGATTTATTTCCCTTTTCATTAAGGAATAAAGCTAAACAGGGGTTAAACTCGTTACCACGAGGGTCAATCACTACATGGGATCAAATGCCAGAAAAATTTTTATTAAAATATTTCCCACCGGCCAAAACGGCCAAATTACGAAATGATATCTCTTCTTTTGTGCAGATGGATTTAGAAACATTATACGATGCATGGGTGAGATACAAGGATCTCTTGAAAAGGTGTCCGCACCATGGTTTACCCTTGTGGCTCCAAGTCCAAACTTTCTTTAATGGTGTAAACCCCTCAACGAGGCAACTAATTGATTCAACTGCCGGTGGAACCCTGAACAACAGAACTCCTGAAGCAGCCTACGAGTTTTTTGAAGAGATGTCACTGAATAACTATCAGTGGCAGGTTACAAGGACAAAACCAAAAAAATCAGCCGGAGTTTTCAACCTCGACGCAGTAACCATGCTATCAACACAAGTAGAGATGATGAATAAAAAGCTTGAGAGTTTGTGTTCTTCGCAGGTACATCCAGTAATGCAGTGCGACGCAAGTGGAACTGTGGCGAATCTTGAGTACCCACCCTACCAACCGGGCACAGAAAGCGAATAGATGAACTATATAGGTAATAATTTCAGATCTAATAATAACTCTTATAGTAATACTTATAATCCAGGTTGGAGGAACCACCCAAATTTTTCATGGGGAGGTCAAGGAAATCAAGGAATCAAAGACAGCAACCTCCTCAAAATTTCCAAAATCAGCCCTATCCTCAGGAAAAGAGGCCGAACCTTGAAGAGATGCTGACAAAATTTATGGCAGCCACAGATAACCGTCTCCAAGACACTGAAACCACCCTTAAGAATCAACAGGCATCAATTAAGGGGATAGAAAGTCAAGTTGGGTAACTTACTAAGACAGCTGGACAACTTGCAAAGATAATTTCCGAACGACCGCAAGGGCGTCTACCAAGCAACACTGAGATTAACCCAAAGGAGCAAATCCAAGCTATCACAGCTCATGATAGTATAGGGTTAGATGAACCCAATCCAATACAAGAAAACGAGGTAGAGAAAGGTAAAGTTGAGGTAACACAAGAAAAGCCAAAACCGGTAATCAAAAAGTATCAACCTCGCATTCCTTATCCCGAAGCAATGAAGAGAGACGATACAGAAGAACAATTTGATAAGTTTCTTAAACTTTTAAAGAAATTACATATAAACTTACCGTTACATGAAGCTCTTTCACAGATGCCAGATTCTAGAAAAATTTTAAAAGAGCTTTTGACGAACAAACGAAAGATAGACGAGGCATCACACGTGGAACTAAACGCAATGTGCTCGGCAATCTTGCAAAATAAACTACCACAGAAATTAAAAGATCCAGGGAGTTTCACGATTCCATGTTTAACTGGTAGTTTACCTATTGATAATGCATTAGCTGATTTAAGGGCAAGCATAAATGTCATGCCTTATAATTTTTTTAAACAACTAGGTCTAGGGAAACCCAAAAAAACTAGGATGAGCATCCAAATAGCTGATAAAACTGTTAGAATTCCTAGGGGTATTATCGAAGATGTTCTTGTAAAAATTGATAAATTCGTTTTCCCAGTAGATTTTGTTGTCTTAGACATGGATGAGGATAATTCGATTCCCTTAATTTTAGGAAGACCCTTTTTAGCAACTGCTAGAAAAAAAATTGATGTTGGTACAGGAGAACTCATACTTCGTGTAGGTGACGAATCGATCAGTTTACAAGCTCTTAACTAGGCCAGGACAACAATTGATGAAGGTGAGAAAGTAAATTCAGTTGATAACCAAGTAGTTCAACTTTCACCACAGGAAACACCACAAGGTTACAAACCTGAGCCGAATCATGGACCCCATGACAATAAAGAAGAAGTACATAAAGAACGAAGCCTCAGGGTCGACAAATTAGAAGAGTGGAAAACACAATTTAAAGAAGAACCGAAACCACACGAAGTAAAACCGACGGAGCCCCCAGAAAAGCTCATAGGAACAACAAACCACTTCAAAATAGGATACCAGGTACTGTTAGATAAAGCCGATCCTCGCCTCATTACATCAGACCTGAACACAAATGAAGAAATTCCTCTTGAGGTACACAATATTTTCCTATATGGAACAGTCGAGGTAAGTAATTTTATTTTTAGTACTTTCAATGTAACATCCCCAAACCCGGCCCATTCACTGCGACCGAATCTGGGTATGTCACTGCGGAAAGACGGGCGGAAATCCTTGTTGACTCTGACTAGAACCGTAAGATTTACTAACTTTTTGGTAAAACTCATGTTCTTTTAAAAATAGACTTTAGACTTTGTTATTATAAAAAAAATGACCATATATTAAAAAAAAACACTTTATTAACTTATATAAAACCAATGTGAATACATAGGTTGCTAATAATAAATTCATTTTCACATATTGGTTCAGTTTAATATAATCCAACCATAGTTTAAAGTAATAATAATATAGTTCCCAAAATAAATAAAAATCAAAAGGCCTTTATTACAACAATATTTAAACCCAACTACTTAATATAAATAAGCTTTAAAATATTTAAACTTTTCCTTCATGGGCCACCATGTGTCCTCTCCGATCCCTGGTCCAATTCTACGCATCACCGAAATGGTTAGAGAAAAGAGTGAGTCCACCGACTCGGTGCATAAACACAACACATATTCCCACACGTATGGGCTTGGCCCATACCCACACAGATTCTAAATGAAATCGAGGCAAGAATGCATTTTAGCCCAACCCATCGTCCAACCGTAACACCAACCTTAGCGGACTCCTGCCCAAGGCCGTGGCTAACCCACCACCGATCACCTCGTGATCCATAAACCTTACCTTGGCAAACTCGCTGCTCAAGGCCGTGGTGAGCCACCGATCAACTCAAGTGATCCCAATATCGTAATCCGCTCGGCGACGCACATAGCCATCAACCGCCGAGATGGGCACCGAGCCAACATCTCCCTTGAGGTAGCACAAAGCTAACCCTCAAGCGCTAACGTAGCCGAGGCTAACATTAGACCACGTACATCATATGTACCCTTCTTCCTTCATCGAATCAAGCCCAAATCCCATGCAACTATATAAATGTCACAGGTTAAATCATCATATAACATGAGTATATATTTATATACATATTTATCATATCATCACTACATCATACATATATAAATATACATCATAATTAACTTACCATCACCGTTTGACTCACCACTTAAGCCATCCTAATCGGCTACACACACATAATACACATGTAAAAACGTTAGCAAGCAAACCGAGAAATAGTGCGATGTTTACAACACCTAATTACTAGCACAACCGATCAACCCCAAACGCTACTCTATGCCTCTCCAAATGCTGCCTATCTGAAACCAGAAAAGGTCTCTCGCATTAGGCTCTTCTCCCCCCTACAAACGGCCTTATCATCATATACTTTAACAACCTTAAACTTAATCGAAATATCACATACATAGCTTACCAAAAAGCCTTACCACCACTTACCAAGCCGACTGCTAACTACTGAGACTAGACCGAAAGCCTTAAAATCCCAGAATACCTTCAACCATGATTGCAGCAAAACCCGAAGAGGTCTAAACTAATTTTCGGCCAATAGTGCTACCAAAGTGAGGGAAAGAAATTCGGCAAAGGTGGTGGTGTAGATTCGGCTATCAATAAAATCAAGGGGTAGGGAATAGTGGTTTCGGCCAAAGAGAAGAGAAAGAAAGGTGTGGGGTGTACCTTCGATTTAAAAAAATGGAAGAAAAAGGGGGAATGCAAGATGAGTGGTTCGGCCAAGGGTCCAAAAGGAAGAGAGGAAGGATGGCAATGAAGGTTTCGGCTCAAGTGAAATGGAAGAGATGTGTGAAGAAATTTTCGGCAAGCAAGCACATGGGAAAAACCCAAAAGGATGAGCACCTTCCCCTATTTATAACATTCGGCCAAGCTCCCCCCTAGAAGAAACAAAATTCGGCCAAACACTCCACCTCCCCACAAAATCCCAACATTCTCTCCTAAAAACACTCTACACCATCCCTTCAAATAAAATCAAAAAGTAACCAACCCACCTCTTCTCCTAGCCATCCATTCAAAACATTTGAACAAGTCAAATATCCTTCATTTAAGCATCCAAAACCGTCCAACACTCTACCTTTATGACGCAAAAACAAAGGCCTCCTGCTGCCCTTGCGAATCGAACCTGAGACCCTTACCAGCTCCCCCTTGAGGCGTCACTTTTCCCATGCCTTATGTGGCGCCTCCTTGCCACTCTGCCAGCTTATTTCTTGTGCCTAATTCCCACCAAAATTTCTCTTAAGGCCCCCTCTATCCAAGCTCCCCTTTTGACCCCTAAAACTAAAAATTTTCCTAAGGCATCTACCACCACCTAGGGTTCTCAGGACCCCTAAAACTTACCCAACCACACACTAAAGTGTGCCAACCCCCGAGCTAAGCCCCAAAAGCCTAACCCCTAAAACCAGGGTGTTACATTCAATATAAATGCTTCTCGACTTAAACTTTATAAAGGAAATAGAACTGATAGCATGAGGGAAGATATTCAAATTTTTAAACCACCCTGATTTTTTTGCGAATACGAGGAAAGTCTAGCTTAAGACTTTAAACGAGCGCTTCTCGGGAGGCAACCCGAGCACTAACCCTAATTACTTTCGTATTTGTTTTCATTTTATTTTCTTTCATTCTCTGTAACAGCCCAATTTAGGGCCTAGTAAGAATAGTGGTGCGAGACCACGAATCCGAGGTGAATTTATGATTTTTTAAGGTTCATGCCTTGTTTGCATGTTAGTGTGAAAGTTTCATGAAGCAATTTTTCTAAATTGAAGTTGAATGGTCAAAAAGGACTAAATTGCAAAAGTTGCAAATTATGAGTTTCTAGAAGCATTTTGTATGAAATAGCTCTTGAATAGCAATTAGGAGTCCTTAAATAGCAATTTGCCCAAATTATAATTTTTGGACAAAATTGGATATGGGATAGTAAATGGTGATACTTTTAAGAGAAGGGCATTTTGGTCATTTACCTATTAAATGATTAATAAAGGAAAATGATGACAAAAATAATTATCATCTTCTTCCTCATTGCCGAAATTTTCAAAGAAACCATAGCTAGGGTTTGCTCATCTTTCAAGCTTGCTAGTAAGTTCATCTTAGTCCCGTTTTTAATATTCTTCGTGTTTTTGAAGTTCTTGTATTATGAATTAGCTATTTTTAGCTATAAAATGAGCTAAGATGCATGTTCAAAATCTACCCATGTATGACATGCTTGTTAAATGATGTTTCATGGAAGATTATGAGAGTTTGATGTTAGATAAACATCTTTTCCTTAATGAATTTCATGAAAAATGAATATAGGGACTAGTTTGTAAAAGTTTTGAGATTTCTCATACATAGTAGAAATAGTGAGAATTGATGGTTGTTATAGTAGAGAAAATGAATCAGCTAAGCATGAAGTTTAAGAAAGTTGAATGAGAATCATTTTACGAGCCTTGGGGCAAAAGTGCAAATATGAGAAAGTTTAGGGGCAAAATAGTAATTTTGCCAAAGTATGATTTAAGAGTCAATTTAGTCAATGTGAGTATTAAATGATCTATTTATGACTATAGATCAAAAAAACAAAGCCCGGATCGAAATCGAGGTAAGAACAAGGTCGAGGACTAAATTGCATACCTAGCTACATTTTGTATATTGAGGTAAGTTTGTATGATTTCTAAGCTTTATGATTTATATCATTGAATTGCTTAGTATAATATACAATGATATTATGAAAATGTTTAATGTTATGTTAAACAAAGAAATTTATGAAATCAAGCATGAGAAAGCCCCGATTGAAGTTGAATAGCTTAGGATACTCAATCTACCACATGAAACAAGAAAGTCCGTATAAGACCAAGCCGAGGCATGGCATCGGCAAGAAAGCAAGATATCATGCAAGTCCAAGGCAAGCTTGGCATTGAATAAGTTATCATGTAAGTCTAAGGCAAGCTTGGCATTGAATAAGTTATCATGTAAGTCCAAGGCAAGCTTGGCATTGAATAAGTTATCATGTAAGTCCAAGGCAAGCTTGGCATTGAATAAGTTATCATGTAAGTCCAAGGCAAGCTTGGCATTGAGTAAGTTATCATGTAAGTCCAAGGCAAGCTTGGCATTGAACAAGTTATCATGTAAGACCAAGGCAAGCTTGGCATTGAACAAGTTATCATGTAAGACCAATGCAAGCTTGGCATTGAGAAGTTATCAAGAGAAAGAGATCCCATATAAGTCCAAGTTAAGGCATGGCATTGGTGAGAACAAGAAAGACTTCGTATAAGTCCAAGTTAAGTCATGGCCTCGAACTTTAGATGAGATTTAGTATCCTTAGTTATTCATATAAATTCCTCGGGCAAACGAGTTAAGCTCCAAAGAGATAACAAGAAAGCTAAGTAAGTAAGGTTATTATCAAGTGAAAAAGAATATTATTCATGTTATGAATGATGAATTATAAATTATGAGTATTATGTTCAAGTATGCTGATCAATGTGATCTAGTGATACAGGTACTTTGTTTGCCTATCAAGTATGAGACTAGTAAGTTTCATGAGTTATGTAAGAATCAAGTATGAGTAAGTAAGTTTTATATAGCTGAATTTATGATGCCATTGTTTATATCAAATGGTCTATATTAAGTAAGAATGTTGCTATATGTATTATGCAAACTTACTGAGCTAAATGCTTATGTCTTTCATTCTTTCTTTCCATGTAGTCCCGTCAATTTAATATAGAGGATCACCGTCATCGGAGCTCGGAGCACACTATCAATCGCTATTTTGGTATAGCCAAGTTGTTTTATTAAGTATGGCATGTATAGGTAGCATTCCATTTTGAGTAAATGTTTTAAGAAGAGCCAAAGTATAGGCTATTAAGTTTGTTATTCTTTTGTATATGGCTAAGTGATTGGCCAAGTGTGTATGTTTATAATTATCAATGAAGCATGTAGTATTATTCAAGATGATGTAGTATTGATTTGTAGAAATGAGTATGAATTGTATCTTAATTTCAGGATGGCAATTGGCTTGGTAAATAGCCTCTAAGTGCCCACACGGTTAGACACACGGGCGTGTGTCTAAGCCGTGCGTAAACTGCACCTTAGTCTTATAAGTAAGAATAGGCCACGAACTAATCCTACGGCCGTGTGTTAAGGTCGTGCATGACACACGGTTAGAACATGGGCGTGTGCCTGGCCGTGTGAAATAAGTCAGTATATCAAGATGTAGTACACGGCCTAAGTCCACGGGCGTGCCATGGCTGTGTGTTATAAGTCAGAATGCTAAGGTTTTTCACACGGGCTAGGACCACGGGCGTGCCATGGCCGTGTGAAATTTGGCAGTAAGCTCGAGTTTTAGGGCACGGTCTGAGGACATGGGCGTGTATGCCTATGCACGGGCATGTCTTATATTACACGGGCGTGTAACCCCTGTTTCAAAGAAAAGTTTTTTGATAAGGTTCTGAAAGTTTACCAGTACGAATTTAAGGCCTCGTAGGCCCATGAAATATACGAATTGTTTAAGAATGGGAAGTTTTAATTTCGAAACAAAAATTTATAGCCTGTAATGTCATGATTAAGTAAGTTCAAGCATAGTAATGTCTCGTATCCGGTCTGAGCCTTAGACTCGGGTATGGGGTGTTACATTCTCTTAGTCTTAAACACCTAGTGCAGATTTCCAGCCCACACGGCCTTGCACACGGCCGTGGCCGTGGCCGTGTGAAGGTACAGAATCTCCGTACTGACAATGGCAGAAGAGGTAAAAGTCAGAAAGAATCAAATCTTTAGAGTCACGGACTCTAACCACCACCCCACGGGCACCGACTGTAACATTCGGGATTTAGGGGTTGTGTGGTTAGTGCATAATTCAAGTGATAGTGGGCCTAGTGTGTGTTTGGTTGTGTTTTAAGGGTTTGGAGAACCCTAGGATGTAGGAGAGTGCCTTGGAAAAATAGTAGATTTTGAGTTTAGTAAGGGGAGCTAAGGGAGTGAGGCCTTAAAGGAATAAGTGGTGGAGTTTATGACACAAAGATAGCCTTGGAAAAGTGGCAAGGGACGCCACCTGGGGTGCTGTGGAGTTTGCGTCAGAGGGAGCTTCAGGAGGGAGGAGGTTCGAGTCTTGATGGCAGCATAAAGTGTGTTTTATTTTTGCATGTTGGCGTTAAGGGAGAGGGGGAGTGATGGACGGCATTTGGACTTCCAAAGGATGAGATAAGGCTTGACTTGGCCGAATCTACACATTACTTACCTTGCTTACCTAAATCCCGAATCTACAGTTTCAAGAGCGAGAAGTGACGGTTTCGGGATTTAGGTAAGCAAGGTAAGGAGGTTTATAATATTCGGCCATAGGCCATCTTGGTTATTAGTGTTGACCGATTTTGATTATGGATGTATAGGGGCAAATCGACAGTGGTTAAGAGGAACTTCCGGGATTTTGATTCGATTTGGTAAGATTATTCGATAAGTTCTAAGATTCATTATGTTAGACTAAACCGTTATCGATTAACCAGTTGTTCTGATTAAGTATTGTGATGGAGGCGAACACCAGTCAAGAAGGAAGAGGGATAGTCTCTATCCCGAAGTTTAAGAAGAGATCGGTTTTTGCGGTACAAGATTGGCCACCGGGGTGTGGGCCAGCAGCAGAGCAAGAGAGTAGGCAGATAGCGGTAGTTTCACTTAGTGATAGCATCGGGATTGAGAGCGTAGTGCTTCAAGTTATCAGGTGTGTAGTTAGCCTACCATTTTACGGGATTTATGTGATACTTGCATGTGTTGTATATGTGTTATATATGTGCTAATAAGTGCAGTGGAAATTATGAAATGGATGCCCTTAAAGGGAATACGTCAATAATCGAGTTAGTACCAAATCGATGAAATGTGGATTATGAATGTGAATACGATTGAATGCTTGGATAACATGTACATGCATTATTTATCATGACATTATTATATGTTGCATGTGCATGGGATGGGTTATGAATATGAAAGAAGGTACGGGTGTACTTCGAGTACGTGGTTTGATGTTAGCCATGAGCTACATCGTGGATTGGCGCTAACTGAGGTCGTGTTGTGGATTACTTGTGATTAAGTTCACGTGGATTGATGAGTGGCTCTGTGCCTCATCGTGGTTGATATCGGCTATGTGCCATATCGTGGTTGATGAGTGGCTATGTGCCTCATCGTGGTTTGATGTTAGCTACGAGCTACATCGTGGACGGCATTAATTGCCGAAATGGTGTGTAGCGGTTGAAGGGTGATTTAGAAATCCCCTGGTGTGTGGTGGCTGGATACGGGGGTGTGTAGAGGATGGACCCTAGGTTGGGTTGGGTGCACTTTGCATGATTATGTGTGGCCTTGTGGTTATTGATGTGGTTATGGGCCAAGCCCAATATGTGAATGTGGAACAGTGTGGAAATGGGCCAAGCCCAATATGTGGAATCATGTGGTTAATTACATTATGATCCGATATGTGGTATGGATATGGGCCAAGCCCAAATTGTGATATTATGTGAATAAATTGCCTCGTTATCTGTTATGTGGGTTGATATGTGGTTTGATATGTGGGTGGAATTCAGTGGACTAATTACACACTGAGTCTGTTAGACTCACCCAAATTTTTATCAAACATCGCAGGCGATACGTGATGCTTGGACCGGGTTGGAGAGGATACGAGGTGGCCATGCAGAAGATGTTTTATTTATTTTATGCAGTTTAATATTAAGTATTTTTGAATAATTATTTGATGTAATAAGGGCCACTTAAAGTATTTGAATTTTATTGTTATGTTTTAGTTGGATGGATGATTAATTTACTATTTGGAAATGACTTTATTTTCAACAACTTACAATTTAAAATATATCTATATATAATAGTTTTTAAATCTCCAAATTTTACTTGGCATTTTAAGTATATAATGTTTTACAAATGACAACAAATTTTCATGTCTTCACTCTTACGACGAAATCTTTTCAAACTTTTTCTCAGTGACACACCAGATCCGGTCAAGGCTCGTGGGCCGGGTTTGGGGGTGTTACACTGACCAAATGCCACGGCCGTGCGACGCGGCCGTGGACGACACTAACTTATTACCAACGGGCGTGGCAGTCTGTAAAATGGGCGTGGGAGACATGAACGATGCTCAACACGGCCGTGCGATGTGGCCGTGGTCGACACTGGTAGTTTACACACAGGCGTGGCAACAAAAACATGGGCGTGAGAGAACCGATACGATGCATAACATGGCCGTGCGAGGCAGCCGTGTGAATTAACACACCTGACTTGAGAATTCTATTTAAACCACCCACCCCTCCCTCTTCTCACCCATTCAGCCCATTTAGTTTTTCTTTTCTTTCTCAACCATCTCCCTACTTTTCTTCCCCAATACATTCCCAAATTCCTTGAGCTATACCAAATGCCGAAGAAGCGGAAGGAATCAAGCATAGTCTCCCAGAGGGAGACCGATCTATATAAGTTCATGCTGCCCGCTTCATTCACTCGCCAAGCAAAGGGTCTTTGAGACAATTTATCTTTTCTTTTACTTTTATCTTCTCCTTTATTTTCCTTCTCTTTGACTATCTTATACTTAATTTAGTTTATTTTAATTTAGTGTCTTAGTGTCGAGGTTCTTGGTGCTTGGGAATCACGCCACTTCCATACCACCATGACACCTCCATGACCTTAGAGGTCACACCCACCTCATGAACCATCCAACAATAATGACCCTCACCATCCATCTTTTCTTTTAATTTTATTTTACTTTCTATTTTCTTTCTCTTTATCTTTCTTGTCTTTAATTATATATTTAGTTTATTATAAATGTGTCTTCATAATTCCTGGCTAATCCTCCATGAGCTACCCAATTTCTTCATCTAGCACAGAGCTCGTTAGTAACCGCCACAACAAAAAGATGACACCTCCAACGTAGCTTTCATCTCTAATCCAAGGATGTCATCCATAATTCAGGAAGTTTCACTTTTCCCCATATCTTGTGATTTTATTATTATCATGAAATTATCTATATTTGTACATTGAGGGCAATGTACATCTTAAGTGTGGGGGGGTGAACAACCTAAATAGGTGCCAAACTTTTTGCATTGTTCTCAAATCCCTGAATTATGCCTTGTCTTAAAGTAAATTTCTCATATTATCATTAGAATGAAATTTCCATGATTGATGATTTTTATTGATATGTTTTAGATTAAGTCATTGATAATTATGCATTGATAATTAAATTCTAAGATACTAGAGAATCAAGCATGATAAGTCTATTTTTCTATTATAAAATTTTTTCTAGGTTGTTAACCTGAATTTGAATATTACTTTGAAATTTGAAATTTACAAGGTTGATATAAAAAATACCCATAATTTTTGTGAGATTTTGAGCCTTATAAGAGCATATATCCTTTTTCTTGCTCACTTTTTGATTATGAGTGTGTCAACATTGATTTGTTATTCTAGAACTTGCATCGATTATACATGTTGAGACCACATATTTGATTTGATATACAAAAATGATAAAGGCACCTAGGATTTAACCCACTTACTCCATAAAAAGCCTACCTTCATAATTAACCCCTAGTGAACCCCTTTTGATCCTAACAACCCTTTTTATTGACTCACCCACTAATATTAACCCAAAACCCTTTGTATTTGTTATCACCATCCTTCTTGACTACCCTTTTTTTGTCGAGATTTGATTTGATCAGTTGCCTAACTATGTTCTTTATTTCAGTTGTTAAAGTTCTTTACTTGATTTGTTCTAAAAAAAAATTCGAAGTATATTCAGTATTAGTATGATGAAAAGCGAGCTTGTACATTTAACGTCTATTTATTGAAGAAGAAGCTCGTATTATTAGTTTCAAAGTTTCAATTCATGTAATTATTTACTTTTCAGTTCATTGTTTCTAGTTAGGTAATTTTTCAGGTCGATCTCGATTCTAACCCTCTAATTCAGCCTTTATCCACACCTTAACCCAAGCCCCGTTACAACCCTTTCAAAGACCTTTTGATTTGTGCATCATCTCATATTACAGTGGTGGAGATTTGATTTTCATGCAAGCCTATGGGATTAACTTTTCAGTTTTGATGTTTGAGTGCTTAATTCTGAACCTTAAACACTTCGAGTGATTTGAGTGAATCTTTTGTGAGAATGTCAATCCTTGTAGGTTTTGGATTAGAGGTAATTATTTAGATGAGGGGAAACACCTATGTTTTGTGCTACAAATGTATGACTTATATTGTTTGAATATTTAGGACTCTTTGAGTTAAATTATCCATGTATAAATTATCTATAAATTATGATGAGACATTGTTGATAGGAATATTGAATCATGGAAAGTTCGTTTTAATTGTAAGTTGAGAATTTTGCTTGAGGACAAGCAAAAGCTTAAGTGTGGGGGTATGTGATAAACCGTAAAAGTAACATATTTTAATCCCACATTTAGCATACTTTTGGATGATTTATCCCCTGATTTATGTAAAAAGGTGCTCTTAATCCTTTCTTTTCATGTTTTATACCCAGGAAAGCACCGGAGTATGGAAAGAACGAGAAACGAGCTTAAAACAGACTAAATTGGGCCAAAGTGAAAATCGACACGGCCTCGACTTGAGCCAACACGGCCGTGTCTCCTTGATAGACTAGAACACGGCCTGATCACGATTTACACGGGCGTGTCACCTCATTAAAGTCTGAAAACGGCCTAAAGACAATTCACACGGGCGTGTTCCATGGCCGTGTCCTTGTCGTGGAAAAGAGCAATTTCACTCGGAAAAGGATACTTAGGGGCAAAGAAACCTATTTCAAAAGCCTATATAAACACCCTAAGTATAACCTAGAAGGGGGCGGGGAGCTAGGACAAGGAGCCGAGTTGAAAAGGTCAGATTTGTGGGAAACCCTCGAAGATAGCCAGTTGATCCATCTCACGAAGCAGGAATTCTACTCAAGACGGCGGATCTCTCTTTCAATTCCTTCAGGGGGTTTTAGGGATTTCTTATGTTTTGTTTTATCTTTTCTTCTGAGATGTTTTCTTTTATTGTTATGAACTAAACCCTTCAGATACCTGAAGGGGATGAAACTTAGATGAATCTTGTTATCGTTTGCTGAACTATATGATAAATATTTGACTTGTTCTTAATTATGTGTTCTAAATTCTTGTGTTAATATTTCCGGGATATTGATTCAAGTTTGATGTGCTTAGGTGGAGGAGCAAAAGTCCCTGCTTAAGAGTAGATCTAGCATAATTAAGCGGAGTTGATCGCGTGCCTAGAGATAGGGTGACGAGATTTTTCCGAATTAGGGTGAAACCTAATATGGGAGTCCATAGATCGAGTTAATGCAATTCTAGGGGTTTTAATTAGAAAGGGATTTCAATTAATCAACCTAGGGTTAGACGTTATTCGCTTCGAGAGAGGGTTTAATATACATTAGGGAGTCTTACGGATCAAGTCAAGTGAATAAATCGTCTGGTTCAGAGTTAGATAACAAGTAAAGTCTAGGTGGATTCTTCCTAAGGGTATCGTCTTAATCAACCGAGTTTTTCCAAAGATATTTCCCCAATTCATTCTTTTTGTCTTTGCGTCTTTAGCTTAGTAGTTAGTTAAATTTAGATTAAATAACAACTTCACTTATTTTAGGCTAGATAATAAAAAAAGTTAGTATTAGTACTTTTGGTTCCTTTGGGTTCGACAATCTGTCTTGCCTAAGTCATACTCTTCGCTCGATAGGTGCGCTTGCCTAAAATCGTTGTCATAGTTAGTTTCCAGGTTCGATCATTCTTTTTATAAATTTAAAACTCTGAAATCACAGCGATCAATAGTGTCTAACAAAGAGGTTTGGTTAAGGCAGAGTAAAGTGAATAGAGACTAATCGTAAGGAAATGAGAGAGGAACTCCTTACCTTGATCAATGAAGAACTGAACACCAACGGATTCGGCTTGCGATTCCGAATGAGTCCCTAAATAAGTCACGAGTTAGAAATGATGCCCCAAACAAAATAATAAGAAACGACCTTTCGACCTAGCTGAGACATAAAGGAAATCCTCCATTCATTCTCCCCCCTAATCGGCCATTACCAAAACTTACCAAAATGCCTTAGATTCGGCCACTACTGTCAAGAGCTCTGGCTTCGTACGAAAGAACGAACACGCTTCAAGATGGAGAGGGTACTTAGATTCGGCCTTGCAACAAGCAAAACCGGTTTCGGCAAACCAAAGGGATGCTTCTTGATGTTCGGCTAATAGCAAAAGATGCAAGAAATGGGTTTAGCTTGGCACAATAGGGGGTTTCGGCTCAAGAATAGAACAAGCAAGAAACGAAAAGAAAAGAAAAGAAAGTGGCAAGCTGAGGTTCGGCTAGTGAAGAAAGAAAATAAAGGAGCAAAGAGAAAAGAAGAAGAAGTGGAAGAAGTGTAGAAGAAAAGTGATTCGGCTAAGGTAAGAACAAAGGAGAAAAAGAAAACGAAAACTTGAAGGGAAAAGATGGAGAGGAAAATGCAAATGGTCACTTCTATAGGTTCGGCTAACACCCAAATGAAAAGAACAAATGGAGAGAAAATGGGAGTAGTTTTGGTATAGAAAAAAATAAATGCCAAAAATGCAAATGAGAAAAAAGTTGCACAACACTCAAGTGGTTCGGTTTTGCTATCTCAGTCCCCCATATGCCGAAATTCCCTTGCCAAACCCCCTTTAGCCGAAATTTACCTCCCACCACTCCAACATTCGGCCAACTCTCACCTACCGTCTCAAATCCCTTGTTTTTCTCCTTCACTCTCTCTCCATCCCCCATTTCGAATTGGTTGACCAATTCAAACTCCCCAAGCTCCTCTCCTCCATCCATTTCAAAATGTTTGACTCATTCAACAACCACCTTGTAGAGTCCCAGCTGAAAGCCACCTCTTCCCCTCCTTGAGCACAAAAATTAAAGCACCACAATGCAGTAGATGGGATTCGAACTCCTCCCCCTTTGCTTCCCATGTGACGCCAACTCCACTAGGCAACCCTGCTTTCTTTTGTTAACATAACACCAACTATTAAACTTAAGTCCTGCCTCCACTAGCTCACCCTACCAAAGTGCCCTAAAACCAAAATTTCACCAGGGCCTAGGCTTGACCCCGAACCTTCCCAAGACCCCCGAACACCCCCAAATAACAAGCTTAGCAAGCCAAACATATAGAATAATGCAAAAATGCAAAACCCTTAATTTTAAGATGTTACACGACTAGGGTATAAACCGGACTGTTACAATCTCTTTGATCTTTCTTTACACATTTTGGAATTCACATTGGAAAACAACCTCAGCTCTTCCAACTCATCAAGTTGTAACATCATTCTCTCACCGGCTTGCTTAAGATCAAATTTCAACTGCTTCAAAGCCCAGTGAGCTCTATTTTCCAACTCTAATGGCAAATGACATGCCTTTCCAAAGACTAACCGATAAGGAGTCATTCCTAACGGAGTCTTAAATGTTGTTCGATAAGCCCATAATGCATCATCGAGCCTTCGAGACCAATCTTTTCTACTAGGGCGTACTACCTTTTCAAGGATACCTTTGATTTCACGGTTCACTCTTTCAACTTGCCCATTAGACTAGGGGTGATATGCAGTAGCAATCTTGTGCTTCACATCATATTTGTCAAGCAACTACTTAAGCCATTTGTTCACAAAGTGACAACCTTCATCACTAATAATAGCTCTTGGTGTCCCAAATCGTGTAAACACATGCTTATGTAAGTATCGCATGACTACCTTAGCATCATTTGTAGGGTATCCTTCAGCTTCAACCCACTTGGATACATAGTCCACAGCAACTAAGATGTATTTGTTCCCATACAAAGAAGGAATCGGGCCTAAGAAGTCACTGCCCCATACGTCGAATAATTCAATTTCCAAAATGTTTGTCAAGGGCATCTCATTTCTCCTTGATATATTTCTGGTCCTTTGGCATTTATCACAGTTCTTCACATAAGCATAAGCATCTTTAAATAATGTAGGCCAAAAGAAACCTGCTTGCAAAATCTTTCTTTGCGATCGTGAACCACCAAAGTGTCCCCACTTGGAGATGAATGGCAATGATACAAGATCTCAAAGAATCTCACTTTCACTACACACACTTTCGGATTATATTTTCTGCACACTATTTAAACAAAAATGGATCCTCCCAAAAATAATATCGACTATCATGAAGGAATTTATTCCTTTGTTAGTATGTCATTTCTCAAGGAATTATTCCACATGCAAGAAAATTGGCAAAATCAGCAAACCGTGTTTCATGAATTTGATTTACCTCAAATAAGTGTTCATGTGGAAAATTCTCGTTGATGGGCACACATGATCGAGTTACCCTATCTTGCTCCAACCTCGACAGATGATCAGCTATTTGATTTTCGACACCTTTTCTGTCTTGGATCTCAAGGTCAAATTCTTGGAGTAAAAGTATCCAACGAATTAGCCTCGATTTTGCATCTTTCTTCGTGAGCAAGAATTTAATGGCTGCATGGTCAGTAAATACGGTAACTTTGGTACCTATAAGATATGAGCAGAATTTGTGAAAAGAAAATACTATAGAAAAGAGTTCCTTTTCAGTTACCGTATAATTGAGTTGGGCTCACGTCAAAGTTCTACTTGCATAGTAAATAGGGTGAAATACTTTGTTTCTTTTTTGACCCATCACAGCTCCAACGAAATAATCACTTGAATTGCACATCAACTCAAAAGGTGAGCTCCAATCAGGTGTAAGATTATTGGGGCTGAGATTAACCATTTTTTTAAATCTTCAAAAGCTTACAAACATGCTTTGTTGAAATCAAACACTGTATCTTTCTCTAACAACAAACACAACGGTTTAGAAATTTTTGAGAAATCTTTGATAAACCTTCGGTAAAAACCGGCATGGCCTAAGAAACTTCTGATTCCTTTCACATTAATTGGGGCTGGTAATCTTTCAATTACGTCCACCTTTGCTTTATCGACTTCAATTCCTCTCCTAGAGATTTTATGCCCTAAGACAATCCCTTCCTTAACCATAAAATGGCATTTTTCCCAGATAAGGACAAGATTCGTCTCTTCGCGTCTTTTCAGTACCTTAGCCAAATTACTCAAACAAATATCATAAGTGTTACAAAAATAGAAAAATCATCCATGAAAACCTCAACAAAATTTTAAACCATATCAGTGAATATTGCCATCATGCATCGTTGAAATGTTGCAGGTGCATTGCATAATCCAAAAGGCATTTGCCTAAAAGCAAATGTACCGTATGGACAAGTAAAGGTTGTTTTATGTTGGTCCTCGGGAGCTACAACTATTTGGTTATATCCCGAATAGCCATCTAAAAAATAATAGAATTCATTACCTTCCAGTCGATCTAACATCTGATCCATAAAAGGCGACGAAAAATGGTCCTTTCGAGTGGCTTTATTCAAATTTCTGTAATCAATACAAATCCTCCAACCAGTAACAGTTCTCGTTGGAATCAACTCATTACGCTCATTTTCAACAATCGTGATTCCACCTTTCTTCGGCACACACTGCACCGGACTTACCCACGAACTATCTGAAATAGGATAGATGATTCCTACATCTAACCATTTGATCACTTCCTTTCTCACAACTTCTTTCATAATAGGATTGAGCCTCTTTTGCCCATCAATTCGAGCTCTTTCACCTTCTTTTAAAATAATTTTATGCATGCAAAAAGAAGGGCTTATGCCTCGAATATTAGCTATGGTCCAACCAATTGCTTTCTTAAATTTCTTTAGAACAACAATTAGTTGCTCCTCTTGATCTTTCGTCAGCTCTGCTGAAATAATCACAGGTAAAGTGGAACAGTCACCTAAATAAATGTATTTCAAATGTAAAGGAAGTACCTTTAGTTCGAGTTTAGGTGGTTCTTCAATTGACAACTTGGGTTGCACAAATTCTCTGACTTCTAACTCCAACGGTTCAAACCGTGTGGATTGAATAAAATTTCTCAGATTGGCTTCCATCAAAGCCATGTTTTCTTCACCTTCTTCATCCTCCAAAGGGTCAAGATTTAAGGCTTTCTCCAATGGATCTTCTTCAAAATTGCTTTCCATAAAAACCAAGGTTTCTATCTCTTCCATAACTGAACACTCTTCTGCCGGATCAGGAAATTTCATCACTTTAAGAATGTTAAAGGTTACCTGATCGTCTTGAACTTGCATGGTAAGTTCACATTTCTACACATTAATTAACGTTCTTCCCGTGGCTAAGAAAGGTTTCCCAAGGATGATCGGCACTTCCTTATCTGCTTCAAAATCTAAGACAATGAAATCAGCAGGAAAAATAAATTTATCGACTCTTACCAAAACATCATCGATCTTTCCTTCGAGATATGCTAAAGATCGATCGGCTAGCTGAAGCGTCACAGTTGTAGGTCTTACTTCACCTATCCCTAGCATCTTGAAAATAGACTTAGGCATCAAGTTGATACTTGATCCTAAGTCACACAAAGCTTTACCACAGTAAGATTCACCAATGTTACAGGGTATAGTAAAGCTTCTTGGGTCCTTCAATTTCGGTTGCAGTTTGTTCTGCAAGAACGCACTGCACTCCTTTGTCAAGGCAACTGTCTCATATTCACTCAGTCATTTCTTCTTGGACAGTATATCCTTCATAAACTTCACATAATTTGGCATTTGTTCTAAAGCCTCCACCAATAGAATATTGATGTGTAACTGCTTCAGAACATCCAAAACCTTCTTGAATTGCACCACATGTTTCTGCTTGTTTTGCTACAACTTTGCGAATATAGAGGTGATTGAACTTTCGGTTGAATCGGATAACTCTTCTGAGTAGGTAAATCTGTAACCAAAGAAGATGTTAAAGTATCTTAATTCACTAAGTTAGGATTTACCTTGTAAGTTTTTACAGATTTCGACGCTTTTGGTGTAGGAATTTCAACAGCTGGTTGATTCTTCTCAACGGGCTTATCTTCGACATCAATCAATCGGGGTTCCAGAATTTTACCACTTCGCAATGCCACTGCCTTGATATGTTCTTTACCCAAATTTCTTGGATTCTCAGTATCGCTCAGCAGGGTTCCTTGCAGTCTATTACGAAGCTCTGTAGCTAATTGACCCATTTGGTTTTCCAAAATTTTCAATGTTGTTGCTTGGCTTTGGATCAAAGCGTCATTCTTTGCCATGTACGCTTTCAACAAGTTCTCCAAACTGTTTGATGCCTCAGCTTGAGGTGGTTTTGGAGCTTGCTGATTAAACCCTTGAGATTTGTTGGGTCTATGCTGCAATAAGTTGTTGTTCGGTCCATTTCCTTGGTTGCTCCAAGAAAAGTTAGGATGATTACGCCATGAAGGATTGTAGAAGTTGGACTGGGGTCCTTGTCCACTCCTATTTTGATGTTGGTTCCCCACATAGTACATTGACTCCGGATTTGATGGACAATTCTCAAAAGAATGACCTTCCCCACAGTACACACAGGAAACTACTTCAAACGGACTTGGTGGCTGAGCTGTAAAATTATTAGCACTATTAGCGGTAAACTATTTTAACATAGAGGAAATAGACGATACCTGAGCTGATAATGAAATGAGGGCATCAACTTCATGAACTCCGGCTACACGTCTTCTTGAAGTTGTTCGATTTGTTGGCCATTGATAGTTATTACTCGCGATCCTCTCGATGATCTCATAAGCCTCATTATAAGACTTAGACAAAATTGTACCATTCGCAGAAGCAACTACCATCAATCTTGTATGTGCATTGAGACCATTATAGAATGTCTCCAACTGGATACAATAAGGAATCCCATGATGAGGACACTTACGAAGTAATTCCTTGAATTGCTCCCAAGCCTCATACAAAGACTCGTCATCCAATTGTTGGAAAGTTGTGATCTCGTTCCTCAACTTAGAGTTTTTGCTAGGCGGGAAATACTTAACCAAAAATCTCTGTGCTAATTCTTGCCATGTATATATAAAACTTGGTGGCAATGAATTGAGCCATGCTCGTGCTTGATCCCACAACGAGTACGGAAACAACTTTAACCTCAGTGCGTATTCAGTCACACCGGCTATCTTGAATGAATCACTCACCTCCGTAAACAACCGAAGGTGGAGATGTGGATCTTCCATGGGCATACCACTGAATTGGCCCACCGTTTGGAGCATTTGAAACATCAATGGTTTCAATTTAAATTAGGTTGCCTTAATAACTAGCCTTCTAATTCCTGGATTTAACTAACTGAAAAGTGGCACAGCATATTGTCTGATGCATCGATCCCTATCATTGGCATTGAGGATGGGATTTCGTACACGATCGGCTTCATTACCTTGGTCTTGATTCTAATTTCCAAGATTCATCTCAACTTGTCTTTGAGTTGTTCGTTCACGTCTTCTTAGTCTGGAAGTTCGCTCAATTTTAGGGTCTACAGGGAGTTAATCGATAATCTGATCTATGCTCATAAACACCTCAAAAGAAAATCACAAAATTAAAAAGAATAAGTTAGAAATGTTAGAAATAAACCAAATTAGAAGTAAATAATTTCACGAAAGAAATGACTATGGCAACAGTTAACAATTCCCGGCAACAGCGCCAAAAACTTGTAACGCGTAGGTTTGTACAAGTGTACACAGTCGTTATCAAGTAATAAGTAAGTATCGAGTTATCGTCTCCACAGGGATTGTATTTGTGTTAAATCACTTAATTGTAAAATTATACTAACAACTTGGTAAATAAAAACACAATATGGTTGAGAAGTGATGATTAAAATTAAATATGTTAAACTAAATGCAATGATCCCTAATGCAAATTATCCTAAGTATGCAAACTATATGAATGAAATAGATTTTAGAAAAATTAAACACAATTTGCAACAATTATAACATAAATAAACTAGGTGCTTAATAACATTCGGAAAAAATTCCATGGCAACTCGATCTTTCATGAGTTTGGAAACCATATTAGGTCCTTTTGGAATCCTTTACATAGTAAATACGCATTTTATTGATCCTTATTTACTAAGGGTTTCTTAGCATTCGTGTGAGGTAACAGGGACGTGTTAGGTTTGAAACAGTTTAATCACACAAATATAAAAACTATGCAGATAATAGAGCTTGGTTAGAGTTGTTATGCAACCTGCAATTTAATCGGGTTAGGATCTAAATTGAGCATGCACATTTCAATTATGTGTCCACTAGCCATCGTCTGGTTAGGATCGCCTTAGCTAATTCAAGTGCATTTCAATCACGTATGAACGAAATACAGACTTGATTTTAATTGAAAACATGATCGATTGAGACACAAACAGTATAAGCATGAATCAAATAAATATTATTTAATCAAAGCAATCATCCTAGCTTAAATAAAATTAAGCTAACATTGCTGTAAACAAGAAAAAAGAACACATAGCAAAAAATTTCAGATTAATTTAAAGAAAGGAAAGATTAAACCCAGATCAAAGTGGTTGTCACCCAAGACTCTGACTGACTAGGCTCCTTCGCTCTTTTGCTTTGCTCCTTTGCTGATGGCTCTCCAAGGTGGCCGACCAAGGGCTCTTTGAGAGGCTTAATTGTTAAAATCTCTATGAAGAGATGATGCTAGGCGTGGGGAATGGAAAATGCTTAGGAGAATTGAGAGAAAAGAGAGAGTGATGAAGGATGAGGGATGATGGATGAAGGAATGAAAGGGTCTTATTTATAGGTGAAGAGAGGGGGTAGTTTGCTAAAAATAGCGGGGTTTAATCTTTTCAAGTTTCTTCAATGAGTGGCCGACCATGCTTAATAGCTTTTGACTTGGATTTTGTAACGCCCTGAATTTTGGCCAAGTAGGATTGGGCCTTGTGCGTGGGAGCCGCTAGGAGACTGCTCATAAAAGTTTATGTGTGCGAGAAAATATCATAAATTAAGTGTAGCTTTAGTGGCTAAGTATTTGGGTATATTTGGGAGTGCTTGAGAAGCCAGGGTTCAAGTCTGGGTGTTTGCAAAATTTTAATTTGGGCTCTTAAATGAACCTGGATGTTAGCTTATAGGACTTATAATAATTAGTGTTTGTTTTATGACAAAAAGAGAGAAGGGATCTAGTGGCAAGGTGGCGCTACATGTGTGGTAAGGAGTCTGAGGTTCGAGGCTTGGCGTGTGCAATTGTATGTTTATTTTGCTGCTTGAGCAGGGGAGGTGTTGGAACTGGACTGGAACTCTATGGTTGAATTGGTCATAAGAATTAGAATTGAATTTGAATGGGGAGTTGGAGTAAATCAAGGAGAAAATTCGGTGGAGGGATTGGCGGAGTTTTTGAAGGATTTTGAAATGGGAGAAGTTGGAGCCGATTGGGGAGGGAGTTTTGTTTAGGCAAATTCGGCTAGGGAGTGCATTTTGGTGCATTTTCGGTAATTGCTTTCTTTTATGCCGATTTGTATTATTTTCTCTCTTCTATCTATAGTGCCAAAGATTGCCATAGACCTTTTTGTGTTTTTCCCATTTCGATTTTCTTTATTCTCTTCTCCCTGTTTCCTATTCTTCTTAATGTGAGCCGAATTCAACCTCTCTTCCTCTGCCTTCATTCTTTTTCTCTTCTCTATCGATCAAACGTTTCGACCTACAAGCGTTCTGACGAATCATTTCTCCAGCCTTTGAAGTGTCGAATTTGTTATTCTCTGGTGGGTTGATTGAGTTCAATTTATCAGGTTGGCCGATTGTTAGGGGTAAGTGGTTATGTGCTTTCAAATACTGGCTGAATGTCTAGTTCGCTTGTTGGTCGTGTGTTTTCCTTAGGATAGTAATTGTTTAACCTTTGTTATTGATATTGATGCTTAATAGATAATGTTTTGGTACAGATAAACCACAAGGAGGTGATATCGATTCATAATCAAACGGCTTGGGAAGTATAAGCTGATTCAGTCAAGGTTCTACGCTCGTGGGCTACTGCGTTTCTCTCCATCAAGGTGTGTACACACACTATTCGCGTTGTAGAATGACAAATGTCGAAATGCAGGAAAGCTGACGATACGGCAACGGCTACTAAACGGGCGCACGGACACTAGTGTGTGGGAGTCGACACATTTACAAAGGCCGCCATGAGCGATCTCGTGGACTTGGCCGTTAATAGGCCTAATGGGCCGATTTGGGTCGAGTGGGCTCGCGTGGGTAAATTTCGCTGTTAAGTGAGAAATCGATAGACTTGTCATGTCGCGCACATGACTTAGGTAGTTCTGGGCCTCGCTGGGCCAAAATGGGCCATATGGGCACAATGGGAACGTGGGCCCCACACAGAGGAAATTTGCGGTAAGTGACTATTAGTGAACCGGGTTATGGTGTACACATAGCCGTATCTGATTTTGGGCTGAATGGGGCATCCGAGCGTGTGGGCCCACTTAGGCCGAGTAATGGGCCTTAAGCCCATTTACACTGTTGTGTCTGTTTAGGTTACTTAAGTCGCTCGAGGCGACGGTGGACCTTCTGTTGGGTCATTAAGCCTCGGATTGTAAAATTACCGAAATACCCCCGATTTGCAAAATTACTGAAATACCATCAATTTGTAAAATTACTGAAATACCCTCGATTTGTGAAATTACTGAAATACCCCCGATTTGCAAAATTACCGAAATACCCTTGATTTGTAAAATTACTGAAATACCCTCGATTTATGAAATTAACAAAATACCCTCGATTTTTAAAATTACCGAAATACCCTGGATTTGTGAAATTACCAAAATACCCTTAATTTGCAAAATTACCAAAATACCCTCAATTTGTGAAATTACCAAAATACCCCCGATTTGTAAAATTACTGAAATACCCTCGATTTATGAAATTACCGAAATACCCTCGATTTACAAAATTATCAAAATACCCTCAATTTGTGAAATTATCAAAATACCCCCGATTTGTAAAATTACTTAAATACCCTCGATTTTTAAAATTATCGAAATACCCTCTATTTGTGAAATTACTGAAATACCCTTATAGGGTAAGATGACTATTTTGCCCTTCTGGGTAAATGACTAACTTAGACTATGAATTTGACTGATTTGACTATGATCGTATGACTGTGTTTTAACTGACTTGACTGTGGTCGTGTGACTATGTTTTAACTGATTTGACTGTGGTCGTGTGACTGATATGTTTTTAATATATGTTTAAATGACTTTACGGAGCATGGCCATTTTGCATACATGTGTAATGATTGAACATGACATACACGACATATTGCATGGGGTTGGGACATTGGTACGGAGGAAGTTCTGATAGGATCGCGCGGGTCGCATGAGACGACTGTGGATCCAATATTGATCTGTTAAGGTCGTACGGGTCGCATGAGACGACTGTGGACCGACGGACGGCTTAAGGCCGCGTAATCTGATTATGGCTCTATGCCAACCTAAATATGGCTCTGTGCCATCTTGATTATGACTTTGTGCCAATCGTATTTACCCGTGGCTATGTGCCTAACATATATATTGATGACTCTGTGTCGATCATAATTACCCGTGGCTGTGTGCCGATTATATTACCGTCGCTGATGGCTATGTGCCAAACTTATTACAGTTACTGATAGCTTTTTGCCATCCTGATTATGGCTCTGTGCCATCCTGATTATGGTTTATAACTATTCTGATTATGGCTTTTAGCCGTTCTGTCCACGGTGCCGAGCCGTTCTATTGACTTAGTGCCGGAATCGGTGCTAAGCTTGGTGTGTTGGCTAGGTGGCTGATTTTATCCCCACGTAAGTGTAGGGTTGGTACAGGTGGTGTGTTGGCCGGATCAGGGTGGGATGCATCCTCATACTGTTGCATATCTGTTTATGAGATCTGTCACTGTACTGGGCTTAGGCCCACTTGTTCTGTTATTGGTTTGGGCTAGGCCCAATTGATTCTGTTATGGGCTGTGACCCAGATGATATTGTAGTGGGTTTTGGCCCACGTATGTTCTGAACTGGACTGTACTATTACTGTTATAGGGCTTTGGCCCAGACTGTTACTCTAGTAAAGGGATTACACACTGAGTTTTCGTAAACTCACCCCGTTTTTAACTGTTCAGGTTGTAACACTCTTAAATCGGGGTCTCTGCATTTTGTGTGTTACTGCATATGATATTATGTTGGTTGTGCTAGTTTAGCATGTTTTGGGGTCCAGGCATGACTTCGGGTTAGGCCTGAGTCATGGCTAATTTTTTTATTTTTGGTACTTAGAGAGAGGAAGCTAAGAGAGTTAGGGGTTAAAAGAAATTGTCGGAGGGTTTAGACACAAATAGCTTGGTGGTAAAGTGGCAAAGGAGGCGCCACTAAGGTGCCAGGAAGGTGACGCCACATGCAGGGAAGGAGAGCTTGGGTTCGAGCTGCAGAAATCCCTTTCTGCTTATTCTTTTTCACGCCAGAAGCAAGGAAGAGGTGTGCTCAGGTAGGACTCTCTTGAATGGATGAGGATTGGATCATCAGATTTGAAATGGATGGAGAGGAGAAAATTGTAGAGCTTGACTCATTCAAACCAATTTGAATGAGTGGACAGGAGACTCTTAAGGTGTTGGCCGAATTATGGACTGTGGGGGGAGGAGGTGTAATCGGTTTGGGAAGCTAGGTGTGCCGAATCTCCATAGCCAAGTAAGGGTGCATTTTCGGCTAGCATAGAAGGCTTCTTCATTTTCGATTGGTGTCAAAACTGAAACCTCATTTGGCATTTTTCTCTTTCGCCAACTGTGGTACTTGGCCGAACCAAACCTTGCCATCCCTTTGAAGAGCCGAAACCTCCTTACTTTGCCGAAACCATCCATCTTTGTTCACTTATTCCTCTCCCTATTTTGCTCAAAGCCGAAACTTGACCCTCACATCTTCTTCTCCATTTCTTTCTACTTCATCTTTCTCTTTTCTCAAACCCATTGCTGAATCTATCATTTCCTATTTCACTTCTTTTCTCCATCTTTTCCCGAAATCAATCCATCACTTAAGCCGTATAT
The DNA here is from genome assembly GCA_025698515.1 of Gossypium sturtianum. Taxonomy (NCBI): domain Eukaryota; kingdom Viridiplantae; phylum Streptophyta; class Magnoliopsida; order Malvales; family Malvaceae; genus Gossypium; species Gossypium sturtianum. Next base: position 44,393,912 of record CM046953.1, on the reverse strand, counting down.
TGGTTCCATTCTCTTCTTCTATCTCTTCCATCTTGAAAAGCTGAAAACTATTCTATCTTTTGGGATATAGCTGAATCTCCTGGTAAGTGTAGTTCTTCTTCTCTTCTTGACTGATTTGGGTAATATCGAAATCCCACCTCTCTGCTAGTTCTCCATTTGATTTTAGATCCAAGTCTGAAACTCTATTCTTGTTCTATATTGGTAGCCGAAACCCCTAACATCACTAGGATGTGCCGAACTTTGGTGATTGGAGGCCGAATCACGATGAAGGTAAGGGTAAGTGTTTTACTGTTTTCAACATCTTCTGTTGTGGTTAATATCGAAGGCTTTAATCCAATGATAGTGGTACCTGGCCGATTGTAGGGAGAAGTGTAGCCGAATACAGTGGATCTTCAGGATTTGGTTGGAAACCAAATCGGTGTTAAGGTAAGTACTACCTTCGGGCGACATATCTTCGGGATTTTGTGATTAAGCCGAATGGCTTTAGTCTTAAAAGTATGGTGTTGGTCGATTGTAGGAAAGGTGAAGGCAAACGTTTCGGGATCTTCAGGTTCTATCCATTGGAAATAGATCGTGGTTTCGGGATTTCGCTTAGATCTACAAGTAGTCAGGTGTGTAACGCTTACACACTTCATTAGTATTATATGTTCATTGTGTTTACTGTTAAAAGCTGAATGGCCATTGAAATCAGTGATTGTGCCTTGTGGGCATGAGCGTGGACTCCGGGTAAGTCCCCTGTTATACGGATCTCGATATATGTGTTATCATGTCACTGTATAATGGTATGCTATGGGTTATTTGTATAATAACATGATATTATGCCACGATTAATATGGACATGATGATGGGATTGATGAGAGGAGGGGGAAGGATGATTTGGACTATCACCAGTGGTTTTGACCACACGGCGGGTTGGCCCCGCTTTTGATACTATATTTGTGACTAAGTCCCAGTGGTTTTGACCACCAGTGGTTTTGACCACATATGGATATTGTGACTCGTCCCAGTGGTTTGGTACCACAGTGGGTTGGCCCCACATGTTGATTACAGGATTGTCATCAGTGGTTTTGACCATACGATGGGTTGGCCCCATCACTTGTTTTGTGACTACGGTCACCAATGGTTTTGACCACACTTATATATTTGTGACTTCGATCACCAGTGGTTTTGACCACCAGTGGTTTTGACCACACGGGGTAGATAAAGGAGATCGGATGGTTAGGTTTTGGGGTTGCATAATTTGCATGTTTTACTGATGATTTGCGTAAGTGCTTGCACTATCGGGTTGGGGATTTATACACTGAGTCTCGGTGACTCACCCCTTCCCTTATATTTTGTAGATGAGGCATAGATCGCGGATATGGAGCCGGAGAGGACTCGAGGTGGCCATGCATCTAAATTTCTGGTTTATTTTTAAATTACTATTCCGGGTTATATTTCCTTTAAATTTGGTTTTGGTTTTGTAATAAGGCTGCTAAGTATTATTTTGGGTTTTTAATTGCTTGATTTTATTTTAATTATCTTATGCATGTGATTAATAACTTGATTTGCTAAAGTAACCGGGATTAAATCGATGTTTCCAAATCTATACTCTTTAACGAGATTTTCAAACGCTACCATCGGGTAACATCATTCACAAAATGATTACAAAGGTAACGTAGATGATTTTCAAATTTAATTTTTCAACCAACTTCAAATGCAAATGGTTTTAAACTTGACTATGCTCAACTCACTCGGATTTTAAAAAGTATCTAAAGGTTTTCCAAAACTAAAAACAGCAAACGGATTTTCCAGCAAAAGAGATTCTCTGGGTTTTAAAGCAACACTAAAACAATTTCAAGATCACTTTATACGGGGTTTTCTAAACCTTAAAACGATAAAGGAGTTTTACAATAGAAATTTATCGGCAAACTTGTTTTATTCAAAATGTTTTCACTCTGTAACATGCTAGATTCGGTCGTGGTGTGTTGACCGGGTTTGGGGTGTTACAATTTTGGTATCAGAGCCAGGTTCAAAAGCTCGGCTGTGGGCCCAAGGCCCAAAATGATTTTAGAATGGGTTATGAAAGGTTTTTTTATTTATGGTTGGGAAAGCATGGCACCGAGTCTCCCAGACCGATCCGCCTGTAAGTACCCCTAACTATTGTTTATATGCTTGTAATGATGATGCTATGACTAATAGGGAATCACTTTAGAGACTGAAACCTTAGGGTTGTATGTGAACCTACGGAAACAATCCCCGTACTAAACTATTCATAAGACTGTGCTTTAATAACAGTGGAAACTATGAACTTAGACTTTGAGATTACTTCTAGGGAGATGACAGTAATAAGCCCTCTAGGTCACTCTGTAGAAGTAAATAAACTATATAGGGATGTACCCCTAGAACTTCAAGGGGTCGTGTTTTTGGCTGACTTGATGGAACTGCCGTTTGGGGAGTTCGATCTGATTCTCGGGATGGATTGGTTAGTGAAGTACCAGGCCAGTTTGGATTGCGCAGCTAAGCGCATGGTGTTGAAGACAATGGAAGGCGAAGAGGTGGTGATGATAGGTAATAGGAGAGATTACCTATCCAATGTGGTATCTGTGCTGAAGGCGGAGAAAATGGTGAGGAAAGGTTGTGAGGCATTTATGGTGCATGTCTGTGCTTTGGAAGCCAAGGATGCAGCTGTAGAGAATGTCCAAACCGTGGGGGAATTTGCTGATGTATTTCCAGAGGAACTTCCGGGTTTGCCTCCTGACCGCGAGGTTGAGTTCGGTATAGACTTGTTACCCGAGCCGCGCGCTGTGTCTATTGCCCCATATAGGATGGCACCGAAAGAATTGATGGAGTTAAAGGCTCGATTCGGGGAGTTCTTTGGACGGAGGTTTCATCCGTGAGTGTATCACCTTGGGGAGCACCTGTGCTTTTTGTTAAGAAGAAAGACGGTACTATACAGATGTGTATAGACTACCGCCAGCTAAATAAGTTGACGATCAAAAACAAGTATCCGTTGCCCAGGATAGACGACTTGTTTGATCAGCTTAAGGGTGCATCGGTATTCTCTAAGATAGATCTTAGGTCGGGGTATCATCAACTCAAGGTGAAGGAGGTGATATTCATAAGACGGCGCTTTAGTACTCGGTATGGGCATTACGAGTTTACGGTGATGCCATTCGGGTTGACCAATACACCGGCAAAGATTCATGGACATGATGAATCGGGTGTTTCAGCCGTATTTGGATCGGTTCATCGTAGTGTTTATAGACGACATTTTGGTATACTCAAAATCTGAGGAGGAGCATGATGCGCATCTACGGGTGGTTCTACAGATTCTGAGGGAAAAGTAACTATTCGCTAAGTTTAGTAAGTGCGAATTCTGGCTTAAGGAGGTAACTTTCTTGGGTCATGTGGTGTCGGTTGAGGGGATTAGGGTGGATCCTCAGAAGATCGAAGCAGTGTTTGATTGGAAACCACCTAAGTCGGTTGCAGAGATTCAGAGTTTTCTGGGTTTGGTACTACAGAAGGTTCGTGGAGGGTTTCTCCTTGATTGCGAGTGCGTCTTGACTAAGTTGTTGAGAAAAGGGGTTCCGCTTGTGTGGTCTAAAAAATAGCAAGAAAGTTTCGACAAGTTAAAGAAGATTCTGACTGAAGCTCCGGTGTTGATTCAGCCTGAGGCAGGAAAGGAATACACGGTCTACTGTGATGCATCGGATACTGGCTTAGGGTGTGTGCTGATGCAAGATGGAAGGGTGGTCACTTATGCGTCTCGGCAATTAAGGCCTCATGAGGGTAACTACCCGACACATGACTTGGAGTTGGCTGTAGTGGTTTTCGCCTTGAAGATTTGGAGGCATTACTTGTATGGGGAAAAGTCAATAGTCTACACGGATCACAAGAGTCTGAAGTACCTCTTGACTCAGAAAGATTTAAATTTGAGGCAGCGAAGGTGGATCGAGTTGTTGAAGGACTACGACTGCACGATTGAGTACCATCCGGGTAAGGCTAACGTAGTAGCTGATGCGTTGAGCCGTAAGGTGGTAGTAGACCTGAGAGCGATGTTTGCTAACCTTAGTCTATATGACGATGGGAGTCTTTTGGCAGAATTGTAAGTAAAGCCGACGTGGATTGATCAGGTTAAGGAGAAACAGTTGGTGGATGAGGTTCTAAGTGCTCGGAGGTTGCAAGTGCAAGGTGGTGAATCGGAGGGTTACAGCTTGGGTAGTGATGGAGTACTGTGTTTTTAAGGGAAAATATGTATGCCCAAGGACGTTGAGTTGAGACAGCGGATTCTTCAAGAAGCTCATAGCAGCCCATACGCTATGCATCCGGGAGGCAGTAAGATGTATCGTGATTTGAGGAAACGAGCTTCCGGTGGCGGTCTTAAGCGAAAATGTAACGAGTTTGTGGGCAAGTGTCTGACATGCCAGCAAGTTAAAGCTGAGCATCAGTTACCGTTAGGATTGTTGCAGCCGGTAAAGATCCCGCAGTGGAAGTGGGAAAGGATTACGATGGATTTCGTCAGTGGGCTACCCCTTACGCCTAGCAAGAAAGACTCAGTTTGGGTAATTGTGGATCGTCTGACTAAATCCGCTCATTTCATACCAGTCCGAGTTGACTATTCGCTCCAGAAGTTAGCCAAGTTGTATGTGGCAAAGATAGTAAGGTTGCATGGAGTGCCAGTGTCAATTATTTTGGATAGGGATCCCAGGTTCACGTCGAGGTTCTGGAAAGCTTTGCATCAGGCGTTGGGTACGAGGTTGGATTTCAGCACGGCTTTTCATCCGCAGTCTGATGGACAGTCTGAGAGGGTAATCTAGATTTTGGAAGATATGTTAAGGGGTTGCGTTCTGGATTTCAGCGGTAGTTGGGAGGAGTATTTGCCATTGGCAGAGTTCGCTTATAACAACAGTTATCAAGCGAGTATTCAGATGGCACCATATGAGGCACTATATGGACGGAAATGTCGTACTCCGACGTGTTGGACAGAATTGGGTGAACGGCAGATGTTGGGTCCGGAATTGGTGGCAGAAACAGAGGATAATGTTAAGGTAATTCAGGCTTGTCTAAAGGAAGCATCGGACAGGCAGAAGTCTTACGCTGATCTTAAGCGCAGGGATATAGAGTATGCAGTGGGTGACAAGGTCTTCCTGAAGGTATCGCCGTGGAAGAAAGTGTTGAGATTTGGGCGAAAGGGCAAGCTAAGACCTAGGTTTATTGGGCCATATACGGTGTTGAAGCGAGTGGGACCAGTAGCTTATCAGCTCGAGTTACCCGCAGAGTTAAGTCAGATTCACGACGTGTTCCATGTCTCAATGCTTAGGCGCTTTTGATCAGATCCGTCACATGTTATGCCAGTTGAGGAGATAGAGGTGAGCTCGGACTTGTCTTTCGAGGAGGAACCGGTACGAATTTTGGATCGGGATGTCAAGGTTCTGCGTAGGAAGTCAGTTCCCTTGGTGAAAGTATTATGGCGGAACCATGGTACAGAGGAAGCCACGTGGGAACCAGAGGATGTGATGCGACAGCAATACCCTCAACTCTTCTGACAAGGTAATTTCGAGGCCAAAATTATTTTTAAGGGGGGTAGAACTGTAACACTCTTAAATCGGGGTCTCTACATTTTGTGTGTTATTGCATGTGATATTATGTTGGTTGTGCTAGTTTAGCATGTTTTGGGGTCCAGGCATGACTTCGGGTTAGGCCTGAGTCATGGCTAAATTTTTTGTTTTTGGTACTTAGAGAGGAAGCTAAGAGAGTTAGGGGTTAAAAGAAATTTTCGGAGGGTTTAGACACAAATAGCTTGGTGGTAAAGTGGCAAAGGAGGCGCCACTAAGGTGCCAGGAAGGTGACGCCACATGCAGGGAAGGAGAGCTTGGGTTCGAGCTGCAGAAATCCCTTTCTGCTTATTCTTTTTCACGCCAGAAGCAAGGAAGAGGTGTGCTCAGGTGGGACTCTCTTGAATGGATGAGGATTGGATCATCAGATTTGAAGTGGATGGAGAGGAGAAAATTGTAGAGCTTGACTCATTCAAACCAATTTGAATGAGTGGACAGGAGAGTCTTGAGGTGTTGGCCGAATTATGGACTGTGGGGGGAGGAGGTGTAATCGGTTTGGGAAGCTAGGTGTGCCGAATCTCCATAGCCAAGTAAGGGTGCATTTTCGGCTAGCATAGAAGGCTTCTTCATTTTCGATTGGTGTCAAAACCGAAACCTCATTTGGCATTTTTCTCTTTCGCCAACTGTGGTACTTGGCCGAACCAAACCTTGCCATCCCTTTGAAGAGCCGAAACCTCCTTACTTTGCCGAAACCATCCATCTTTGTTCACTTATTCCTCTCTCTATTTTGCTCAAAGCCGAAACTTGACCCTCACATCTTCTTCTCCATTTCTTTCTACTTCATCTTTCTCTTTTCTCAAACCCATTTCCGAATCTATCATTTCCTATTTCACTTCTTTTCTCCATCTTTTCCCGAAATCAATCCATCACTTAAGCCGAATCTTGGTTCCATTCTCTTCTTCCATCTCTTCCATCTTGAAAAGCCGAAAACTATTCTATCTTTTGGGATATAGCCGAATCTCCTGGTAAGTGTAGTTCTTCTTCTCTTCTTGGCTGATTTGGGTAATATCGAAATCCCACCTCTCTGCTAGTTCTCCATTTGATTTTAGATCCAAGTCTGAAACTCTATTCTTGTTCTATATTGGTAGCCGAAACCCCTAACATCACTAGGGTGTGCCAAACTTTGGTGATTGGAGGCCGAATCTGTCAGTAAGGTAAGGGGGTAACTGTTTTACGATTTCAACATCTTCTATTGTGGTTAATATCGAAGGCTTTAATCCAATGATAGTGGTACTTGGCCGATTGTAGGGAGAAGTGTAGTCGAATACAGTGGATCTTCGGGATTTGGTTGGAAACCAAATCGGTGTTAAGGTAAGTACTACCTTCGGGCGACATATCTTCGGGATTTTGTGATTAAGCCGAATGGCTTTAGTCTTAAAAGTAGGGTGTTGGCCGATTGTAGGAAAGGTGAAGGCAAACATTTCGGGATCTTCGGGTTCTATCGATTGGAAATAGATCGTGGTTTCGGGATTTCGCTTAGATCTACAAGTAGTCAGGTGTGTAATGCTTACACACTTCATTAGTATTATATGTTCATTGTGTTTACTGTTAAAAGCCGAATGGCCATTGAAATCAGTGATTTTGCCTTGTGGGCATGAGCGTGGACTCCGGGTAAGTCCCCTATTATACGGATCTCGATATATGTGTTATCATGTCACTGTATAATGGTATGCTATGGGTTATTTGCATCATAACATGATATTATGCCACGATTAATATGGACATGATGATGGGATTGATGAGAGGAGGGAAGGATGATTTGGATATCACCGTGGTTTTGACCACACGGCGGGTTGGCCCCGCTTTTGATACTATATTTGTGACTAAGTCCCAGTGGTTTTGACCACCAGTGGTTTTGACCACATATGGATATTGTGACTCATCCCAGTGGTTTGGTACCACAGTGGGTTGGCCCCACATGTTGATTACGGGATTGTCATCAGTGGTTTTGACCACACGATGGGTTGGCCCCATCACTTGATTTGTGACTACGGTCACCAGTGGTTTTGACCACACTTATATATTTGTGACTTCGGTCACCAGTGGTTTTGACCACATAGGGTAGATAAAAGAGATCGGATGGTTAGGTTTTGGGGTTGCATGATTTGCATGTTTTACTGATGATTTGCGTAAGTGCTTGCACTATCGGGTTGGGGATTTATACACTGAGTCTCGGTGACTCACCCCTTCCCTTATATTTTGCAGATGAGGCATAGATCGCGGATATGGAGCCGGGGAGGACTCGAGGTGGCCATGCATCTAAATTTCGGGTTTATTTTTAAATTACTATTCCGGGTTATATATCCTTTAAATTTGGTTTTGGTTTTGTAATAAGGCCGCTAAGTATTATTTTGGGTTTTTAATTGCTTGATTTTATTTTAATTATCTTATGCATGTGATTAATAACTTGATTTGCTAAAGTAACCGGGATTAAATCGATGTTTCCAAATCTATACTCTTTAACGAGATTTTCAAACGCTACCATCGGATAAAATCATTTACAAAATGATTACAAAGGTAACGTAGATGAGTTTCAAATTTAATTTTTCAACCAACTTCAAATGCAAATGGTTTTAAACTTGACTATGCTCAACTCACTCGGATTTTAAAAAGTATTTAAAGGTTTTCCAAAACTAGAAACAGCAAACGGATTTTCCAGCAAAAGAGATTCTCTAGGTTTTAAAGCAACACTAAAACAATTTCAAGATCACTTTATACGGGGTTTTCTAAACCTTAAAACGATAAAGGAGTTTTACAATAGAAATTTATCGGCAAACTTGTTTTATTCAAAATGTTTTCACTCTTTAACATGCCAGATTCGGTCGTGGTGTGTTGACCGGGTTTGGGGTGTTACACAGGTAATCCCCAGCGTTAGGAGGATCGGTGCTACGTGGGACTCGAAGGTGACCACACGACTGCGACTGTTATGCTTTGGACTTTACATATGGTTTAAATTTCGTTTTGGGTTTTAATTTCTGTAATAAGGCCTCTCTGGATTTAATTCTGAATTTGGGATTTTGATGCGTTTTATATATGTTAAGCGTAGACGAGTTTTCAACCCAATTACTGTTTAAAAAAAACATACGTTTTAAACTTCTTCACCTTAAATTAGCTTCTGCAACTAAAAGAGGTTTTTAACGAAGTTAATAACGTTTTAAAAGTGATTAACTTTTCAATGAACCACGTTTTGAAATTGAACGAACACAAACTGAGACTTTAGTTTGTAAATATTAAGGAGGGTTTTCAATGAAAACATGGTTTTCGAAAAACACTTCAATGTGACACGCCAGATTCGAGACTAACTTCTGGGCCAGGTTTGGGGTGTTACAGATTTTGCTTGATTTTTAAGCAATTTAAAAGCCATGACAACTTAGGACTGAGGCTCGATCAAATGTAAATCTTCGGACAAATCTCCAATTTCTTCAACATTGCAAGGACCTTGTGTAATTAAACCAAAAGTGGTCTATGTGGACAGCCATGTGTAGCCGAATTTGGGTTGGCTTGGTATTAAATTTGGACGGTTTTTGTAATCCAACAAAGCTATCAGACCTATCCAAAATAAACCAATAAGTTAAAGGACCAAAGAATAAAATTTATCCAATTTAAATAATTAATTACAACCCAAATTATTAATGAAATATTTTAAAATTAATTATTAAATATAATTTTATATTTTATTATTTAATTTAATCATGCATGGCCCATTTTATGTCTTAGAAATATAATATGTTCAAATAAATATAAAATAAGCCATTTTATGCATGAAAAACTATATAATAAAGCATAAAATCACATTTTAATAATTTCTATGTCCTAATTTCATATTTTCACATATTTCATTAATTTATTAAACAATTACTTAGTTTTAACAATGAATTTAAGTAAAAAGGTGACAAATTACATAGGAAGAATCCTATATATTTTTCAGTTTACAAACGTACATCATGGACATACCTGAATCCAAAAGTAAGATCAGTCAATTTCCTATGGTTATAGAATTTATAAATGTGTTTCCTAGGGAGCTTCCTGGTATGCTTCCGAAGAGAGAGATTGAGTTCTCGATTGAGTTAGAACTAGTAACAACTCCTATATCATGTACTCCTTATAGGATGGCGGCGTTGGAGCTTAAGGAATTAAAGGAGCAGTTGCAAGATTTGCTGAATAATGGCTTTATTAGGCTAAGTGTGTCACCGTGGGGTGCACCAATTTTGTTTGTAAAAAAGAAAAATGGTGCTATTTAATATTTACGAGTCAAATATAGTATCAAAATAAATTTAGAAATGGCAATTTATGCTATTTGAAAGAATCATTAGGTTTAAGTGGTATGACCTTAAAGTCAAGTGGTTTTAGAAAATGAGGTATCGAGACCTCGTTTCTATAAACTAAGCCGTAAATATTTTATTAAATATTTACGGAGTGTTATTAATGTCGTATTAAAATTTGGTTAAGAAATTTCAATGTTTAGATAGTTAATTAATTGAAAAGGACTAAATTGTAAAGGAAGTAAAAGTCAATAGCTATTAGCTTAATTGTATTAAATGGATAAAGAACCATGTATTAAGGGTTTTAAAAGGTAAATATACCTTTTTTTATATTGGTGGACGGTTTCAAGGTACAAATTTAATCATTTTAGGTAAATTATAAAGGTTATATTGGTAAATTAATAAATAAAATTAAAGGTAATAAAAGATGTTAATTGAGTTATCATCTTCAATATTCTACCACCGATTGTTGGATGAATAAAACACCATTTTTGAACTTCCTAAATTTTTCCCAAGCTTCAATGTATGCATGTAAGTTCATTTCGTACCAGTTTTTAGTGATTTTTATGTTTTTGTTATCGTATTAGCTTAATCTAGCTAACCCAGGGGTCAATTTGTTAAACTTCAAATGTTATGGAATGTGTCATTTATGAATTTGAAATGTTCTTGAAAGTTTATGGTAGAATCTTAAGCTTGGTTGCTACATAGGACTATTTTGTAAAGTAATTTTGGTAATTTTAATGTTTAAGGACTAAAATGTGAAATTAGTAAAAGTACAAGGACTAGCTATAAATTAACAGTAAATATGGGCTGTAGTAGGGTTCAAAACAATTCGGCTAAAAATGAAATTGAATAAAAATGGTTAATTTGCATGTTTTGGGCTTAGGGACTAAATTGTAAAAAATAAAATGTTGGGGGCAATTTTGTAAAAATGTAAAAATTGACTTAATTGCATAAAATGTTGGTGAATTGAATTGAATTATTATTTTAGATCAAGAACGAGTGTAAAGTTGAGAAGAGAAAATTACCAAATAGCCCCTACACTTAGTCGTCACTGCAATGTAGTCTGGTAAGTTCGTATGAACTATAATCACTTAAATGTTGTTAAATTGAATGTTTATTATATTGTTTGATGTAAATGAATCAAAATATAAATGTATCAAAGCTATTGTGAATTTACGGATATAGAGTCCCGGTTGAACGTTAAGAATTCTTAGGATACAAATAACATGTCATTAGGGATTTCATGTTTTGGGTGCTAGTCTTGAATGTCCTACCAATGGCTGAGGTCCTGCATTTGTTGTGGATTCTCCACAGCTTGTGTGAGCAGCATCGTGTAGCTTACATTCCGACTTACAGCTCATATGAGCAGGCCCATTTCACAGCTCGTGTGAGCATTGATGTAAAGGAAAGGTTACGATTATATGTAAAGGCACACTTTCGTATGAGCTTTCCCAAGTATCCGATGTAATTCTAGATGGTTCAACGGGTAAGAAAAGGAATGGAACGGTAAGTGACTTAATGGAAAGGTTCATAACTATATGCAAAGGTTTATGCTTATGTAATGAAACTTATGAAATCAATTTATGTTATAAATGAGTTTATATGATTGTCAATGAACCTACTAACATCTGAGCTTGATGATGCTTGAATAGGCTTATATTAAACTCATGGTATTAGAAACAGTAAGTAAGCAAATGGAATGAATCAGGATTGTATGGTAACGATGATGAATTAACTGTTATGTTTATACATGGTTGATTACTTATGTATCATGAACAAGTATACTAATGAGTTTGAAGGTGTTATATATAGGCTTCTACTAAGCTTATGGCATTGATAACGGTTTGTTCTTGTTCTATAAATATTATCATGGAAATGGTTTATACGAGCTTACTAAGCATTCATTGCTTACGTAGTTATTTTCCTTTATTTTATAGATTATCGGAAGCTTGATCGATTGGAAGTTCATCGGAGATCTATCACACTATCCAGTGGATGATTTGGTAGTTTTTGAGTAATTTGGCTAATGTTTATAATGGCATGTATAGGGTAATTTGTAATGGTATTATGGTGTATGTGTTAATGGTGTTTTGGCATGTATAAGCTTTGGAAAGCTAGGTTGGTTTGGTACATTATGATGCCTTATCAAGTTATGTGATTTTGCTTACTTTAAAGTGTTTGTTTTTATGGTTATCTTGGTATGTTGATGATGACTTGAAAATGATTACTTGTGACATGTTTTAGTTCATATATGAGCTAGGTTATCATGTATGGAAATGGAAATGTTACCATGTATAAGCCTTTTGTGTTGATGGTTTATAGATATATAAGATGGTTGATTTAGTATGTCTAGGTCTTTGAAGATGATATTAATTGATGAACTTGTAAAGTTTGTTAAGTAATGTCTTGTTAACTACTTTAGGGTAATTGAAATGTATGTTGTTATGGTATGCTTGTAATGGCTTGAAAGTGATAAATGTGGTATGTTTTGGTAGGTGTTTGAATTAGGTATTTATGTTGTAGAAAAGCACATAATGGGATTGGTCTTTATGCATGGAATTAGATAATGCTAGTATGTTTTGGTAAATGGTGTTTGAATGTAATTGTAGTGCCTTTGAATGGCATATTGGTTAGTTGAACTAGGATCTTGAAATGACCTTTTGATGTATGTTTACAAATGGGTTGAATGTTCATGCATGGTTAGGTTATGAAATGGCTTGATTTAGGTGAAATTTGGGTTCACACGGCTTGAGACACGGACGTGTGACTCATCCGTGTGAGGCACACAGCCTGGCGACACGATCGTGTGTCATCTAAGAATTTCTTAAGGTTCCAAGTCAGTGAGTTACACGGCCTAACATACGGCTTGGCACATGGGCGTGTGGCACAACTTCAAGAGTTACATGGCCTGGCACACAAGCGTGTGACACGGCCGTGTGACCCTACTCAGAGAGTTACACGGGTGAGGACATGGGCTGGGACATGGCCGTGTGTCCCTAGTTCGAAAGTTACATTGCCTAAGACACGGGCGTGTGTCTCAACCGTGTGAGGTACACGGCCCAGCCAAACAGGCTTGTGACCCCTATTTCCAATTTTTGCTACTTTTTCTTAAACTTTTCATTTTTTTTCAAATTAGTCCCGAATTGCTTCTAAGCTATTTTTAGGGCCTCGAGGGCTCGATTTAGGGTCAGAATGCATGTGATTGAATGGATTATGATATGTTTAATTTATTTAAATATTATGATGTTAAATTTTTTTAATGTATGATAATGCTCCGTAACCCTAATTCGGTGACGGAGACGGGTTAAGGGTGTTACAAAGTGGGGCTACAATTTTCTCTAAGATTGATCTGAGGTCTGGTTATTATCAGATAAAGAAGATAGCTCTTCGATCAAGGTGTGGACACTATGAATTTTTGGTAATGCCTTTTCGGTTGACAAATGTGCCTGCGATATTCATGGATTTTATGAATAGGGCATTTCAACCTTTTTTAGATCAATTTGTAGTGGTCTTTATCGATGATTATTAGTTTATTCTAAGAATGAAGTCGATCATGAAGAACATTTGAGGATTGTATTGAGAACCCTGCGTAATAATCAACTGTACGCCAAGTTTAGTAAATGTGAGTTTTGGTTGAAAGAAGTGCATTTTTTAGGGCATGTCATCTTGGTTGATAGTATTATGGTAGATCCTATTAAGGTAAATGTAGTTCTTCAATGGAACTCGTCCAAAAATGTTCTGGAAGTCCGCAGTTTCCTTGGGTTAGCAGGGTATTTCAAGAGATTTGTGAAGGGTTTTTCAATGATAGCATCACCTCTCACTCGGTTATTGAAGGGGATAAAAAATAACGAAAAAGGGGAAAAAGCATTTGAAAGAAGAGGTGAACGACGTTGACCTAGTGGTTCGCCACACGAGTGATGCAAAGTAAAAAAGTGCTTAAGAGAAGGATGTTTTGACTGAGTTATTTTTGGGTTTTATTGTAACTTTTACGAAATGTTGTTAGAGAATAGAATTAACTACAAATTGTTTATTTCCTACAATCTCTGCAAATTACTAGAACTTTATTTTTATTCGTTGTCATTGAAATCCTCCTTTCATATAGAAAGAGGAACTTCTACACGAGATTTTTACATAGCAGTTATTGGAACAATTTATTAAGAAATCAAAATTTTACATGGTATGTTACAACATTGCAATGTAATATTCTAGGTATTTTGAGTCTTTTAATTGTTGGAATTTTTGGCTTGTAATCTTTTTAGTGGCAACAATTTCAAGTGATCTATTTGTATAAATGGAAACTACATATAGGATATATGTGATAAATGAGATTGATAGTCTTTTGTAAATTGAGTTTGAAAGAAGGGATAAAATGATCAATATCATGTATTTTTGGGAATTCTATAAGTTATTTTTATCCTTAAAATCAAGGAGGAGGACTTTATCATGACACCTGTGTTGGTGCATGGGGATAAAATAAACTTCTAAAAAATTAATCGAAAGCTTCAAGGCATGTAACCATGTCACTATCTTTAATGCTCTATTCGCCCCCACCTATACTTTGGTGTGAAAAAGAGTTACTGGCAAATCAACCTCGAAAATACAATGAAACCCAATGAATATTGTCATTTTGTACAAATGAAAACAATCCACTAAGCGTTTAGCGAAGCATGGCAAGAGTATCAAGTTCTATACAGAACTTCTAAAGTACTTCTTCATAGAAACAATATTTGAATATTAGAAGATGGAGAAGAATAGTGAAACTTTTTGTTTATGAGTTTTTGGTGTGTTTTAGTTTTTTTCTGCAAATAAAATTTGTCTCCTATTTATAGTTCTCTTGTCTCTTCACAGAGACATAACTATCCAATTGATGTCTATTTGGATAGTCACAGCTATTAATAATGAATACAACTATTCATTAGATATTACTTGAATAATCATAACTTTTTGTTAGTAATCAAGTAACATAACTCACCAATTTTGCATAGTGATAACTCTTGATTAATAACCAACTGTTAAAACTTTTGATTATTTACAGCCTTTCGTTTGCAACTATTAGAACATTATATACATTGAAAATGTTCCAACAACCTAGTCTAATTGTTGGAAAGTCTGTACGCCCCTTGGCGCATCGAAAAAATTATTCTGGCGATCACAATACATGGATCTTTGTACAAGGAACGAACCCAAGTTGAGAAAGGTTGAAAATATAGTTTTAACAATTTGGAAACAACATTGGTACAAAATTGATCCTTCTATCTATGTCGCAAACCTTAGCCATAATGAGAAGTCCTGACCTCTACGATATCCACCCAAAAACTACAGTAAAAAATACTCTAAAACTCCTTATAGAGAAAATAGAAATTTAAAGGTTTTTGCTCAAAACTGAAATCACACAATTACCAGCTATATGAAATTTTGGTTACGCCAAATGGGGTTATTAAGGATTGATAACCTTTCCAATTTAATTCAAAACCTTTGGATGCAAATATTAAAGATTATTGATATCCTTTCCTTTTATTCAAAATCGTGTTTTGAATACATATCCAATTTAATTTTATGTAAAACCCGTTTCACATTATTTAAATTGGATTGTCTATGTAACATCCTGGAAAGGGCCTATGCATTTTCGGTTTAATTGTACGAAGTAACATGTTTTATGTTGAAACACCCCAAACCCGGCCCATTCGTTACGATCGAATTTGAGATGCCACTGCGGAAAAACGTTTGAAGACTGATTTCACTTTTGGGAAAAACATTAAAAATTTTGTCATTTGAAAACCATGTCCAATTAAAAATTCTAAATAATATAAGCTCGACAAAAATATCCAAATTAAAAGCACTTTCAAATAATAATTTAATGGTCATCTAGCTTAAACATAATAAAAATGCTCAAATAGAAATACTTAAATACTTTAATCGGGCCTTATTACAATAAATAATTAAACAAAAGTTCTTAGTAATAAATCAATAAAATAAAGAAGATGTCTTCTGATGGGCCACCTCGTATCCACTCCAACCCGGTCCAATCACCACGAATCATCTGCGATGTTTAATAAAAATTGGGTGAGTCATACGGACTCAAGTGTGTAATTAATCCACTGAATTCCACCCACATGTTAACCACATATTAACCCATATATCGATAACAAATATCATATTCACATGTTAACACATTCTCGGGCTTGGCCCATATTCATATCACATTCATCTAATAGGGTAGTTAACCACATAATTTCCACATCATACCGGGCTTAGCCCATTTCCACACCGATCCACATTCATATACTGGGCTTTGCCCATTTCCACATTAATCCACATATCATATTGGGCTTGGCCCATTTCCACATATGTTCACATACGAAATCATGCAATTATGAAGCCCAACCCAAACCTAGGGTCCATCCGCTACACACCCCTTATCCAAATTTACTACCACACACGAGGGGATTATCAAATCACCCTCTCCTTTTCACTCCAAAGGCAATCACCGCCATCCACGTGCAATTAAGCACAATAGTCCACAACGCGACCTCGATCGGCGCCAATCCACGATGTAGCCGTAGCTAACACCAAAACCACGATGGGACACATAGTCACTCATCAACCACGATGAGGCACATAGCCACTCATCAAGCCACGCGAACTAAATCGCAATTAATCCACAACGTGACCTCAGTCAACGTCAATCCACGATGTAGCTCAAGGCTAACATCAAAAACCACGATGGGACACATAGTCACTCATCAACCATGATATGGCACATAGCCGATATCAACCACGATGAGGCACATAGCCACTCATCAAGCCACGCGAACTAAATCACAATTAATCCACAACGTGACCTCGACCAACGTCAATCCACGATGTAGCTCAAGGCTAACATCAAACCACGTCACTCAAGTACACCCGTACCTTCTTTCATATCCCAACCCATGCACATGCCACATAAAATAATGATACAATGTAATGATGCATGAGCATGTTCATCAAGCATATTATCACATATTCATATTAATAATCACATATCATCGTGGTTTGGTACTTACCGGATTATCGACATACCCTTGAGGGTATCCTTATCACAATTTTCACTGCACTAGTTAGCACATTCATAACACATACACATTTCACATACATATCATATACCCGAAAACAATTGGGTTAATCACACACCGATCACTTGGAGAACTATGCTTTCGATCATCGATGCTATCACTAGGCGATACTACGGCTATTTGCCTACTTTCTTGTTCTGACGCTTTGGTCCACACCCGATGGCCAATCCCTAACTGCGAGACAGATCTCTTCTTAAACTTCGGATAGGGACCTTCCATTTCCCTTCTTGAATGGTATTCGCCTCCATCAACACACTTAATCGTAACAATCGATTTAATCATCAATATACGAATTCTTAACCAAATATCCACAACTTATCATACTTATCGGAAGGGTCTTGAAATCTGAAAAGCTTGATCTAATGCTTAGATCCTTAATCCCTACATTTGATTAATCACCTACTACTTTAATAAAAAGCCATTCGACCATAAATCCAAATCCTAGTAGGATTAGTATACTTAAACTTACCTTGTTGCCGTTTGACTTAAGAATCAAGTCTTGAAATCTACGCTATACTCTTCTTGCATTCGGCCAAGCATTGAATCAATTAACTTGGTTAGTTTTCAGCTTTTGAATAATTAATGAACACATATATTTACCAAACATGGCCTTGGCCGAATGCTATAGACACTTACGTTGTGGATTTTAAATCTCGAAACTCACCGAATAACTAGGGAACACGTGGCCTATGGTGTACCTTCGGGAAAAGAACTTCTCCTTCCTTGTAGTCGACACTTAGTAAATCCCGAAAGATCTCTTCAAAGTTTCGGCAAAAAGATATTAATGGGGTTAGTCCTAGATTTCAGCAAATCTTAAGAAAAAAGGATGAAACCGAATGGGATCTTACCCTTACTTGAAGAAATCGATTGCACCTTCACTTCAACCTTCAGAGATTCGGCTATGGCTAGATGATGATCTCACAACTTTTGGCTTTTGGAGGGATTAGAAAGAAAAGAAAAGGAAGAATAAAGATGGAGGATTCGGCTAGAACACAAGGTATTTCGGCTTGGCAAAAATAAAAAAAGAAGAAGATTTGGTGAAGAGAATTCGCAGAGGGCTTTCAAAGAACAGAAAAATAATGCAGAATGGCCTCTCTTTTCCTTTTATAGCCGATATTACTAACTTAGAATCCCTTACTTGGCCATCACTCTTCTATTTTAATAGCTTTATCTCTTTAATTATCACTTAAAATAAAAGATAATTCAGCAACTATCCTTACTTAGCCGAAATTATTAAACTCAAAGTCCCTTACTTGGCCATCACTTCTCCCTTATTTTCCTCTTTATCTCTTTATTCAAATTAAAAGAATTTAATCCAACAATTATCTCTTGAAAATAATGATAAATAAATTCCTTATTTATCCACTATTTATAAAATAATAAAAGCTCCTAATTTATAGCCATGTGCCGTCCACCTCTCTGCTCCTTGTAGCAAAATAAAACTTCTTTTATTTGCTTCCCATGTGACTCGAACTTAGGCCCATTCCTCTTGCATATGGCGCCATTTCCATAGGCCCTAAGTGGCATATTCAGACCACTTTTCCAAGCCTGTTTGTGTGTCAAATTTCACAAACTTTTTCTTTTAAGGCCACCTTGCCTTAATTTCCCCTTTTAAACCTTAAAACTCGTCATTTCTAGGTCATTTCTAAGTTTCCAAAAATTTTCGATCGGCTCTGTAAACTTGACATTTCCTTACATTTCCATGACGTTTCCTTACAAGACATTTCCTTACATTTCCAAGGTTCTAAAAATGTTCACTTTCCTCTTTTAAACTTAACATTTCCATACATTTCCAGGTTTCCAAAAGTGTTCAAAATATATTCATAACACATAAGATATGTCATTTCGTACAATTAAACCAAAAATGCATAGGCCCTTTTCGAGGATGTTACAGCTTCTACCCTCCTTAAAAATAATTTCGTCCTCGAAATTACTTATTAACGAATAATCGTACATCTTAACTCACCGCACTACGCTTATGTCACGCACTCTGATCTTAATAGAACCATCATACTTTCTAGGCACGTCTCTAAGTTCACGTCCCTAGAACTCATTTCTAACGTCGCGATTTAATCGATTAAAAAAGTTTTATGCATCGAAATTTTGTTCCAATGATTATTCGCGAACAGCTTTATGAAAAGAGATGTTCGAAGTAGTTCTTTCGATCAACCAAAGTTTCTAGTTCAAGTTCACTACTCTAACTCGAAGTCACATTCACATTCATAAGCAGAGACACATTCATTTTTCCATGAAGTCACATTCATTCACAACATCATTCACTACACTTTTATGGCCATTCCATCCATTTCCCTACCCAGTGGGTAATTTCGTCTTTTCCCCTACGAGGGTATTTTGGTAATAAATCGGGGTCAATTCAAATTTTTTCAAAATAATGGTATTTCAGAATTTACAAAATCTCTGGTTATTTTGTTTTCCAAATCGAGGTGTTGCAAAAATTTGAAATCGAGGTTATTTCGGTAATTTTGGAAGTCGTGAAGCGATTCAGTAAATTTTCCAAATCAGGGTATCTTGTTATTTGTAAAATGCAGTTTTGATATCTTTGTAAAGTAGAAATATTTTAACAAAAGTTGAGGGTATTTTTGAAAATCTTAAAACTAAGGGTATTTTAGTAATTTACAATATAGGGGCATTTTTGTAATTTTGTAAATCGGAGATATTTTGGAAAAATTTTCACAATAATCTTTTACTACAATTAAAAGGGTAATTTAGGGATTTTGAAACTAGGAATTTTATAAAAGCGCATGGCTAGTCCCTTTCGTGTTTTAATGATTGGTTTAGCAGTGAATAAGTCCTCTTGGTTAGGGTGAACGGTTACATTACGCACTGTAGGATTCGAGTAAAGAGGAGGTGAGTCACTAGGACCGCTTAAATACCAAGCTCTTACTGAATCCACTCCTAGACATGCGCTGTGATTTACCACACCCTAGCTCTGGCGACTTACTTCACAGTTTGTTTAATAGTCCTTAAGTCTTATGCATGTGTTTGAGTGCACTAGCCCTAGGGTTCAACAGATCCTAGTTCACTAATCTACATTCCCTTCATACTTATAACATTCACATAAACAAGTCACTTCAACAATTAGAAGTACTTACCGGTAGACTTCGGTAGGAGATACAGTGCCATGCCGTAATAACTCAAAAGTTTATGAAAGCCCATACTTTTGAAAAGCCCATCTTTGCAAAAATTATTTTTGGACCCAAAACCCTCAAGGCCGAGTTTTGAACCGGGCTCTGATACCAATCTGTAACTGTAACACCCCAAACCCGGCCCATACGCCACGGCCGAATTTAGAATGCCACTGCGGAAAACGTTTGAAAAATATTTTGACTTAGAGTGAAAACATAAAAATTTATTGTCTTTAATAAAACATTGTATATTTATCAATCCAAATAAAATCAAGTTGTTACAAATCCTTCGATTTGTAATTTTAACATATATCTTTAAGATATGAGTTACTAAAAATAAAACATATCCAAATAATAAAAATAGTCAATCCACTTTAAAACATAATAATAAACTTCAAAACCTTTAAATGGTCCTTATTACAATAACCAAATATTCATAAATTCTGAATATATATATATAATATAAAATAAGGAAAATAACTTCTGCATGGGCCACCTCGTATCTACTCCAACTCGGTCCAAGCTTTATGCATCACCTGTAAGGTTTGAGAAAAATTGGGTGAGTCACACAGACTCAGTGCATAGTTATTACACATGTCCCCACATATGGGCTTGGCCCATATCCACACAGTCCACATGCAAAACTATGCAAAATGAAGCCCAACCCATCCTAGTTCCATCCATTACACCAACCTCGGCACACCGCGCGCCAAAGGTCGTGGCTAATCCACCGATCACCTAAGTGATCCCACATAACTTACCTCGCGGACTTGTTTGCTCAAGGCCGTGGCTAAGCCACCGATCACATAAGTGATCCCACATATCAATTAATCCACGGTGATGCACACAGCTATCAACCGCCGAGATGGGCACCTAGCCAACACCTCCCTTGATGGAGCACATAGCTAACATCAAGCGCCAATGTAGCACAAGGCTAACATCGGACCACGTACATATAAAGTACACCCTTTCCTTCGATAGTCACATCCCAAGTCCCATGCATATATATATGTGTGTATCATGGCAACATATCACTTGAACAATAATGCATCACATGCCATCACATTTCATATATTCATCAATGATCATTTAATATCGTAATTCACTGAGCTGAGTATTCGATCACCCATCACGGGTATTCACAAACTTAGCCCTTAATTCGGCTACCATTAACATCATATCACATATATATAAATATAACACATACACACAATCAAGAGACGGTCACGATAACTACGCACCTGATAACAGTGAGAACTATACTTTCCCGCTCGTCGATACCTAAATATTTATCACTCTTGATTAGAACACTAACATTCATAAAACTATACAATTGATAAGTAATCTAAATCCTTACCCTCGAAATCCCGAACAACAACTATATGCGATTTCACTCCAATTGATGGTTTATAACCTGATGAAGAACCACGAACAAACAATGGCTCGGGAGTACGTACGACTTCAAATAATTGATTATCACCAGCAGAGGGTCCACATCCCGGTGGAAAGTCTCGGACTCCTGACACAGCCCTTCGTTTGAAATTTGAGGGTATAGCAAAACCACCCCTCTTCCAAACACTATTAACTGCTCTTTTCGAACCCATTCTTGATTGCCCCAAAATCTTAACACTTTGATTCAATTTCGATAATCGTCACTTGCCTATGGAGTTGTCAAAATCCTTGAATGATGAGATCCTTTACCACCCGTTCTTAGTATGGCTATAATCGACTATCAATGAAGAAATGATCAGCCCTCCCCTATACCACTACAAAGATAAAAGGGTTTGTTTGAAAGAGAAGAAATAATGATTTCGGTCAAAAAGATCCTCTCAAGGAAATATACAATTTCGGCAATGAAAGAAAAATAAAAGAATTGAAAAGAGTGTTTTTACCGACTGATCAAGGTGTGAATAAGAAAAATGGTTGAGAAGTGAATATATATGAAGAGAAAGATTCGGCTAAGGAGATTGTCATCAACATTCGGCCATGGTGAAGAATTAGGGAGAGAATAATGTTGAAAGTCTCTTGTGGAAAACAAAGAGGAAAAGAAGAATAGAAATGAGGAGTTTGGGTTTGGGTTCTCAAGAATAGAAGATGAATCAAGGAAGAACTTTGAGTCAAAGTGTGTTCGGCACTAAGGGAAAAAGAGAAGAAATGGTCTTTGATGGTTTTGTAGTTTCGGTCACAAAAAGAAGAGAAAGAAGGAATGGACTTGAGGGGAGAAAGAACAACTAAAAACCAAAATGGTCAAAACTCAAATGGCCAAAAGAAAAGAAAATGGTTACCTTTTGGCCAAAATACATTCGGCTAAGAGGAGAAAAAGATTAGAGAGAAACACAAAATAGCCAAAAGAAAGATGTGCTCATCTAGCACTTAATTCTACCAAAAACTAGCACCATACCATAACAAAAGCTAACCAAAAATTTCGGCCTCCCCCCTAACCCCTAATACCGTCCAAGTTCATGAACTCCAAAGCCAAAGTTTTCCACACAAAACTTTCCATAGCAATAACCTTACATTATGCTTTGTGTTCCCTCATCATTCCTTAATCAAAAATAATTCTTTTCCCCAAATTCAAGCTTACCTAAACTACTAACCATCTTACCATAAAAATTGGTCCTCCTTATCCATAATGCCGTCCACATTCATGGACAAGTTGGTCATGCCAAACTTTCCAAAACCTCATCCCTTAATCCAAGCCTTATGTCCCCTTATCATACCATAACACCTTGATTCCCTACCTTAACTATCAACTTGCCTTTTTTTTTTCCATTAGTCTACTATCCATAAATGATAAAGTCCAACCTTATCTTAATTAAAGTTGACCAACACATGCCATACAATGCAAAAATAAAAGTCACCTTATTATCATCCATGGGATTCGAACCTCTTCCCTCATACAATTACTCATGTGCCAACACCACTTTACTACTTGCTCACTTATGCTAACATTAAACACTTAAATTAACTTAAGCATCATAATCACTTGATCCACTTCACTAAATTCTCCATACTAAAAATTATTCTAAACCAATTAATTCCAAGCCTTCACAAGACTATATTAAGCACACAATAAAATCATACCTGAATTAACTCAAGCAACAATATGATACTCAAATTTTTCCTAAAGCCCAAGGCCCAATCGGCCCAATCCTATTAAGCCCAATTTCAGGATGTTACAATTCTACCCTCCTAAAAAAATAATTTCGTCCTCAAAAATTACTTACTAACGAACAATCGTACATCCTATCTCACCACACTATGCTCTTGCTGCGCACTCGATCTTAATAAAACCAATATACTTTCTAAATCACAGTCTCCAAGTTCACACTCAAGGTTCTAGATACTTCACTAGCGATGGTTCCGACACGACCATTTTGCTTCTACGCGCTTCACTACAACCACGTCCCTAGAACTCATATCTAACATCGCGATTTAATCTGATTAAGAAGTTTTATGCATTAATACTTTTGTTCCACTTGTTTATCATGCGAACTATTTTATGAAACAAAGTTTTGAAGTTGTTCTTTCGATCAATCAAAATTTCTAGTTCAAGTTCACTATTCTAATTCGTAGAATCACACTCACATTCATCCACAACATTCAACACATCATTATAGGTATTTCGACCATTCCCGACCCAGTGGTAATTTAAATCATTTTTCCTACAAGGGTATTTTAAGTAATAAATCGAGGTCAACTCGAAAATAATCTTTACAAATCAAAGGCATTCCAAAATATACAAATCTCGAAGTTATTTTGAAAATTCTTCCAAATCAATGGTATTGCAAAAATTTCAGAAATCGGGGTTATTTTGTAAATTTTCCAAATCAAGGTATCTTAGCATTTTGCAAAATAGGGGTTTTGGTATTTTATAAAGTAAGAATATTTTCATAAAAGTCAACGGTAACATGGTAATTTTATAAACCAGGGGCATTTTCGTAATTTTACCTCTCAGGGGTATTTTAGTAATTTTGCAAATCGAGTGTATTTCGGAAAATTCTCAAGTCTAAAAGGATTTTATAAATCAGAGGGGTAATTTGGTAAATTTAAAACTAAGATCTTCATAAAATAGTATGGCTAGTCCCTTTCGTGTTTTAGTTATCGAGTTTAGCCCGTGAATAGGTCCTCTTGGTTAGGGTGAACCGTAGCTACGCACTGTAGGATTCAAGTAAAGAGGAGGTGAGTCACTCGGGATCGCTTAAATACGAAGCTCTTCATCAATCCACTCCTGAACATGCGCACAATGGTTTCCACACCTAGCTCAAATGACTTAGTCACGAGTTTGTTCAATTGTTCTTTAAGTCTTATGCATGTGTTTGAGTGCACTAGCCCTACGGTCCAATAGTCCTAATATTCTAATCTACGAGCCCAAATAAGCCCATAACATTCACATATATAAATCACTTCAATAGTCAGAGGTACTTACCGTGGACTTGGGTTGGAGATACAAAGTGCCATGCCGAATAAACTGAAAAATTTATGGAAGCCCAAATCTTGAAAAGCCCATCTAAAAAAAATATTTTTGGGCCCAAAACCCTCAAAGCCGAGTTTTGAACCGGGCTCTGATACCAATTTGTAACACCCCAAACCCGGCCCATATGCCACGGCCGAATTTAGAATGCCACTGCGGAAAACGTTTGAAAAATATTTTGACTTAGAGTGAAAACATAAAAATTTATTGTCTTTAATAAAACATTGTATATTTATAAATCCAAATAAAATCAAGTTGTTACAAATCCTTCGATTTGTAATTTTAACATATATCTTTAAGATATGAGTTACTAAAAATAAAACATATCCAAATAATAAAAATAGTCAATCCACTTTAAAACATAATAATAAACTTCAAAACCTTTAAATGGCCCTTATTACAATAACCAAATATTCATAAATTCTAAAAATATATATATAATATAAAATAAGGAAAATAACTTCTGCATGGGCCACCTCGTATCCACTCCAACTCGGTCCAAGGTTTATGCATCACCTGTAAGGTTTGAGAAAAATTGGGTGAGTCACATGACTCGGTGCATAGTTATTACACATGTCCCCACATATGGGCTTGGCCCATATCCACACAAATTACATGCAAAATTATGCAAAATGAAGCCCAACCCATCCTAGTTCCATCCATTACACCAACCTCGGCACACACCGCCGCCCAAGGCCGTGGCTAATCCACCGATCACCTAAGTGATCCCACATAACTTACCTCTGGCGGACTTGTTGCTCAAGGCCGTGGCTAAGCCACCGATCACATAAGTGATCCCACATATCAATTAATCCACGGTGATGCACACGACTATCAACTACTGAGATGGGCACCTAGCCAACACCTCCCTTGATGGAGCACATAGCTAACATCAAGCGCCAATGTAGCACAAGGTTAACATCAGACCACGTACATAAAGTACACCCTTTCCTTCGATAGTCACATCCCAAGTCCCATGCATATATATATGTGTGTATCATGGCAACATATCACTTGAACAATAATGCATCACATGCCATCACATTTCATATATTCATCAATGATCATTTAATATCGTAATTCACTGACCTGAGTATTCGAT
Source organism: Gossypium sturtianum (assembly GCA_025698515.1). Taxonomy (NCBI): domain Eukaryota; kingdom Viridiplantae; phylum Streptophyta; class Magnoliopsida; order Malvales; family Malvaceae; genus Gossypium; species Gossypium sturtianum. The sequence goes on along the minus strand of CM046953.1, from coordinate 44,368,213 downwards.
CACCCACCACGGGTATTCACAAACTTAGCCCTTAATTCGGCTACCATTAACATCATATCACATATATATAAATATAACACATACACACAATCAAGAGACGGTCACGATAACTACGCACCGATAACAAATGAGAACTATACTTTCCCGCTCGTCGATACCTAAATATTTATCACTCTTGATTAGAACACTAACATTCATAAAACTATATAATTGATAAGTAATCTAAATCCTTACCCTCAGAATCCCGAACAACAACTATATGCGATTTCACTCCAATTGATGGTTTATAACCTGATGAAGAACCACGAACAAACAATGGCTCGAGTACGTGCGACTTCAAATAATCGATTATCACCAGCGAGAGGTCCACATCCCGGTGGAAAGTCTCGGACTCGACACGACCCTTCGTTTGAAATTTGAGGGTATAGCAGAACCACCCTCTTCCAAACACTATTAATCGCTCTTTTCGAACCCATTCTTGATTGCCCCAAAATCTTAACACTTTGATTCAATTCCGATAATCATCACTTGCCTATGGAGTTGTCAAAATCCTTGAATGATGATATCCTTTACCACCCGTTCTTAGTATGGCTATGATCGACTATCAATGAAGAAATGATCATCACTCCCCTATACCACTACAAAGATAAAAGGGTTTGTTTGAAAGAGAAGAAATAATGATTTCGGTCAAAAAGATCCTCTCAAGGAAATATACAATTTCGGCAATGAAAGAAAAATAAAAGAATTGAAAAGAGTGTTTTTACCGACTGATCAAGGTGTGAATAAGAAAAATGGTTGAGAAGTGAATATATATGAAGAGAAAGATTCGGCTAAGGAGATTGTCATCAACATTCGGCCATGGTGAAGAATTAGGGAGAGAATAATGTTGAAAGTCTCTTGTGGAAAACAAAGAGGAAAAGAAGAATAGAAATGAGGAGTTTGGGTTTCGGGTTCTCAAGAATAGAAGATGAATCAAGGAAGAACTTTGAGTCAAAGTGTGTTCGGCAATAAGGGAAAAAGAGAAGAAATGGTCTTTGATGGTTTTGTAGTTTCGGTCACAAAAAGAAGAGAAAGAAGGAATGGACTTGAGGGGAGAAAGAACAACTAAAAACCAAAATGGTCAAAACTCAAATGGCCAAAAGAAAAGAAAATGGTTACCTTCTGGCCAAAATACATTCGGCTAAGAGGAGAAAAAGATTAGAGAGAAACACAAAATAGCCAAAAGAAAGATGTGCTCATCTAGCACTTAATTCTACCAAAAACTAGCACCATACCATACCAAAAGATAACCAAAAATTTCGGTCTCCCCCCTAACCCCTAATACCGTCCAAGTTCATGAACTCCAAAGCCAAAGTTTTCCACACAAAACTTTCCATAGCAATAACCTTACATTATGCCTTGTGTTCCCTCATCATTCCTTAATCAAAAATAATTCTTTTCCCCAAATTCAAGCTTACCTAAACTACTAACCATCTTGCCATAAAAATTGGTCCTCCTTATCCATAATGCCGTCCACATTCATGGACAAGTTGGTCATGCCAAACTTTCCAAAACCTCATCCCTTAATCCAAGCCTTATGTCCCCTTATCATACCATAACACCTTGATTCCCTACCTTAACTATCAACTTGCCTCTCTTTTTTTTTCCATTAGTCTACTATCCATAAATGATAAAGTCAAACCTTATCTTAATTAGAGTTGACCAACACATGCCATACAATGCAAAAATAAAAGTCACCTTATTGTCATCCATGGGATTCGAACCTCTTCCCTCATACAATTACTCATGTGCCAGCACCACTTTACTACTTGCTCACTTATGCTAACATTAAACACTTAAATTAACTTAAGCATCATAATCACTTGATCCACTTCACTAAATTCTCCATACTAAAAATTATTCTAAACCAATTAATTCCAAGCCTTCACAAGACTATATTAAGCACACAATAAAATCATACCTGAATTAACTCAAGCAACAAGATGATACTCAAAATTTTCCTAAAGCCCAAGGCCCAATTGGCCCAATCCTATTAAGCCCAATTTCAGGATGTTACAGTAACACCCCAAACTCGGCCCATTCGTTACGACCGAATTTGAGATGCCACTGCGGAAAAACGTTTGAAGACTGATTTCACTTTTGGGAAAAACATTAAAAATTTTGTCATTTGAAAACCATGTCCAATTAAAAATTCTAAATAATATAAGCTTGACAAAAATAACCAAATTAAAAGCACTTTCAAATAATAATTTAATGGTCGTCTAGCTTAAACATAATAAAAATGCTCAAATAGAAATACTTAAATACTTTAACTGGGCCTTATTACAATAAATAATTAAACAAAAGTTCTTAGTAATAAACTGAATAAAATAAAGAAGATGTCTTCTGCATGGGCCACCTCGTATCCACTCCAACCCGGTCCAATCACCACGAATCATCTGCGATGTTTAATAAAAATTGGGTGAGTCATACAGACTCAGTGTGTAATTAATCCACTGAATTCCACCCACATGTTAACGACATATTAACCCATATATCAGATAACAAATATCATATTCACATGTTAACACATACCCGGCCCATTCGTTACGACCGAATTTGAGATGCCACTGCGGAAAAACGTTTAAAGACTGATTTCACTTTTGGGAAAAACATTAAAAATTTTGTCATTTGAAAACCTTGTCCAATTAAAAATTCTAAATAATATAAGCTTGACAAAAATATCCAAATTAAAAGCACTTTCAAATAATAATTTAATGGTCGTCTAGCTTAAACATAATAAAAATGCTCAAATAGAAATACTTAAATACTTTAATCGGGCCTTATTACAATAAATAATTAAACAAAAGTTCTTAGTAATAAACTGAATAAAATAAAGAAGATGTCTTCTGCATGGGCCACCTCGTATCCACACCAACCCGGTCCAATCACCACGAATCATCTGCGATGTTTAATAAAAATTGGGTGAGTCATACAGACTCAGTGTGTAATTAATCCACTGAATTCCACCCACACGTTAACCACATATAAACCCATATATCAGATAACAAATATCATGTTCACATGTTAACACATTCTGGGCTTGGCCCATATTCATATCATATTCATCTAATAGGGTAGTTAACCACATAATTTCCACATACTGGGCTTAGCCCATTTCCACACTGATCTACATTCATATACTGGGCTTTGCCCATTTCCACATTAATCCACATATCATATTGGGCTTGGCCCATTTCCACATATGTTCACATACAAAATCATGCAATTATGAAGCCCAACCCAAACCTAGGGTCCATCCGCTACACACCCCTTATCCAAATTTACCACACACCAGGGGGATTATCAAATCACCCTCTCCTTTTCACTCCAAAGGCAATCACTGCCGTCCACGTGCAATTAAGCACAATAGTCCACAACGCGACCTCAGTCAGCGCCAATCCACGATGTAGCCGTAGCTAACACCAAAACCACGATGGGACACATAGTCACTCATCAACCACGATATGGCACATAGCCGATATCAACCACGATGAGGCACATAGCCACTCATCAAGCCACGCAAACTAAATCGCAATTAATCCACAACGTGACCTCAGTCAACCTCAATCCACGATGTAGCTCAAGGCTAACATCAAAAACCACGATGGGACACATAGTTACTCATCAACCACGATATGGCACATAGCCGATATCAACCACGATGAGGCACATAGCCACTCATCAAGCCACGCGAACTAAATCGTAATTAATCCACAACGCGTGACCTCGATCCAACGTCAATCCACGATGTAGCTCAAGGCTAACATCAAACCACGTGCTCGAAGTACACCGCACCTTCTTTCATATCCCAACCCATGCACATGCCACATAAAATAATGATACAATGTAATGATGCATGAGCATGTTCATCAAGCATATTATCACATATTCATATTAATAATCACATATCATCGTGTTTGGTACTTACCGGATTATCGACATACCCTTGAGGGTATCCTTATCACAATTTCCACTTTGCACTAGTTAGCACATTCATAACACATACACATTTCACATACATATCATATACCCGGAAAACGGTGGGTTAATCACACACCTGATCACTTGGAGAACTATGCTTTCGATACTGATGCTATCACTAGGCGATACTACGGCTATTTGCCTACTTTCTTTTTCTGACGCTGGTCCACACCCCGGTGGCCAATCCCTAACAGCCGAGACAGATATCTTCTTAAACTTCGGGATAGGGACCTTCCCTTTCCCTTCTTGAATGGTATTCGCCTCCATCAACACACTTAATTAGAACAATCGATTTAATCATCAATATATGAATTCTTAACCAAATATCCACAACTTATCATACTTACCGAAAGGGTCTTGAAATCCCGAAAAGCTTGATCTAATGCTTAGATCCTTAATCCCTACATTTGATTAATCACCTACAACTTTAATAAAAAGCCATTCGGCCATAAATCCAAATCCTAGTAGGATTAGTATACTTAAACTTACCTTTTTGCCGTTTGACTTAAGAATCAAGTCTTGAAATCTCTGCTATACTCTTCTTGCATTCGACCAAGCATTGAATCAATTAACTTGGTTAGTTTTCGGCTTTTGAATAATTAATGAACACATATATTTACCAAACATGGCCTTGTCTGAATGCTATAGACACTTACCTTGTGGATTTTAAATCCCGAAACTCACCGAATAACTAGGGAACATGTGGCCTATGGTGTACCTTTGGGAAAAGAACTTCTCCTTCCTTGTAGTCGACACTTAGTAAATCCCGAAAGATCTCTTCAAAGTTTCGGCAACAAGATATTAATGGGGTTAGTCCTAGATTTCGTTAAATCTTAAGAAAAAAGGATGAAACCGAATGAGATCTTACCCTTACTTGAAGAAATCGATTGCACCTTCACTTCAACCTTCAGAGATTCGGCTATGGCTAGATGATGATCTCACAACTTTCGACTTTTGGAGGGATTAGAAAGAAAAGAAAAGGAAGAATAAAGATGGAGGATTCGGCTAGAACACAAGGTATTTCGGCTTGGCAAAAGTAAAAGAAGAAGAAGATTTGGTGAAGAGAATTCGCAGAGGCTTTCAAAGAATGTAAAATAATGCAGAATGGCCTCTCTTTTCCTTTTATAGCCGATATTACTAACTTAGAATCCCTTACTTGGCCATCACTCTTCTATTTTAATAGCTTTATCTCTTTAATTATCACTTAAAATAAAAGATAATTCAGCAACTATCCTTACTTAGCTGAAATTATTAAACTCAAAGTCCCTTACTTTACCATCACTTCTCCCTTATTTTCCTCTTTATCTCTTTATTCAAATTAAAAGAATTTAGTCCAACAATTATCTCTTGAAAATAATGATAAATAAATCCCTTATTTATCCACTATTTATAAAATAATAAAAGCTCCTAATTTATAGCCATGTGTCGTCCACCTCTCTGCTCCTTGTAGCAAAATAAAATTTCTTTTATTTGCTTCCCATGTGACTCGAACTTAGGCCCATTCCTCTTGCATATGGCGCCATTTCCATAGGCCCTAAGTGGCATATTCAGACCACTTTTCCAAGCCTGTTTGTGTGTCAAATTTCACAAACTTTTTCTTTTAAGGCCACCTTGCCTTAATTTCCCCTTTTAAACCTTAAAACTCGTCATTTCTAGGTCATTTCTAAGTTTCCAAAAATTTTCGATCGGCTCTGTAAACTTGACATTTCCATGACATTTCCTTACAAGACATTTCCTTACATTTCCAAGACATTTCCTTACATTTCCATGACATTTCCTTACAAGACATTTCCTTACATTTCCAAGGTTCTAAAAATATTCACTTTCCACTTTTAAACTTAACATTTCCATACATTTCCAGGTTTCCAAAAGTGTTCAAAATTTATTCATAACACATAAGATATGTCATTTCGTACAATTAAACCAAAAATGCATAGGCCCTTTTCAGGATGTTACATATGTACTAAGAATAAATTTTGAACATTTTTGGAAACCTGAAAATGGATGGAAATGATTTGGAAATGATTCAAAATAGGAAAGTGCACATTTCTGGAAACTTGGAAATGTAAGAAAATGTCAAGTTTACAGAGCCGAACGAAAATTTTTGGAAACTTAGAAATGACTTAGAAATGTCGAGTTTTAAAGTTTAAAAGAGGAAATTAAGGCAAGGTGGCCTTAAAAGAAAAAGTTTGTGAAATTTGACACACAAATGTGCTTGGAAAAGTGGCCTCAAGATGCCACTTAGGGCCTCTCTGAAATGGCGCCACATGCAAGGTGTTGGGCCTGGTTCGAGTCACTTGGGAAGTAAATAAAAGAAGTTTTATTTTGCTTCCGAAGCTTCGAGGTGGACGGCACAAGCCTTCTAGAAAGGAGGAGTTTTATTCTCTTTAATATTTGATTAATAAGGTGATAAATAAGGGATTTAATTTGGATTATTTTTGAAGAGATAATAAAGGATTATTCTCTAATTATTTTAAATTAAGAGATAAAGCTATCAAATAAAGAAGAGTGGTGGCCAAGTAAGGGATTCTGAGGAGTAGTTTCGGCTATAAAAGGAAGGAAATAGGGCTACTCATCAATTTTTCTTCTTCCTCCTCTCTCTTCCGAATTTATGAGTGCTCTCCTCTCTTCTCTTCTCTTTTTCTTTTGTCAAGCCGAATCTATAGTCCACCATTGCCAAAATTCTCAAGTTTCTTTTCCTTATTTTTGTGGAAACCAAATACCCCAAGAGAACCTCTAGTCGACTTCTCCATTAAATCCTAAAAGTCGAAACTTTATCATCTAGTCATCAAGGCCGATTCTTTAAGGGGCTTTTAACAAGGGTGCTACCGATTTCTTAAAAAGGGTAGGATCCAAAGTTTGGTTTCAATTCTTTTATATTTTAAATCTATCTAAAATTTAGGGACTAATCTCTATTATGGATTTTGGCCGAGTTATGGAAGGGTGTTTTCGGGATTTAAGTGAACCCCACACTACTTCTTAATATGTTTCATGGCCTGTTTTATTAAAATATGTGATAATAAGAATAAGAAAGTGGCTAGGGTACCATGTTATGGTACTAAGTACTCAGGTATGTTTCCTACTTCTACAAAGAATATGAAAAAGGTTATTAGTAACATGAGAATATGATAAGAATGTGAACTCTGGCATATTTATGCATATCATTATTATATGGGGCATATGGGTTTGTTTGAAAGGGGAAGTGAATGTGGTGACTTAAGACCACGAACACGGTGACCTAAGACCGTGATATCTGAAAGTGGTGACCTAAGACCACAGTAATCTGAAAGTGGTGACCTAAGACCACAGTAATCTGAAAGTGGTGACCTAAGACCACAGTAATCTGAACGTGGCGACCTAAGACCACGAATGCGGTGACCTAAGACCGCAATTTGGAGTGTAGCGGAAGGAGGGTCGACTTAGTAGTCCCCACGGTGTGCATGGTTGGTACGGGGGTGTGTAGCGGATGGACAATTAGGTTTGGGTTTGGGAATGCATCATAACTTGTATTCTATGTTTTGAAGGTGTAACTCCTGTATGCCTGATTCTATTATGACTTAGTGTCGTGTACACATTGAGTCCGTTTGACTCACCCTTGTGGGACCATGTTTGTGATGAACAAAGGATGGACTTGGACGGCAAAACTTGTGGTGGCCATGCTCAACATGAAGTTTTTATTTTATGAACTACTATTTTTATTTAAGTACTTGAATAACTTGGAAATTATTTGATGTAATAAGGCCATAAGGCCATAGTTGAATTGTTTTCCATTTATTTCTATTTATTATGATTATGAGTTTTACCTATTAAAGTTTAAGTAAACTTTTTAATATAAAGAATTGAATTCGTTTTCAACACAAGCCCAACCCAAACAATGTTTTTTTTTTAAAATCGCACAAATTTTTCCTAAGGACAAAAGAACTTTGAACCGGTTTACTTGAGGAACATACCAAATCTGGTCAAATCTCGTGGGCCGGGTTTGGGGTGTTTCAGCCTTTGGGCCAAGGCCCAAAACATTTTCAAAGCGAGCCCAAATGAGTTTTTTTTGAAAATATTTTATGAAACAAGCAGGTTTTCTGGCATGGCACCTAAAGTCTCCGACCTGCAGTCCACCAGGTAAGTACCCCTAACTATTTGTGTGATTATGTGTAATGAATATTAGAAGGGTAGAAAAGGAATGGAACATAGAATAGCATGATAGGAACTTGAACCCTAGGACTAGTCTACTCAAACACAAATACATAAGACTTAAGGAACGTTAAACAAACCCATGGCTAAGTCACTAAGTTAGGGTGTGGTAACCCCAATAATGCGCATGTCTAGGATTGGATCCTAAGATCCTCGTATTTAAGCGATCCCTAGTGACTCACCTCCTCTTCGCAGAATCCTGCAGTGCGTAGCTTCTGGTTCACCCTAACCCAGGGGCTCGATGAGGTGTGGCAACCTCTATGCGCATGTCTAGGAATGGTTTCGGTGGGAGCTTAGTATTTAAGCAGTCCGCGTGACTCACCTCCTCTCCACTCTAAATCTGCACAGGTGCGTAGCTTTGGTTCACCCCGACCAAGAGGACTCGGTCATAGGCTAAACACAATAACTAAAACCCGAAAGGGAATTAGCCGTGTTTTTATAAAAACAACAAAACCCTAGTTTTAGAATTCTTAAAACTTTCTTCTAAATTCATGAAAACCATCTTTACAAAATTTTCCCGAAAGATTTCCGATTTATACAAAAATGCCCCTAGTGGTAAAATTACCAAAATACCCTTGGTTTATAAAATGACCAACTACCCAACAGCTTTGCCAAAATTTCATTATTTTATCAATGTTCAAAACCCTAATTTGCAAATTATCAAAAATACCTTGAATTTTGGAAATTTCAAAATTGCCCCTAACTTATAAAATTACCAAAATGACCTGATTTCCAAAATTTTCGCAACATCACCATTTTGAAAAGTACAATTCTCAAAAGAACCTCAAAGTTTTGCAACCTTTGAAATATCCCCTGATTTATAAGATTTTACAAATTTACCCCCTGGCTTGGAAAAAATCACCACAATACCCCCGGTCCAAAATCACCGAAATACCCTCAATTTCAAAATTTTTCAAAATACCCTTAAAATTTAAAATACCAAAATACTTTGTGACAAAATCACCAAGGAACTTTTTCCTTTTGAAAAATTACGAAAATACCCTCAGAGGACAATTACGAAAATACCCACAGGTAGTGGAAGAAAAAAACAATAACAATGAAAACTACAACCTTTCTCCTCAATGAACGAGTTCATGATTGTTTGATGGATGTATGGATGAATGAATGGAAAGATCGTGTGCATACGAAAGAACCACTCCTAAAACTCTTTTCATAAAATTTCTTCGCGGGTAATCAAGTGAAACAAAGACTAATTCATAAAACTTCTTAATCGGATCACGACGTTAGAAATGAGCTCTAGAGGACGCGGTCGTCGTGGATGAGGTAGAGGAAGGATGACGGTGTCGTAACCCGTTAGATCGGGTCAAGGGTCCGACAATGAGATACCACACGCCACCACCACCCCACCGTTGGGTGTTGAGCAACAAGCTCGAGGCGGGGATGATGCGTGTGTCGCAGGTGTACTACGAGTTTTGGAGTTGGTGGTGGTGCAGAGAGAAATTCAGAACCCGTAAGTTCAGTACTCGAGCGGCTCGAGCTAATGGAGCCGAAATGTTTCGTGGAGTATCGGGTGTGGCACCGGTTCGGTGAAATCTTGGTTGAAGCAACAGAGCGCATCATGGATGAGCTTGACTTGACCCACGAGGAGAAGTTAAAAGGAATGGTGGCACCGCATTACGCGATGAAGCGTATCGATGGTGGTTGATCGCTCGAGATGGTGCCACGGTGAGGATCCGACACGGAATATGTTAAGGAAGCATTTGAGAAGAAGTATGTGGGAACCGGGTATACCGATGGGCAAAGGAAGGCATTTACTGCCGGTTCAAGGGAACAAGTCCGTGGCGAAGTATGAGGTCAATTCACGAGGTTGAGCCGATATGCTCGAGGAGTAGTGGCAATCGAGCATGAGCGCTGTGTCCATTTGAGGACGGGCTAAGGGATGATCTCGAGATCATTGATAGCACCGCATCGGGAGCGGGAGTTTTACGCTTTGGTAGAAAAGGCCAAGGTGGCCGAGGAATCAAGGATTCTACAAAGCAAAGCTATGGATAGGAATAGGCCCAAAAGAGGTTTTGGAATGTCCGGAAAGGTTCATAAGAGGCCTAGAGTTGATGGGCCGCAAGGTCGACAAGTTGGTTCGGAAGGGCGGTATCGACCTTGTGATGTGTGTGGAAAGAAGAACTTAGGAGAGTCCTGGAAGAAAACAGGAGGATGTTTTAGATGTGGGTCCAAGGACCATGTGATCAATGATTGTCCTAAGCAATCGGATGAAAGCCGACCAACAAAATTCGTAATGTTGGTCGATCCGGTAGAGAGAGGACCGCAGCCTCAACGAGGTCTTGGTTCGAGTAATGCAGGTAATGGTGCTTTGCGGCAGAGGTCATGGAACACAAGGCAGAGGTGCTGCTAATGCTGAGGCAAGGCAACCAAGTTTGGTTTATGCGGTTCGCCGAAGGGAAGATGGAGACGCGCCGGACGTTATAATCGGTACGTTCTTTATTTTTGACAAGCCCTATTTTTCTCTATTTGATGTGGGCTCGACCCATTCCTATGTTGCATGTAGTGTAGTGGAAACACTAGGCCTAGACTTTGAACCTTCTGATAGGCAGATGACTGTAGTAAGCCCATTAGGCCTAACTGTAGTGGTGGGTAAGATCTTTCGGAATGTACCCCTAGAGATTTAGGGAGTGAACTTTCGGGCTGACTTAATGGAACTACCTTTCGGGGAGTTTGAACTTATACTTGGAATGGACTGGCTAGTAGAGCACCGAGCCGTGTTGGATTGTGTGGCTAAACGAATGGAACTAAGGACCCCGGAGGATGAAGTAGTAGTAATGATCGGAGAGAGAAGAAACTACCTGTCCAACGTAGTTTCGGCATTGAAGGCTGAGAAAATGGTTAAGAAAGGGTGCAAGGCGTTTTTAGCCTTCGTAAGTGCGTTAGGTGGAAAAGAAGAAGGTGTCAGTGGAGTTAGAACGGTGAAAGACTTTGAAGATGTATTTCCGGAGGAATTACAGTGAATACCCCCGATAGGAGGTGGAGTTTGGAATAGACTTACTACCGGAACAGCTCTGTGTCAATCGCCCATACCGAATGGCGCCAAAGGAGTTAGTTGAGCTCAAGGCTCAAATCCAAGAGTTGTTGGATCGTGGGTTCATACGACCCGATGTGTCTCCATGGGGAGCACCATTACATTTTGTAAAGAAGAAGGACGGAACTATGCGTATGTGCATAGATTACCGCTCGATTGAATAAGTGACCATCAAGAACAAGTATCCTTTGCCAAGGATCGATGACTTGTTCGATCAACCGAAGGGGCCGCGGTATTCTCAAAGATAGACTTAAGGTCGGGATATCACCAGTTGAAGGTGAAGGAGGCAGATATCCATAAGACCGCTTTTAGGACAAGATACGGCCATTTTGAGTTTGTGGTGATGCCGTTTGGATTGACAAACGCTCCAGCCGCGTTCATGGATATGATGAATCGAGTTTTTCAACCCTACTTGGATAGGTTCATCGTTGTGTTCATCGACAATATTTTAGTGTATTCTAAGTCTGAAGAGGAGCATGATGAACATCTCCGAGTGGTGCTACAAGTGTTAAGGGAGAAGAAGCTCTATGCCAAATTCAGCAAGTGTGGATTTTGGCTTAAGGAGGTGGCATTCTTAGGGCATGTGGTATCCACACGAAGGAATAAGAGTGGATCCTAGGAAGATCGAGCGGTGTTGGATTGGAAACCACCTAGGTCCGTGGTTGAGATTCAAAGTTTCTTAGGTTTGGCAGGCTATTACAGAAGGTTCGTAAAAGGATTCTCGTCAATAGCCGCGCCTTTGACAAAGTTACTAAGGAAGGAAATACCCTTTGAATGGTCTGATAAGCAACAGAAGAGCTTTGACAACCTTAAGAAGGTGTTGACGGAGGCTCCAGGTGTTAATCGGTGGGAGGTCGGGAAGGATTTTTTGGTGTCTTGTGACGCTTCGCATACGGGATTAGGATGTGTGCTAATGCAAGAAGGAAAAGTAGTCGCTTATGCGTCTCGGCAACTAAGGCCTCATGAGGTTAACTACCCAACTCATGACTTGGAACCGCAGCAGTGGTTTTCGCCCTTAAGGTTTGGAGGCACTACCTCTATGGAGAAAGGTCGGTGATCTACATAGACCACAAGAGCCTTAAGTATCTGTTGACTCGAAAGGAGTTGAACTTGAGGCAACGAAGGGTGGGTGGAGTTGTTGAAGGACTACGATGTCTTCGATAGAATATCATCCGGGCAAGGCAAATGTGGTAGCCGATGCCCTAAGTCGAAAAGGTTGTGTCGGATCTAAGGGCTATGTTCGCTCACTTAAGTTTGTACGATGATGGAAGCCTTTGTTGGCGAGTTGCAAGTCAAGCCCACATGGTCAAGGAGGTGAAAGAGGGACAGATTGGTTGATAAGGATCTAAGTGCTAAGTTTCGACAAGTGCGAGCGGGAATTAAAGGATTATGGCGTTAATGATGAAGGAGTATTGTGTTACAAAGGAAAAGTCTGTATGTTGAAGGACAACAAGGGTTAAGACAAAGGATTCTTTGGGAGGCGTATAGTAGCCCTTATGCTATGCATCCCGGAGGCATTAAGTCGCATCTGAGATCTAAGGGAACAATTTTGGTGGTCCGATCTTAAGCAAGAAGTGACTGAATTTGTGGGGAAATGTTTGACGTGTCGCCAAGTTAAGGTGAACACCAAGTTCCATCAGGATTGCTTCAACCAATCGAGATTCCGCAATGGAAGTGGGAGAGAATTACCATGGATTTCGTTAGTGGGCTTCCCTTACGCCTACTAAGAAGGACTCGGTATGGGTGATAGTGGACCGTTTGACTAAGTCCGCGCACTTTATCCCGTGAAGAGTTGACTATTCTTTTGTGAAGTCGCTAAGTTATATGTGGCGTAAATTGTAAGGTTACATGGTGTACCAAGATGTCGATCATCTCCGGCGCAGACCTAAGGTTTACGTCTCCTGTTCTGGAGGGCACTTCATCAAGCTTTAGGCACTAAGTGGGACTTCACTACGACTTTTCATCCACAATCAAACGGGCGATGCACTGAACGAGTTATACAAGTGTTGGAGGATATGTTGAGAGGCTGTGTGATGGATTTCCGAGGAAGTTGGGAAGACTATTTGCCTTTAGCTGAGTTCGCCTACAACAACAGCTATCAGGCTAGCATTCGGATGGCACCATATGAAGCATTGTATGGTCGGAAGTGTAGAACTCCTACTTGTTGGACTGAGTTAGGAGAACGTCGAGTTTTGGGTCTAGAGTTAGTGGCCAAAACTGAAGAGAAGGTTGAGATGATTCGAGCACGGTTAAAGGAAGCCTCTGATAGGCAGAAGTCGTACGCAGACCTTAAGCGGAAGGAAATAGAGTTTGAAGTGGGAGACCAAGTGTTTCTGAAAGTCTCGCCTTGGAAAAAGGTAATGAGGTTCGGCCGCAAGGGAAGTTAAGCCCAAGGTTTATAGGGCCCTATCGAGTCATCGGGTGAGTTGGAGCAGATGGCATACCAATTGGAGTTGCCACCAGAGTTGCAGCAGATGCACGACGTATTCCATGTATCCATGCTACGTCGTTACCGATCGGATCCGTCTCATGTGGTACCTGTCGAAGAAGTAGAGCTAAGGCCGGACTTATTCTACGAGGAAGAGCCGATTCGGATATTGGAACGTGATGTGAAAGTGCTACGGAGGAAGTCGGTTCCTCTAGTCAAGGTGTTATGGCGCAATCATGGATCGGAAGAAGCTTCGTGGGGAACCGTAAGAGGCAATGCGACAACAATACCCTCAATTATTTTAGTTAGAAAATTTCGAGGACGAAATTATTTTAAGGGGGTAGAATCGTAACATCCTCGAAAGTGCCTATGCATTTTCGGTTTAATTGTAATGAAGTAACATGTTTTATGTACTAAGAATAAATTTTGAACATTTTTGGAAACCTGAAAATGGATGGAAATGATTTGGAAATGATTCAAAATAGGAAAGTGCACATTTCTGAAACTTGGAAATGTAAGAAAATGTCAAGTTTACAGAGCCGAACGAAAATTTTTGGAAACTTAGAAATGACTTAGAAATGTCGAGTTTTAAAGTTTAAAAGAGGAAATTAAGGCAAGGTGGCCTTAAAAGAAAAAGTTTGTGAAATTTGACACACAAACAAAGCTTGGAAAAGTGGCCTGAAGATGCCACTTAGGGCCTCTGAAATGGCGCCACATGCAAGGTGTTGGGCCTGGGTTCGAGTCACTTGGGAAGAAAATAAAAGAAGTTTTATTTTTGCTTCCAGAAGCTCTGAGGTGGACGGCACAAGCCTTCTAGAAAGGAGGAGTTTTATTCTCTTTAATATTCGATTAATAAGGTGATAAATAAGGGATTTAATTTGGATTATTTTTGAAGAGATAATAAAGGATTATTCTCTAATTATTTTAAATTAAGAGATAAAACTACCAAATAAAGAAGAGTGGTGGCCAAGTAAGGGATTCTGAGGAGTAGTTTCGGCTATAAAAGGAAGGAAATAGGGCTACTCATCAATTTTTCTTCTTCCTCCTCTCTCTGCCGAATTTATGAGTGCTCTCCTCTCTTCTCTTCTCTTTTTCTTTTGTCAAGCCGAATCTATAGTCCACCATTGCCAAAATTCTCAAGTTTCTTTTCCTTATTTTCGTGGAAACCAAATACCCCAAGAGAACCTCTAGTCGACTTCTCCATTAAATCCCAAAAGTCGAAACTTTATCATCTAGTCATCAAGGCCGATTCTTTAAGGGGCTTTTAACAAGGGTGCTACCGATTTCTTAAAAAGGGTAAGATCCAAAGTTTGGTTTCAATTCTTTTATATTTTAAATCTATCTAAAATTTAGGGACTAATCTCTATTATGGATTTTGGCCGAGTTATGGAAGGGTGTTTTCGGGATTTAAGTGAACCCCACACTACTTCTTAATATGTTTCATGGCCTGCTTTATTAAAATATGTGATAATAAGAATAAGAAAGTGGCTAGGGTACCATGTTATGGTACTAAGTACTCAGTGCACGTTTCCTACTTCTACAAAGAATATGAAAAAGGTTATTAGTAACATGAGAATATGATAAGAATGTGAACTCGCATATTTATGCATATCATTATTATATGGGGCATATGGGTTTGTTTGAAAGGGGAAGTGAATGTGGTGACTTAAGACCACGAACACGGTGACCTAAGACCGTGATATCTCGAAAGTGGTGACCTAAGACCACGATGTCTCTGGAAAGTGGTGACCTAAGACCACGATGTCTGCGAAAGTGGTGACCTAAGACCACGATGTCTGAACAGGCGACCTAAGACCACGAATGCGGTGACCTAAGACCGCAATTTGGAGTGTAGCGGAAGGAGGGTCGACTTAGTAGTCCCCACGGTGTGCATGGTTGGTACGGGGTGTGTAGCGGATGGACAATTAGGTTTGGGTTTGGGAATGCATCATAACTTGTATTCTATGTTTTGAAGGTGTAACTCCTGTATGCCCGATTCTATTATGACTTAGTGTCGTGTACACATTGAGTCCGTTTGACTCACCCCATTGTGGGAACATGTTTCAGGTGATGAACAGTGATGGACCGGGACGGCAGAACTTGTGGTGGCCATGCTCAACATGAAGTTTTTATTTTATGAACTACTATTTTTATTTAAGTACTTGAATAACTTGGAAATTATTTGATGTAATAAGGCCATAAGGCCATAGTTGAATTGTTTTCCATTTATTTCTATTTATTATGATTATGAGTTTTACCTATTAAAGTTTAAGTAAACTTTTTAATATAAAGAATTGAATTCGTTTTCAACACAAGCCCAACCCAAACAATGTTTTTTTTTTAAAATCGCACAAATTTTTCCTAAGGACAAAAGAACTTTGAACCGGTTTACTTGAGGAACATACCAAATCTGGTCAAAGCTCGTGGGCCGGGTTTGGGGTGTTTCAGTCTATGTGTGTACATCAAGAATGCACATATATTATGTTTAATATTTAACTTTATCGAATTAAATTAATTATGCGAACATTTCTATAATTACTATTATTCGAGATTCAAGTTAAATGTAACCCGACCTTTCTACATTTTCCAATCGTATCAACCATATGTGTGACTTTATAGGATAATGCAAAGTTGGAAGTAATACTAGAACATTTGTAATGTTACAAATAGTGAGTGACATCTAGAAGTACATCACTGCTACCCAAGTTACAAGAATTCGTGGTTCGACATAACCTTTCTATAGTAATGTCATTATAAGAAGTCGTGGTTCAACATAACCTTGACACAAGTCATGGATTAGTCACACTTGTATAGCTAAATCTTTTGTTTATTGATTTCCTCAGTAAACTAAGATAAATAAATTAATGTGATATATCATATCAACTCATTTGAGCATGACCATGCATTTCTAGTCTCACTCGGTCAAGAGGCCTGAGATATTTCTCCCGTTATGTAGGAGGGACAAATCCTATATTGATCACTCACATCCCACTACACAGATTATAACACACCTAATATGTCACACCCGATTTTCTTTAAAGGTCCAAAATTAAGAAAAGAGTTGGGTGTTAATTGAAAGAAATCATAGGTTTGGCGACCTCTACTGTAAAATCTGAAATTTTTAGTGGCTAAATGGAAAATAGTTGGGTTTTAATTCTAGTTCAGTTACGTCGGAACTAGCTAGTTCCTGAATGGGAAACATAATGATGTCAACCATTGGTTTTGATGGGGTTTTTGGGTGACCGTGCTTGTAAGATTATATATAGCTGAGAAGTGTTATTCTGGGGGGAATTCTTCTTAGATCTGTTTCATTTTCTTAACTTCTTCATCTTCTTATTTAGTTGTTCCGAATAAAAGAAAGTTCAAGGAAAGCTCTGCATAGAATGATGAACATAAGGATTGAGTATGAAAAGATAAGAATCTGATGAACTGCTAACCAGGATGAAGGAGACTCTGGTTGTTGGAAAAACTAAGCTAGCATGGAGGAAGGACAGTAGGTGAATTTTTGTACTCCACTATTTGTGTGTTATTCTTGTTACTCTGCTGCTTGTATGTTCTACACTGAGTTCAATTTGAGTTCTTTAGGAGGATCCGGAGAGCGACTGAGTCAACTCACAAGTTCTCGAGCGTAAGAGGGAGAGGGAAGCAACCTATGGAGTTGGAATCGAGCTCTGATGATTCTGAATGGTTACATGCTTTCACAATTTTAATTTTAATTTTATTCATTTGTGCGGCTTGTAAACTATATTAAACTACATTAGTTTTGCACTCATTTTTCTTCTTTTATATTTCATAATTTTTTTGGTTGTGTAACACCCCAAAATAGGACCAAGGAATTTTAGGGGTATTTTACGAATTTTAGCCTTAGAGTGTTCAAAATTTTGTGACATGGTTTATCAGTAATATTTTTTACTATGGTTTTTAGAAAATTAAATCAATTTCTAAAAATGAATTTTAAATACCTTTAATTTTGAAAAAATGACTAATTTGTAAAAGAGTCAAAACTTATAGTTTTTAAGAGGCAATTAGACCAGATTTTAAAATCCAACCTAAAAACTCCCATTTATAGTTTTATTTTCACGTTAGTCTTCTTCTCCACTCATACTTGTGCCGTCCATAGTTCTCCCATTTTGAATTTCAAATCCTAATTCCTTTTGATTTCTATCATATCTTAAGTTATAAATCTCCATAGAAGTTTAGAAAAACACCCAAAAAAACCATAGTTTTCTTTATTGTCAAGCTTGTGAGTTTTTTGGGTTTTCGATCAAACGCTTAGTTTTCCATCGTCTAAGGTAATGATTCAACTCCTAAATTGTTTTAAATGTTATTTAGTCTTTAAAACTAAGTTTTTAGCCATTAAATCACATGTTTTGAAAAAAAGCCAAAAATTGGCTCATTAATGGTGGATTTTTAGATTTTGGGTAAAAACATGATTTCAAAGTGTTTTTCAATTAGTTTTCATGTAATTATAATGTTTCTAAAATTACTTTGAAGTTCGTTAAAGAATTCTTAAGTTTTAATTAATTTTCAGAAAATAGCCAAAAACATGTCGAAAAAGTCGATACTATGAATTGAGCATTTTATTGTAGTTTAATGGTTGGGAATTAGTCATAGGTGAATTATAAGATGAATGGAATTGGTTTTAGGCAAAGAGATTGAGTATAGACCGAGATATTTGAGTTTTAAGTTGGCTATGTTAAAGGTTTCAGGTACATGAGAACATAGCTTAGGCTTATGTTTTTTATTGCTTTTGGTGAGTCCTTGTCTTATTTTTGAATGTATTTTTGTGTAAATTATTGTGTTAAAGCTTCGGATTCGTTAGGACCTTCTACGAGCAGAGATAAAGGCAAGGAAAAGCTAGTTTGAGCTTTTGGCTTTTTGGCGAAAGCATAATTGGTGAGTGTTTGGAATAATTACTTGTAGACATGATTCAATGCGTTATTTGGGAATTTAGTAGTAGCCTAAACCCATACTCTAAATTTTGAGTGTAAGCTTTCTCATACATATGTTATTTTGTGAACTATGTGCTTATGTGATTGTGAATATGTGCATTGAGATGAGATGACATGCTATAACATGTGATATGTGGTTATGATAACTGTTGTGAAAGTGTTAGTGTGTACATGTTATGTATATGTTAAATATTAGTGATAGTGTTTTGCTAAAGATGCAAATATGTAGTGATAGTGCATGGGTAATCAAGAAGTGATATGTGTTTCATTTTGGATATTTTGGCCTTGTGATCTTGAAATCGTTGGATATATTTGGCATGCCATAGGATTGTGAGTATTCACCTATATGTATAGTGATTTTGGGCGTTGAGGCCTTGGGACATGTTGGAGAGATAAGGGAATGTGAGCTAAGCTCTATTCAACGGGACATGTGAGGGGAAATGAGGAGAGTGTTAGCTTTATGCTTCACTTTTGGGACATGTTTGACTCTATGAGTCTATATGGTGTGTTGGAGATCTGTGTATCCGATGAGTAATGATAGAGCTCACTTTTATGTTTCATAGCTCAAGTGCCAAATTATCTTAAATTATGAATATGTGTGTATTGTGATATGTGTTTATATGACTTGTGATCATTATGCAATTTATCTATAAACTTGTTTTGAGTATTGTGGTATATGCTTAAATGTTATGTGATTATATGTGTAATGTGATATACGCTTAAAAGTGAATATCATTACCATGTAAATGAACTATTAACTAATGCACAAGTATAAAATGACGCTAGAGTTGGAACTTTTGAAGTTGTGCTATATGGTTGTTTCGTTTATGCTTGATGAATTATTTGCATGGTAATTGTTCTAGGCATTCACTAAGCTTGTTAAGCTCACCCACTCCCTTCTTAAACCATTACAGATTAGTTGTGTGCCAGTGTGTGTGGTGTGGTTCCAAGGGGTGATCCAAGCAAGTCCTTCTCTGTTATTTCGTAGGTGTTATTGTTGTTTGTTTTCATTTTCGTTTTGGGAACAAGGCAATGTGGTAGACTTTTAATGATATTTTTCATGATGTTTTGGATGTTCCATAGCTTAATTGCTCTTAGGATTTTGAGAATTGAATTGTATTATGCCGTTTATCATTTGGACTTATTTTCGATGTTGAGACTACTATTACGACCATTTGATGTTTATTTGATGATGATATGATAGCATGATGAATTGATACAAGTTGGAGTGACTTATATGCTTTAAAATGTTGTATTTTTCTGGTCTAGAGCAGAGGTATCGATATTCTTGTTGTAAAAATAGCACCTTTGTTATTTTGAAATGTGCAAGAAGTCAGAATTGTAAATTGGTATCGATATCCTATCACGAGTATCGATATTTGGGGTAATTTTATTGATACTTTTGCAAAGGTACCGATATTTTTTGAGACAATACTGATTTGGTGTTGATTTTGCAAACGGTATCGATACCATACCTGGAAAATATCGATACCCATGTTCTAGTATCGATACCTACGTGATTGTCTTGGAAATTTTGCTAAGTGATCCTAATGCTTGTTCAGTTATTACTATAAGTTTATTTAAAGTATGTTTGGCATGTTTTAATGATGGTTGATATATGTGAGACTAAAAATTTATAAGATCATTGATAAAGAGGTTGATTTCTTAATAATGTGACAATTTACCGTGGATATGACATGAGACGGTGGTGTGGCATCCTGATATTCGGGCTTGGCGACCAGGCCGAGTATAGGGTGTTATAGGTTGTTTTTTGTAATTTTTTGTGTTTTTTTATTTGCAGCGAATTACCCTAAAAGACTACACTACATTCGCAAGCATTAACGAGGAGTTGGACCCTCGAGTTTGTGTAATGCTCTATTCTAGGGAAGTCCGGTAACCTTCTATCTTTTTTTGGGAACACATTGAGAACAATGTGTAGTCTAAGTGTGGGGGATGCACATATTTTTATGTGTTTTATTTTTATTGCTTTCATGTCATTTTGTGTATTTATTTTCATTTTTTTACACCTATTTCAAAAAAAATTCCAAAATAATTTTGTTTTTGTTTTGTGTAATTGCATGATGCTTGGACTATAACTAGGTAATAAGTCATTAGTTGTAAATAATTGAATAAGTACATGGAATTGCCAAACTTGTAAATTTCGAATGATATTAGATAACATGATATTCTTACCTAATTAGTTCATTTAGCTAATGTGTATAATAGAGTAGAGACAATAACCTAAATGAAAATGTATAAAGTGTAACATAGGATGAATAAAGTATACAAATCATTGTAGATAAATAATTTGAATTATTAATTGTTCGTTTAAAAAGATGTATGCTTAATAGAATTTGTGTTGTATGATTAATTCGGGAAAAACCTTAGGCATTGTTTGAACTAGTCGAGAGCCTAAAAGCTTACCTTTTGCTATGTACCCTTAGTTCCCATATCTTTGAGCCTCAAGTATCCTTTCCTTGTAAACTTAATATCAAAGCCTTGAGCCTAAACGAGTCTAGTACTCAATTATTCTCTGTCCTAAACTTTAAAATGCACTATGTAATGGACATTGGGCCATGGACATTGAGGGCTAGGTAGAGACATTATGGTGGCTTTGTGTGTGAAAAAGAAAATGAAGAGATTATGTGAGTTAGTACGTAATATAAAAAAAAAGTGAACGAAAGAATGCAAAATAAAGAAACAAAGAGCTAAATCAAAGTTAAGCTCGAAAAAGAAAATCTTTTGATTAACAATTACAAATTTTGTGTGTACTAATATCGCGTAATACCTTCTAACATTTTGGAGAAATAAGGTAGGCAAGGGAAGGAGAAAAAAGAAGGTGAGCTTGTAAATAAATTGGGGGTGAGTAGGGAACAATGTTATGTGCTTAACCATTTCTAGTGCTTGAACCCGTGTTGAGTGCCCATTGTTTGAATTCTGAACCATCCTAAGCCTCAGAATGCTACAAGCCTAGAAGACATATGGTGCCTGAATAATTCGCCAACACAATAATTTATGGATAGCTTGTATTTGTTTGAATGAATGACCAATTCTTTTTAAATATCTATGAACTATTCGTACAATTTATTTTGATGGATAACATTTGTACATACGTTCATTTAAATTGCCTCTACATCTATTAACATTTTAACTTAGTGAACTAATTGTGTTTGCATTAGGAATAACAAAGTTAGCTAGATATCACTCTTAAGTTGCATGTGAGGTAGTTCTCATACGAGTTCAATGTTTTACCTCTATGTGACTCAATTATCTGATATAGTCCAAGAGTCGTCTTTCTTTTTGCATGTTTAGTGTGTTCGCTTGAGGACAAGTGAAAAGTTAAGTGTGGCGGAGTTTGATCTGCCGTAATTTGATATAGTAAATTAGGCTTCCCCGTTACACTAGAGCTTATTCTCAAGCAATGTAGCGTGTTCTCTGTAGTTTTTCGTAATTTCTAAGTTTTAAGTTAATAAGTGTAAATGTCTCAAATTTACTTATTTTGAGACTCAAATTGGCCAATAGTGTCATTGGGGGCCCTAACATATGGTTAAGTGGTGTAGGGAAGCGTTGGACGTTGGAATCGAGCAAGAATGGCACCAAAGGAGAGGGTATTACGATATCCAAACCTAGTAATCATGATACCTCCAACAAACCCAAGAATAGAGACCACCTTTCAGTGGTATCGCAATATCCACTTTACGTATCATGATATCCACCTACCAAGAAGCACCCCAAGTTCAAGACTATCTGAGGTATCATGATATCATATTTTTTGGTATCGTGATACCAACATCGTGAGGGGACAAAATTGACAAAAAGGGTAGTCTTTGTCCACCCGAAGCACCAATCATTGAAGGCCCGTTCAAGGGTGTTTTTAGGGACAAGAATAGGGTCAGAATAGCTGCTTATATTAGCCAAAATTTGGCTACGAGAAAAAGGAGGTCATATTAGCTTAGTTTAGGTTTAGTTTTCTCTAGGTTTTCTCTTAGCTTTTCTTTCTCTTCTTCTTAGGTTTCTTAGTTTCATTTCCTTAGCTGCAGATTTAACATTTCTCTACAACTTTTCTTCTTGTTTTAGTTGTTCTTAGTGTTAGTTAAGTTAGTTGTTATTGTAGCTTAGGTTTATTTGCACTTTTAGTCCTTCTACATTGGTTGTAAGACATTTTTAGCTTTAGTTTAATGTATTTCAGTTTCTTCTATTTTAAATCTATTAAGGTTTGTTACTTCTATGTTTATCTCTTTAGATTTTTCTTGTTGAAAGCTTCTCTTTACATGCCCTTTAAGTTTTATTGCATAAAAATCCCAACTTTTAACTTTTTCTTAAGCTTTTCTTTAATGGCTTCCTTACTTTTCACTTACATGTTCATTAGTTTTATTTTCAACATAAGTAACTAAAATTTTAAAGGGGGTTGGTTGATAGAGATGTGGTAAGCTGATTTTGGGATAAAGGACCAAATCGTAATAAATTAGACTAATTTGAATGAACCTAAACACTTAGGATTGACGACCCTAATGGAATATCTAGGCAAGTGAGACCGATATGAGATCTTGCTGGGCACCAATTCATTAGTCCCATGTTAACCGGTGAGATCGAGAGATAATCTGGATTAATTTGTCTAACTTGGTAAAGTTGAGACCAAGAGGTAAAATGGAGCCATTTTGGGAGTTTAAGCGATTTGGATCCCTAATTCGCGACTTAGTGTACCACATCAAGATCAACCAACCATCTTTGTTTATTTAATTGTTAATTTCGTAATTTCACACATTTTACAATTTAGTCCTTCTTAGTTAGATCGTAGATTCGTTTAATTTCTCTTAACTTTATTATTTGTCATAATATAATTTTCTACGATTAGTTGGTTAGACTATATATTTTGCACACATGTTATTTAGAAATTGCTCAATCAACGATTCTCTTGGGTCGACCCTTGGAGTACTCTAGTGTTCCATTGTAACACCACAAATATTACAACTGACCTGTCACACTTGCAATAAAGCTCTGATATTTATATTCGTTTTAATTCTAGTGTTTGTTCATATCTCTCTCTTCATTCACAAGGATGGAGAGAGAGGTGGTCACGACACCATGAAAATGGTCTACTAACTCTTCAGAGTCGAAAGTCCAAGAGAAGCCATGGCATGATCAAATGGAGGACATATCCGCCCTTATGGCATATAAAATCCGCCAAGACAGTAAACATTGAAGCCGTCAGGTCATACATGTGGAAAAACAGATTTCCCTTTAAAGTATTTGCAAATACATATTTGCCATTTAGAGTCCGTCAATGATTGTCTATTCTACGAAAGTCCACTAAAGACTCAATTGAAAGAGAGTCCTTTAGGACTATCGGATAAAAGGAGAGGGTCTGCTCAAGGCTATATTAAATGGAAGGCTTGTTGGTGACTATCTGATAATGGGAAAATCTATTAGGACCATTTAATAGATGAAGTGTCAACTCGATCTATCATTATTGGAGAGTTCACCAAGGTTTATCTATTCAGTGAAGTCCACCAAGGATTATCTAATGAGGGGAAGTCTGCCAAGGACTATCTTATGAGGAAAGTTTGCCAAGAACTATCAGTTTTGGAAACTCTGTCAAGGATTATCAAATGAAGAGGAATGTCTGTTAGGACCATCTATTGCTTGGAAGTCCATTCGGACTACCTAATTAGGGGAATGTGTATTTAGACTATCTTGAAGAGGGAAAGTCCAGTGGGACTATCTTACAAGTACAATTCCATGAGGAAAGAGTGGTGTTTAATCTATCTGTCAAATCTTATAATCGAAGGCCACATACAAGGATGTAAGTCTACGGATTTTCCTCTAGAAATGTATATGCACAAGCTAAGTTAGAAGAAAGTAAATTTCGGGATAATATAGTAAGTCGATATTGAGTTCAACACAGATTGAAGGAATCAGGGTAAGAATCCATATTTTTGGCGAAACGCCTACAAGTTCTCCGAAGTTAGACCGTAATCTGTATATCTACTTGCATAGCTATCTTTTGATGAGTCAAACCAATAAGGTAGAATAACAGTTCTAAGATGAAGCTTAACAAAGTCAAGTCCCAAAGAAAAATAATGAGTTTTCAGAAAAAGTACAATTACGTCCAAAACCGCCCTCGATATGTCTGTCGACGATTCGTTCAAGAAAATTGTATAGGCGTCGACTACACCAGTCAAAATTTGAAAGCTTATATGAAAATTAGGGAGTTCATTTATGTGCATTAGTTCTTATTACTCGTAATATCAAGAGTTATTATGTAATAATTGATGTATGGTATCTCACTAAGTTCATTCGAACTTATGAGTGTTTGCCTTGATTATAGGATCAGATGCTGATAGAGAAATTGCAGGAAGTGACCATGCCAGATCTCGCGGAATCCAAGTGGACGTTTTGATATTGTATCATGCATATAGGGGGTGCCCTTAGAGGCTACTCCTTGGTTTATATTAAGCGCAGTTAGTAGTGTTCATGTTCATAATGCATATGAGATATATATATTCGACAAACGAAACTATTGTAAGAACTGTAATCAACTTATTTTGTTACTCGTATAATAAGAAGTTTTATTGGATGATTATTCATAGAACGTGTTTGATAGATAAGAAATTGGAATAAAGTTATATGGTAAACATGGTTTAAATTCAGTGTGGTCTAAGTATTATGAATAAGTCAAGTCAGTAATACTATTAACTAGAAAAATTTACTTGTGACACTTGGTTATCGGACCCGACGATTGAGTCGGGCATAATGTGTTACACAATATCAATCTTTATAGTACAACCATTTACAGAAGACGTTTTACTATGTCAAAGCATACGACTCACGATGTTGGAAATATGATAATCTCAAGTCTAAGGATCATATAACAATTATCACTGTGAGAAATGTTTTAACTATTACATAATAATTCAAGAAACATTCTCATGGTGGGTCAATCCAGTATATTGTTATCTAATCTATACGTATGTGTTGATTTGATATCACATATCTATAACAACACTTGTCATCAATCAAGTACATTTGTCTCAATCAATTGTTGTTGTCTAAGCCCACGATAATTGTAACGACCCAATTTTCAGTGTTACTGAAAAATGGGTTTCAGAATCCCATTTTTGTAAAATGAGTTTGTAAATATTAAATATGAATATTTATAGACTTAATTTAAAAATATATTAAAGATTGGTCCAATAATTATTCCGAATTAATAGTTAATTAAGGCTCAGGAACTAAATTGTAAAAGTCTAATTGATAACTATTGAAAAGAGTTATATTTCAAGCCTCTAGATTGAATTAATTGTTTGTAATTAAGTAAATATGTTTTTATTTTTAGATATTTCTAGAACATTCCATAACAAAGCTTGGATTGTGCTATAAATGTTATTATATGTTACTTTTATTATTGGGGAAGAAAGGTATTGTTTGTGGTTGTAACAGCCCATTTTCAATGAAATCGGAACTGTGGTTTCAGGACCACAAATCCGAGCCAGAAAGAAATTATATTTTCATATTATTGTTTGGTTTGCATTAAGATAGGAATGTCATATGAAAATTCTGATAAGAAAATTTTACCGATTATGTGCTTAATTACGGAAAGATCCAAATTGCATAAAATGTAAAAGTTGAATTCTAGTAGCTAGAAGGATTAAATAGCTATGGAATTCCAAACCTGAGGTCCTTATATGGTAATTAGACCATTAAAGAAAATTTAGTAGATATTTTTGGTAATTCATCCATGGAAAAATTAGAGAAGGTTAAGGACTAAATTGGAAACTAAAATAATTAAAAGATGATAATAGAAATATCATCTTATTTTATATCATCTTCCCCAAAATTTGCATGGAAACCCTAGGAGAGAGAGAAGAAACTAATAAAGCTTAATTGGGTAAGTATTCAAGTCCCGTATTTAGTAATTTTTATATTTTTAAAATCGGGATAGTCTAATCTATCTATTTTGTGGATTAATTTGAAAAGTTATCAAAGTATAGAATTTTTTCCATGGATGAATATGCTGAAAATTTGAAATTTATGGTAGAAAATGAAAGGTTGTTGATAGATAAATAACTTTTACAAAGTGAATTTTGATGAATATGTGATTTAGGGATTAAATTGTAAAGTTGTGAAAATTGAAGAAAAATTCTGAATTTTATGAAATACATATGCTGTAAATGTTATATTAAAATTTTGATTAGGCTTGGAATAAGGATTAAATTGCATCAATTTCATTTTCCGAGCCTAGGGACGAAATTGGAATTTATGAAAAGTTTAGGTGAAAATGGTAATTTTACCTAGGATGTCAAATGAATCCAATTGAATATGAAATGTGATAAATTGATGATTAAATTAATTTATATAGATCCAGACAACTCAAATTCGAAGCTAGATCGAGGAAACGAAAAAGTTTCGCATTAGTAGAATTTCTTGTACGAACGACTGTTAAGGTAAGCTCGTGTAACTTACTTATACATGTTATTATGTTTGAATTGAATGTTGTATTTGAATTGAATATGATATGTTCTTGTGTGAATTATAAGAATGTTATAAATGCATGAAATATACATATGCTTGAAATAAGTCCCGAAAATGTTATATTCCGTTTGAATATTGAATTTCGATGGATACATGTGATTTTCCCATATTGAAAGTGATCCTGTATATGTTGCAGACAGGATTTAGCTCGGACGAGTAATCTTGATATAGCCTCTCGAGCATCCTGTTATATAGTTCCTGCGAGCATCCTGATAGGTTGTGATTTAGCATGTGTTGCACACTACCGCAGCTCTTTGTGAGGGTCCTAATATGCGATCGGTTGTGATCCTGCATATAATGCGGACACAAACGCAGCTCTTCATGAGCGTCCTGTTAAGCTCGCTTGAACTCTCTGCTACCTTATTCGGTGTTTCCTGATAGTAACTCTTTGGAGATATCTGATAAGCTCTATGAGCTTCCTGAGTAAAGCTCTTATGAGTTTCCTGATTAGCCTGGATAAGTGTCCTGTTACATGACTCTTCTGAGTAACTTGTTATGTAGCTTGAGAGTGTGCTTCCTGATTAAGTACCTTAATAGGTACCCTTGATTAAGAATTGATGGTTTACAGAATTGTACACATTGAGTGTACTATTTGAATATCCATCGATATTTCAATAATTCAACGGATAAAACTCACAACATGAGAAAATGATGAGATAAATAGAAATATGTTCTGAATGCTTCTAAATTATTTTGAAGAAGGATTATATGATGAGTTCATCTATGCTTTTTTATGTGTAAATGTATTATATGACTAACTTTCTTGATTGAGTATATGTGTTTAGGTAAACTTGCCAAATTGATGAAAAGCATGTTAATTGTATGCTTAAATATTAATAAATGTGATTGGTAAGTTTTAATTCCTATTATACGAACTTACTAAGCATTATATGCTTACTAGGTTTTATTTTCTCTGTTTTATAGTGCACAAAAGCTCACGAAGGTTGGAGATCTGTAACACCCCAAACCCGGTCAACACACCACGACCGAATCTGGCATGTCACAGAGTGAAAACGTTTCGAAGAAAACAAGTTGCCGGTTTAATTTCAGTGAAAAAAAAACTCTTTGTTTGCTTTGTCTTTGCAGAAATCAGGTGCATGTATGGTTGAAAATGTTAAGTTGCGCAGAAATCCCGAAAATCATTTTAAAACTCGTTTGCTATTCATCACTTAAGAAAACATCTAGTCTATTGAAACCCGGATGAAATTAACTTAATTACTGTAAAACCGTTTGTATTTGAGCTTTTAAAAAAAATAAAACTTAGATTTGAAAATCATTTAAGTTGGCTTTGTTATCATCTTGTGATTTATACCAGATGGTAATGTCTAGAAAATTCGCTGCGAAGCTTAGTTTAGAAAACCTCAATTTTCAGGTTATTAACATGTCAAGTAGTCTACTTAGCCATATTTGAAAACTTTAAGCGGATTAACTGAAAACCCAAAATAAAAACAAGTAATGGCCTTATTACAAACCCAAATAAAACCGAAACATAAAGTCAAAGTACCCAAGTCGAAAATCCATGTAAACCGAAAACAAGTATCGCATGGCCACCTCGAGTCCACCCGGCTCCTCATCCGTGATCTACGAGTCACCTGAAAAGATTAGGGAAGAGGTGAGTCACCAAGACTCAGTGCATAATCCCCCTCCTGATTATAGCAACGTGCTTACACAAATCATAATCAAGCAAACATATCATGCACCCAAACCTAGCCATCCACAACTTCTTTTTCTACCCCATGTGGTACCAAACCACCGGTGGTGCTAAACCACCGTGACCCAAAGTCACGAATAACCCATATGTGGGGCCAACCCGCGCCAGTGATACCAAATCACTGGCGACAATCCCGTTTTATCAAATGTGGGGCCAACCCACTGTGGTGCTAAACCACTGGGACGAGTCGCTATGAGGTGCAAACCTCTGGTGACCCAAAGTCACGAAATAAACTATGGTACCAAACCACTGGTGGTGCCAAACCACTGGTGGTGCCAAACCACTGGTGACCCAAAGTCACTGGTATCAATAATAATGTGGTGCCAAACCACTGGTGACCCAAAGTCACGAATAATCCATATGTGGGGCCAACCCATGTTGTCATACCAAATCACTGGCGACAATCCCGTTTTATCAAATGTAGGGCCAACCCACTGTGGTGCTAAACCACTGGGACGAGTCGCTATGAGGTGCCAAACCTCTGGTGACCCAAAGTCACGAAATCAACTGTGGTACCAAACTATTGGTGGTGCCAAACCATTGGTAACCCAAAGTCACAGATATCAATCTTCCCCCTCCTCTCATATCACCCACAATAATGCAATGCACATACAAATCATGCCATCATGCTTAATCATTAGACATATATCGAACATACATAGATAATATCATCAGAAATCATGTGCCGTAATCTCAACAAAACGGGCTTACTCGAAATCCTTGCTCATACCCATAAAGGTATCATATCGAAATCTACACAGTTTCAGCTTTTAACATAGTTTAGGTTATTAACAAGTTTACAACGATTATGAAGTGTGTAAGTTACACACCTGGTTACTAACGCGATCACTGAATCCCGAAGATCCCGATCTAACGCACTAGATCCCCTTTACCTTAACGCTTTTCGAATACTAGCCACAACCCGAGATATGCGAAATCTCAGCCTTCCCCTACAATCGGCCAACATTCAACCACATAAAACAATAGCCTTCGGCTTTTCAAAAGAATAAGGGAAAGAATGAATCGGCATGAGACCTTACCACAGTCCTAACGAAACCGATTGGCAGAGAAAGTAGTTGACCACGATCCACTGCTTCTAAACCCGAAGAACCTAGGAGAATCCGATTTCACAGATGAATGATAATCAAGACAAATGTCAAAATTCGGCTTTTGTTTCCATGTGAGTCGACAGAGAAAAGAGAAGAAAATAGTAAAGATTCGGCCAAGAACACTTACCCACCCCAAAATTGACTAGAGCAGAAGACAAGAGAGATCTACAATGCAACGGGAGAAAAGAAAAGAGAGAGAGATCTTCAGTGGTTGATATTCGGCCAAAGTGTTGAAATAAGAAGAGAAAATAGAGAGAGATTTCGGCAATGGTGGTGAAATAATCAAGGGAGATTTGGCTAAAATGAAATAAGGGAATGGAAGGGAAGTATTCGGTTTGAGTGATGGTGAAAAGAAGATGAAAGAAACAATTGAAAGAATGGCTTGAGGAAGAAGAAGGTTCGGCCAACCAATAAGAATGAAGAGCAAAAAGAGATGAGGTTTAGGGAGAGTAGTGTTTCGGCTTCAAATGAAATAAGAGAGGAATGCAAGTGAAAATTCGGCTCAATGCCTAAGGAAGAAATCGGCAAGAGTCTAGGGTGCTTTCGGCTTTCGGTTTCAAAGGAGAAAAAGAAAGAAAACTCAAATGGTTATTTTTGGGATTCGGCTAGGTGCTTCAAAAGGGAATTCAACAAGTGCCAAAAGAGGTTTCGGTTCTGCTTCTCAACCGAATGTACCAAAGCTTGACTAGTCGAAAATGTCACTAAGGAATTTCGGCACTCCTCCTAAGTCTTCCAAATTAATACACCTCCTCACACAATTCAAATTTCTGCAAACTCTTCAAACTTCTCTGGCCAACCATTCAAATGAGTTTGAATTGTTCAAACTCCTAAATTCTCTCTTCTCCACCCGCTCAAATCTGTTGACTTGTCCAACAGCTTATCCATCGAGTTTGAGCCGAGCACAACTCTTCCCCTCTCAAGGCGTCAAAAGAATTAGCAAAGCAGGATTTCTGCAGCTTGAACCCAAGCTCTCCTTCCCCTGCTTGTGGCGTCACTCCCCAAGGCCCTAAGTGGCGCCTCCTTGCCACTTTACCAAGGCAATTCTTGTGCTTAACTTTACCACGGAATATACTTAACCCCTAGCTCCTTCAGCTCCCCTTAACCAAAGCTTAAAACAAAATTTTTCCTATAGTTCGGGCCTACCCTTGGCTCATACCTAGACCCTAAAACATCCCAATTAACATCACAACCAAGCCATACACATGCAAACAGTTCAAACACAATAGCCCCTATTTAAGGATGTTACAGCTTCTACCCCTTAAAAATAATTTCGCCTACCTCGAAATTACCTCAAAAAGAGTTGAGGGTATTACTGTCTCATCACATCCTCGGGTTCCCACGTAGCTTCTTCCACGCCATGGTTTCGCCACAACACCTTTACCAAAGGAACTGACTTCTTGCACAAAACCTTCACATCCCGATCTAAAATCTGCACTGGTTCCTCTTCCATGGTCAAATCTGGGCTCACCTCAATTTCCTCCACCGATACAACATGCGATGGATCTGAACAGTAACGCCTAAGCATGGAAACGTGGAACACATCGTGTATCTGACTCAGCTCTGCTGGCAACTCGAGCTGATAAGCTACTGGTCCCACTCATCTCAACACCTTATACAGGCCAATGAACCTTGGACTTAGCTTGCCTTTTCTTCCAAATCTCAAGACTTTCTTCCACTACGCGAGACCTTCAAAAGACCTTGTCTCCCACGGCAAACTCTATATCTCTCCGCTTAAGATCGGTGTAGGACTTCTGCCGGGTCCAAGCTTCCTTTAGACGAGCTCAATCAATTTGACCTTATCCTCGGTTTAGAACCAACTCCGACCCAACATCCGACGCCACCCAACTCTGTCCAAAGATGTAGGTGTACGACACTTCCTACCATACAACGCCTCATATGGTGCCATCTTAATGCTTGCATGGTAACTATTATTGTACGCAAATTCAGCTAACGGTAGAAATTCTTCCCACCGCCTCTGAAATCCAAAACACACCTCTCAACATATCTTCCAAAATCAGATAGCCCTTTCGATCGTCCGCATGTCATGGATGAAATGCCGTGACTAAAATCCAACCGCGCACCTAACGCTCGATGCAACGCTTTCGAACCTTGACGTGAATCGGGATCCCTATCCGAGATAATTGACACCGCACACCGCAACCTCACTATCTCTACCACATACAAATTTTAGCTAACTTCAAGCGAGTAATCAACCCTTACCGGTATGAAATGAGCTGATTTCGTCAAACGTTCCACAATTACCCAGACTGAGTCCTTCTTACTAGGCGTAAGGGGTAGCCCACTGACAAAGTCCATGGTAATCCTTTCCCACTTCCACTGTGGAATCTTCACCGGCTGAAGTAAACCCGACAACAACTGATGTTCAGCCTTGACTTGCTGACACGTCAGACATTTACCCACAAACTCGGTTACTTCCTGTTTCAGACCTGGCCACCAAAACTACTCTCGCAAATCTCGATACATCTTGCTACCTCCAGGATGCATAGCGTATGGCCTGCTATGTGCGTCCTGAAGAATCCTCTGCCTTAACTCGACGTCCTTCGGCATACAAGCTTTCCCTTGAAAACACAGTACTCCGCCACTGGACAAGCTGTAACCTTCCAACCCACCATTTTGAACTTGCAACCTCCGAGCATTCAAACCCTCATCCACTAACTGTTTCTCCTTAATCTGCTCTACCCAAGTCGGCTTAACCTGTAATTCTGCCAATAGACTCCCGTCGTCATACAAGCTAAGATGGACAAACATCGCTCTCAAGTCCGATACTACCTTACGGCTCAACGCGTCTGCCACCACGTTAGCCTTGCCCGGATGATACTCAATTGAACAGTCGTAGTCCTTCAACAGCTCAATCCATCTGCGCTGTCTCAAGTTCAAATCCTTCGAGTCAAAAGGTACTTCGACTCTTGTGATCCGTGTAGACTATCGACTTCTCTCCGCATAAATAGTGCCTCCATATTTTCGTGGCGAAACCACTACAAATAATTCCAAGTCATGTGTCGGATAGTTAACCTCATACGGTCTCAGCTGTCGAGACGCATATGCTACTACCTTCCCCTCCTGCATTAGCACACATCCCAAGCCAGTATGTGATGCATCACAGTATACCGTG
This sequence comes from Gossypium sturtianum, assembly GCA_025698515.1. Lineage (NCBI taxonomy): Eukaryota > Viridiplantae > Streptophyta > Magnoliopsida > Malvales > Malvaceae > Gossypium > Gossypium sturtianum. The sequence goes on along the minus strand of CM046953.1, from coordinate 44,335,085 downwards.
AATTCCTTTCCTGCCTCAGGCTGAATTAAAACCGGAGCTTCGGTCAGAATCTTCTTCAACTTGTCGAAACTTTCTTATTGCTTCTCAGACCACACAAATGGAACTCCTTTCCTAAGTAACTTGGTCAACGGTGCTGCGATCAAAGAAAATCCCTCTACAAACCTTCAGTAATACCCTGCCAGACCTAGAAAACTCCGAATCTCTGCAACCGACTTAGGTGGTTTCTAGTCCAACACTGCCTCAATCTTGCGAGGATCCACTCTAATCCCTTCTGCTGACACCACGTGACCCAAGAAAGTCACCTCCTCCTTGCCGAGTTTCGACTTATCGAACTTGGCAAATAATCGCTTTCTCTCTCGGAATCTGCAAAACTACTCGCAGATGCGCATCATGATCCTCCTCAGACCTTGAGTACACCAAAATGTCGTCTATAAACACCACGACAAACTGGTCCAAAAACTGCTGGAACACCCGATTCATCATGTCCATGAATGCTGCCGGCGCGTTAGTCAACCCAAACGGCATTACCAGAAACTCGTAGTGCCCATACCGAGTACGAAACACCGTCTTGTGGATATCAGCCTCTTTCACCTTTAGCTGATGATACCCTGACCATAAATCAATCTTTGAGAAAATTGATGCCCCCTTAAGCTGATCAAACAAGTCGTCTATCCTCGGCAACGGATACTTGTTCTTGATCGCCAGCTTATTCAATTGGCGGTAGTCTATACACATCCGCATTGTACCATCTTTCTTCTTGACAAAGAGTACAGGTGCTCCCCAAGGAAAAACACTTGGCCAGATAAAACCCCGGTCCAACAACTCCTGAATCTGAGCCTTCAGCTCTACCAATTCTTTCGGCACCATCCTATATGGGGCGATAGACACTGGCGCAGTTCCGGGTAACAGATCTATACCAAATTCAACTTCCCGATCCGGAGGCAAACCCGGAAGTTCTTCTGGAAACACGTCGACAAATTATTTTACCGTTCAAACATTCTCTACAGCTGACTCCTTAGCCTCCAAAGCACACACGTGAACCATAAACACCTCACAACCCTTTCTGACCATTTTCTCAGCTTTCAAAGCAGACACCACATTGGATAGATAATCTCTTCTATTACCTATCATCACCACCTCTTCACCCTCAACCGTTTTCAAAACCATGCGCTTAGTCAGGCAATCCGCACTTGCTTGGTACTTCACCAACCACCCAACATTCTCCCAATGAGATTTCCCACACCGATTACATCGCTACCGGTCCTTGATTAGCGCAGAATGTGCCTCCCAGATTGATTCGCCCACCATGCCTAGCCCTTTTCTGAGAATTACCGGCCGACCCAGATGATCCAAAACCTCTCTTATGTCTATTCCTGTCCTGATTCTGCCTCACAGATTCCTTTACCCCTTCGGCTATCTTAGCCTTTTCTACTAATATGGCAAGCTCTCGCTCCTGCTGTGGAGCAATCAACAATCTCAGATCATCCCTCAATCCGTCCTCAAACCAGACACATCGCTCATGCTCCGTCGCCACGATACCTCGAGCATACCGACTCAACCTTAAAAATTCTACCTCGTACTCCTATACGGACTTACTCCCCTGAACCAGCCTCAGAAATGCCTTTCGCTGCGCATCAATGTAACTGGACCCAATATACTTCTTCCGCACGCTTGCCTTAAAATAGTCCCACGTGAGATCATCCGCTTCAGCACTATCCCGAACCGTGAGCCACCACTAGTATGACTCATCCCGAAGAAGCGACACTATCCCTTTCGCTTTCTCCTCGGCCGTCAGATCCAAGTCGTCCATGATACGCTTCATCGCTTCCAACCAATACTCACCGTATTGGGCGCCACACCGTAAACACCTTGGAAAACCTCGGCCCATTGGCTCGAGTCACTCGGATACGCACTTACGAGCTCCCGTGCTCCACCGCTCCACCACCCTCTCAAGAACTCGCAAAGACGCTCGCGATACTACATCATCCCCTCGCTCGATCCTCGGTACTCAACACCAGCAGTTGGTGGTGGTGGTGGCATCTCATTCTCTCGACCCTCCGACTGATCCCACCGGTTCGCATACGCGTCATCCTACCCCGACCGCGTCCACGCGCATTACGACCCCGACCTCGAGTGCTCATGTCTAACGTCTCGACTTATTTGATTTAAAAGTTTTATGCGTCAGTCTTTATTCCACTATTATTAAGGCACAATCTTATGAACAGTTTCTATTACAGAGTTTTGTTTTCGCGAGTCACAGAGTCATATAGGTTTCAGTCTCTAGGGTAGTCTACTATCACTAGTCGTCCATAACATATATCATCATAATCATAATCATATGCAACCATCAGTTAAGGGTACTTACCTGGGCGGATCGGTGCCATGCTAAACCATACATTTTTTTCCATCAACACTTTTTAAAACCACACTTTAAAACATTTTGGGCCTCGAGCCCACAGCTGAGCTATTGAACTTGGCTCTGATACCATAATTGTAACACCCCAAACCCGGTCAACACACCACGACCGAATCTGGCATGTCACAGAGTGAAAACGTTTCGAAGAAAACAAGTTGCCGGTTTAATTTCAGTGAAAAAAAACTCTTTGTTTGCTTTGTCTTTGCAGAAATCAGGTGCATGTATGGTTGAAAATGTTAAGTTGCGCAGAAATCCCAAAAATCATTTTAAAACTCGTTTGCCATTCATCACATAAGAAAACATCTAGTCTATTGAAACCCAGATGAAATTAACTTAATTACTGTAAAACCGTTTGTATTTGAGCTTTTAAAAAAAATAAAACTTAGATTTGAAAATCATTTAAGTTGGCTTTGTTATCATCTTGTGATTTATACCTGATGGTAATGTCTAGAAAATTCGTTGCGAAGCTTAGTTTAGAAAACCTCAATTTTCAGGTTATTAACATGTCAAGTAGTCTACTTAGCCATATTTGAAAACTTTAAGCGGATTAACTGAAAACCCAAAATAAAAACAAGTAATGGCCTTATTACAACCCCAAATAAAATCGAAATATAAAGTCAAAGTACCAAAGTCAAAAATCCATGTAAACCGAAAACAAGTATCGCATGGCCACCTCGAGTCCACCCGGCTCCTCATCCGTGATCTACGAGTCACTTGAAAAGATTAGGGAAGAGGTGAGTCACCAAGACTCAGTGCATAATCCCCCTCCCGATTATAACAACGTGCTTACACAAATCATAATCAAGCAAACATATCATGCACCCAAACTTAGCCATCCACAACTCCTTTTTCTACCCCGTGGTACCAAACCACCGGTGGTGCTAAACCACCGTGACCCAAAGTCACCGATATCAATAATAATGTGGTGCCAAACCACTGGTGACCCAAAGTCACGAATAATCCATATGTGGGGCTAACCCAAGTTGTGATACCAAATCACTGGCGACAATCCCGTTTTATCAAATGTGGGGCCAACCCACTGTGGTGCTAAACCACTGGACGAGTCGCTATGAGGTGCCAAACCTCCCGTGACCCAAAGTCACGAAATAAACTGTGGTACCAAACCACTGGTGGTGCCAAACCACTGGTGACCCAAAGTCACTGATATCAATAATAATGTGGTGCCAAACCACTAGTGACCCAAAGTCACGAATAATCCATATGTGTGGCCAACCCACATTGTGATACCAAATCACTGGCGACAATCCCGTTTTATCAAATGTGGGGCCAACCCACTGTGGTGCTAAACCACTTTGGGGACAGTCGCTATGAGGTGCCAAACCTCCGTGACCCAAAGTCATGAAATCAATCTGTGGTACCAAACCACCGGTGGTGCTAAACCAATGGTGACCCAAAGTCACGATATCAATCTTCCCCCTCCTCTCATATCACCCACAATAATGCAATGCACATACAAATCATGCCATCATGCTTAATCATTAGACATATATCGAACATACATAGATAATATCATCAGAAATCATGTGCCGTAATCTCAACAAAATGGACTTACCCGAAATCCTTGCTCATACCCATAAAGGTATCATATCGAAATCTATACAGTTTTGGCTTTTAACATAGTTTAGGTTATTAACAAGTTTACAACGATTATGAAGTGTGTAAGTTACACACCTGGTTACTAACGCGATCACTGAATCCCGAAGATCCCGATCTAACGCACTATATCCCCTTTACCTTAACGCTTTTCGAATACTAGCCACAACCCAAGATATGCGAAATCCCAGCCTTCCCCTACAATCGGCCAACATTCAACCACATAAAACAATAGCCTTCGACTTTTCAAAAGAATAAGGGAAAGAATGAATCGGCATGAGACCTTACCACAGTCCTAACGAAACCGATTGGTAGAGAAAGTAGATGACCACGATCCACTGCTTCTAAACCCGAAGAACCTAGGAGAATCCGATTTCACAGATGAATGAGAATCAAGACAAATGCTGAAATTTGACTTTTGTTTCGATGTGAGTCGACAGAGAAAAGAAGAAAATAGCAAAGATTCGGCCAAGAACACTTACCCACTCCAAAATCGACTAGAGCAGAAGACAAGAGAGATCTACAATGCAACGAGAGAAAAGAAAAGAGAGAGAGATCTTTAGTGGTTGATATTCGGCCAAAGTGGTGAAATAAGAAGAGAAAATAGAGAGAGATTTCGGCAATGGTGGTGAAATAATCAAGGGAGATTCGGCTAAAATGAAATAAGGGAATGGAAGGGAAGTATTCGGTTTGAGTGATGGTGAAAAGAAGATGAAAGAAACAATTGAAAGAATGGCTTGAGGAAGAAGAAGGTTCGGCCAACCAATAAGAATGGAGAGTAAAAAGAGATGAGGTTTAGGGAGAGTAGTGTTTCGGCTTCAAATGAAATAAGAGAGGAATGCAAGTGAAAATTCGGCTCAATGCCTAAGGAAGAAATCGGCAAGAGTCTAGGGTGCTTTCGGCTTTCGGTTTCAAAGGAGAAAAAGAAAGAAAACTCAAATGGTTCTTTTTGGGATTCGGCTAGGTGCTTCAAAAGGTAATTCGACAAGTGCCAAAAGAGGTTTCGGTTCTGCTTCTCAACCGAATGTACCAAAGCTTAACTAGCCAAAAATGTCACTAAGGAATTTCGGCACTCCTCCTAAGTCTTCCAGCCGAATACACCTCCTCACACAATTCAAATTTCGGCAAACTCTTCAAACTTCTTCTGGCCAACCATTCAAATGAGTTTGAATTGTTCAAACTCCTAAATTCTCTCTTCTCCACCCATTCAAATCTGTTGACTTGTCCAACAGTTATCCATCAGAGTTTGAGCTGAGCACAACTCTTCCCCTCTCTCAAGGCAAAAGAATTAGCAAAGAAGGGATTTCTGCAGCTCAAACCCAAGCTCTCTTTCCCCTGCTTGTGGCGTCACTCCTCAAGGCCCTAAGTGGCGCCTCCTTGCCACTTTACCAAGGCAATTCTTGTGCTTAACTTTACCACGGAATATACTTAACCCCTAGCTCCTTCAGCTCCCCTTAACCAAAGCTTAAAACAAAATTTTTCCTATAGTTCGGGCCTACCCTTGGCTCATACCTAGACCCTAAAACTTCCCAATTAACATCACAACCAAGCTATACACATGCAAATAGTTCAAACACAATAGCCCCTATTTAAGGATGTTACAAGATCGATCAAAACGTCATCACACTATCCGCTAGCTTATTTTGGTATAATGGCATGTATAGGTTAACTTGGCCATTGTTGGCTTTTAAATATTGTTTCTAATCTAGCCATTGGAATGGCTAGTAATGATTTATTTTGGTATATTTATAAGGATATATAATGATAAGTATCTATATGAAAAGTATATTAAGTATGTTTGATCAAGTTATGTTTAATATATAGATTAAACAAAGGTAAGAATATAAACATGAATGCATATGATAATATATCATAATAGATGTTAGAATTGGCTTGAATTTAATGCTTGAATTGGCCGGTATATAGTTGTAAGTGTTGGTGTAGGTTATTGGTAAATTTGGGTGAGAAATAAAGCTAAGAAATGACTTTATTTTGTTCACACGGGTAGACACACGAGCGTGTGTCTTGACCGTGTGTGACACACAGCCTGGTACATGGGCGTGTAGTTTGTCCGTGTGTCCCCTACATCTTAAATTTGAGAAACAGAATGCTTAAAATTGGGCACACGGCCAGAGACACGGGAGTGTGTCTCAACCGTGTGTGCTACACGGCCTAGAACACGGGCGTGTGAACCCTGCACCTAATTTTTGAAAATTAAATTGATCACACAGCCTACTCACACGGGCATGTGGCACAAGTTAGATAGTTACTTGGGGTCGAACACGGCCTGTAGCACGGGCGTGTCCTATGGTTACACGGGCGTGTCCCTTGACCACACGGGTGTGTGTGCCCTGTATCTAGGAAAAAATTTAGAAATTTCGCGAAAAATTATTTGAGTTCCTGATTTAGTCCCGACTCAATTCCAATGTTTATATTGGGCGTCGAGGGTCCATTCAAGGGACAATATGATTAGTTTTGGATATGAATAGTAATTGACATGAATTACATGAAATAATTCTGTAAACTCGAGTAATGCTTTGTAACCCTGTTTGGACGTTTGATACAGGTTAGTGGTGTTACATTTATTGGTATCAGAGCTACGGTTTAGTTGATTCTCGGACTGAACATAGCAAGTACGAGTTTAACTATACATGCCATTATATAATTTGAGATAGTGTGATATCTCCTGACCATTTTAAATGTGTTTTTAATATAGTAAATGTCATCTAACCAAGCTAGAGCTGAATTCGAGGAGGCTGAGAGCAATGCTCCAGCATTAGTTCAAAGAGTTGAATCTAGTAGTAGAAGGGCCGAATCTAAGGGCCGAAGTGAGGAGGCAAAACAAGCCTTCTTCCAAATGATGAATGAATGGTTCATTGAGTATTTGAGAATAAATCCTGCTATACGACAAACTCCCCCTCTTGCTCCTCAACCGGTTCCAGAGGTGCCACAGGGTGCTGAACCCGTTAGAACTGGTAAGCCTTCAGTAGATAAAATCCGTAAATATAGGGCAAAAGAATTTAAAGCTACTACTGATGATGACCCGGAAAGAGCTAAGTTTTAGTTGGAAAATACCATCAGGGTTTTAGATGAACTATCTTGCAAACCAGCTGAATGTTTGAAATGTGCAGTATCTTTACTGAAAGACACAACTTATCATTGGTGGAATACCATAACTTCTGTGGTACCTAGAGAAAATATTACATGGGAATTCTTCCAAACTGAATTTAGAAAGAAGTATGTTAGTCAGAAATTTCTAGATCAGAAAAAGAAAGAATTTTTAGAACTCAAACAAGGAAACATGACTGTATCTGAGTATGAGTGAGAATTTGTTCGATTGAGTAAGTATGCCAGAGAATGGGTTCCAACCGAGGCTGATATGTGTAAACGATTTGAAGAAGGGTTAAATGAGTATATTAAGTTATTGATCGAAATTCTTGAATTAAGGGAATTTATGGTACTGGCTAATCGAGCACACAAAGCTGAAGAATTGAGTAAAGAAAAGAAACAAGCTGAAAGAGAAGCTCAGGTTTCTGGTAAAAGATTTATGAGTAAGTCACAATCGTCTGCTTCGAAGAAATCAAAGAAGTACCATGATCGTTCTACCACCTTTACGGGATATTCTGGAAAAGAGCATGGCTCTCAACGCTCTAACCTGAGGACCTCGTCTCCATTTGTAACCAGTGTTGGAAGTGTCAGTAATCCCAAACCGAAATATAAATATTGCAATAAGTTTCATTTTGGGGAATGTCGTTTGAGAAGTGGAGTCTGTTACTGTTGTGGTTCTCTTGATCATTTCCTCAAAGATTGCCCGGAAAGGATTGAAAAAGATATTGAACAAACTTCAAAGCTGAGTAATCCCACCTCGAGAGGCAGACCACCCCGTCACCCCAGCAATGTTAGTGGTAGTTGAGGTACTACAAGGGATACAATAGTTAAATCTGAAGCACGAGCACCGGTAAGAACATATGCTATTCGTGCTAGAGAAGATGCTTCTGCACCAGACGTCATTACTGGTACATTTTCTCTACTTAATACTGATATTACTGCTTTGATTGATCCTGATTCCACACATTTATACATATGCACAAATTTAGTGTCTGTTAAAAATTTATCTGTTGAATTCATTGAATTTGTGGTTAAAGTTTCAAATCCCCTGGGCCAGTATGTTATGGTAGATAAACTTTGTAAAAACTTCCTGTTGATGGTAAAAGGTTATTGTTTCTCGGCTGATTTGATGCTATTTCCCTTTGATGAATTTGATTTATTTTGGGTATGAATTGGCTAACTCAGCATGATTCAGTGGTAAACTGTAAACAGAAGCATATTGTGTTGAAATTTTAAAATGGTGAGTTACTTCATGTTGAATCTGATAAATTGGATGGGTTATCTAATGTGATTTTGACAATATCAGCACAGAAATATGTCAAAAAAGGTTATGATGTTTATCTTGCATATGTGTTGGACACTAAAGTATCTGAGTCGAAGTTTCAGTCAGTGCCGATTGTATATGAATTTTCTGATGTATTTCTGGAAGAATTACCTGGTTTACCACTGGTTAGAGAAGTGGAATTCTCTATAGATCTTATTCCAGGGACAACACCCATATCCATAGCACCTTACAGAATGGCTCTTACCGAATTAAAAGAGTTGAAAGCACAGTTGCAAGAGTTGATTGATAGAGGCTTTGCTCGACCCAGTTTCTCACCTTGGGGTGCACCGGTTCTATTTGTAAAGAAGAAAGATGGATCGTTGAGGCTGTGCATTGATTATAGACAGCTCAACAAGGTTACAATAAAGAACAAGTATGCATTACCTCATATTGATGATCTGTTTGACCAGTTGAAAGGTGCCACTGTATTTTCAAAGATTGATCTTTGTTCTGGTTATTATCAGCTACGGGTGAAGGAATCAGATGTTCCAAAAGTAGCTTTCAAAACCAGATACGGGCACTATGAGTTTCTTGTGATGCTATTTTGTTTGACAAATGCACCTGCAGTGTTTATGGATCTGATGAACAGAATTTTCAGACCATATCTAGACAGGTTTTTTGTGGTATTTATAGATGATATTCTGGTTTACTCTCGAGATGAAAATAAACATGCAAATCATTTGAGAATTGTGTTACAAACACTGCAAGAGAAACAATTATATGCCAAATTTAGTAAATGTGAATTTTGGTTACGGGAAGTTGGATTTCTTGGACATATAGTATCTTCAGAAGGTATTCGAGTGGATCCGAACAAAATTTCAGCCATTGTTAATTGGAAACCACCAAAGAACGTTTCTGAAGTTAGAAGTTTTCTGGGACTAGCCTGATATTATCTGAGATTTGTTAAAGGGTTTTCGATGATAGCTTCTCCGATGACTCGTTTGTTGTAGAAAGATGTGAAATTCGAGTGGTCTGATAAATGTTAGCAGAGTTTTGATAGGTTGAAAGCCTTATTGACAGAAGCACCTGTGTTAGTTCAGCCTGAATCAGGTAAGGAATTTGTAATTTATAGTGATGCATCCTTAAATGGTTTAGGCTGCGTTTTGATACAAGAAGGTAAAGTAATAGCCTATGCTTCAAGACAACTAAAACCACATAAAAGAAATTACTCGATACATGATCTTGAATTGGCAGCAATTGTGTTTGCATTGAAAATATGGCGACATTATCTGTTTGGTGAAAAATGTCACATATTCACTGATCATAAAAGTTTGAAGTATTTGATGTCACAGAAAGATTTGAATTTGAGACAGCACAGGTGGCTTGAGTTATTGAAAGATTATGATTTGGTTATTGACTACCATCCAAGAAAAGTCAATGTGGTTGCATATGCTCTGAGCAGAAAATCCCTGTTTCCTTTGCTAGCAATGAATACCTGATTGTCATTATCTGATGATGGTTCAATCATAGCTGAGTTAAAAGCTAGACCGATGTTTTTGAAGCAGATTTTTGAAGCTTAGAAAAGTGATGATGAACTACGATCTAAACGGGTACAATGTGAGTCGAATTCTGATTCAGAATTTCAGATTGGGTCTGAGGATTGTTTACTATTTAGAGGCAGAATATGTATACCAAAGAATTCGGAACTAGTACAGAAGATTTTATATGAAGCTCATAATGGTACCATGTCTATTCATCCTGGTAGTAACAAAATGTACAATGATTTGAAAAAGATGTACTGGTGGTCAGGAATGAAACGAGATATTTCTGAATTTGTATCTAAATGTTTGATATGTCAGCAAGTAAAACCCAAACATCAAAAAAGCCATCGATTATTACAACCCGCTTCTTATACTAGAGTGGAAATGGGAAAGAATTACTATGGATTTTGTTTCGGGATTACCACTGTCTCCGAAGAAGAAAGATGCCATTTGGGTAATCGTTGACCGGTTAACAAAATCGAGACACTTTATTCCAGTATGTATTGATTATTCCTTAGATAGATTGGCTGAATTATATGTTTCTGAAATTGTTAGATTGCATGGAGTGCCTGTCTCCATTATTTCTGATAGAGATCCTCGATTTACATCACGATTCTAGAGTAAGCTACAAGAAGCTCTAGGTACACAGTTACATTTCAGCACTACATTCCATCCCCAGACTGATGGTCAATCTGAACGTGTAATATAGATTTTGGAAGATATGCTTCGATGTTGTATTTTAGAATTTGAAGGTAACTGGGAAAAATATCTGCCTTTAGTTGAATTTTCTTACAATATTAGTTATCAGTCCAGTATTAAAATGGCACTGTATGAAGCTCTGTATGGTTGTAAATGTAGAACTCCATTGTACTAGACAAAACTTAGTGAGAAAAAGATACACGGAGTTGACTTAGTCCGTGAAACAGAAGAAAAGGTAAAGGTAATTCATGATAGCTTGAAAGCAGCCTCTGATCGTTAAAAGTCCTATGCTGATCTTAAATGGAAAGAAATAGAATTTCATGTTAGTGACAAGCTATTCCTGAAAATATAACCTTGGAAGAAAGTTTTATGGTTTGGCCGTACAAGAAAATTGAGTCCACGGTTCATTGGGCCATATGAAATCACAGAAAGAATTGGACCTGTTGCATATCGGTTAGCCTTACCACCAGAACTTGATCGGATTCATAATATTTTTCATGTGTCTATGTTGCGACGGTATCGATCGGATCCTTCACAAGTTATTTCTCCGTCAGAGATAGAGATTCAGCCTGATATGACATACAGTGAAGAACCGATTAAAATCTTGTCCCATGAAACAAAAGAGTTAAGAAACAAAAAGGTGGCTTTAGTAAAAGTTATTTGGCAATGACATTGTATCAAAGAAGCTACCTGGAAACCAGAGGATACCATGAGAAAGCAATATCCAAATCTCTTTACTAGTAAGATTTTCGAGGACGAAAATTCTTAAGGGGGAGAGTTGATTTTCAGTGAAATCGAAACTGTGGTTTCGGGACCACAAATCCAAGCCAGAAAGAAATTTTCTTTTAATATTATTGCATGGTTTGCATTAAGATAGGAATGTGATATGAAAATTCTAATAATAAAATTTTACCGATTATGTGCTTAATTACAGAAAGGACCAAATTGCATAAAATGTAAAAGTTTAATTCTAGTAGCTAGAAGGATTAAATAGCTATGGAATTCAAAACTTGAGGTCCTTATATGGTAATTAGACTATTAAAGAAAATTTAGTAGATATTTTTGGTGATTCATCCATGGAAAAATTAGAAAAGGTTAAGGACTAAATTGGAAACTAAAATAAATAAAAGATGATAATAGAAATATCATCTTATTTTATATCATCTTCCCCAAAATTTACATGGAAACCCTAGGAGAGAGAGAAGACACTAATCAAGCTTAATTGGGAAAGTATTCAACTCTCGTTTTTAGTAATTTTTATATTTTTAAAATTGGGATAGTTTAATCTATCCATTTTAGGGATTAATTTGAAAAGTTATCAAAGTATAGAATTTTTTCCATGAATGAATATGCTGAAAATTTGAAATTTATGGTAGAAAATGAAAGGTTGTTGATAGATAAAAAAACTTTTACAAAGTGAATTTTGGTGAAAATGTGATTTAGGGATTAAATTGTAAAGTTGTGAAAATTGAAGAAAAATTTTGAATTTTATGAAATACATGTGCTGTAAATGTTATATTAAAATTTCGGTTAGGCTTGGAATAAGGATTAAATTGCATCAATTTCATTTTCCGAGCCTAGGGACGAAATTGGAATTTATGAAAAGTTTAGGGGAAAATGGTAATTTTACCAAGGATGTCAAATGAATCCAATTGAATATGAAATGTGATAAATTGATGAGTAAATTAATTTATATAGATCTAGACAACTCAAATTTGAAGCTAGATCGAGGAAATGAAAAAGTTTCGCATTAGTAGAATTTCTTGTACGAACGACTGTTAAGGTAAGCTCGTGTAACTTACTTATACATGTTATTATGTTTGAATTGAATGTTGTATTTGAATTGAATATGATATGTTCTTGTGTGAATTATAAGAATGTTATCAATGTATGAAATATACATATGCTTGAAATAAGTCCCGAAAATGTTATATTCCGTTTGAATATTGAATTTCGATGGATACATGTGATTTTCCCATATTGAAAGTGATCCTGCATATGTTGTAGACAGAATTTAGCTCGGACGAGTAATCCTGATATAGCCTCTCGAGCATCCTGTTATATAGTTCCTGTGAGCATCCTGATCGGTAGTGATTTAGCATGTGTTGCACACTACCGAAGCTCTTTGTGAGCGTTCTGATATGCGATCGGTTGTGATCCTGCATATAATGCAGACACAAACCCAGCTCTTCATGAGCATCCTGTTAAGCTCGCTTGAACTCTCTGCTACCTTATCTGGTGTTTCCTGATAGTATCTCTTCAGATATATCTGATAAGCTCTATGAGCTTCCTGAGTAAAACTCTTATGAGTTTCCTGATTAGCCCGGATAAGTGTCATGTTACATGACTCTTCTGAGTAACTTGTTATGTAGCTTGAGAGTGTGCTTCCTGATTAAGTACCTTAATAGGTACCCTTGATTAAGAATTGATGGTTTACAGAATTGTACACATTAAGTGTACTATTTTAATATCCATCGATATTTCAATAATTCAACGGATAAAACTAACGACATGAGAAAATGATGAGATAAATAGAAATATGTTCTGAATGCTTCTGAATTATTTTGATGAAGGATTATACGATGAGTTCATCTATGCTTTTTTATGTGTAATTGTGTTATATGACTAACTTTCTTGATTGAGTATATTTGTTTAGGTAAACTTGCCAAATTGATGAAAAGCATGTTAATTGTATGCTTAAATATTAATAAATGTGATTGGTAAGTTTTAATTCCTATTATACGAACTTACTAAGCATTATATGCTTCCTAGGTTTTATTTTCTCTGTTTTATAGTGCACAAAAGCTCGCAAAGGTTGGAGATCGATCAATACGTCATCACACTATCCGCTAGCTTATTTTGGTATAATGGCATGTATAGGTTAACTTGGCCATTGTTGGCTTGTAAATGTTGTTTCTAATCTAGCCATTGGAATGGCTAGTAATGATTTATTTTGGTATATTTATAAGGATATATCATGATAAGTATCTATATGAAAAGTATATTAAGTATGTTTGATCAAGTTATGTTTAATATATAGATTAAACAAAGGTAAGAATATAAACATGAATGCATATGATAATATATCATAATAGATGTTAGAATTGGCTTGAATTTAATGCTTGAATTGGCCGGTATATACTTGTAAGTGTTGGTGTAGGTTATTGGTAAATTTGGGTGAGAAATAAAGCTAAGAAATAACTTTATTTTGTTCACATGGGTAGACACACGGGCGTGTGTCTTGACCGTGTATGACACACAGCCTGGTAATGGGCGTGTAGTTTGTCCGTGTGTCCCCTACATCTTAAATTTGAGAAACAAAATGCTTAAAATTGGGCACACGGCCAGAGACACGGGAGTGTGTCTCAGCCGTGTGTGCTACACAGCCTAGAACACGGGCGTGTGTCATGGCCGTGTGAACCCTGCACCTAATTTTTCAAAATTAAATTGATCACATGGTGATAAAGCATTATTTATACATATTTTAATCCCACATTTAGCATGCTTTTTGGATGATTTATCCTTTGAGTTGTGGAATTTGATGCTCCTAATCCTTTAATTTCATGTTTTATACTTAGGAAAGCATAGGAGGATGAAAAGAACGAGAAATGGGCCAAAAACGGACCAAATGGGCCAAAGTAGGAAATCAACACGGCCTGGGCCCAAGCCACACGGCTATGCCCCTTTAGCAGGCTCGACCATGGCCTGGATTCGATTCACATGGGCGTGTTGCACGGGCGTGTCCCTGTCGTGACAAAGAGGAATTTCACTCGAAATAGGGTACTTAGAGGCAAAGAAAGGCATTCCAAAAGCCTATATAAACACCCTAAAGGCCAACCTAAAAGGGAGGTCGACAGAAGCCTTCTGTCGGGGGCGTCCAGCTAGGCCAAGGAGCCGAGCCAGAGAGGTCAAAATTGTGGGATTTACTCGAAGAAAGCCAGTTGATTCATCTCAAGAAGCCGAAATCATACTCAAGACGGCGGATCTCTCCTTCAATTCCTTCAGGGGGTTTTAGGGTTTTCTTATGTTTTGTTTTATCTTTTCTTCTGAGATGTATTCTTTTATAAATATGAACTAAACCCCTCAGATACCTGAGGGGGATGAAACCTAAGATGGATCTTGTTATTGTTTTCTGAACTATATGATAAATACTTGATTTGTTCTTAATTATGTGTTCTTAATTCTTGTTTTGATATTTCAGGATATTGATTCAAGTATTGATGTGCTTAGGCAGAGAAGGAATAGACCCTGCCTAAGAGTAGATCTAGCATAGTTAAGCAGAGTTGATCGCAACCCTAGAGATAGGATGACGAAAATCTGTCGGATTAGGGTCAAACCTAATATGGGAGTCCATATATTGAGTCAATGCAAGCCTAGGGGTTTTAATTAGAAAGAGATTTCAATTAATCAACCTAGGGTTAGACGTTAGTAGCCTCGATAGAGGTATTAATATAAATTAGGGAATCCTATGGATCAGGTCAAGTGAATAAATCGTCTGGTTCAGAGTTAAATAAAAAGTGAAGTCTAGGTGGATTCCTCCTTGGGTATTGTCTTAATCAATTGGTTTTTCCCATAAGTATTTCCCCAATTCATTCTCTTTGTCTTAGCGTCTTTAGCTTAGTAGTTAGTTAATTTTAGATTAAACAATAATTCACTTCAATTCTTAGGCTAAATAATAGAAAGAAAGTTAGTATTAGTACTTTTGGTTCCTTTGGGTTCGACATTCCAGTCTTGTAACACCCCAAACCCGGTCAATACGCCACGACCGAATTTGGTATGTCACAGGGGAAAACGTTTTGAGGAAAAACGAGTTACCGATTAAATTTTAGTGAAAAAAACTCTTTGTTGTTCTAAGTTCGTAGAAATCAGGTGTATAATAAATTAAAAACTGATAATTTACTTTGAAATCCCGAAAATAAATCTTTAAAACTTAGTTGCAGCTTAGATTTGTAAACCTTTTATAAATTGAAAAGAAACTAAAGCGATTAGGTTGAAAACCGTATCTAATAGAAATTTGGAAACTGGAGTTTTGGAAAATAGTACGAGTTATCAAAAATACTTAAGTTGTTAAATACTATCAATTGATTTATGTTACCCGATGGTAACGTTTTAAAAACCATCGCGTTTAGTAGTTTAGAAAACTTGGTGCTTAAATTATTATATCAACCATGTAATTTATAAGCCATATTTAAAACAAATCCAAAGCATATAAATAATCCAAAAATATAATTAAAGAGGCCTTATTACAAATCCATAAAAAGATGAAAACGAATTAAAATAAAGTACCCAAATGGAAGTTCATGTAAAACCAAATTTTATTGCATGGCCTCCTCTAGTTCATCCGGCTCCTCATCCGCGATTTTACGAATCACCTGAAAAAATAAGGGAGAAGGTGAGTCACCAAGACTCAGTGCATAATCCCTCTCCCGGGTAAATGCCACATACTTACACAAATTATAACCAAGCAATATATATATATAATGCACCCAACCTAGCCATCCAAAACTCCTTTTCTACCTCGTGTGGTACCAAACCACTGGTGGTGCCAAACCACTGGTGACCCAAAGTCACGATATCCAATAATGTGATGCCAAATCACTGGTGACCCAAAGTCACGAAATATGTGGTACCAAACCACTGGTGGTGCCAAACCACTGGTGACCCTAAGTCACGATATCCAATAATATGATGCCAAATCACTGGTGACCCAAAGTCACGAATAATCAAGTTGTGGGGCCAACCCACGGTGGTGTGAAACCACTGGGACGAGTCGCTATGAGGTGCCAAACCTCTAGTGTCCCAAAGACACGAAATATGTGGTACCAAACCACTGGAGGTGCCAAACCTCTGGTGTCCCAAAGACACGGATATCAATCTTCCCCCTCCTCTCATATCGTCCATACCAATGCAATAGATAACAAATCATGCCATTATACTTTGATATAAACATATAACCAATATATATCGTAGATCGTGATATTAACAACATATATCAACATCATATCGAAACGGACTTACCCGTATCCTTGCTCATACCCATCAAGGTATCATTTCAAGATCTCATAGTTTTCGGCTTTAACAACATGAATAGTTATTAACACACACACACATATATATATATATATACCGAGTTATAAAGTGTGAAAGGTACACACCTTTCACTAACGCAAATACTAACTTCCGAAGATCCGATCTACCGCACTAGATCACCTTGTCCTACATTCGGCCATACCACAAAACTATAAGCAAAAATCCATTCGGCCAACATCACATCTTAATCCCAATAGCCTTAGTCTTTATCCTCAAAAAGAATAATGAATCGACATGAATCTTACCACTTGACTTACCAACTTCGATTGCTAGTGGAATGGCTTAGATCGATTGCTTCCAACGTCCCAAAGAGCCTAAAGGAAAAATCGGTTCCTAAATAATGGTTAGAACCTTGCAAACAAATGCCCAAGGATTCGGCCTTTGTCCACAAGAAAACGACTTAGAAAGGAGAAGGAAATAACGGAAATACGGCCATGAGCACTTACCTATCTTCCAAAACCGATTGAAGAAAACCCAAAGATTATCTACCCTTGATGATATTCGGCCAATATAACACCAAAAGAGAGAAAGAAGATTCGGCTATGGTGGAGTAAAAAGAAAGGAAAAATAAAAGTGAAAGTGAAATAGGAGAAGGATGATTCAAAAATGGAAGAAAGAAGAAAATAGAAAATGAAAATAGAATGGTAATGGATATTTTTAACTTTGAAAAAAAAATGAAAGAGATGGGATTTGGGAAGGACGAAGATTCGGCCAAGAGGAAGTGAAAAAGGAAATGTGGTTTTTGAGCAAGTATCAAAAGAAAGAAAAGAGAGAGATGGGAGAAAGAGGTTCGGCCAAACACCTAGTTTGCCGAAAAGAAAAGTGCACAAAAATGCAAATTGTGGTTTCGGTTTCAAAAGGGAAATGAGAGGAAGAATTTAGATTTTGGTTCAAACACAAATGAGAGCTAAATCAAAAGCAAAATTGCACCAAAATGCCTAAGATACATTCGGCCAAAGAAGGAGTTTTTGGAGAGGAAGAGAAAATGCCAAATGATGCACAAAATGCTAAAGTTGGCCAACTATTCCCCCAAACTTCCTATCAACATTCTGGCCACCCCCTAGCCACACATGCCGTCCATATTCATGCACTAATGGCCATAGGAGAGTTTCCAAAACAACACCCTTAAGCCAAGCCTTGAAATCCTCTACATTCCCAAAGTTGAAGAAATTTTATCCCCAAAATCTAGCAATTCTATCCCTTATTTCATGCTTACCATAACCTTAAGTCTTCTTGCCATAAAAAGAAAATTGTCCATCTTATCCATATGAATAGTTGACCGACACTTAATGCTAGGATGCATAAAAAAATAAAATCCTTAATATGCCTTCCATGCTACTCGAACCACTTCCCTCAAGCAACCTTTCATGCGCCTTATCCACTTTGCCACTAACTCCTCTTGTGTTAGAATTTAACACTTAAATTAACTTAAGTGTCAAGTTCATCTAATCCACTTCACTATATTTTCAATACTAAAAATCATTCTAGCTTAGCTAATAATTCCAAGCCTTCATAAAACTATACTAAGCACATAATAATAATCATACTCGAGCTAACACAAGTAACAAGATGATACTCAATTTTTTTAGGATATTACAATTCTACCCCCTTAAGAAAATTTCGTCCTCGAAATTACCTGCTCAAAAGAGTTGAGGAAACTGCTGCCTCATCACATCCTCCGGTTCCCACGTAGCTTCTTCTACGCCATGGTTCCGCCATAAAACCTTCACTAAAGGAACTGACTTCCTACGCAAAACTTTCACATCTCGGTCTAGAATCGCACGGGTTCTTCTTCTACCGCCGATCTGGACTCACCTCTATTTCCTCTATCGCCACAACATGCGATGGATCAGAACGATAGCGTCTAAGCATGGAGACATGGAACACATCGTGAATCTGACTCAGCTCTGATGGCAACTCGATGATGCCATCCGTCTTCGGTTGTTTCCCTTTTCTTTGAAGAATAAAGCCAAACAGTGGTTGAATTCTCTTCCACGAGGATCAATCACTACATGGGAGCAAATGACCGAAAAATTTTTATTACAATATTTTCCGCCGACTAAAATGACTAAGTTAAGGAATGATATCTCTTCTTTTGTGCAGATGGATTTAGAGACGCTTTATGATGCATGGGAGAGATACAAATATCTATTGAGAAGGTTCCCACATCATGGATTACCCTTGTGGCTACAAGTCCAAACCTTTTATAATGGTGTAAACCCTTCAACCAGGCAGTTGATTGATTCAGCCGCCAGCGGAACCTTGAATAACAAAACACCTGAAGCGGCCTACAAGTTTATAGAAGAGATGTCACTGAATAACAATCAGTGGCAAGTCACAAGGACAAGACCAACAAAAATAGCCAGAGTTTTCAACCTCGACACAGTAACCATGCTATCCAATCAGGTAGAACTCTTAAATAAAAAGATTGATGGTTTGTATAGTTCTTCGCAGGTACATCCAGTGATGCAGTGTGATACGAATGGAGGGTCGAACAATATGGAATATCCACCCTACAACCCTGGCGTAGAAAGCGAGCAGATGAACTATATGGGTAATAATTTTAGATCTCAAAATAACCCTATAGTAACAATTATAATCTAGGTTGGAGGAACCACCCCAAATTTTCATGGGGAGGTCAAGGAAATCAGAGACAACAACCCCCTCCAAACTTCCAACAACAGCCCTACCCATAAGAAAAGAAGCCGAACCTTGCGGATATGCTGACAAAATTCATAGCGGTGTCAGAAACACGTTTCCAAAACACCGTAACAACACTTAAAAATCAACAAGCATCGATTCAAGGGATCGAGAACCAGTTAGGGCAACTTGCTAAGCTGATCTCCGAACGACCGCAAGGAAGCCTACCAAGCAACACTGAGACTAACCCAAAGGAGCAAATTCAAGCCATAATAGCTCATGATGGTGTAGGGTTAGATGAGTCCAATTTAAGGCGGGAGAATGTGGTAGAAAAGATAAAAAGCGAGGAAAGTCATGATAAGCCAAAACTGGTAATTAAGGAGTACCAACCTCGTATCCCATACCCCGATGCGATGAAAAAGGACAACACAGACGAACAATTCGGTAAATTTCTTAAACTTTTAAAGAAATTACATATTAACTTACCGTTTCTCGAAGCTCTTTCGCAGATGCCAAATTCAAGGAAATTTTTAAAAGAGCTTTTGACAAAAAAACGGAGGTTAGACGAGGCATCGCATGAGGAGCTAAACGCAGTGTGCTCAGCGATTCTACAAAACAAACTACCACAGAAATTAAAAGATCTAGGGAGTTTTACGATTCCTTGTTTAATTGGTAGTTTATCTATTGATAATGCTTTAGCAGATCTAGGGGCGAGCATCAATGTTATGCCTTATAAAATGTTTAAACAGCTAGGTCTAGGGAAACCCAAACAAACTAGGATGAGCATTCAATTAGCTGATAAAACTATTAGAATTCCTAAGGGTATAATCGAAGATGTACTCATGAAAATTGATAAATTCGTATTCCCAGTAGACTTTGTCGTTTTAGACATGGATGAGGACAACACGATCCCTTTAATTTTAGGAAAACTCTTTTTAGCAACTACTAGAATTAAAATTGACATTGATACAGGTGAACTCATACTTCGTGTAGGCGATGAGACAGCCACTCTTCAAGCTCTTGACTTGGCTAGGACATCGAGTGATAGAAGTGAGAAAGTAAATTCAATTGATAACCAATTTGTTCAACCTTCCTCACAGGAAGCACCACGGAACTACACAAGGCGAGCCATCCTAGACCTCATGCAAACAAGGAAATAACTCATGAGGAACGAAGGCTTGGATCGTTGAACTAGACGAGTGGAAGACACATTTTAAAGAGAAATTAGGGATACACGCAGCAGAACCAACGCCATTCCATAGGACAAACAAATTTAAGATCGGAGATCAGGTATTATTAGATAAAATAGACCCTCAAATATCTCCTTCAGACCTTAATACAAACGAAGAAATCTCTTTTAAGGTAATCAATGTTTTCCCATACGGAACAGTCGAGGTAAGTAATCCTATTTTCAGCACTTTTAAAGTAAACGCTACTCGACTCAAACTTTATCATGATAGTAGAACTAATAGCATGAAAGAGGATGCTCAACTCTTCAAACCACCATGAATATGCAAATGAAAGGAAAGCCTAGCTTAAGACTTTAAACAAGCGCTTCTCGAGAGGCAACCCGAGCACTAACTCTGTTTATTTTACATTTATTTCTACTTTTATTTCTCCTTTTTAGCATCTAACTATTAACTAACCAAAGTGTAGATTTTCGTGTCGCACGGCCTTGCACACGAGCATGGCCGTGGCCGTTTGGGCATCACGGGTTTACAAACTGGCATGGCAGAGGTCGTACGAGCAAGGAAGAAAAAAAAATCCCCAGGTCACGGACGGCTATAAATTGCCACGACCGTGCGATATGGTCGTGGCTGACACTGAAGAAGCCACACAGGCAAAAGCCACGCCCGTGCTTTGAGGCTGTTGCCGACACTGAAAAAGAGACATGGGCGTGGAGACCTTTCACACAGGCGTGGGAGAAACAAACGAGCCATCACACGACCGTGCGGCACAACACGGCCACGACACACGGGCATGGGGATGTACCAGACCTAAAATCTCTATTTAAAAACACCCCTCTCCCTTTCCCACCTACTCCCCATTCCTTTTCTTCCATTCCCTTTCACCCTTTTATTTTCCATTCCCTCTCATTCTTCTGTCCCAAACTCTTCATTTTCAACTTACCTATGTCGAAGAAGCGGAAGGACCTTAGCACAGTATCCCTATGGGAAACCGATCTACATAAGCTCATGCCGGCCGCTTCATTTACTAGACAAGCCGAGGACGCTTGAGGCCATTTAGTTTTTATTTGTCTTTTCTCTTCTCCTTTATTTTCCTTCTTTTTGACTCTCTTATGCTAAATCTATTTTATTTTATTTTAGTTTCTTGGTTTTAGGTTCTTCAGGCTGCTTGGGAATCACACCACCACGACCCTAGTATCCACCTCTACAGAAATGTCTTCCTCCAACGCGGCCTGAACCTTCCAGATTTTTTTTCTCTGACTCCATCCAAAATTCAGGAAGTTTCACCTCTTTCCCTATCTTGTGCTTTTCTTATTATAATTTTTATATTTGTACATTGAGGAAAATGTACATCTTAAGTGTGGGGGGTGAACTTTATTTTGAAAAAGTTCCTAACTTTTTTCATTATTCTCAAAACCCTGAATTAGGCCTTGTTCTTAAATAATTATCTCATATTACGATTAAAATGAAATTTCCTTTGATTTATGATTTTCATTGATATGTTTTGGATTAAGTCATTGATAATTGTGAAGCGATGATTTAAACTTTAGGAGAGTAGAGAATCAAGCATGATAAGTCTATTTTCAGAAGTAAAAAATTTGTTAGGTTGTCTACCTGAATTTAAGTATTACCTTGAAGTTTGAAATTTACAAAGTCGAAATCAAAAAGCCCATAACTGTTGTGAGATCTTGAGCCTTTTAGATCATACATTCCTTTTCGTGTTCACTTTATTGATTATGAGTGTGTCAACAATGATCTGTTATTCTAGAACTTGCTTCGATTATACATGTCGAGACCACACTTTTGATTTGATATACTGAGATAATAAAGGCACCTAGGTTTTAACCCACTTACTCCCAAAAAGCCTACCTTCATAATTAACCCCTGGTGAACCCCTTTGAGACTAATAAACCGTTTATTGACTCACCTATTAATATTAACCCAAGACCCATTCTTTTTGATTCATTGAGAATTTTTCTATAATAGCCCGATTCAGGGCCTAGTCGGAATAGTGGTGCGAGACCACAAATCTGAGTTAGTAAATTGAGTTCTTAAGGTTTATGACATGTTTGCATGATAGTATTAAATTTCCATGTAGAAATTTTGTGAAATTGACATGGAATGATCAAATAGGACTAAATTGCAAAAGTTGCAAAATATGAGTTTCTAGAAGCTTTTTGTATGAAATAGCTTTAGAATATTAATTAGAAGTCCTTAAATAGCAATTTGCCCAAATTATAAGTTTTGGACAAAAATGGACATGAGTTAGTAATTTGTAAATTTTTAAAGAGAATGGCATTTTGGTCATTTACCAATTAAATGATTAAAATAGGAAAAAGATGATAAAAAATTTCATTCATCTTCTTCCTTGTGCTGAAAATTGGGAGACTCCATAGCTAGGGTTCTTCAAATTTTTGAAGCTTGCAAGTAAGTCATCCTAGCCCCGTTTTTAATATTCTTCGTACTTTTGGAGTCTTCATATTATGAATTAGCTATTTTTAGCTATAAGATGAGCTAAGAAGCATGTTCAAAAATCTACCCATGTGTATCATGCATGTAAAATGATATTTTATGGAAGTTTATGAGAGTTTGATGTTAGATAAACATCTTTTCCTTGGTGAATTTCATGAAAAATGATAGTATGGACTAATTTGTAATAGTTATGAAATTGGTCATACCTATTAGAAATAGTGAGAATTGATGATTGTTATAGTAGAGAAAATGAATCAGCTAAGCATGATGTTTAAGAAAGTTAAATGAGAATCATTTTACGAGCCTAGGGGCAAAAGTGCAAATAAGAGAAAGTTTAGGGGCAAAATAGTAATTTTTCCAAAGTATGAGTTAAGAGTCAATTTAGTCAATGTGAGTATTAAATGATCTAATTATTATTATAGATCAAGAAAAACGAAGCCCGGATCGAAACCGAGGCAAGAACAAAGTTGAGGACTAAATTGCATATCTACATACATTTTGTATATTGAGGTAAGTTTGTATGATTTCTAAGCCTTATGATTATTATCATTGAATTACTTATTATAATGTACATTATTACCATAGAAATGCTATTTGCTATGTTAAATAAAGAAATTAATGAGATTAAGCATGAGAAAGTCCCGATTGAAGTTGAATTACTTAGGATACTCGATCTACCACACGAGATAAGAAAGTCCATATAAGACCAAGCCAAGGCATGGCATCAGCAATCAAGAAAGTTATCATGTAAGTCCAAGACAAGTCTTGGCATTGAAGAGTTATTATGAGATGAAGACCCATGTAAGCCCAAGCCAAGGCATGGCATTGGTGAGTCTCCAAGCAAAGATGTCATGTAAGTCCAAGACAAGTCTTGGTATTGAAAAGCTATCATGAGGTAGAGATTCCATGTAAGTCCAAGCCAAGGCATGGCATTTGTGAGTAACAAGAAATATTTCATGTAAGTCCAAGCCAAGGCTCGGTATTGACCAGTTCATGAGTAAAGATACCAAGTAAGACCATGTCAAGACATGGCAATGGTAAGTTCCCAAGGGAACACACAAGGAAGACTTTGAGTAAGCCCATGTCAAGAAATGGCATCAATACCAAGATGAGAGATCCCATGTAAGACCATATGGAGGATATGGCTTTGGCATCGAGTCATATGGGATGAGATTCAGTATCCTCGGTTATTCATAGAAATTCATCGGGCAAGAGAGTAAAGCTCAAATGATATAGTAAGAAAGTTAAGTAAGTAAAGTTATTATCAAGTTATGCTAGTTAAGAGTATTATTCATGATATGAATGATGAAGTTGAGATTATACTTATCATAGTAAAGTATACTGATCTATGTGATCAAGTGATACAGGTATATTGTTTACCGTACGAGCATGAGAATAGTAAGTACCATGGGATATGTAAGAATCGGTAAGAGTAAGTAAGCTTGAATACTTGAGATTCATAATGCCATTGTTTATGATGAATGGTTAATGTTAAGCAAATATATTGCTATGAGAATTACATGCAAACTTACTAAGCTAAATGCTTACGTCCTTTATTCTTTCTTTCCATGTAGTCCCGCGTAGCTAATCTCGTGGATCATCGTCACCGAGGAGCTCGGAGCACACTATCAATCGCTATTTTGGTATAGCCAAGTTGTTTATATTAAGTATGGCATGTATAGGAAACATTTCATTTTGAGTTATGTTTTAAAACTAGCCAAAGTGTTGGCTATCAAGCTCAGTATTCTTTTTGTATATGGCCAAAGAGATGAGTCATGAATGATTAAGTATGTATGTTTTAATCTATCAATGAAGCATGCATCCTTGTTCATGTCAGATGTAATACTTGAGTTGCTGAATTGAGCATGAGTTTGGTCTTGATTTCAAGGTGGCAATTGGCTTGGTAAATAGCCTCTAAGTGCCCACACGGATGGACACACGGGCGTGTTTCTAGGCCGTGTGCACCCTGCACCTTTGTATCTTAAGTCAGAATAGACCACGGACTAGTCACACGGGCGTGTGTCTAGACTCTAGGCCATTTTAAGGTAGTCAGTGTGCACCACGGGTGGTAAACACGGGCGTGTGCCTTGGCCGTGGGGCATTGGCAGAATGCTGGGGTTTTAGGCACGATTTGGGGCCACGGGCGTGTCCAGTCCATGTGTAATTTTCCAGTATCCACCATGGGTGAAAGACACGGGCATGTTTTAGGGGTGCACGGGAGTGTCCCAAGTCACACGGACGTGTGACCCCTGTTCGAGAGAAAGTTCCAGATGAGTTCCGAAAGTTTCGGGACGTAAGTCTGAGGCCTCGTAGGCCCATGAAATGTCTGATTTGACTAAGAAAGAGAATTTTTTAATTCGAAACGAAATTTTATAGCCCGTAAGTACATGTCTAAGTGAGTTCAAGCATGGTAATGTCTCGTATCCAGTCTTAGTCTCGGACTCGGGTATGGGATGTTACATTTTCCTTCTTGTTTTAACCCTTTTTGTCGATATTTGATTTGAGTAGTTGCCTAACTATGTTCTCTATTTCAGTTGTTAAAAGTTATTTATTATTATTTGGTTGAGTTGATAAAAAAAAAAAACCGAAGTATATTCATTTTTACTTCTTTGTTATTGGAGCTTAAGCTGTTAATTTCATTATCTTTAGAAGAAGCTCCTGTTATTAGTATTAAGTTTTCAATTGATGTAATTCTTCAGTATTAGTCTGACCTTCTAGTTAGGTAATTTGTCAATTCAATCTCGATTCTAACCCTCTAATTCAGCCTCTATCCATGATAAACCGTAATAATAAAATATTTTAAACCCACATTTAGCATACTTTTGGATGATTTATCCCTTGAATTATGTAATTTGGTGCTCTTAATCCTTTAATTTCATGTTTTATACTCAGGAGAGCACCGAAGGATGAAGAGAATGAGAAACGGTCCTAAAACAGAGTAAATGGGCCATATCACGAAATCAACACGGCCTGGGCCCAAGACTACACAGTCGTGCTCCTTTAGCAGGTTCGAACACGGCCTGGCCACGATTCACACGGGTGTGTGCCATGGGCGTGTCCCTGACGTGACAAAGAAGAATTTTATTCGGATTAGGGTACTTAGAGGCAAAGAAAGCCATTCCAAAAGCCTATATAAACACCCTAGAGGCCAACCTTCAAGGGGGCGTCCAGCTAGGCCAAAGAGCCAAGCCGGAGAGGTCAGAATTGTGGGATTTACTCGAAGAAAGCCAGTTGATTCATCTCAAGAAGCCGGAGTTATACTCAAGACGGAAGATCTTCTCTTCAATTCCTTCAGGGGGTTTTAGGGTTTTTCTTATGTTTTGTTTTATCTTTTCTTCTGAGATGTATTCTTTTATGATTATGAACTAAACCCTCATATACCTGAGGGGGATGAAACCTAAGATGAATCTTGTTATCATTTGCTGAACTATATGATAAATACTTGATTTGTTCTTAATTATGTGTTTTTAATTCTTGATTTGATATTCCAGGATATTGATTCAAGTACTGATGTGCTTAGGTGGTGGAGCAAAAGTCCCTGCCTAAGAGTTGATCTAGCATAGTTAAGCGGAGTTGCTCGCGCGCCTAGAGATAGGGTGACAAAAATCTGCTGGATTAGGGTCAAACCTAATATGGAGTCCATAGATCGAGTTAATGTAATTCTAGGAGTTTTAATTAGAAAGATATTTCAATTAATCAACCTAGGGTTAGACGTTAGTCGCCTCGAGAGAGGGATTAATATACATTAGGGAATCCTACGGATCAAGTCAAGTGAATAAATCGTCTGGTTCAGAGTTAGATAACAAGTGAAGTCTAGGTGGATTCTTCCTCGGGTATTGTCTTAATCAATTGGTTGTCCCCACAAATATTTTCCCCAATTCATTCTCTTTGTCTTAACATCTTTAGCTTCGTAGTTAGTTAATTTTAGTTTAAACAACAAATTCTTTAAATCTTAGGTTAAATAATAGAAAGAAAGTTAGTATTAGTACTTTTTGATCCTTTGGGTTCGACATTCCTGTCTTGCCACTAAACTATACTACTGTTCGATAGGTGCGCTTGCCTCAATCGTTGTCATAGTTAGTTTCTCGGCTCGATCATTCTTTATATAAATTTTTAAGACTCTGACACACGATCAAGTTTTTGGCGTCATTGCCGGGGAACCAAAATATTAAGAACGTTCAATTTTTATTACTTTTGCCATTTTTTGTTTTTTCAGTTTACTTTTATTTTTAACTTTGCTAATTTTTCTTGTTTTATTTGTTCCTTGCAGGTACCTCTAGTTTATGACTAGAAGGAACCCGACAGGACCCTTAATTTACGACAGTGATATTGAAGGTACCGTTCGTAGAAATCGTAGAGAGATAAGGCGAAGCTTAAATTACATAGAGGAAGAGAAAGAAGACGAAACCAATACCAGAGGTGGCCAAATATCATGCTCCTCGAACTATGTATGATTATGCTAAACCTAATTTAACTGGAACCGAATCGAGTATTGTTAGACCTACTATTGCTGCAAATAATTTCGAATTGAAACCTAACACTATACAGATGATACAACAGTTTGTTTAGTTTGATGGTTTGTAGGATGAGGATCCTAACACACACTTAGCAAACTTTCTAGAATTCTGTGATACCTTCAAAATAAATGGCGTTTCTGATGATGCCATTCGTCTTCGATTATTTCCCTTTTCTTTGAAGAATAAAGCCAAACAGTGGTTGCATTCTCTCTCCGAAGGATTAATCACTACATGGGATCAAATGACCAAAATTTTTTTATTAAAATACTTTCCGCCGGCCAAAACGGCCAAGTTGAGGAATGATATCTCTTCTTTTGTGCAGATGGATTTAGAGACACTTTACGATGCATGGGAGAGATACAAAGATCTACTGAGAAGGTGCCCTCACCACGGGCTACCTCTATGGCTACAGGTTCAAACCTTCTATAACGGTGTGAACCCCTCAACTAGGCAGTTGATCAATTCAACAGCCGGTGGAACCCTAAATAATAAAACACCTGAAGCAGCTTACGAATTTATAGAGGAGATGTCACTGAATAACTATCGGTGGCAAGTCACGAGGACAAAGCCCACGAAAGTCGCCAATGTTTTTTCAACCTCGACGCAGATAACCATGCTATCAAATCGGTAGAGATGTTAAATAAGAAGGTTGATGGTCTATGTGGTTGTTTGCAGGTACAACCCGTTATGCTGTGCGAAGCAAGTGGAGGTATGGCGAATCATGAGTACCCACCCTACCGACATGGCATAGAAGGCGAACAAATGAACTATGTAAGTAATAATTTTAGATCTCAAAATAATCCTTATAGCAATACTTACAACCCAGGTTGGAAGAACCACCCCAATTTCTCATGGGGTGGTCAAGGAAATCAAAGGCAACAACCCCTCCAAACTTCCAACAAAGTAATTGCATCACGGAAAAGAAGCCGAACCTTGAGGAGATGCTGACAAAATTCATCGCGGTGTCAGAAACACGCTTCCAGAACACCGAAACAGCACTTAAAAATAATCAAGCATCAATTCAAGGTATTGAGAAGCAGTTAGGGCAACTCGCCAAGATCATATCAGAATGACCACAAGGAAGCCTACCAAGTAACACTGAGACTAACCCAAGGGAGCAAATTAAAGCCATAATAGCTCAAGATAGCGAAAGGTTAGATGAGCCCCATTTAAAGCAAGAGAATGTGGTAGAAGAAGGTAAGGTAGAGGTAAGCCAAGATAAGCCAAAACCGGTAATTAAAGAGTACCAACCTCGTATACCATACCCCGATGCGTTGGAGAAAGACGACACAGAAGAACAATTCGGTAAGTTTCTTAAACTTTTAAAGAAATTACATATTAACTTACCGTTTCTTGAAGCTCTCTCGCAGATGCCAGATTTGAGGAAATTTTTAAAAGAGCTTCTGAAAAACAAACGGAGATTAGACGAGTCGTCGCATGTGGAGCTCAACGCAATGTGCTCAGCAATTCTACAAAATAAACTACCACGAAAATTAAAAGATCCAGGGAGTTTTACAATTCCATGTTTAATTGGTAGTTTATCTATTGATAACGCTTTAGCTGACTTAGGGGCAAGCATAAATGTTATGCCTTATAAATTGTTTAAACAACTAGGTCTAGGGAAACCCAAACAAACTAGGATGAGCATTCAATTAGCTGATAAGACTATTCGAATTCCTAGGGGTATAATCGAAGATGTTCTCGTAAAGATTGATAAATTCGTATTCCTAGTAGACTTTGTAGTTTTAGACATGGATGAGGACAATAGTATCCCCTTAATTTTAGGAAGACCCTTTTTAGCAACTGCCAGAACTAAAATTGACATTGGTACAAGAGAACTCATACTCCGTGTAGGTGATGAATCAATCAGTCTTCAGGCTCTTGACTCAACCAGGAAATCAAGTGATAGAGGTGAGAAAGTAAATTCAATTGATAACCAATCTGTTAAACCTTCTTTTCAGGAAGCACCACGGAACAACACAACTGAGCCAGATCCTATATCTCATGCCAACAAAGAAATAACTCAGGAGGAACGAAGGCTTCATATTGATGAACTAGATGAGTGGAAGACGCATTTCAAGGAAAAACTAGGGATACACGAAGCAGAACCAAAGCCACTCTATGCGACAGACAAATTCAAAATAGGAGATCAAGTATTGTTATATAAAGCAGACCCTCGAATATCTCCTCCTGACCCGAATACAAACAAAGAAACCCCTTTTAGGGTAATCAATGTCTTCCCATACGGAACAATCGAGATAGCATGAGGAAGGATTTTCAACTCTTCAAACCACCCTGATTATGTGAATGAGAGGTTCTACAGGCTGCTTGGGAATCACACACCACGACCTTAGAAATCACGCCCACCTCGCGAACCATCCAACAACAAGGACTTTTCAATCCATTTATCTCTTCTTTTAATTTTACTTTACTTCTATTTTCTTTCTCTTTATCTTTCTTGTCTTTAAATATATAATTAGTTTATTTTAAATATGTCTTATTATTTCCTGGCTAATTCTTCACGGGCTACCCAATTTCTTCATCTGGCGCAGCAATAGTGGGCAGCCACCACACCACCACTCCTCCAACTTATCTTTCACCTCCGAATCAAGTTTCCACACTTCAAACTCAAGGAATCCATCCAAAAATTCAGGAAGTTTCATCTCTCTCCCTATCTTTTGATTTTCTATTATATTGTACATTGAGGGCAATGTACATCTTAAGTGTGGGGGGGTGAATCTTAAATGTGCCTAATTTTTTTCATTATTCTCAAATCCTGAATTATGTCTTGTTTCTTAAGTAATTTTCTCATATCATGATTAGAATGAAATTTCCTGTGATTTATGATTTTTATTGATATGTTTTGGATTAAGTCATAGTTAATTGTACATTGATAATTTAAACTTTAAGATACTAGAGAATCAAGCATGATGAGTCTATTTTCAAAAAAAAAAAAAATTGGTTGTCTACCTAAATTTGAATATTACTTTGAAGTTTGAAATTTACGAGGTTGACATCAAAAGCCATAATTTTTGTGAGGTTTTTAGCCTTTTAGAGCATATATTCTTTTTCTTGCTCACTTTATTGATTATGAGTGTGTCAACATTGATTTGTTATTCTAGAACTTGCTTCGATTATACATGTCGAGACCACACCTTTGATTTGATATACAGAGATGATAAAGGCACCTACGATTTAACCCACTTACTCCACTAAAAACCTACCTTCATAATTAACCCCTAGTGAACCCCGTTTGATCTTAAAATTTTTTTTATTGACTCACCCGCTAATTTTAAACCAAAACCCTTTGTATTTGTTATCACCATTCTTCTTGACTACCCTTTTTGTCGAGATTTGATTTTGATCAGTTGCCTAACTATGTTCTATATTTCAGTTGTACTTTCTTATTATTGTAAATATTTAATGATTTATTCTTAAAAAAAAATGACGAAGTTTATTCATTATTAGTTTTATTAGTAAGTGAGCTTACATATTTAAATTCCACATCTTGAAGAAAAAGCTCGTATTATTAGTATTACAAGTTTTTAGTTGATGTAATTATTAGCTCATTTTTCTAGTTAGGTAATTTTTCAAGTCAATCTCGATTCTAACCCTCTAATTTAGCCTTTATCCACACCTTCAACCCAAGCCCCGTTACAACCCTGTTAAAGACCTTTTGATTTGTGTATCATCTCATATTATAGTGGTGGAGATGTGATTTTCATGCAAGCCTATGGGATTAACTTTTCATGTTTGACTTATGAGTGCTTTTTCCTGAACCTTAAACACCTCGAGTGATTTGAGTGAATCTTTAGTGAGGATGTTAATCCTTGTCGATTTTGAATCAGAGGTAATTATTTAGAAGAGGGAAAACACCTACGTTTTCATGCTACAAAAATGTATGACTTAGATTGTTTGAATCTTTAGGACTCTTTGAGTTGAATTATCCATGTATAAATTATCTGTGAATTATGAAAAAAAATTTAAAAATGAATATTATGAATCGAGGAAGTTTGTTTTAATTGTGAGTTGAGAATTTTGCTTGAGGACAAGAAAAAGCTTAAGTGTGGGGTATTTGATAAACCGTAATAATAACATATTTTAAACCCACATTTAGCATACTTTTGGATGATTTATCCCTTGAATTATGTAATTTGGTGCTCTTAATCCTTTAATTTCATGTTTTACACTCAGAAGAGCACCGGAGGATGAAGAGAACGAGAAACGGGCCTAAAATAGAGTAAATGGGCCATATCACGAAATTGACACGGCCTGGGCCCAAGACCACACGGTCGTGCTCCTTCAGCAGGTTCGAACACGGCCTGGCCACGATTCACACGGGCGTATGCCATGGACATGTCCCTGACATGACAAAGAAGAATTTTATTTGGATTAGGGTACTTAGAGGCAAAGAAAGCCATTCTGAAAGCCTATATAAACACCCTAGAGGCCAACCTTCAAGGGGGCGTCCAGCTAGGCCAAAGAGCCAAGCCGGAGGGGTCAGAATTGTGGGATTTACTCGAAGAAAGCCAGTTGATTCATCTCAAGAAGCTGGAGTAATACTCAAGACGGAAGATCTTCTCTTCAATTCCTTCAGGGGGTTTTATGGTTTTTCTTATGTTTTATTTTATCTTTTCTTCTGAGATGTATTCTTTTATGATTATGAACTAAACCCTCAGATACCTGAGGGGGATGGAACCTAAGATGAATCTTGTTATCGTTTGCTGAACTATATGATAAATACTTGATTTGTTCTTAATTATATGTTCTTAATTCTTGCTTTGATATTCCAGGATATTGATTCAAGTACTGATGTGCTTAGGTGGTGGAGCAAAAGTCCCTGCCTAAGAGTAGATCTAGCATAGTTAAGCGGAGTTGCTCGCGCGCCTAGAGATAGGGTGATAAAAATCTGCCGGATTAGGGTCAAACCTAATATGGGAGTCCATAGATCGAGTTAATGCAATTCTAGGGGTTTTAATTAGAAAGAGATTTCAATTAATCAACCTAGGGTTAGACGTTAGTCGCCTCGAGAGAGGGATTAATATACATTAGGGAATCCTACGGATCAAGTCAAGTGAATAAATCGTCTGGTTCAGAGTTAGATAACAAGTGAAGTCTAGGTGGATTCTTCCTCGGGTATTGTCTTTATCAATTGGTTTTCCCCATAAATATTTTCCCCAATTCATTCTCTTTGTCTTAGCGTCTTTAGCTTAGTAGTTAGTTAATTTTAGTTTAAACAACAAATTCTTTAAATCTTAGGTTAAATAATAGAAAGAGAGTTAGTATTAGTACTTTTGGTTCCTTTGGGTTCGATATTTTGGTCTTGCCACTAAACTATACTACTGTTCGATCGGTGCGCTTGCATCAATCATTGTCATAGTTAGTTTCTAGGCTCGATCATTCTTTATATAAATTTTTAAGACTCTGACACACGATCAATCCACACCTTTAACCCAAGCCCCGTTTCAACCCTTTTTAAAGACCTTTTGATTTGTGTATCATCTCATATTATAGTGGTGGAGATTTGATTTTCATGCAAGCCTATGGGATTAACTTTTCATGTTTGAATTTTGAGTGCTTAATTTTTGAACCTTAAACACTTTGAGTGATTTGAGTGAATCTTTAGTAAGGATGTCAATTTTTGTCGATTTTGAATCAGAGGTAATTATTTAGGTAAAGGGGAAACACCTATTTTTTGTACTATAAAAACTATGACTTTGATTGTTTGAATCTTTAGGAACCTACCGGTAAAATTATTAATGTATGAATTACCTATGAATTATGATGAAACATTGTTGATGAAGGTTATGAATTGAGGAAGTTCGTACTAATTGTGAGTTGAGAATTTTGCTTGAGGACAAGAAAATGCTTAAGTGTGGGGGTATTTGATAAACTGTAATTTATACATATTTTAATCCCACATTTAGCATGCTTTTTGGATTATTTATCCTTTGAATTGTGGAATTCGATGCTTTTAATCCTTTAATTTCATGTTTTATACTTAGGAAAGCATAGGAGGATGAAAAGAACAAGAAACGGGCCAAAAACGCACCAAATGGGCCAAAGTAGGAAATCAACACGGCCTGGGCCCAAGCCACACGGCTGTGCCCCTTTAGCAGGCTCGACCACGGCTTGGATTTGACTCACACGGGCGTGTTGCACGGGCGTGTCTCTGCCGTGACAAAGAGTAATTTCACTCAGAATAGGGTACTTAGAGGCAAAGATAGGCATTCCAAAAGCCTATATAAACACCCTAAAGGCCAACCTAAAAGGGAGGTCAAAAGAAGCCTTCTGTTGGGGGCGTCCAGCTAGGCCAATGAGTCGAGCCAGAGAGGTCAAAATTGTGGGATTTACTCGAAGAAAGCCAGTTGATTTATCTCAAGAAGCCAAAATCATACTCAATACAGCAGATCTCTCCTTCAATTCCTTCAGGGGGTTTTAGGGTTTTCTTATGTTTTGTTTTATCTTTTCTTCTGAGATGTATTCTTTTATAAATATGAACTAAACCCCTCAGATACCTGAGGGGGATGAAACCTAAGACAGATCTTGTTATTGTTTTCTGAACTATATGATAAATACTTGATTTGTTCTTAATTATGTGTTTTTAATTCTTGTTTTGATATTTCAGGATATTGATTCAAGTATTGATGTGCTTAGGCAGAAGAGGAATAGACCCTTCCTAAGAGTATATCTAGCATAGTTAAGCGGAGTTGATCGCAACCCTAGAGATAGGATGACGAAAATCTGCTGGATTAGGCTCAAACCTAATATGGGAGTCCATAGATCGAGTTAATGCAGCCTAGGGGTTTTAATTAGAAAGAGATTTCAATTAATCAACCTAGGGTTAGATGTTAGTAGCCTCGAGAGAGGTATTAATATAAATTAGGGAATCCTACGGATTAGGTCAAGTGAATAAATCGTCTAGTTCAGAGTTAAATAACAAGTGAAGTCTAGGTGGATTCC
Organism: Gossypium sturtianum; assembly: GCA_025698515.1. Classification (NCBI taxonomy): domain Eukaryota; kingdom Viridiplantae; phylum Streptophyta; class Magnoliopsida; order Malvales; family Malvaceae; genus Gossypium; species Gossypium sturtianum. The sequence continues at coordinate 44,300,574 of CM046953.1, read as the reverse complement.
TCCTTGGGTATTGTCTTAATCAATTGGTTTTTCCCATAAGTATTTCCCCAATTCATTCTCTTTGTCTTAGCGTCTTTAGCTTAGTAGTTAGTTAATTTTAGATTAAACAATAATTCACTTCAATTCTTAGGCTAAATAATAGAAAGAAAGTTAGTATTAGTACTTTTGGTTCTTTTGGGTTCGACATTCCGGTCTTGCCACTAAACTATACTACTGTTCGATAGGTGCGCTTGCCTCAATCGTTGTCACAGTTAGTTTCTAGGCTAGATCATTCATTATATAATTTTTTAGACTATCGATACCAACGATCACATGGCCTACTCACACGGGCGTGTGGCACAAGTCAGAGAGTTACATGGGGTCAAACACGGCGTACAGCTCGGGCGTGTCCCTTGACCACACGGGCGTGTGTGCCCTGTATCTAGGAAAAAATTTAGAAATTTCGCGAAAAATTCTTTGAGTTCCCGATTTAGTCCCGAGTCAATTACAATGTTTATATTGGGCCTCGAGGGTCCATTCAAGGGACAATATGGTTAGGTTTGGATATGAATAGCAATTGACATGAATTACGTGAAATTATTCTGTAGAAACCTAGTAATGCTCTGTAACCCTGTTCCGGCATCGGATATGGGTTAGGGGTGCTACAGTGGTTGGTAGCAGGTGCAGAATGAAGAAGAGAAGAGAAAAAGAGTAGGAAAATGAAGAAAGTGAAATATTTCCATGACAAAATGTTGGTTAGATTGCCAACACCAATGCCATGGCAATTCTAGGAAGATGACGCAGCACTCAGTCTACGTCTTTCTTAGCCAACTGTACTTGTACTAGATAAACCACCCTGAAAAAGAGGAAGCAAAAGGAGTGTGCGGAGATGGAGGGACCTACCCTATAAAATAGAAAAGAGAAAAGGAGAGAGACAAAAAGATTTAGAAAACAATTTTTTCTCTTTGCATCAGGTTCTCGTGAAAAAAAAATCTCAAAGAAAGAGAGGAAAGGGCAGCAGCTCACAAAGCAGAAGAATTATAGTCTCAAGAAAGCGGAAGAGAAAATGCCCTGGGTTTTGTATCAAATCTCATTTTTAGAGTGAAAGCTGGAGTAGCAAAAGCTTCTTGCAGTTCTGCCTTTATTTTCTAATTTGAACTTCGTGATTCATGAATTTAAACAATGATGTTGAATGTTTTTTTATGGATTTGAATGATCAACACATGAGCTAATTCTCATAGGGTTGGAAATTTTTGGGTGAATTTTGATTATCTTTAATGCCCATGGTATGATTTTGAGTAGGATATTGTTTCATTCAATTTTTTATTATTTTAAATGCATGCATGCAAGCTCTAGACATAGATGACTGTATGGTATGTTGTTAGATCTGATTTTGTAACAGCCCATTTTTGGTGAGATTGGAACAGTGGTTTCGGGACCACAAATCTGAGCGAAAAATAAAATTTTATTTTATGGTTGGTATCATGATAGGAAGGTCACATGAAAATTTTGATACGAAAATTTTACCGATTGTGTGTTTAATTAGGGAAAGGACTAAATTGCATAAAATGGAAAAGTTGGGCTCTAGCAGCTATAGGTATCAAATAGCTATGGAATTTAAAACTTAAGGTCCTTATATGGTAATTAGACCATTGAAGAGTAGTTAGTAGATATTTTAATGACTCATCCATGGAAAATTAGAAAAGGGTAGGGACTAAATTGGAAATCAATAAAATTAATAGATGATAATTAATTAAAAAGAAATAAATCATCTATTTTCATATCATCTTACCCCAATTTTCTATCGAAACACTAGGAGAGAGGAAGAAAACTTTTCAAGCTTAATAAGGTATGAAATCAAGTCCCGTTTTTAGTAATTTCTATATTTTGGAATCGGGATAGTCTAATCTTTCTATTTAGAGGATTTATTTGAAAAATTATCAAGGTATGAAATTTGGGTCATGGATGAATATGCTGAGAATTAGAAATTTATGTTTGAAAATGAAAGGTTGTTCACGGATAAACAACTTTTACAAAGCATTTTTTGATGAAAACTTGATTTAGGGACTAAAATAAAAAAAGTGGTAAAACCCATGGAAAAATTCTAAAATTTGTGAAATGTATGTGATGTAAATGTAGTATATAAATTTCAGCTAGGCTTGGAAAAAAGGTTAAATTTCTTGAATTTCATTTTCCGAGCTTAGGGATGAAATCAAAATTTTTGAAAAGGATAGGGGCAAAATGGTAATTTTGCCTATGATGTAATAGAATGCAAATGTAAATGAAATGTGATAGATTAATAGTTAAATTTATCCATATAGATCCGGAAAGACCAACTACGGAACTAGATCGAGGAAAGTAAAAGGTTCCGGATTAGTTGACATTCAAATACGAACCATTTTCAAGGTAAGTTCGTGTAACTTATATATGTATGTTAATATGCTTGAAATGAATTGTATGATTGTGTGAGATGATATATACATAAAGAAATAGTCCTAAGTTGTGAAATATGGACAATTTGTCATGTTCCAGTTGAATGTTGAAATTCGATGGATTAAGGTGATTTCTTGAATAAGAATAATATTGCATATGTTGCAGATAGAATTTAGCCCGGACGAGTAATTCTAATGTAAGCCCTCTTGAGCTTTTGATATAGATTGGATTTAGCCCGGACGGGTAATCCAAAATAAGCTCTCTAAAGCATATGCTACGGATAGGATTTAGCCTGGACTAGTAATCCTGTTGTAAAATGTATGGCTCAAGAGTGTGCCTTTTTATTTTGTACCCTAATGGGTACTTTTGCACATGAGTATATTACCCGAACATCCATCGAAATTTCAATAGTTCGATGAAAAGGACTCTTGAAGTATGGAAAAGTGAAATTAAGGGAAGCTTGTAATGTGATGAGCTCATCTATATTATTTGATATTCATATGAGATTATGCGACTAACTTGTTGAATAAGTGTATGTGTTTAGGTAACTTACCCAAAATTGATGGAATGTAAATTTATGTATGCTTGTGTTAATAAATATGATCGGTAAGTTTATTTTCCGTTATACGAACTTACTAAACATAAAATGCTTACTCTGTTTAATTTTCCCTATTTTTATAGTGCTCAAAAGCTCGCGAAGGTTGGAGATCGGTCGGAGCATCAATCACACTAGCCACTATCTCATTTTGGTATAAATAGAAATCTCATTTTGGTATAATGGTATGTATAAGCTTATTTGGCCAATGATGGCTTGTAATTGTTGTTTTGTAATTTAGCCATTGGAGTGGCTAGTGATGGTCTAAGTTTGGCCATTTTGACGTAATATTTTGGTAATCACATAAGTGCTTATTACGTGTTAGTTTGTTTGAATTATGTTAGCATATAAGTTTATGATAAGAGTAAGTTCCTATCCTTTGATGCATGAGATAATACCACATGATTGATGGCTAATTTTATGTGAATATGATGTTGGATTGGTGGATATATGCTTGTGAGTTTGGTGCTAGAAAATGGTAAGTTTTGGGTGACAAATGAGGCTATAAATGGATTTATTTTGTCCACACGGGTAGACACACGAGCGTGTGTCTAGGCCGTGTGTGACACACGACCTACCACATGGGCGTGTGGCCTAGTCGTGTGTTCCCTGCACCTAAAAATTTAGAAACAGAATGCTTAGAATTGGGCACACGGGCAGAGACACGGGCGTGTGTCTCAGCCGTGTGGTTGACACGGCCATGACCACGGGCGTGTTACACGACCCTGTGAAAACTACACCTAAATTTCAAAAATTAAATTTGCCACACGGCCTAGCATACGAGCGTGTGACTTGGCCGTGTGACTTCAATTTCTTCATGCTTGCAAGTCAGGGAGTTACACGGGTTAGGGACACGGGCGTGTGTGACCACACGGCCTAATCACAAGGGCGTGTCCCTAGACCACACGGGCATGTGAGCCCTGCAACCTTGAAAATTTTTTGAATTGTCGTGAAAAATTTTATGAGTTTTCGATTAAGTCTCGACTTGATTCTAATGCTCATATTGGACCTCGAGGGTCCAATTAAGGGACGTTTTAAATGATCTCGGTAAATGAATAGTAATCTACGTAAATTATTTGTAAAATATTTTAAATGTTTTGGTAATACTCTGAAACCCTATTTTGATGATGGATACTGGTTAAGGGTGTTACATTTAGTGGTATCAGAGCTACGGTTTAGCCAATTCTCAAACTAACGTAGCAAGTACGAGTCTAGCTATACATCCCATTATATAAATTATGATAGTGTGATATCTCCTAACCACTTTTAAATATATTTTCATATAATAATGTCTTCCAACCAAGCTAGAGCCGAGACTAAGGAAGCTGAGAGCGCTGCTCAAGCTTTCGTGCAACAAACTGCATCTTGTGGTAGTAGAAGGCCCGTATCTGAGGGCCAAAGTGAGGCGGCAAAAGCAGCTTTCTTTGAATTGATGGATGAATGGTTTAGGGAATATATGAGAACAAACCCTGCTGTTCAACGACCTCCCCCACCTGCCTCACAACATGATGAAACGCCACAGGATGCTAGACCTGTTAGAATTGGTAAGGCTCCAGTAGATAAAATCAAAAAACATGGGGCTGGAGAATATAGGGCTACGGCCGATGACGATCCAAAGAGGGCCGAGTTCTGGCTGGAAAATACTATTCGGGTTCTAGATGAGTGATCATGTACACCAGCCGAATGTCTGAAATGTACGATATCTTTGTTGAAAGACACAGCCTACCATTGGTGGAAAACCATATCATCTGTGGTACCAAGGGAAAATATTACATGGGAATTTTTCCAAACAGAGTTCAAAAAGAAGTATATTAGTCAGAGATTCCTGGACCAGAAAAAGAAGGAATTTCTAGAGCTCAAATAGGGAAATATGACAGTGTCCGAGTATGAACGAGAGTTTGTTAGATTGAGCAAGTATGCTAATGAATGGGTTCAGACTGAAGCCGAAATGTGCAAACGATTTGAAGAAGGGCTAAACGAAGATATCAAGCTGTTGATTGGAATTTTGGAATTAAGAGAATTTATGGTGTTGGTTGAACGAGCACACAAGGTCGAGGAATTAAGCAAAGAAAAGAGGCAAGCGAAAAGCGAAGCTCGAGTTACGAGTAAAAGATTTATGAACAAGACACAATCATCTGCTTCAAAGAAATCAAAGAATTATCATGAGCGTTTTGCTACATCAAGGGAGAATTAGGGAAAGGAACAAAGTTCTAAACGTACTAACCCGAGCTCTCCGTCTCCCTTAACAACTAGTGTTGGGAGTGTTGAAAACCCCAAACCACGATTCAATGTCTGTAATAAATTACATTTCAGAGAGTGCCGGATGAGAAGTGGGGCTTGCTTTAAGTGTGGTTTTCTCGACCATTTTCTTAAAGATTGCCCGGAAAGGGGTGAGAAAGACATTGAACAGATCCCGAAGCCGAGTAATCCTATCTCGAGGGGTAGACCACCACGGTATTCCGGAAATATAGGTGATAGTCACAGTGCTGCAAAGGATTCAACAGCTAAATTCGAGGCTCGGGCTCCAGCAAGAACATATGCAATACGTGCAAGAGAAGATGCCTCGGCACCAGATGTTATCACTAGTGCATTCTCTCTACTTGATACTGATATTATTACTTTGATTGATCTTGGTTCCACGCATTCATATATATGCACAAAATTTGTGTCTGTTAAAAATATGATCGTTGAATTCACTGAATTTGTGGTTAAAGTTTCAAACCCCTTAGGTCAGCATGTTATGGTGGATAAAATTTGTAAAAATTACCCATTGATGATAGAGGGTTACTATTTTCTGGCTAATTTGATGTTGTTACCCTTTGATGAATTTGATGTAATATTTGGAATGGATTGGTTAACTCAACATGATGCAGTGGTAAATTGTAAGCATAAATACATTGTATTGATGTGTCAGAATGTTGAGTTACTCCAGGTTGAATCTGAGAAACTGGATGGATTGTCTAATGTGATTTCAGCAATATCAGCACAGAAATATATTAAAAAGGGGTACAAGGCGTATCTTGCTATTGTACTGGATACCAAAGTATCAGCGTTGAAAATCCAGTCGGTGCCAGTTGTTTGTGAGTTTCCTAAGATATTTCCAGAAGAACTACCTGGTCTACCTCCAGTTAGAGAGGTGGAATTTTCCATAGACCTTGTGCCAGGGACGACGCCGATATCTATAGCACCATATAGAATGGCTCCTACTGAATTGAAAGAGCTGAAGGTATAGTTGCAAGAGTTGATTGATAGAGGATTTGCCCGACCCAGCTTTTCACCATGGGGTGCATCGGTATTGTTTGTAAGGAAGAAAGATGGATCATTGAGATTATGCATCGATTATAGATAGCTTAATAAAGTCACAGTAAAGAATAAGTACCCGTTGCCTCGTATAGATTACTTGTTTGATCAATTAAAAGGTGCCACTGTATTTTCGAAAAGTGGTCTACGATCTGGTTACTATCAGCTACGAGTAAAAGATTTAGATGTGCCGAAGATAGCTTTCAGAACCAGATATGGGCATTATGAGTTTTTGGTGATGCCACTCGGATTAACAAATGCCCCGGCGGTATTTATAGATTTAATGAACAGAATTTTCATACCATACCTGGACAGGTTCGTGGTTGTTTTTATTAATGATATTTTGGTTTACTCTCGGGATGTGAATGAGCATGCTGAGCATCTGAGAATTGTATTGCAAACTCTACGTGAGAAACAGCTGTATGCTAAATTAAGTAAATGTGAATTTTGGCTACAGGAAGTTAGTTTCCTTGGACATGTTGCATCTGCAGAAGGTATTCGGGTGGACCCGAACAAAATTTCAGCTATTGTAAGTTGGAAGCCACCGAAGAATGTTTCAGAAGTCATAAGTTTTCTGGGACTATCAGGTTATTATCGGAGATTTGTTAAAGGGTTTTCAATGATAGCTTCTCCGATGACTCGATTGTTGCAAAAATAAGTGAAATTCGAGTGGACTGATATGTGCCAGCAGAGTTTTGATAAATTGAAAGCTTTATTGACGGAAGCGCCCGTATTAGTCCAACCTGAATCGGGTAAGGAATTTATAGTCTACAGCGATGCCTCATTGAATGGTTTAGGATGTGTATTGATGTAAGATGGTAAAGTAGTGGCTTATGCACCTAGGTAGCTAAAACCGCATGAAAAAAATTACCCGGTACATGATCTTGAACTAGCAACTATTGTTTTTGCATTGAAAATATGGCGGCATTATCTTTTTGGTGAAAAATGTCACATCTTTATGGATCACAAAAGTTTGAATTATTTAATGACACAAAAAGAATTGAATTTGAGACAGCGAAGATAGTTAGAGTTATTGAAGGATTATGACCTCGTTATTGACTACCATCCGGGGAAAGCTAATGTAGTGGCAGATGCCTTGAGCCGAAAATCTTTATTTGCCTTAAGGGCATTGAGCACCCGATTATCATTGTCTGATGATGATTCAATCATAGCTGAGTTAAAAGCCAGACCAACATTTCGGCAACAAATCTATAAAGCTCAGAAGAATGATGATAAGTTACAGGCCAAACGAGTACAACATGAGTCAGATCCTAACTCAGAGTTTCAGATTAATACGGACAGTTGTTTGTTATTCAAAGACAGAATATGTGTATCGAAGAATTCAGAGTTGGTACAGAAGATTCTACATGAAGCACACAATGGTATAATGTTTGTACATCTCGGTAGTAACAAAATGTACAATGACTTGAAGAAAATGTATTGGTGGCCGGGTATGAAAAGAGATATTTCTGAATTTGTATCTAGATGTTTGATCTGTCAGCAAGTAAAGGCTGAACATCAAGTACCTTCTGGATTATTGCTATAACAGTCTGGTTTAGACCCTAGTCAAAATAGTGGTTTCGGGACCACAAATCTGAGTCAAAAAAATATTTTAATATTATTTTTTGTGCTTACAGTATGTGATTAAGAAAGTGTGAAAGTTTTGTGAAATAATTTATCCGTTTGTGTGCTTAATTTGATAAAAGGACTAAATCGTGTAAAATGCAAAATTAGCATGCCATGTGTTAAAAGTACCTATGTGCCATGTCTTTATTAATATGAAGTCCTTATGATGTTATTATGCCATTATTAAGTTAGTGGACAATTATGTCCATAGTTTAAATGCTTTTCCATTAATATTTCATTAAGGGTAAAAGTGGAAATAGACAATTATATGTTAATTAATAAAACAAAAGCATAAAAATTAGCTATTATGCTCATCTTTTGTGCCGAAAATACAAGAAAAAGAAAGAAAGAAAACCAAGCTTCATTCGGCTAGGTTTAAGCTTGATTAAGGTATGTAATTTGTTCGGTTTTTGATAATTTCTACGTTTTTGTAATCGTTGCTTCGAGTACTACAAAACCCAAGGCTTAATTTTGGAATTTGATGAAGATTATGAGCTGTGCCATTGATGAATGTTTAAGCTTTGTGATGTTAGTTGATGAAATATGAAATATATGTGTTAGATTAACATGTTTTGTCTTTGGATTTTTGGTGAATTTGAGTAATTTGGACTAAATTGTGAAAATAATATTTTGAGGGACTAAAATGTGAAATAAATGAAATATATGGGTTTATATGAAGCATGTGAAAATTCGGCTAAGCATAGGTACAAGGAAATTATGTGTATTTTGTAATTTTGTGAAATAAGGACTTAAATGTCAAAATGTGAAAATGTGAGGGCTAATTTGTAAAATGCCCTAAATGTGTGTTTTTGGATTGAATTGAATGATTTGGTGAATAAATGGGTTAAATTTGAATATGTATAGATCAAGAACCAAAGAAAACGGATTTAGACCAAGGAAAGTCGAAAGTGATCGAGTAATTGAAACCGTCCATTTATATCCGTACGAGGTAAGTCTATATACAAATAAATGTATTTAAGTTGATTTATTCATGTTTATATATTATTTAATTGTGATGAATGGCTTTGGAAGATATACATATGAAAATCGAGAAAGTATCGACAATGTGTCAATGTCCAAAAAGCCCCGTACGAACCTTAGGAATAGATAGGATTCATATGTCATGACATAGGGTTCCAATATGTGATATCGTGTAAGACCACATCTGGGACGTTGGCTTCGATTTGAGAATTACATGTAAGACCATGTCTGGGACATTGGCATCGTAAATGATTTCGTATAAGACCCTGTCTGGGACAGTGGCATCAATATTTGATTACATGTAAGACCACGTCTGGGACGTTGGCATTGTACGAGTATTCCGAGTTATCCGAGTATCCTATTTGATTCTGAATGGTTCAACGAGCAATTCTGAGAAATAAAATACTATGCGAAATGTGTAACCGATTCAGGTATGTTTGAAATGTACTCTATTTTTTAGTATGAAAGGTAAGTATATGTGAATTTGCAAAAGTGAGATATGTGCATAGAATTGTTGAAACAAAATGAGATATTTGTATGGATGTGCTATAATCTAATGAGATACATGGAGATGTGAATTGTTGTCAAACAAATGGTTAGATACTTTTGAGCTAAAGAATATATGTGAATATGCTATTGATATATGCTAAAGTTCTTGTAATTGAAATGGCTATAAATGTTTTACATGATAAGTTTATTTGTATATGGCTTACTAAGCTTTTGAAAGCTTACTCTGTGTGTGTTTGCCTTGTTTTATAGATCGTTGAAGCTACGGAAGGCTCGGGGGTGGTCGAGGATCATCACCACACTATCAAACTCTATTTTGGTACCTTTTGAATGTGTACATACCTAAGTATGGCATGTATAGGCTAGTTGTTTTGGATTATGTTTGAGATGTATGTATAAGCTATGTGATATGGCTTGTAAATGGGATGTGAATATGGTTATTATCATATATGTTTTGTGATGCAAAGTTGGGATATTATTGATGAATAGTTGGTATGTTTGATATGCTCTTGAATGGTTAGAAAAGATGATTATTCTTGGTATATTTTGGCTGCATTTTGAGGGCATGAAATGTGTTTGTATATGCTTGTAGGAGTGACCCTAAATGGGTGGCAAAATTGCCTTACAAATGGCCTATATTTTCCCACACGAGCGTGTGGCTCGACCGTGTCATCTGAGTTTGTAATTCAAAACAAGTCAGTTTCGACCACGGGTTGGACACACGGGCGTATGACTGGCCGTGTGATGCAAGTCAGTGTCGACCACGGGTGAGGCACACGGGCGTGTCCTCGGCTGTGTGGACAAGTCAGTATGTATGCCCTGTTTTGCCACGGCTTAGACACATGAGTGTGTCTGAGGCCGTGTGATGCACACGGCCTGCCCACACAGGCATGTGACCTCTGTAACTTTGAAAAATGTTTGATTTTTAGAAAAATTTTGTATGATCCCGGTTTAGTCCCGACCCCTTTCTAATGTATGTTTAAGGTCTCGTAGACCTCATTAAGGGACTATATGCTTGTATTTTGCTATGATATGACGATGATATACTTATTGATGTGAAATGTTCGTAAAAGTTTCCGATTTGTCCAGTAATGCCTTTTAATCCTAGACCGGCGATGGTTACGGGTTAGGGGTGTTACAATTGCAGCCAATTACCATACCAGAACGGAAATGGGAAAGAATTACAATAGATTTTGTATCGGGATTACCCTTGTCACTGAAATAGAAGGATGTTGTTTGAGTAATTGTTGATCGCCTAACGAAGTCGGCACACTTTATTCTGGTACATATGGATTTTTCATTGGATAGATTGGCTGAATTATATGTCTCTGAGATTGTGAGGCTACACGGAGTGCCAATCTCCATTATTTCAGATAGAGATCCCCGATTTACATCCTGATTTTGGAGTATGTTGCAAGAAGCTTTGGGCACTCGTTTACACTTTAGTATCGCATTCAATCCTCAAACAGATGGACAATCTGAACGTGTGATACAGATTTTAGAAGACATGCTTCGATGTTGTGTACTTGAATTTGGAGGTAACTGGGAAAAATACTTGCCTTTGATTGGATTTGCTTACAATAACAGTTATCCGTCCAGTATTAAAATGGCACCGTATGAAGCTCTATATGGTCGCAAATGTAGAACTCCATTATATTGGACAGAGTTAAGTGAGGAAAAGATACATGGAGTTGACTTGATCCGGAAGACCGAAGAAAAGGTGAAGATAATTAGAGACAGTTTGAAAGCGGCCTCAGATCGTCAGAAGTCTTATGCTGATTTAAAGCGGAAAGAGATAGAATTTTAGGTTGGTGGTAAAGTATTCTTGAAAGTGTCACCTTGGAAGAAGGTTCTCCAATTTGGTCATAAAGGAAAACTGATTCCACAGTTCATCGGGCCATATGAGATCATTGAAAGAATCGGGCCTGTTGCATATTGGTTAGCATTACCACCGGAGCTTGATAAAATTCATAATGTGTTTCATGCGTCCATGCTACGACGATATCGATCGGATCCTTCACACGTTATTACTCCAACAGAAGTTGAGATTCAGCCTGATATGACCTACAATGAAGAACCGATTAAAATATGGGCATATGAAACGAAAGAGCTAAGAAATAAAAAGGTGGCATTGGTAAAAATACTCTGGAAACGACATGGGTTAGAGGAAGCTACTTGGGAGCCGGAGGATACTATGAGGAAGCAATACCCTAATCTCTTTTCTGGTAAGAATTTTTGAAAACGAAAATTTTTAAGGGGGAGAGTTGTAACAACCCATTTTCGGTGAGATCGGAACAGTGGTTTCGAGACCACAAATCTGAGCCAAAAATAAAATTTTATTTTATTTTATTTTATGGTTGGTATCATGATAGGAAGGTCACATGAAAATTTTGATACGAAAATTTTATCGATTGTGTGTTTAATTAGGGAAATGACTAAATTGCATAAAATGCAAAAGTTGGGTTCTAGTAGCTATAGGTATCAAATAGCTATGGAATTCAAAACTTAAGGCCCTTATATGGTAATTAGACCATTGAAGAGTAGTTAGTAGATATTTTAATGACTCATCCATGGAAAATTAGAAAAGGGTAGGGACTAAATTGGAAATCAATAAAATTAATAGATGATTATTAATTAAAAAAAGAAATAAATCATCTATTTTCATATCATCTTCCCCAAATTTTATATGGAAACCCTAGGAGAGAGGAAGAAAACTTTTCAAGCTTAATAAGGTATGAAACCAAGTCCTGTTTTTGGTAATTTCTATATTTTGGAATCAGGATAGTCTAATATTTCTATTTAGGGGATTTATTTGAAAAGTTATCAAGGTATGAAATTTGGGTCATGGATGAATATGCTGAAAATTAGAAATTTATGGTAGAAAATGAAAGGTTATTTATAGATAAACAAAATTTACAAAGCAAATTTTGATGAAAACTTGATTTAGGGACTAAAATGAAAAAAGGGTAAAACCCATGGAAAATTCTGAAATTTGTGAAATGTATGTGCTGTAAATGTAGTATATAAATTTCGGCTAGGCTTAGAAAGAGGGTTAAATTTCATGAATTTCTGTAACATCCTGAACTTCGGGATTTTATGTTTTGCCTTATACCTCGCGATAGGCTAGTTTAGAATGATAATTGTGTATGTTTAGGGGTCCTAAGAAGGTTTGGGGTTAAGTTGGGCCTTAGTAAAAATTTTTGTGTTTAAGCACTTTAAGTAGAGAAGGTAAGTGGCATCATGACTTAAGGAAATAAGTGTGTATTTTGCTAGCATAAGATGAGCTAGTAGTAGAGTGGTGTGGCGTCACATGAAGAGGCTTAAGGGGTGGAGTTCGAATCCCACCTTTTGCAAATTTTTTGGATTATTTTTGTACTCCTATTCCAAAGTGTCGGCCATGGTTCTAAATATGGTAAGGGAGATTTTTTATTGATGGAAAGATGACTAAGGAATATGGTAAGGAGGAAGACAAGGGAAAAAGAAGGAAAGAAATCAAAGAAAGGTATAAGGGAGGGGGACATGTTGGCCGAATATTAGGAGTTGCCTAAGGAAAGAGTTTTGGTCAACACTCATCTTTTTGGTAAAGATGATACATGGTTTTGGTAGGGGGATTTTGGGAGCCAATTTGCTATAGCCTTTTTGCAAAATTATGCATGAGAGGTAGTTTCTTTTTGAACATTTTTTTTTTGGTGTCTCTTTTCCAATTTTTTTTCCCTTGGCTGAAACACTCAAATTATTTTGGTTCTTTTTCCTTTGTTTTTCCGAATTACTCAAGACAATTTGGTCATCTTCTCCTTGGTGATTAGCCGAAACCCCCTAACACTATTTTTCCATCTTTCTTTCTTTTTCTCACCATTTCTTCAACCTCTCTTTTCTTCTTCTTAGTTGACAACTTTGATTGGCCGAATCTTCCTTGCCCTTTTCTCCTCAATAGCCGAATCTTTAACATCTTCTCTCTTCTCCATTCTTGCGTGTTGGACATTTCTCCTTGGTTGAATCGGGTAAGGGTTTCATTTCTACTTCTTCCATTTTCTTTTCTTCCTAGCCAAATGTGTGTCCATCACTATTCGGTTGTTCTACTTTGTTTCTAAATCGAAACATCACTCTCTCCTACACTCTCATATTGTGATCAATTCTTTTTCGTAGTGTTATAGTGGGTGGCCGAATACCACATCATTGCCGATTCATCTCTAGTCATAAGTCCAATCGGTGGGAATCGGGTTCATCATCGATTAAGGTAAGGAGTCTCTTCATAGTCCATTCGATATTGCTACTCGGTTATTGTGTTAACCGGATTGAAAGTTTGACTAATCGATTATTATAGGGACTAGATCGTTTGTTCTTATCTACTTGTTAACCCTTCGGAAGTAGTGGTAAGCCGAAACCATTTCCTTAGACAATCGTTTTCTATCATCGTAATATCGTTCTGACTAAGACTTTTCCAATGGCGGCAAGTGGTAGCAATTTGAAAAGAAAATCGATAGGAGAGCAAATAGGGAGTGGATTTGTGATTCCTACTCCTAAGTTCAAGCGTAGGGCGGTACCGGCGGTTCGCGATTTTCCACCGGGTTGTGGACCATCACCCGGTGAGAATAGGCAAATCGTGGTCGTTCACGATACTAAGGGTAAGCATTTTAGATCATCTGATTTAGTTTTGGATTAATAAAATCTCGTTAGTCGGTTAATCGAGTGTAATGGTGATTTAGGTGCCGACGATCAAGAAGGTTTAGTCCTCACCGTAATCAGGTGTGTAATCTCACACCGAAATTCCGTGGATTCGTGATTTACTACATTGATTGTATGAATAGATCGTTGTCATTTACAAGTTAAAAAAACGTAAAATAGCATAAAACGAGTAATTGGCTTAAACGACATTAATTCTAAGATCTGTTAAAATCGGTGTTAATCGGTACAATTTACCAAAATGCCCTTATGGGCCGATTTACCAAAATGCCCCTATGGGCCGATTTACCAAAATGCCCCTACGGGCCGATTTGCTAGAATACCTTAGTGGGCCGAATTTCCAAAGAACTATAATGGGTCGATTCACCTTAATAAATTACTTGATTAATGGTTGATATTTATATGTGGATGTTTTATGTTATATTATTATGTACGTAGCATTTTTACATATTGCATGGGATGGGAAAATTGTATGGAGAGCAATGTAGCCTGGTGGCATTGCCACAATTTGTATATTATTGTGCTTAAATATGATTTCGGTGGCTTGACCACAAAAATACTATATGATAGCAGTTTGACTGCAAATTTTGGTGTGAGCGGCGGGGTGGGTTAACTTGATCCCCACAGTTGTGATTGGCTGGTCGTGGGTGCGATGGATGGATGGGTTGGGTTGCATACATATACTTCATTTTAATTATTACTATGTAAATGGGCTTAGGCCCAAGATTATGCTATGCGGGTTCAGGCCCAGTTGATGCTGGTAAGGGGATTATACACTGAGTTCTTGTGACTCACCCCATTCTTTCTTAACCCTTGCGGTAATGCTCTGTGAATGAGGACTTGGGCCCATGGATGACTCAAATGGAGGCCATACTTTGGAAATAATATTTTCAAATATTAGTAAACTACTTTCCCGCTTTATTTCACTATTTTTACTATTTTGGGTTTTAAGTTGTAATAAGGCCTCTGGAATATTTTTATTTTGCTTTATGTTTAGTCGTACTTATTATCTTGCTTGAATTGTTTTAAAATGGGGATTTTTCTAAAATCATAAATAACGGTTTCCAAAATTGATTAACAAATGGTTTTCATAATAAATATGCACTAATAATTTAACTCGGATTCTATTTCAAATTATCAACATCATTTCTCAAAAGTCACGGTTTTAAAGTTCACTAGTTCGATTTTCGATTCATCAATCAACCTCTCGAAATTGGTAGTGTTTTATCAAATATTTATAACCAAACTTGTTTTCTTGACCATGACCAAATAACGCCTATTTTAGTAAGAATCACATATTCTTTATACGTTTTGTTCATGTGACTTGTCAGATCCGGTCATACCGCATGGGCCAGGTTTGGGGTGTTACATTTTATGGTATCCGAGCCCGGTTGCAAAACTCGGCTGTGGTTTGGGTTCAAAAATGTTTTCTAAAACTGCTTGAAATTTGATTTATAAATACATGTTTCAAAGGAAGTATGGCACCACTGTATCCTAGCACCAAGTCGATAAGTTTTGTTTTCATTTTGTGATTATTGTGGTATGATTGTAGTAAAAAAACTTCACAAAATAGAGATACTCTAGAACTTTTAGCTTTAGGAGCTGAAACCATAGAGATTGAGACTTTAGGATATGTTTTGCGAAAATAACTTTACTTCTTATACTCCATAAAATATTGTTTAATAAACACTTTGAATAAGCATACTTGATTCATAAGACTCTTAATCGATTAAATCGACTTAGCAAACATGAGCGCTAGAGGACGCGTGACGCGCGTAGACGTGGCGCGAGGTAGAGGCCGAGGTGCTAGAGTTGTATCTCGAGGCATCGGGACATATGCCGGAAATGGACGCACTCTGCGTCACCGCGGATCAAGCCGGGTCACATGATCGAATGAGAGAGGACGACGCTCTATCCCAAGCAATGTTGCGGAGTATCGAAAGGGTCATTGGGCGAACTGGTCGACGGCTCGTGGGTTGATATCGAGCGACTCGGATCGAATGGGGCCAAGTCTTTAGGGGTATTTTCGGTGTAGCCCCAAGTGTAGCGAATCGCTTGAGGCGGTGGAGCGGATTATGGGCGATCTGGATTGCACAGCTGAGCAGAAACTGAAAGGGGTTGTATCATTGCTGAGAGATGAGGCGTATCAGTGGTGGCTCACTGTTCGGGAAGGCACTCAGGCTGATTGTATTACCTGGGATTTCTTTAAGACAGCATTCTAGGGAAAATATGTCGGGGCTAGTTATGTGGATGTCAAAAGGAAGGAATTCCTGAATCTGGTACAAGGAGGTAGGTCTGTGGCAACTTACGAGGTGGAGTTTCTTCGTCTGAGTCGGTATGCATAGGGTATAATGCCGACTAATCATGAACGCTGTGTGTGTTTTGAGGATGGATTACGTGATGAGTTGCGGGTACTGATAGCCCCACAGAAGGAGAGGAATTTTGCCACACTGGTGGAAAAAGCTAAGATTGCTGAAGAAGTAAAGTATTCAGAACGGCAAAATCGAGACAAGGATAGGGGCAGGAACAAGAGAGACTCTGGGTATACAGGTCCTGCTAGAGGATTTCAGAAAAGGCCCGGGAATGAGGGCCGGTTCGAGTGGGTGCTCCACCGCTACCAATCGCCATTCTGACCTTACGTGGATTGTGGGAAACTTCACTTGGGTGAATGCTTTGGAAGAGAACGGTGGTTGTTTCGATGTGTGGATCCAAGGACCATCGCTTTAGGGATTGCCTTCAAAGCCGGATCAAACTCAGCGATTCATAACAGATTTGCGCAATCCGATTGGAGGCGCCAAAGGCCCGATCCGCGAGAGGCCGTGGGCGAGTTGAGGTGGTAATGGTGTAGGACGAGGTCAAGGTGCACCAGGTAGAGGTACCGGTAACAAGGGTAACACGGAGGCGAGACAGCCAGGGTTGGTCTATGCGGTCAGGCATCGAGAGGATGGCGATGCATCGGACGTCATAACTGGTACGTTCTTCATATCTGATGTACCTATTATCGCTTTGATAGACATTGGATCCACCCATTCGTATGTTGCATGTGCTGTGTCTGGAACTCTGAATATTAAATCTGAGATTACTGCTAGAGAAACAACTGTAATTAGCCCTTTAGGACAGTCGGTGGTAGTAAATAAGTTGTTTAGGGATGTGCCCTTAGAGGTTCAAGGGGTAGTATTTCTAGCGGATTTGATGGAACTGCCGTTAGGGGAGTTCGATCTTATTTTGGGCATGGACTGGCTGGTTAAACATCGTGCAAACTTGGACTGTGCTGCAAAGCAGATGGTACTAAGAACTTTGGAGGATAAGGAAGTGATGATCATAGGTCAAAGAAGAAATTATCTATCTAATGTGGTATCTGCTTTAAAGGCAGAAACGTTGGTTTGAAAGGGGTGTGGAGCGTTCATAGCTTTTATCAGTGCTTTGGATGCCAAAGAGTTGTCAGTAAAGAGTGTTAGAACGGTGAAAGAGTTTTCAGACGTCTTTCTCGAGGAGCTTCCGTGATTGCCTCGGATCGGAGGTAGAATTTGGTATTGAGCGATTGCCGAAACGGCTCCGGTGTCCATTGCTCCTTACAGAATGGCACCGAAGGAGCTCGTGGAACTTAAAGCTAAAATTCAGGAGTTGTTGGATCATGGATTTATTCGACCAAGTGTGTCACCGTGGGGAGCGTCGATTTTGTTCGTTAAGAAAAAGGATGGATCGATACGTATGTGCATCGGTTATAGATAATTGAATAAGTTGACGATCAAGAACAAGTATCCGTTACCGAGGATCGATGATCTGTTCGATCAGCTACGAGGAGCTTCAATTTTCTCGAAGATAGACTTGAGATCGGGGTATCACCATCTTAGGGTCAAGGAGGCGGATATTCACAAGACTGCGTTCCGAACCCGATATGGGCATTACGAGTTCTTAGTGATGCCGTTCGGGTTGACTAATGCACCAGCTGCATTTATGGACATGATGAACCGAGTCTTCCAATCTTACCTAGACTGATTTGTGGTTGTGTTCATAGATGACATCCTGGTGTACTCAAAGACTGAAGAAGAGCATGATTCGCATCTACTGGTAGTATTACAGATTTTGAGGGAGAAGCAGTTGTATGCCAAATTCAGTAAGTGTGAATTTTGGTTGAAGGAGGTGACCTTTTTGGGGCGTGTTGTGTCTACCGAAAGAATTAGAGTTGATCCCCGGAAGGTCGAGGCTGTGTTGGATTGGAAGCCACCGAAGTCAGTGGCAGAAATTCAGAGTTTTCTAGGTTTGGCTGGGTATTACAGGCGATTCGTTGAGGGGTTTTCGTTTATTGCTGCACCCCTAACTAAGCTGTTGCGTAAAGGAGTACCGTTTGTGTGGTCAAATAAGCAGCAAGAGAGCTTTGAGAAACTGAAGAAGATTCTGACAGAAGAGCTAGTATTGATTCAACCTGAGGCTGGTAAAGAGTTTATTGTGTATTGTGATGCGTCACACACGGGCTTAGGATGTCTGTTGATGCAAGGGGGAAAAGTGGTAGCTTATGCATCTCGTCAATTAAGGCCGCATGAGGTAAACTATCCCACTCATGATTTGGAGTTAGCTGCAGTGGTGTTTGCTTTGAAGATTTGGAGACACTATCTGTACGGGGAGAAGTCGATTATCTACACGGATCACAAGAGTCTGAAGTACCCCCTTACCCAAAAGGAGTTGAACTTAAGACAGCGGAGGTGGATAGAATTGTTGAAGGATTATGACTTCTCAATCGAGTATCACCCGAGTAAAGCTAACGTAGTGGCGTATGCGTTAGTCGTAAGGTGATATCGGATTTGAGAGTGATGTTAGCTCATCTCACCTTTATGAAGATGGTAGTCTGTTAGCCGAACTTCAAGTGAAGCCGCATGGGTAAGCCGATTAAGGAAAAGCAGTTGTTAGATGAAAGGTTGGGTTCTCAACTTCAGCAAGTGGAAAGTGGTGAGATAGGGGATTTTGGGTAAAATAGTGATGGAGTATTGTGTTTCCGTGGGAGAGTTTGTATGCCCAGGGATTCAGAATTGAGACAAATGATTCTGCGTGAGGCGCATAGTAGCCCATATGCTATGCACCCTGGAGGAAACAAAATGTACCGAGACCTCCGTGAGCAGTATTGGTGGCTAGGATTAAAATGGGAGGTTACTGACTTCGTGAGTGAGTGCTTGACATGTCAGCAGATGAAGGTGGAGCATCAACTGCCTTCAGGGTTGTTACAACAGGTGAAAATCCCACTATGGAAATGGGAAAAGATAACGATGGAATTTGTTAGTGGGTTACCCTTAACGCCTACTAAGAAAGATTCAGTATGGGTGATAGTGGATCAGTTAATGAAGTCTGCCCATTTCCTACCTGTTCGTACAGATTATACGTTGCAGAAGTTGGCCAAGTTGTATATAGCAGAAGTCGTGAGGTTGCATGGGGTACCAGTGTCGATTATATCGGACGGGGATCCTAGGTTTACATCACGGCTCGAAGGCTCTACATGAAGCTTTGGGTACAAGGCTAAATTTCAAAGACGGCGTTTCATCCGCAGATCGATGGTCACTCGAGAGAGTAATCCAAATTCTAGAAGACATGTTAAGAGGTCATGTGATCGACTTCGGGGGTAGTCT
Organism: Gossypium sturtianum; assembly: GCA_025698515.1. NCBI lineage: Eukaryota > Viridiplantae > Streptophyta > Magnoliopsida > Malvales > Malvaceae > Gossypium > Gossypium sturtianum. The sequence continues at coordinate 44,280,852 of CM046953.1, read as the reverse complement.
GGAAGATTTTCTACCGCTGGCGAGTTTGCATACAACAACGGCTATCAATCCAAAGATCCAAATGGCACCCTACGAGGCGCTGTATGGTCGTAGGTGTCGTACTCTACTTGCCGGACCGAGTTGGGGAGCGGCAGCTTATTGGGTCCGAGTTGATCTCAAGATGGAGGAAAAGTTAAGGTAATTCGGGCACGATTAAAAGAAGCTTCGCATGCATGTAAATCGCACGCGGATCTCAAGCGGAAGGAGATAGAGTTCTCTGTGGGTGATCGTGTCTTTTGAAGGTCTCAACTTGGAAGAAGATCTTAAGATTTGGGCGGAAAGGCAAGTTGAGCCCTAGGTTCATCGGACCTTACCATGTATTGAAGCGTGTTGGGCCAGTGGCTTATCAGCTTGAGTTACCTCCGGAGTTAGGTCAGATACATAGTGTATTCCATGTCTCTATGTTAAGGCATTATCGTTCGGATCTGTCTCATGTTGTTCCAGTGGAGGAAGTTGAGATAAGACCTGACTTGTCTTTTGAAGAAGAGCCAGTGCAGATTTTAGATCGGGATATTAAGGTGCTGAGAAGGAAGTCGGTTCCATTAGTAAAAGTATTATGGCGTAATCACGGTACAGAGGAAGCTACATGGGAGCCAGATGACACAATACGGCAGCAATATCCTCATCTCTTTTAATCAGGTAAATTTCGAGGCCAAAATTTCTTTAAGGGGGGTAGAATTGTAACATCCTGAACTTGGGGATTTTATGTTTTGCCTTATACCTCGCGATAGGCTAGTTTAGAATGTTAATTGTGTATGTTTAGGGGTCCTAATAAGGTTTGGGGTTAAGTTGGGCCTCAGTAAAAATTTTTGTGTTTAAGCACTTTAAGTAGAGAAGGTAAGTGGCATCATGTGTAACATCCGGGAATTAGGGGCTTTGCATTTGCCATGTTCTGTGTGTTTGGTATGCTATATTTATTAATTTGTTATGTTTGGGGGGCCCGGGAAGGCTCGGGGTTAAGCCGAAGCCTTGGCGAAAATTTTATTTTTTGGCACTTTAAGGGAGTGCTAGCTGGGGCAGGTTTTAAGGATTATTGTTTGTGTTTTTTGACACAAGACAAGGAGTGGTAATCTGCGTAAGACGCCACTTAGGAAGCGAGGGGAGATGACGCCACAGGGGAGCAAAGGAGGAGCGGTGTTCGAGTCGCATAGGTTGCTTTTTGGGAATTCTTTTTGGCGTCAGGATGTGAGGTGTTGGATTCGGCTAGGGACCTTGAAGAGTGGGAGTGGACTAAGTCAAATATTTTAAATGATTGTACAAGAGTGAAAGGTGGATTTGAATCTTTCAAATCAATTCAAATGGGGGGATGAGAGTGAAAGTAGGAGATGATCAAGGAGTTGGTGGCTGTTGACCGAATGTGCCTTGGTTGAAGGGGGGAAGCTTTCGGTTTTGGGGGCATAGCAAGGTGCTTGTGTCGAAAGTCGTCTTGGGGGCATTTCTTTCATATTTGGTGCACTTTTGATTTTGAGGTATGTGTGTGGGTGTGTGCCGCTTTCTCCATAGGTCACTTTGAGTTGAGGGTTTGCAAATCAAACCTTATTCTCTTTTGGCATTCTTTCTCCTTTCAACCAAAAAAACCGAAACCCCAACTCTCTCTCTCTCTCTCTCTCTCTCTCTCTCTTTTCTTTTGTTCATAGTCACTTTGCATTTCATAACCCCTTAGCCGAACCCTCCTATCACCCTCTCCATTTCATCATTTTCTCTCATTTGTATCTTCAAAGCTGAAACATTTGTTGCTTGAACTTCTTCTTTATTTCTTCTAAGGCCGAATTTTCCTAGTCCATTTCTTTTTATATCTTCCCTTTATCTTTTTTCAAAGCCGAAACTTATTCCATCTTCCTTCTCTCTGAGTTTGTTCTTATTGTACCTATTGGCCGAATCTCTCTGGTGTGTTTAAACCTCTTCATTCGCTCTTGTTTCAGTGGATTGCCGTCACTCTTTTCTCTTAACCCTCTCAATCGGTTTTCTTGTTGCAATAAGTATTCTTCTTCTCTTTCGATTCTTGCTTTTCTCTTGCTGATGGTTTAATCGAGGGCGTTAACCATGGCACTTTGGGTGTCTTGGCGGAATATAGGAGAGAATAGTGGGACTCAGCCGATTTCTTAATCCAAGCCTGAAGCTCTCAGTTTCTGTCGATCTAGGTAAGAAACCTCTTCGCTTGACCATATCTTCTTATTTCAACTGCTTCAGTGCCTTAACCCGGTCTTCTGATCAAGATCTTTTTCATGGAATCGAATACCAGCCAAGCAAAGGAGGGGGTTGGACTCGTAGTCCCTACCCCTAAGTTCAAAAAATGTGCGGTATCAGCAGTACGTGACTTTCCACCGGGTTGTGGGTTGGCTTCGGAGAGGGACAGGCAGATCATTGTGATCCCTGCGAGTGAGGTTGTTAGCGAGATTGATAGCCTAGTTCTCTGTGTTTGCAGGTGTGTAATTCTCACACCTTTTTCCTGTCGTTTTACTTGAATATATAAATATATATATGCTTTATTGAATGTCGAAACTTCGGCATATGCTGCTCTTGCCCATGGAGGGTAAAATCAGGACATCAGGTTAGTGATTTCTGCTTATGTTATATATGCAATTATGCTGACATGATTATATGTACACTCTGATCATCTGGTATACATGTCGATATCTGTTGCATTCATACACCATGAGTTCATGTTCACATAATGGATGGGTATATGATATGATATTGAAAGGGGAAGTGTATCTGGTGACTATGTCACATCTGTTCTAGTGGCTTTTGCCACAATCTGATATGGTGGCTCTGCCACACTCTGTTCTGGTGGCCATGCCATTTCAGTCTGGTGACTCTGTCACAATTTGACGATGAGCAGCTAACTGCAGCATGACTGCCATCGATGGTGTGTAGCGGTGAGGGTTGATTGTAGAAATCCCCATTGGTGTGATTGGCAGGTAAGGGTGGTGTGTAGCGGATGGAAACTAGGTTGGGTTGGGATTTGCATCATAATGCATTACTTCCTGATTATTTTCTATTCTCTGCTAAATGGGCCAAGGCACAGTCTGATTCTGTTTGGGCTTTTCCCAAAGTGATTTGTAAGGGCCGAGGCCCAACTATGGTGAATGATGAGTAATTGCACACTGAGTTCTTCTTGACTCACCCCTCTGCTTAAATGTTGCAAGTAATTCTTAGTTCAGCGGACATGGGCTGGGACCGACTTTCAGGTGGCCACGCACTTAATGTTTAGTAAAATTTCACTTTTCTCCTCTTTAGACTTATTTGCTTAAAATTGGGATTTTGATGTTGTAATAAGGCCACTACTACTTTAATTTGGGTATCTTTTCTTAAACGCTTAAATTCAAGGTTTAGATGACATGTCAACATTTGTAAATGAATTATTTCTAAAACGTAACAAGTGATTTTTTTTTCAAATAGTAACAAGTAACTAATATTTTGGGTTGATTTTAAACGCTTTACTATACGAATTAATTGGTATGACGTTTTCTTAGAAAATCTAAAACTGCGGTTTTCCAAGAACCTAACCTACGATTTACAATGACATTGAACAACACCTCTAGTTAACTTAAAGTAACAATAAGCATTTTCTAACTTCATAAAAAGGCAGATTCTAAATTAAATATTCAAACACTGAGGTTTCAAATGATCAACTGAACTTGCGGTCTTAAAAAGAAAGAAAGTTTCTCTAGTATTTACAAAAGAGCGTGATCTTTCATGCGACGTTTCGGATCCGGTCATGATGCTTAGGGCCGGGTTTGGGGTGTTACATCATCACTTAAGGAAATAAGTGTGTATTTTGTTAGCATAAGATGAGCTAGTAGTAGAGTGGTGTGGCGTCACATGAAGAGGCTTAAGGGGTGGAGTTCGAATCCCACCTTTTGCAAAATTTTTGGATTATTTTTGTGCTCCTATTCCAAAGTGTCGGCCATGGTTCTAACTATGGTAAGGGAGACTTTTTATTGATGGAAATATGACTAAGGAATATGGTAAGGAGGAAGACAAGGGAAAAAGAAGGAAAGAAATCAAAGAAAGGGATAAGGGAGGGGGACATGTTGGCCGAATATTAGGAGTTGCCTAAGGAAAGAGTTTTGGTCAACACTCATCTTTTTGGTAAATATGATACACGGTTTTGGTGGGGGGATTTTGGGAGCCAATTTGCGATAGCCTTTTTGCAAAATTATGCATGAGAGGTAGTTTCTTTTTGAACATTTTTTTTTTTGGTGTCTCTTTTCCAGTTTTTTTTCCCTTGGCTGAAACACACAAATTATTTTGGTTCTTTTTCCTTTGTTTTGCTGAATTACTCAAGACAATTTGGTCATCTTCTCCTTGGTGATTAGCCGAAACCCCCTAACACTATTTTTCCATCTTTCTTTCTTTTTCTCACCATTTCTTCAACCTCTCTTTTCTTCTTCTTAGTTGACAACTTTGATTGGCCGAATCTTCCTTGCCCTTTTCTCCTCAATAGCCGAATCTTTAACATCTTCTCTCTTATCCATTCTTGTGTGTTGGACATTTCTCCTTGGTTGAATCGGGTATGGGTTTCATTTCTACTTCTTCCATTTTCTTTTCTTTCTAGCCGAATGTGTGTCCATCACTATTCGGTTGTTCTACTTTGTTTCTAAATCGAAATATCACTCTCTCCTACACTATCATATTGTGATCAATTCTTTTTCGTAGTGTTATAGTGGGTGGCCGAATACCACATCATTGCCGATTCATCTCTAGTCATAAGTCCAATCAGTGGGAATCGGGTTCATCATCGATTAAGGTAAGGAGTCTCTTCATAGTCCATTCGATATCGCTACTCGGTTATTGTGTTAACCGAATTGAAAGTTTGACTAATCGATTATTATAGGGACTAGATCGTTCGTTCTTATCTACTCGTTGACCCTTCGGAAGTAGTGGTAAGTCGAAACCTTTTCCTTAGACAATCGTTTTCTATCATCGTAATATCGTTCTGACTAAGACTTTTCCAATGGAGGCAAGTGGTAGCGATTTGAAAAGAAAATCGATAGGAGAGCAAATAGGGAGTGTATTTACGATTCCTACTCCTAAGTTCAAGCGTAGGGCGGTACCGGCGATTCGGGATTTTCCACCGGGTTGTGGACCATCATCCGGTGAGAATAGGCAAATCGTGGTCGTTCACGATACTAAGGGTAAGCATTTTAGATCGTCTGATTTAGTTTTGGATTAATAAAATCTCATTAGTCGGTTAATCGAGTGTAATGGTGATTTAGGTGCCGACGATCAAGAAGGGTTAGTCCTCACCGTAATCAGGTGTGTAATCTCACACCGAAATTCCGTGGATTCGTGATTCACTACAATGATTGTATGAATAGATCGTTGTCATTTAAAAGTTAAAAAAAACGTAAAATAGCATAAAATGAGTAATTGGCTTAAACAACGTTAATTCTAAGATCTGTCAAAATCGGTGTTAATCGGTACAATTTACCAAAATGCCCCTATAGGCTGATTTACCAAAATGCCCCTATGGGCCGATTTACCAAAATACCCCTACGGACCGATTTGCTAGAATGCCTTAGTGGGCCGAATTTCCAAAGAACTATAATGGGTCGATTCACCTTAATAAATTACTTGATTAATGGTTGATATTTATATGTGGATGTTTTATGTTATATTATTATGTACGTAGCATTTTTACATATTGCATGGGATGGGAAAATTGTATGGAGAGCGAGAGAGCTCGGTGGCATTGCCACAATTTGTATATTATTGTGCTTAAATATGATTTCGGTGGCTTGACCACAAAAATACTATAAGATAGCAGTTTGACTGCAAATTTTGGTGTGAGCGGCGGGGTCGGTTGACTTGATCCCCACAGGTGTGATCGGCTGGTCGGGGGTGTGATGGATGGATGGGTTGGGTTGCATACATATACTTCATTTTAATTATTACTATGTAAATGGGCTTAGGCCCAAGATTATGCTATGCGGGTTCAGGCCCAGTGGATGACGGTAAGGGGATTATACACTGAGTTCTTGTGACTCACTCCCCTTCTTTCTTAACCCTTGCAGGTAATGCTCCGTAATGAGGACTTAGGCCCATGGATGACTCGGTGGAGGTAATACTTTCGAAATAATATTTTCAAATATTAGTAAACTACTTTCCCGCTTTATTTCAATATTTTTACTATTTTGGGTTTTAAGTTGTAATAAGGCCTCTGGAATATTTTTATTTTGCTTTGTGTTTAGTCGTACTTATTATCTTGCTTGAATTGTTTTAAAATGGGGATTTTTCTAAAATCATAAGTAACGGTTTCCAAAATTGATTAACAAATGGTTTTCATAATAAATAATCACTAATAATTTAACTCGGATTCTATTTCAAATTATCAACGTCATTTCTCAAAAGTCACAGTTTTAAAGTTCACTAGTTCGATTTTCGATTCATCAATCAACCTCTCGAAATTGGTAGTGTTTTATCAAATATTTATAACCAAACTTGTTTTCTTGACCATGACCAAATAACGCCTATTTTAGTAAGAATCACATGTTCTTTATACGTTTTCTTCATGTGACATGTCAGATCCGGTCATACCGCATGGGCCGGGTTTGGGGTGTTACAATTTCATTTTCTGAGCCTAGGGATGAAATCAAAATTTTTGAAAAGGATAGGGGCAAAATGGTAATTTTGCCTAGGATGTAATAGAATTCAAATGTAAATGAAATGTGATAGATTAATAGTTAAATTTATCCACATAGATCCGGAAAGACCAACTACGGAACTAGATCGAGGAAAGCAAAGGTTTCAGATTAGTTGACATTCAAATACGAACCATTTTCAAGGTAAGTTCGTGTAACTTAAATATGTATGTTAATATCCTTGAAATGAATTGTATGATTGTGTGAGATGATATATACATAATGAAATAGTCCTAAGTTGTGAAATATGGACAAATTGTCATGTTCCGGTTGAATGTTGAAATTCGATGGATTAAGGTGATTTCTTGAATAAGAATAATATTGCATATGTTGCAGATAGTATTTAGCCCGGATGGGTAATTCTAATGTAAGCCCTCTTGAGCTTTTGATATAGATTGGACTTAGCCCGGACGGGTAATCCAAATTAAGCTCTTTAGAGCATATGCTACGGATAGCATTTAGCCTGGACTAGTAATCCTGTTGTAAAATGTATGGCTCAAGAGTGTGCCTTTTTATTTTGTACCCTAATGGGTACTTTTGCACATGAGTATATTACCCAAACATCCATCGAAATTTCAATAGTTCGACAGAAAGGACTCTTGAAGTATGGAAAGGTGAAATTAAGGGAAGCTTGTAATGTGATGAGCTCATCTATATTATTTGATATTCATATGAGATTATGCGACTAACTTGTTGAATAAGTGTATGTGTTTAGGTAACTTACCCAAAATTGATGGAATGTGAATTTATGTATGCTTATGTTTATAAATATGACCGGTAAGTTTATTTTCTGTTATACGAACTTACTAAGCATAAAATGCTTGATTTAATTCTAATGATCGTATTGGACCTCGAGGGTCCAATTAAGGGACGTTTTGAATGATCTCGGTAAATAATAGTAATCTACAAAAATTATTTATAAAATGTTCTAAATGTTTTGGTAATACTCCAAAACCCTATTTCGACGACGGATACGGGTTAGGGCTGTTACAGATTTAATTCTTAAAAGGTTAATTAGATTGGATTATAATCGGTTGATATAGAAAAGTATTCGAAAGAATATTTGTAGCACTCTAGGCATAGAAATTGCAATCTGTACAGGGAATGGGAGAAAAATCTGGATATCATTCTTGAGTTCTGTAGACTTATAAAAACTCAGAATGATAGCTCAAAGTCTGGCTTTCGAAAAAGCAGACTGCAGTAGCGATTCCCTGAGCAGTAGAATTGTTAAGATTTTTCCATGGAATTATTATGTTATAGAAATAAGCCCGAGAAATTCCAACCTTTATCATTCAACAGTAGAAACTCTTTCCCACTTATTCTTTAAGAATTGCCATAGCATTTTAATTTTCTTAGCATATTTTTATTCATAATTGATTTTATTAATTCATTCATTACATTTCTTTATCAATTAATCACCTATTTCTTTTGCACAGTTTAATTAGTCAATTTCATAGTAATACCATAACCAATTATTTTAGTCAATTCAAATCCCTGTGGAGACGATACTCACTCATCACTTTATTACTTGATTCGACGTGTATACTTGCACATTCGCATTGCACATCCACACATGTATACTAAAATTTCTACATAAGAATATTTTTACCAGGTTTGGTACCCCTCGTGCTCTAATTAGTGATGAAGGTTCACATTTTGATTGCAAATTAGTACTGAAGATAACTTGATTCGACGTGTATACTTGCACATTTGCATTACACATTCACACGCGACAAGGTTAACTATGAGAGTTAACGATTAGTAGATAACTTTGATTGTTTTCGATCTGATGAAGTGTGCATATATAGATGAAGAATGTCACGTTGTGGAGATTGTTAACACAATAGTTCAAAAAAAATTGCAAAGTTTTATCACAATAATTGTAATGATGATGCAGACTTAATTGAATTAATTGAAGTAGAATGATTGAAGACTTAGGTGAATTGATGGATGTTAAGCAAATCAAGAATAGATCAAAGAGAAGATTCAAATCATTAAATTTATTAGACCATTCTTTTAAAATTCTTCGGCCATCCATAGAAGATCCTCCTATGTTGGAATTGAAGCCTTTTCCAACACATCTGAAGTATGCTTACTTGGGAGATAACATCACATTGCCAGTAATTATTTCTGTGGCATTGACATTAGATCAAGAAGCTCAATTATTGAAATTTTTTAAGAAATCTAAGAAAGCATTGGGATGGACGATTGCGAATATCAAAGGAGCCAGTCCAACAATCTGCATGCACAAAATATTACTGGATGATTGCCATGGTAAATCTATCGAGCAACAGAGAATATTGAATCCCATTATGTGGAAGTTGTCAAAAAAGAGATTATCAAATGGTTGGATACTGGAATCATATTCCCAATTTTGGATAGTTCTTTGGTGAGCCCTGTTCCATATGTACCTAAAAAAGGGGGTGCCACCGTGGTAATAAATGATAACAACGAACTTATTCCTATTTGTACTGTCACGGGATGGAGGATTTTTATGGACTATTAGAAGCTCAACAAAGCAACAAGGAAAGACCATTTTGCTCTACCATTTATTGGTCAAATGATAGATAGATTAGCAGGCAAAGCCTTCTATTGTTTTCTAGATGGTTATTCGGGGTATAACCAAATTCTCATAGCTCTTAATGATCAAGAGAAGTCCATATTCACATGTCCTTATGGAACTTTTGTGTTCCAACGAATGTAGTTTGGATTATGCAATGCCCCTGCAACATTTCAGTGTTGCATAATGGCAGTATTTTCAGACATGGTAGATAAATTTTTAGAAGTTTTTATGGATGACTTCTCGGTGTTTGGCGATACTTTTGAAGATTACTTAAAAAATCTAGAGTTAGTTCTTTGTCGATATGAAGAAACCAACCTTGTTCTCAATTGGGAGAAGTGCCACTTCATGGTTTGTGAAGGCATTGTTCTGGGACATAAAATTTCACAGCAAGGGATTGCTGTCGACAAAGCAGAAATCAAAGTTATTGAGAAATTTTCACCACCATCAACAGGTAAAGGTATTCGCAGTTTTTTTGGCCATGCAGGATTCTATCGACGATTCATCAAAGATTTTATGAAAATATCAAAACCCCTGTGTACATTGTTAGAACACAACAAATCTTTCAATTTTGATGATTATTGCTTACAAGGATTTGAGGAGTTGAAACAACTGCTAGTCACAGCACCAATAATCATAGCACCAGATTGGACTTTACCTTTCAAACTTATGTGTAATGTTAGTGATTTTGCGGTAGGGGCAGTACTTGGGCAAAGAAAGGAAAAGTTATTTCATGCTATCTACTACGCAAGCTGTACGTTAATTGATTCACAGCTAAATCATACCACCACTGAGAATGAGCTATTAGTTGTGGTATTTGCCTTTGACAAATTCAGAGCTTATTTAGTAGGCACCAAAGAATTTGATTTGGAAATTAAAGATAGAAAAGACACAGAAAATCAAGTGGTTGATCACTTGTCTCGAATTGAAGCAGGAAATGAACGGTAATATTCAGCGCATTCAAGATAATTTCCTAGATGAGCAGCTTTTAGTTGCCATGGCATTACCATGGTATGTTGATATTATAAATTTTTTGGTTAGTGGATTGCTACCACTTGACCTCACAAATCAAAGACGGAAAAAATTTCTTCATGATGCTAAGTAGTATTATTGGATGGGTCAGTTTTATTCAAACATTGTGCAGACCAGATAATTTGGAGGTGTGTTCCAGATGACGAGATTCAAAGTATTTTATTTCATTGTCATTCAGTACCGTCCGGAGGGCACTTTGGGGGCAAACTATTTTAGAAGTGCAACTATTTGACTTTTGGGGAATTGATTTTATGGGACCATTCCCACCTTCATGGGACAATGTATACATACATTTAGCTACCGGTTATGTCTCCTAGTGGGTTGAGGCTATTGATTTACCAACAAACGATGCCAAATCGGTACTGAAATTTCTACATAAGAATATTTTTGCCAATGTTCTGAACAGGTATGGAGTTAACATAAAATTGGCACGGCATACCATCCCCAGACAAATGGGCAGGCAGAAGTCTCTAATAGAGAGATTAAACAAATTTTGGAGAAGGTAGTCAACCCCAACTGCAAAGATTGGTCATCTAGATTGAATGAAGCTTTATGGGCATATCACATTGCGTTCAAGACACCATTGGGGATTTCTCACTTCAAGCTTGTTTATGGAAAACCCTATCATTTGCCCGTTGAGCTTGAACATAAGACATATTAGGCAATTAAGAAATTGAATATGGATTGGAGTGTTGCTGGTACCAACCGCCTATTGGAGTTGAATGAGATGGAAGAATTTCGAGCACAAGCTTATGAGAATGCCAAGCTGTACAAAGAAAAGATTAAGCGATGGCATGACAACAAAATTCTTCAACGACAATTTGCACCTGGAAAACAAGTCTTGTTATTCAATTCTAGGCTTAAATTATTTTCTGGAAAATTGAAATCTCGTTGGTCTAGCCCATTCGAGATAGTGCATGTTTATCCTCATGAAGCTATAGAAGTTAAAGATAGCAAGACTGGTTCCATTTTCAAAGTCAATGGACAACAATTAAAGAACTACTCTGGAGCCCCTATAAATCGTGATAAAAATTCAATCACTTTTTGAACTACTTAGTATTTCTTTCCTATTCTATTTTATTCATTTACTGTGTTTTTTAATTTCTTTGTTTCGTTTCTTCAATAAGTTTATTTACCTGTTATTTTCTTTTGTTACAAGCACACTATGGCCCTGGTTTGTAGAAATCAGCCCATTCACTACAATATTTAATTTTTATTTCCTAATTTTTCTACTATTTTTCTTTTCTCACTAATTTTTTTCTGTGTCAGCGCACACTCTCAGATTAATCTTAGCCCCCACGTCATCGTTATATTTTCTCTCACATTTTATCCTAGTTGTTTCACTTCTTTTCTAACTTCTTTTTCCATTTCATCTTCTTCAACTTTCTCTACTTTTACTCCATTAAGACTGTAAAGGTCTCAATTTTTTTTCCCGATCACTATTGTTTCTACAATGGCTCGCCAAACACCATCTTCTTCCACCTCTATGCCTCCACGAACATTTTTCAACAAAATCATGGAAGAAAAAGATACCCAGAACATATCAAAGAGGCCATTTTGTCTGGAAAAAGGTTTCCTTTTTAAAGATGCCCCATTTATTGGTTACTTTGAAGCTATCTCTTCTATAGTAGAGAAACATGGATGGCAAATCTTCTGTCTCCACCCCGATGACGTTCTCACCAAGGTAGTCAAAGATATTTATGCTCATCTCACCTATCCAGATAATGCTTTTATATATGTGCATGGTATCTCGGTAACATTCAATGAAGACTCTATTAATGCACAATATGGGTTATCTGATGGCCCTGATGAACACGCTCAATTTGTCAAGACTATAACCACTAAAGGACTCCACCAAGTGTTGATAGATTTATGTGTCAAGGGGACGAAGTGGACGATTTCTCAAAATGATTGTTATACCATTGACCGTGTATCGTTGAAGCCTCACTACAGAGTCTTGTATCATTTCCTTAAAACTCGTTTCATCCCTTCTACTCACAACTCAACAGTTTCAAAAGAAAGCCTGTTATTATTGCACTCAATTATGACAGACAAAAAGATCAATGTTGGAAGCATTATTTTTAGAGAAGTTCACCGATGTTCTCAAAAGAATGCTGGTACCTTAAATTTTCCATCGCTCATTACGGCACTCTGTCAATAAGCGAAAGTTCTTATTCAAACGAATGAGGACACAATCCCTAACAAAAGAGCCATAACAAAGCAACTCGCCCTAAGATTTTCTGGGGAGGAAATGCCAAGGCATCTGGGCTCCACATCTACATCATCACCACCTATGAACACTGATATTGCTCCACCAACATCTCATGGCAACTTTGATCAGAAAGTGATTGATGCGCTTGAGTTGTTGCAACAATAATACTGCATAAAGGAGAAACACCAACAAAGGCTGGCCACTAATTTTGGTGAGCTCAAGAGGAAATGGCTCTATTTTGGGGGTATGTCTGACAAAGAGATAAGACCCTGAAGAAATCTCTTCAGAAGAACATTACCCCACCCATGCTTACATTCCCTGTGTTTCCTAAAGAATTGTTGTTGGAGCCAGATGATAATGATAACGATGGCAAAGAAACCACTATGGAGAAGAAGACCATAGAACAAGGAGAAGCAGAAAAACTGAATATATATATGTTGAACCGAAGAAGGATGACGATGATGTGACTCAAGCTACTACACCTACAGATACCACCACTACACCGACCACTGCACATATGACCAAACAAGAACGTGCGGCCCATCAACTGATTGATGATCTCACGAAGTCAGACACTGATGACGAAGAAGAGGTGCCTATTAACAGCTAAAACAAAAGCGCTACAAGCGAGCTGTTGGAAAATTCGCTTAGATGATGTTGGTGAAGTAGAAAGGAAGCAGCACTACAAACGTGCTGCCAAGAAATCCACCCAACCCAATTAGAGTAACCCCAATTCTTTCCAAGCTTTTCTTTTCCTTTTTCATTTTATACTATATGTTTCATGCATTCATATTTAGTTGTCATTGCATTTTTATAATTGCTAGTTCTTGTTTTTCCATTTTCACATGTTTCATTGTTCATGTATTGAGGATAATGCATCCCTTAGGTTTGGGGGTGTGTTGTGTTGTAAATATAGTATGCTATAGATAGATGCTTTAATATTCATGCATTTTGTCATTCATTTTTCCATTACATATAAATGCCAAATAACTGTCAGACTATGCTGAGTATATTGATATCGGTGATGTTCAATGAGGATAATAACTCTTCGATTAATTTAGAAAATTGTGAAAGTTGATTAAACATGTTTAGCTTAGAATAGTTGTTTGAAAATTGATTCCTAAAAGTAGAATAACTTAAGTATCAATGCAATTAAATCTGTAGTAGGGTTCTTTTAATGCATTTAGAATTTCTTGAACCTAAATTCAATAATTTTGTAACACCCCAAACCCGACCTAGACGTTATGGTCGAATCTAGCGTGTCACATTGAAATGTCTTTCGAAAATTTAACTTGTTGGTAGAAATTTGTTTCTAAGATTAAAAAAAAACCCTTATTATTATTTTACAAATCATCTAGTCAAACCGTTTGCCTTACTATCTGCTCTTGTCATAGGGTTGATTCAAAATCGCATAAGCTTTTGAAAAATCTAATGTTTAAATTTCGTGTCTTTGAAAACAATAATTATTTTAAAAATTCGTCTTCTCCTAAACTAGCAGTTTAAAATAAGTAATCAAAGCCCAGATAAAAATTAAACCCACCAATGGCCTAATTACATAATCAATAGCCCAATAAGAAATTGAAATTAAATAACTAAGTCTAAAACAGAATATCAGCGATCGTGTGGCCACCTCCGAGTCCCTCGCAGCACCAAATCGTCTAAGGCTGGGGATTACCTATACAGTTAAAAAAAGGGCGAGTTTACGAAAACTCAGTGTGTAATCCCCTATCAGTTAGTCAGTAACAATATGCAGTAACAGTCTAGGCTTAAGCCCTATTCAGTAACAGTGCAGTATGGGCCTTAGCCCATTATAGTAACAGTGTGGGCTTAAGCTAAATACAGTATCAGTACGGTGCAATTATGCAACCCACCCCAATCCAGCCAACACACTACTCGTACCAACCAACACACCATGTGGGGATAAAATCGACCCACCCAGCCAGCACACCAATATCGCAGCAAAGCTACGATGAATGATGATCGCACAAAGTTGCGGTAATAGTAGTATATGTGGCAAAGCCACGATCTGATATACTTCCTCCATAACGAGCATTCCCAACCCCATGCAGTATGTCGTGTATGTAGAATGCCATGCTCAGAATCAGTCATTTAATTCACAGACAAATAAGTCATTTAAATCACAGATAAATCAGTCATGTAAATCACAGACAAATCAGTCATTTACATCACAGATAAATTAGTCATTTAAATCACAGAGAAATCAGTCATTTACCCACGAGGGGCAAAATAGTCATTTTACCCTTTGGGGGTATTATGGTCATTTTACCCTACAAGGATATTACGGTCATTTTACCCTACAGGGGCATTACAGTCATTTTACCCTACAGGGGCATTACGGTCATTTTACCCAAATTTGGTGTATGGTTACACACCCTTTCGGCTTTTAAGCCGATTATCATTTACGGAAAATAGTTACACACCTGTTCATGATAACGAGTAAAATAGCCCACGTGCACTCCAACCTATTACAACAGAAGCTTCGGTTAATACTTAACACACGAGTTGACAGAGACACTAACCGAAACCTATTCAAAAGATTACTTACTATCGCCTTGCTTGAATGAGCATGGATTTAACCTACTTAGATAGCTGACGAAAGAGGATTACAGACCCCTCAATGATTATCTACATACGAATCGAACCTCCCAGTAACGCACATATGTGACAATACTTGATCCTTAATAAACACATACTTACCGAACCGCAGAGTTAATATTAAGAGGAGGAAGAATCGGCCTACAAGAGTATGCCCTAAACGAAGGCACGAAAAGAAGCACACACACAAGAGATGGAAGATTCGACTACCCAAAATCAACAACCAAAGAAAAGAAAGTTGCGATAGAGAGATCGACTGGTTGCCAGAGATTAGTTGTTGAATCAAAGACAAAAGTGAAGGAGTAAGGGATGCAGTAAAACGGCTTGGGTACTAAAAAGAAGGGATGATAGCAGGAATGATTTGAAAAGAACAGAGGAGGGAAAAGGTAATATGTATTCGGTTACCAATGTCAGATGGATAGAAAGACAACTATAACAAAAAGAACCGAGGGAGGGAATGGAGAGTATATTCGGCCAAAGAAGAGAGACTAACGACAAGTCGGAAATAGAGAGCAAGAAAAAAAACAAAAGGAGAAATTTGGCACAGTAGGGAACAGAGTTGACAGGAGCCGACACTATTTTTCCAAAAACCCAAAAACGAAACAAAACCAAAAGAACACCACCAAAATCGATAATGCTCAAAAACTTCCCTACTAGCCGAATTTCTCATACACAAGTTTCCCCATTCGGTTACACCACTCCCAATTTTGCATTCCTTGATTTGCTCTACAATTTCCTCCAACCTCATATTTCAAAATTCCATGATACTCTCTCCTAACAACCCAGATTATCTCCCCGAATCTTTCCTTAACTTCCTCCATGACCATTTCAAATTCCAATTTGCAGAGTTTCAGTCAAGCTCCACCTCTCATGCAGCAAGGAAGTAAAATAAATACTCCCTTGCACAACATGAGACTCGAACCCAAGCTCCCTTGCAACTTGAACCACGCCACTAACCACCTTACCAACCAGCTTCTTGTGTCATATTTTAACCATACATATCTAAAAGGCCTACTATCAAGCACTAAGGGTTTTATTCACTTAAAAACTAAAATTTTTGCTAAAGCCCAGGTTTGAACCTAGGACTACTCCAACATTTCTCAAGACCCTTGACCACTCAAGCAGTTATTTATTTGTGTCCTTCCCTTGCACATCCAAATACTTATGTCCAGCCTTCATTGTTCCCCTGCTCAAGGCCCATTCCTTCTAGGCCCAAATTTGGGGCGTTACAAATTTGTTTATAAATGATAAGGAATACCCTAGCAATATTTTTACACTCTAATGTTTGAAACTATTGAGTAGGTCAATAATGCTTTGTTTGCTCTATCGTATTATTGATCAGAAAAACTAGTTCAAATAAGAGTGAGTAAAAAAAAGTTGTATTAATAATAATTTATGGACACTCCACTGTAGTATTAGGCTAATTAGCTAAGAAGGTAGTTGTTTACTCCATCCATCTCTTTAGTTAAGAGACTTAGCTTTATGAGTGAAATATATTCTGAAACACCCCTCACCCGTATTCAACGTCGGAATAGGGTTACGGACATTACTGAACATATTATACAATTACACTTATATTTTACATATATTTTCAAATTCCAAATAATCATCATTCAATAACATGCATATCATCCCTAGTATAAGCCTACGAGGGCTAAAACATGCATTCGGGGTGGTTCGGGACTAAACCGATAACTTAGAAAACTTTTGAAACACTTAGAAAATTTTGTAAAATACAGGGGACACACGCCCGTGTCACAGGCCGTATGGACATTTGAAATGGGATCACATGTTCGTCTCCCAGCCCGTGTCTGACCCCGTGTAACTCTTTGACATGGGTCACACGACCAGCACACACGCCCGTGTGGTTAGCCTGTGTGCCCTAAAAATGGCCACACATGTAATAGCCCGTTTTTAGTCAAATCAGAACAGTGGTTTCGGGACCAAAAATCCAAAGTCAAAATAATTATTTTTTTATTATTTTAATGTCTAAAGCATGATAATATGTTTGTGTGAAAATTTAGTTAAGAAATTTTATTGTTTGATTAGTCAATTCGATAAAAAGGACTAAATCGCGTAAAGTGCAAAAGTGATGTTCTATTAGCTAATGGTGTCTGATAGTTATGGAACCTTAAAGTAGAGGTCCTTATGTAGTAATTATCCCATTCATAACTTATTGGATGATAGTGGCATGGCATTTGGTGTATTTCTTGAATATTTTTAAGGTTAATTATGGTAATTTGTAAATAATGTTAAATTAAATAAAATAAAACCAAATTTTATCCCATTATCATCTTCTCCAACCAATTGCTAGGGCAACAGAAGCCATTTTTATCCATTTCATTTGGCCAAGCTTCCTAGCTCAATTGTAAGTCTGTTTTTGTCCCGTTTTTAATGATTTCTATGTTTTTGAGATAGTTGCAGCTAGGTCTAGCTAGCCCAGGGACTATTTTGTAAAACTGTTAAAGATTTAGAAAGTTTCCATTGATGATTAAGCATGTTTTTTTTTTTATTTTTGATGATATATTATGAATGTTTGTTGTGAATTATACAAGTTTTGTTAAGTGATTTTTAGTGAAAATGCCAATTAGGGATTAAATTGTAAAAAGTGGAAGCTTTGTGGTTAAAATGTGAAATAAATGAAAAATATGAGCTGCTAGGGACCTAATTATAATTTGGCTAGCATGGGTTGTGGTTGAATCACATTAATTTGTGATTTTATGAAATAAGGACCAAATAGTAAAAGTGGTGAAACAATAGGGGCAAATGTGTAAAAGTGCTTTAAAGTGTGTTTTGGACTAAATTGAATAGAGGGATTGTTAAATAAGCTAAATTTGATATCATATAGATCAAGAAAAGCGAAACTCAGAGTTAGATCGGGGGAAAAACAAAGTACTCGACTAATCGACTTATTTGTCGTTTTACATCCGAGGTAAGTTCGTATATAATAAGCATTGTTATAATTATACTTTAAATGCTTTGATATTGCATAAATCGTGTATACGAGACTACATTTGTAACACCCCAAACCCGGCCTAGAAGTCTAGACCTAATTCAGGATGCTACATTGATCACCGAAGTGATCATAGCAAAATTTAACAAAAACCAGTCGTTCAAATTTCCATTTCTGAAAATATTTATCTCAAAACAAACCAAAACGTTTAATCGTTTAAAAATACCGTTCCCAAATGTAATAAAATCCAATGTACGAACAAATTTTAAAATAGTAATGGTACCACAGTATTATAAATCTTTACAGTTCAAAACCAAATGTAAAAACTAGAAAACACAAACTGCTCAATTGCTGTTTACAAGCCTGTCCGAGACCTCCGCGTACTGAGCCCAACTACAGAATCTAGAACTGTACCTGAAAGGGAAATAGAAGAGGGGGTGAGCTACTCGAGCTCAGTGTGAGATCAAACAAGCTAAACTACCCAAGCAGAAACAGAGAACTAGAAGCAGTTCAAAACCAGAACATACTTACAAACAGATAACAGTTAAGCAAGTTCGCCCAACATCAATCACACACCATATGTACCCTACAGTCATACGGAACAAACAGACACACCTAACCTCACGTGCTATTCAAATACAATAGCAACAGTTCACAAGGCAGTCACACTATCACAATAACAGTTTAGTCAGACATTTATAGAGAAATTCTACAGAAATTGCATAGGCACACGTGCCTTTCAGTCGATCAGTAACACATTCAGTCATATTATCACACTCAGTCATAGTATCACATTCAATGGCCGATCAATCGGACATTTCATCGAAAATAATGCAGTCACATTCGATCACATAGATTCATTCGGATGCATATGAGTGCAAATGAGTTATAAAATAACCCACCCATCCAGCCAACACACCATCTCCGTCCAACCCTACACTTACTGTGGGGATTTAATCAACCCACCCATCCCTGCACTCTGAGTAGGACCTCGAAAAGCCCATCCGACCTTATACTTCATAGGATGTCATCTCGGGTTGCCCGGTAACGATGATCATCAGCATTGTCCTCAACCCTCAGGGAATTGGGACCGCCCTCAACCCTTTGGGAATTGGGGCTAACAGTGTGCAGATAAACTGCCAGTCTCATATATTACGCAGCAAAGCTAGCGTATAAGTTGTACTGTGCAATACGATAAACCGCGATCTGGACATGCGATATGAATCGCGGATCGGATAGTGGTACGTGGCGTAGCTAATGTACATGCGATCTGATGCAATGCGTGTCTGCTATACCGATGAGTTGCGATAAAACCGCGGATCGGATAGTGGTACGTAGCGTAGCTAACGTACATGTGGTACAGTGCAATACGGGGCGTTACAACAGTCATGTTTGACGATGATTCGGCTACTTGTGAGCACTTAGTCTGTGAGATTGAGATAGCTTCGGCTATGTATGGCACTTAGTGTGCGAGATTAAAATAGCTTCGGCTATATATTGGCACTTAGTGTGTGAGATTTCAAGTATTTGACATTATTCTGAATAGGTATGAATTCGTTACGGATTGGTACAGGTATGTACATGAATCGTATGAGCTTTAAATCTAAGAAGTTATGAAGTTTGCATATAAGCATATAGTTAAACTTGTGAAAGGTTTGTTAGTTATCATGAATTACATGTTAATAAGTTCAAATTGATGATTTGTGTATTTATGATTAGTGGAGTTTATTTCATACGAGCTTACTAAGCTATAAAGCTTACTTTGTTTATTTTTACATGTTTTATAGTGATTTCAAAGCTAGCTCAGATTTGGGGATCGTCGTAGACTACGTCACACTATCCTACCATCACTTTGGTATTTTTGAGCTTATGGTTTGGTCATATGGCATGTATAGGATTATTGTAACGTCTCAAAAATTAGGGGCTGTAATTTTGCTTAAAACTCATGTTGTGCTTGAACGGCTAGCTATTTGAGTGTATTTGGGGGTTCTAAGGTGGCCTAGGTTTGAGTCTGAGCTTTGGAAAAATTTTAGTTTTTGGCCCTTAAGAGGAGAGGGCTGGTTGAAGTAGGACTTAAGTATATGTGTGCGTTTAAGTGTCACAAGTGAGCTGGTGTTGTGGTGGCAAGTGGCATGTTGGCATGCATGAGGGAGGGGGTTTGAATCCCATGAATAGCAAAAGGGGGAATTTTATTTTATGAATCGATGGTACAAGAGGTAGAGTTTGGATTAAACTCTACAGAGGAGATTGAAGACTTGGTCAACAATTTCGAATGGGAGGCTAAGAGTGATTCAAGGAGAAAATGGTGGAGTGAATCAAGGAGTTGGGGAAAGTGGGGAGTTGTGCCGTGAGGGGAGACTCAAGCTTAGTCTTTTCGGCTGGGAGGAAATGTTAGGCATTTTTCGGTAGTGGTTGGTGTTGCCGAATTCTCCCTTGCTCTCCGCTCATATTCGGCTTTTGGGTCTTTTCTTCCAAGAAGTATTTTTGGTTGTTTTCCTTGAGGCGATAGAAGGGTGGTAGGCATTTTGCATTTTTATTCTATTGTTCTCTGCATGTTTTGACAATTCTTCTCTTTTGCTTGCGAATCGTCTTTCTTTACAACCTAATTGGGTCGTTCTTTTCCACATCTTTTCTTTCTTACTACTTAACAATTGAGCCTACGGCAAATCACTTATCCTTTCACCCTCCTCTGTGACCGGTTATAGTTTCATCTCTCCCTCTTGGTTGAATGTTCTTGATTTCTCTTGCTAGCCAATTACCCCATCATCTTGTGACCCCATTCTTTTTCTGTTCTTTTCCAGTAGATTCTCTTTGGTTAGGCCGAACACTTCTCATCTACTGGGCTAGCCATTTTCGATTGCACTGCTGATAGGGGGTTGGTCGAGCACTCTTCGGTCCTACCATTTTTGGTAAGTCGATCTTCATAAAAATTTTCTAACAATTGGTATGAGTAATTTGTGGTACCCTTCGTTCTCCTAATTCGAAGGATGTTAGTTGTTTCTATCTAACAAATGTTGGTTACAATCCAGATTCTAGGCAAGGCGTGGATTTGGTTCTGAGCCACGAACGTTGAGAGATTAAAGAACACTCTCATTCAAGCAAGGTAAGGGAGATATTTTGGAGTATGTTCTTTAAGAAGGATGTTACTATAGCGATTTCAGGCTAACAAAGGTTTTCGATGGTTCTAGGTTAGGTGCTTGCGAATTCGGGGAACGATCTAGAAATTAAGGTGTGTAATCGAACACCCACTTTAGTTCTGTTGATGCGATGAATGTAGTTGGGTATTCACACCCTGATGATCTAAGAATCGGCTAAGCCGAAAAACCGATAAGCCGAGACTTCAGAATCTG
The DNA here is from genome assembly GCA_025698515.1 of Gossypium sturtianum. NCBI lineage: Eukaryota > Viridiplantae > Streptophyta > Magnoliopsida > Malvales > Malvaceae > Gossypium > Gossypium sturtianum. The sequence continues at coordinate 44,259,443 of CM046953.1, read as the reverse complement.
AGATCTCCCGAGCGTGCGAATGCTCGTAGGGGATAAATCGAGCCACAATCGTTGGCGCTAGATCGTTGAGGCCGCCGCGAACATTTCGGTGGGTTTTGGTCGTAATGGGCCTCGATGGGCCATGGGGGCCCAATGGGCCCCATAGGGGTAAAGTCCCCAGTAAAACGATAACAATGAACTAGGCTGCAAAGTTCACTTAGCCGCAACCGGTATTGGGCAGTGTGAGCCACACAGGCGTGTGGGCCCACTTGGGCCGAAAATTGGGCTTTGGGCCCAATTGCACCGTTTCATCTAAAAAGGGTGCTTGCGTTGCTCGAGACGACTACAGGCTTTCAGAAAGGCCGATACTGAACTAAATTACCGAAATACCCTCGATAGGTAAATTACTGAAATACCCTCGATGGGAAAATTATTGAAATACCCTCAATGGGTGAAAATACTAGAATACCCTCGATGGGTAAAAATACTTAAATACCCCCGAGAGGTGATTTACCAATTTACCCCCAACTGACCAAATGACCGCTATACCCTTAGTGGTAGTATTAGTGATGTATGTGTAATAATTGTATGATTGATTATGATTGTGATGAACTGCATACATGGGTTATTTATGACATGACATACTGCATTGGGTTGGGTTATGGATTTTGGAGGAAGCACTGTACTGGTGGCTCTGCCACATTTTCCTGATTGAGTGGCTTTGCCACGTATACTGATTTTAGTGGCTCAGCCATGTATACTGTTATTAGTAGCTTTGCTGCGTTGTCATTAGCAGCTAGACTGCGTTATTGGTGTGCTGGTTGGGTGGGTTGACTTGGTCCCCACATGGTGTGTTGGTTGTACGGGTGGTGTGTTTGCTGGATAGGGTTGGGTTACATGTCTGTTTTGCATATCATAGGGCTTAGGCCCAGACTGTTACTGAATAGGGCTTAGGCCTAGACTGATATTGTATGGGCTTGGGCCCAGACTATGACTATAATAGGGGATACACACTGAGTTCTCGTAACTCACCCTTTTCTTTAACTGTGTAGGTAATCCCGAGCCTTAGAGGATTTGGAGCTGCGAGGGACTCGGAGGTGGCCACACGTCCGACATGCTTTAAAGTTAAACTTAGCGACTTTACTTATTTTATTTTAATTTATTGGGTTAATAATTATTTAACAAGGCCATTGGGGATTTTTTTTTAACTTTTATATGGTGTTTCTTTTAATTTCAACCTGCTAGTCTATTAAACATGGGTTTTTTAAACAATAACTACTGTTTTCAAAATATCATGTTTCCGCAACTGTTTTGAATTAAACTTCCGCAATAAACAAGGTTTTAAAAATAATAATATTTTGCAAGAGAATGACTTTGAGTAAATCTTGTTTTGAAAATAAGCAACAAAATCTGAGGTTCTAGATGGTAGAAAGTTTCAAATTGTAGAAGGATTTCCAATGAAAGCATAGTTTTCAAACAACACTTCAATGTGACACGTTAGATCCGATCATAACGTCTAGGCCAGATTTGGCGTGTTACATTTATTGGTATCCGAGCTAGGTTGCAAAACTCGGCTATGGAATGGGTTTTGAAAAATTTTTGAACTATTTAAATTTTTGGTTGGAAAGTAATGTTGTTCTTGAAAGTGTGGCACACCGAGTCTCCGGCACCAAATCAGTAAGTTCTCTGACACTGCACTCTGTTATAAACTGAAATAACTATACTGAGGAACTACTAGGGATAGTGGTAGACTGAAACTCCTTAGTTAGAGAAACTGAGACTATAGGAGACTGTAAACTGTAGTAAAAATTCGATCTACGAAAACAACCCTAATTACTATTTTTCATAAAATATCTGTTAATGATTATGGGATTTATAAGCTGATTCATAAAACTTTTAAATCAGATAAATACGCTACATCGATATGAGCACAAGAGGTCGCGGAAGGGGTACACGTGGCCGTGGTAGAGTCCGAGGTGCTAAGGCTGGGTCCTCAGCATCAGGACATATGCCTGATAGGGAAGCACCAGCCTCACCAGTGACTGAGACGAGGTCTCATGACCGAGCCGGTGGGGATGATGCCCTGTCCCAAGCGATGTTGCGGGTTCTTGAAAGGCTTGCTGGAGCAAGTACTGTGTCAGTGGGCCGAGGGTCAATTTCTGAATGATTCTGGTCGAATGGGGCGGAAATTTTTAGGGGCATCTCTGGTGTAGCCCCGAATGTGGCAAAATATTAGTTAGAGGCTGTCGAGCGAATAATGGATGACCTCAATTGTACGGTGGAGCAAAAATTGAAAGGAACAGTGTCTTTACTGCGAGATGAGGCGTATCAATGGTGGCTTACCGTGAGGGAAGGCACGCAGGCCGACCATTTGACATGTCGGGGCAAGTTATGTGGATGCCCGGAGGAAGAAATTTTTGAGTCTGATCTAGGGAAATAAGTCTGTAGCAGAGTATGAGACAGAGTTTCTGCGGTTGAGCCGGTATGCTCGGGGCATAGTCGCGACTGAGTATGAGTGCTGCGTGCATTTCGAGGATGGTCTCCGAGATGAGTTGCGGGTACTGATAGCCCCGCAGAGGGAAAGAGACTTTGTTGCCCTGGTTGAGAAGGCAAAGATTTCCAAGGATGTGAAACGCTCAGAGCGTCAGAACCGTGAGCAAGATAGGGGTAGAAGTAAGAGGAATTTTGGGCCCTCAAGTTCTTCTGGTGAGCTTAAGAAGAGGCCTAGGTTTGATGGGCCAGCCTAAGCTGGGGTTCCTGTTGTTGCTGTCAAACCGCAGCCTTGCACTGGGTGCAGGAGATCTCATTTGGGTGAGTGGTGGAAAAGAACTAGGGCGTGGTTCAGATGTGGGTCCAGGGATCATCAGGTTAGAAACTATACTCAGAGGCCCGTTCATATGCAAGCTGCAGGTCAGGGCTATGTGCAGCCAGGGAGAGGTGGTCAGCAGCCACCGAGAGGCTGTGGTCCAGCCAGAGGGGGAAATTGTTTGGGACGAGGTCGTGGAGCACCGGGTAGAGGTGCTGGTAACACAGAGGCGAGACAGCTAGCGTTGGTCTATGCTGCTCGGCGTCGAGAGGATGGCGACGCTCCTGATGTCATAACTGGTACGTTTCTCATTCATAATGTACCATATACCGCTTTAATTGATATTGGGTCTATGCACTCATATGTTGCTTGTACTGTGTCTGGAACATTGGGCATACAATTTGAAATTACTGATAGGGAAATGTCAGTGATTAGTCCACTGGGACAGTCGGTTAAAGTGAATAAACTGTTTAGAGATGTGCCCCCAGAGGTCCAAGGGGTTGTCTTTTCGGGGGATTCGATGGAACTGCCGTTTGGCAAATTTGATCTCATTTTGGGCATGGATTGGTTAGTGAAACACCGTGCGAATTTGGATTGCGCTGCTAAGCGTATGGTATTGAAGTGTTCGGAGGTTGAGGAGGTGGCCATGATAGGGGAGCGAAGGGATTTTTTATCTAATGTAATCTCAGCACTAAGGGCCGAGAAACTGGTTCGCAAAGGTTGCGAGGCGTTCCTAGCTTATGTCAGCACATCTGATTTTAAATATTCGTCTGTTGGGGATGTCAGAACGGTAAAGGAGTTTCCGGATGTATTTCCCGAAGAGCTTCCGGGGTTGCCACCAAACCGTGAGGTTGAATTCGGCATTGAACTCCTACCGGGAACAGCTCCGGTGTCCATCGCCCCTTATAGGATGGGGCCGAAAGAGCTGGTAGAATTAAAGGCTCAAATCCAAGAGCTACTGGACCGTGGATTCATTCGACCGAGTGTGTCTCCTTGGGGAGCACCAGTATTGTTCGTGAAGAAGAAGGATGGGTCCTTGCGCATGTGTATTGATTATCGTCAATTTAATAAACTAACGATTAAGAACAAGTACCCGTTACCAATGATAGATGATCCGTTTGACCAGCTACGAGGAGCTTCGATTTTCTCCAAGATAGATCCTAGATCGGGGTACCATCAGCTAAGGGTTAAGGAGGTGAATGTGTACAACACTGCATTCCAGACTCGTTATGGACATTACGAGTTTCTGGTCATGCTGTTTGGGTTAACGAATGCACCAGATGCTTTCATGGATATGATGAACCTGGTCTTCCAACCCTATTTGGACCGGTTTGTGGTGGTGTTTATAGATGATATTCTAGTGTATTCGAGAACCGAGGAGGAGCATGGTTCGCATCTCCGAATTGTTCTGCAAATACTGAGAGAAAAGAAGCTTTATGCCAAGTTCAGCAAGTACGAGTTTTGGCCGCGAGAGGTGACATTTTTGGGTCATGTTGTGTCTGCCGAGGGGATTAAGGTTGATCCTCAGAAAATTGAGGCCGTATTAGACTGGAAACCACCAAAGACTGTATCCGAGATCTGAAGTTTTCTGGGTCTGGCAGGGTATTATAGAAGGTTCGCAGAGGGGTTCTCACTGATTGCTGCACCCCTAACTAAGTTACTGCGTAAAGGGGTACCGTTTAATTGGACTGATAAACAGCAGGAGAGTTTTGAAAAACTGAAGAAGATTCTGACTGAAGCTCCGGTATTAATACAGTCAGAGGCTGGAAAGGAGTTCATTGTCTACTGTGATGTATCGTACACGGGTTTGGGTTGTGTGCTAATGCAAGGGGGTAAGGTGGTGGCTTATGCTTCTCGTCAGCTTAGGTCGCACGAGGTGAATTACCCCACCCATGACTTTGAGTTAGCTGGGGTGGTGTTTGCACTAAAGATTTGGAGACATTACTTGTACGGGGAGAAGTCGATCATTTATACCGACCATAAAAGCCTCAAGTACCTCCTTACTCAGAAAGAGTTGAATCTTAGGCAACGAAGGTGGATAGAGTTGCTTAAGGATTATGATTGCTCGATTGAGTATCATCCGGGAAAAGCTAACGTAGTAGCGGATGCACTGATTCGTAAGGTTGTATCTGATCTAAGAGTAATGTTAGCTCGTCTCAGCCTGTTTGAGGATGGTAGTCTGTTAGCTGAACTTCAAGTGAAACCGACTTGGATTGATCAAATTAAAGAGAAACAGTTGTTGGATGAATCATTGATTCCTCGTTTCTGACTGGGGAGGAAGGGAGAAACTGTGGACTTTGGGCTAAATAGTAAGGGAGTATTATGCTTCCGTGGGAGAGTTTGTGTACAGAGGGATTCTGAGAAAAGGCAGTCCATACTGCGGGAAGCGCATAGTAGTCTATACGCTATGCATCCTGGTGGGAACAAGTTATACCGAAACATGCGTGAACTATACTGGTGGCCAGGGCTTAAGCGTGAGGTTACCGATTTCGTAGGTAAGTGTTTGACATGCCAGCAAGTGAAGGCTGAGCATCAACTGCCTTCTGGATTACTGCAACCTGTAAAAATTCCACTCTGGAAGTGGGAGAGGGTAACCATGGATTTTGTTAGTGGGCTACCCCTGACGCCTACTAAGAAAGATTCGGTATGGGTCATTGTTGATCGACTGACTAAATCTGCCCACTTCATACCGGTCCGCACCGATTATTCGTTGAAGAAGTTGGCCAAGTTGTACGTGGCTGAGATTGTAAGGTTACATGGGGTACCAGTGTCTATCATTTCAGACAGGGACCCTAGATTCACATCACGGTTCTGGAAGGTGTTACACGAAGCTTTGGGTACAAGGTTAGATTTTAGCACGGCATTTCATCCGCAGACTGATGGTCAGTCGAAGAGGGTAATTCAGGTTTTGGAAGACATGTTGAGAAGTTGTGTAATTGATTTCAAGGGCAGTTGGGAAGACTATCTGCCATTAGCGGAATTCGCTTATAACAACAGCTACCAATCCAGTATTCAGATGGCACCGTACGAGGCGTTATATGGTCGTAGGTGTCGTACCCCTACTTGTTGGGCAGAACTGGGTGAGCAGTGAATATTGGGGCCAGAACTAGCTTCTGAAACCGAGGAGAAAGTAAAAGTGATCCGTGATCGGTTAAAAGAAGCATCAAATAGGCAGAAGTCATACGCTGATTTAAAGCGTAAAGAGATTGAGTACGCAGTGGGAGATTATGTCTTCTTAAAGGTCTCACTATGGAAGAAGATTCTGAGATTTGGGCGAAAAGGCAAGCTGAGCCCTAGATTTATCGGACCTTACCGGATATTAAAGCGTGTGGGACCAGTCGCTATCAGCTGGAACTGCCTCCTGAGTTAAATCGTATACATAATGTGTTTCACGTCTTTATGCTAAGGCAATACCGTTCTGATTCCTCGCATATAGTGCTGGTGGAGGAGATCGAGGTTAGACCTGATCTGACTTTTGAGGAAGAACCGGCGTAGATATTGGATCGAGATGTTAAAGTGTTAAGAAGAAAATCTGTCCCGTTAGTCAAAGTGCTTTGGCATAATCACGGTTTAGAGGAAGCCACGTGGGAGCCTGAGGAGGCAATGCAACAACAATACCCTCACCTCTTCTGACCAGGTAAATTTCGAGGCTGAAATTTCTTTAAGGGGGTAGAGTTGTAATGTCCCAAAAATTAGGGGTTGTAATTTTGCTTAAAACTCATGTTGTGCTTGAACGGCTAGCTATTTGAGTGTATTTGGGGGTTCTAAGGTGGCCTGGGTTCGAGTCTGAGCTTTGGAAAAATTTTAGTTTTTGGCCCTTAAGAGGAGAGGACTGGTTGCAGTAGGACTTAAGTATATGTGTGCGTTTAAGTGTCACAAGTGAGCTGGTGTTGTGGTGGAAAGTGGCATGTTGGGCACGCATGAGGGAGGGGGTTCGAATTCCATGAATAGCAAAAGGGGGACTTTTATTTTATGAATCGATGGTACAAGAGGTAGAGTTTGGATCAAACTCTACAGAGGAGATTGAAGACTTGGTCAACAATTTCGAATGGGAGGCTAGGAGTTATTCAAGGAAGAAATGGTGGATTGAATCAAGGAGTTGGGGGAAGTGGAGAGTTGTGTCGTGAGGGGAGACTCAAGCTTAGTCTTTTCGGCTGGGGGGAAATGTTAGGCAATTTTCGGTAGTGGTTGGTGTTGCCGAATTCTCCCTTGCTCTCCTCTCATATTCGGCTTTTGGATCTTTTCTTCCAAGAAGTATTTTTGGTTGTTTTCCGTGAGGCGATAGAAGGGTGGTAGGCATTTTGCATTTTTATTCTATTGTTCTCTGCACGTTTCGACAATTCTACTCTTTTGATGCCGACTCCTCTTTCTTTACAACCTAATTGGGTCGTTGTTTTCCACATCTTTTCTTTCTTACTACTAAACAATTGAGCCTACGGCAAATCACTTGTCCTTTCACCCTCCTCTATGACCGATTATAGTTTCATCTATCCCTCTTGGTTGAATGTTCTTGATTTCTCTTGTTAGCCGATTACCCCATCATCTTGTGACCCCATTCTTTTTCTGTTGTTTTCCCGTAGATTCTCTTTGGTTTGGCCAAACACTCCTCATTTACTGGGCTAGCCATTTTCGATTGCACTGCTGATAGGGAGGTTGGTCGAGCACTCTTCGGTCCTACCATTTTTGGTAAGTCGATCTTCATAAAAAATAACTGACAATCGGTATGAGTAAGTTGTGGTACCCTTTGTTCTCCTAATTCGAATGTTACCTTTTGTTGATGGGATGTTAGTTGTTTCTATCTAACAAATGTTGGTTACAATCTAGATTCTAGGCAAGGCGTGGATTTGGTTCTGAGCCACGAACATTGAGAGATTAAAGAACACTCTCATTCAAGCAAGGTAAGGGAGATATTTTGGAGTATGTGCTTTAAGGAGGGTGTTACTATAGCGATTCAAGGCTAACAAAGGTTTTCGATGGTTCTAGGTTTGGTACTTGCGAATTCGGGGAACGATCCAGAAATTAAGGTGTGTAATCGAACACCCACTTTAGTTCTGTTAATGCGATGAATGTAGTTGGGTATTCACACCCTGATGATCTGTGAATCGGCTAAGCTGAAAAACCGATAAGCCGAGACTTTGGCATCTGAGATCTCCCGAGCGTGCGAACGCTCGTAGGGGATAAATCGAGCCACAATCGTTGGCGCTAGATCGTTGAGGCTGCCACGAACATTTCAGTGGGTTTAGGTCGTAATGGGCCTCGATGGGCCATAGGGGCCCAATGAGCCCCACGGGGGTAAAGTCCCCAGTAAAACGATAACAATGAACCGGGCTACGAAGTTCAGTTAGCCGCAATTGATATTGGGCAGTGTGGGCCACACGGCGTGTGGGCCCACTTGGGCCAAAAATTGGGCTTTAGGCCCAATTGCACCGTTTTGTCTAAAAAGGGTGCCTGCGTTTCTCGAGATGACTATAGGCTTTTGGAAAGGCCGATACCGAACTAAATTATCGAAATACCCTTGATGGGTAAATTACCGAAATACCCTCGATGGGTAAATTACTGAAATACCCTCAATGGGTGAAAATATTAGAATACCCTCGATGGGTAAAAATACTGGAATACCCCCGAGGGGTGATTTACCGATTTACCCCCAACCGACCAAATGACCGTTATACCCTTAGTGGTAGTATCAGTGATGTATGTGTAATAATTGTATGATTGATTATGATTGTGATGCACTGCATACATGGGTTATTTATGACATGACATACTGCATTGGGTTGGGTTATGGATTTTGGTGGAAGCACTGTACTGGTGGCTCTGCCACGTTTTCCTGATCGAGTGGCTTTTCCACGTATACTGATTTTAGTGGCTCAGCCATGTATACTGTTATTAGTAGCATTGCTGCATTGTCATTAGCAGCTAGACTGCGTTATTAGTGTGCAGGTTGGGTGGGTTGACTTGGTCCCCACATGGTGTGTTAGTTGGTACGGGTGGTGTGTTGGCTGGATAGGGTTGGGTTAAATGTCGGTTTTGCATATCATAGGGCTTAGGCCCAGACTGTTACTGAATAGGGCTTAGGCCCAGACTAATACCATATGGGCTTGGGCCCAGACTGTGACTGTAATAGGGGATACACACTGAGTTCTTGTAACTCACCCTTTTCTTTAATTGTGCAGGTAATCCCTAGCCTTAGAGGATTTGGAGCTGCGAGGGACTCAGATGTGGCCACACGTCCGACATGCTTTAAAGTTAAACTTAGCGACTTTACTTATTTTATTTTAATTTATTGGGTTAATAATTATGTAACAAGGCCATTTGGGATTTTTTTTTTTAACTTTTATATGGTGTTTCTTTTAATTTCAACCTGCTAGTCAATTAAATATGGGTTTTTTATACAATAACTACTGTTTTCAAAATATCACGTTTCCGCAACTATTTTGAATTAAACTTCTGCAACAAACAAGGTTTTAAAAATACTAATATTTTGCAAGAGAATGACTTTGAGTAAATCTTGTTTTGAAAATAAGCAACGAAATCTGAGGTTTTAGATTGTAGAAAGTTTTAAATTGTAGAAGGATTTCCAATGAAAGCATAGTTTTCAAACAACACTTTGGTGTGACACGTTAGATCCGGTCATAACGTCTAGGCCAGGTTTGGGGTGTTACAATTATGGTAATTTTCATATGTATTTTGGTAGTGAGTTTTGCCATTTGAGATGCCTTGTGAGTGGTCATGTTTTGGTTTGTATATATATAGCCATGAGACTTGGCTTAACTTGGTTAGTTTGGTTATGTATATATAAAATTGTGCATATGGCTTATGTAATGTGATTGAGGTTGATTTTTGCAATGTTATTGATAGTTGATATTATAGATGTCAAATGGTTGATAATTGAGAAGCTATGTGCTTGTGGATTGGTGCATGAAATTGCATGTTTGGAAAATGTGTAATTGGTATGATTTGAATGAGGAAAACATGAGTTTATAAGCATGTTAGTTGTTGGAATTGTGATGGTATGAATGATGTTTGATTGAGGTTGTTTAAATGTTTTTAAGTGTTATGTTTTGGTGCCATGGAATTTGGTATAGGTGTGCATAAGATAGGGTGGCAAAATGGCTTGGTAAATAGCCTATTTTTGTCCACACGGGAAGAGACACGGGCGTGTGTCTCATCCGTGTGTGACACACGGTCATGTTACACGGCCGTGTGTCCCCTGGTGTTGAAATTAAAATTGTAATATCCCGGGTTAAGGGCTATTTTGTTGTTGCATGTTATTGCATGTGTTTAGTGTGCTGTGTTGCTATTTCGGTGTTTTAGGGGCTTAATTGTGGGCTAGGAGTGTGCCTGGGTAGGTAGGAAAATTTTGGTTTTTGGGTGCTAGGTGAAGGAGCCGAGGAAGTCAGGGTTTAAGAAAATAATTTGTTGTTTTGTTGCACAAGTAAGGAGCTAGCTTAGTGGCAAAGCATGCGCTACATGGGGGAGCTTGGTGTGGCGTCATCTACATGGAGTGGAGGTCTAGTGTTCGAGCTGCGAATTCCTCATTTTGGCTACATTTTGGGACGGCATGGAGGAGAGGTAGAAGGCTAGTGAAATTCTACCTTGGACCAAGTCATACTTTTCAAATGAAAGGTGGAGAGCATTTGTAGGAGGGTGACTTGGTCATGCATGTTTGAATGAGTGGTTGGGAGTCTTTGGAGGGTTGTGGCGAATTTTTGGAGAGGTATGGGAAGGGGACGGCTTGGTAGTGTGTTGTGGAGGAGTGCGAATTCCACTTTAGCATTTTGCTGGTTTCGGTCAAAGGTGGTAAGCCAGAATTCTTTTTCTTTTTGTCAATTTCCTAAACCGAATTTCAAGTAAAACTCTTCCACTTTTGTTTCTTGAAACCGAAATCCCAAGCAACTCTATTGCCGAATTTTGTAGGTGGTTTTCTACATCTTGTGTTGGCTAGCCGAATGCCCTCCCCACTCTTCTTCTTTCTTTCATTTTGAGTTAAGCCAAATCATCTTACCTTGTTCTTCTAATTTTCGTTTTTCCCTTTTCCATACCATTTAGCCAAACCCATCCTTCAAAACTCTCTTCTCATTTCTTCTTTTGGCAAACTGAAACTACTTTCATTCCATCCATTTCTCCCTTTCTCAATTGCCATTGCCGAAACTACATTTTTCTCACTTCTTTTCTTTCTCTTCCACTCAAGCCGAACGCTAGAGGTGATAAACACTTAAAGTCGTTTTCTTTCTTCTTTCTTTGGAAGCCTTGACCGAATCTATCCCCTCTTCTAGTGGTGTTTACGTTGGCCGATTAAGGGTTGGTGATTGAGGTAAGTGCTAGCCGAATATTTTCTTTCTTTTCTCACTCGTACTCTATCGATTTGGGTTTTGTTAAGAGTTGTATATGACAACTATTGATGAGTGTTATCTCTTATGTGGGAACCGATTGCATCATAGGACAAAGGGGACTTCAAGCGATCAAGTGGAACTTTCTACCTTTGCTTAACCATTTGATAGGTGGTGGTAAGAAGATTATCTGTTAGTCTATTCTTTTGGATTTCAATAAGATAAGGCTTCAAGTGTTTTAACTGTTTCTTTTTAGGGGTGGCCGATTGTTAAAGGAGAACCACCGCTTGGTTCAAGATTTGGTAGGAAATCAAATCTAACATAAAGGTAAGGGTTCGATATTAACCCTTTGGTTAATTGATGTTGGCCGAATGTTAGGGATGCCTAACCCTTATGTTTGGCCGATTGTAGGAGCTAGTACTCGAGGGATTTAGATCGCTTCGTTGGGATTTTAGACTCGTATTACAGTGTGTAAACTAACACACTTCCGCTTAGTAATATGATTGATAACCTGTGTGATAATTAATGAAACAGTTGATGATTGATATGATACCCTAATGGGTATGATCTTGGACTCGTAAGTCAAGATTATTATTGTTATGAGATTACCGATGATCTATATGATACCATGGCTATGGATATATGTGACATGGGATATGAGGTTAGGCATATTAGCATGATATGCATGATTTGTATGATATGCATGATTACATGAGTATGGTATGTTGATGGGTGATATGAGTGGAGGGAGCGGTGATATTTTGTGTCGACGTGAGCACCAGTTGTTTTGGTAACACACTTTGTGACTTTGGGTCACCGTGAGGTTTGGCACCTCCAGAGGTTTGGCACCTCATTGCGACTCGTCCCTCGTGGTTAACACCACCGTGGGTTGGCCCCACATGAGATATGGGATCGTCGCTAGTGATTGGGTATCACACGATGGGTTGGCCCCATCATTCGATTATTGTGACTACGGTCACCAAAGTTTTGGTACCACATTTGTGTCTTTGGGACACCGCAGGTTGGGCACCTCATTGCGACTCGTCCCCGTCGTGGTTTGACACCACCGTGGGTTGGCCCCACTTGAGATACGGGATCGTCTGCTAGTGATTGGGTATCACACGATGGGTTGGCCCCATCATTGGATTTGTGACTTCGGGTCACCGGCTTTGGTAGCACAAACGTGTCTTTGGGACACCAGTGGTTTGGCACCACATTGATGGATATTGTGTCTTTGGGACACCAGTGTTTTGGTAACACATTTTGACTATATGTCACCAGTGGTTTGGCACCACCAAAGGTTTGGTACCACACGGGGTAGAAAAGGCGTCACGGATGGTTAGGATCGGGTTGCGTTAATTATGTTGCTATGTATGATGTGTGTTAGCATGTTGTGTTATCGGGAGCGGGATTTATACATCGAGTCATTCGACTCACCCTCTCCTTTGATATTTCAGTGACTCGTAGACGCGGACATGGAGCCGGATGGACTCGGGTGCACATGCCATGCTTTAATAAAAGTTTTGCTCGGACTATTCAATTTGGGTACTTTAACTTATTTACTTTTAGTTGGGTTTTAGTTTGGATTTGTAAAAGGCCTTTGATTTATGTTTTATGATGGTTATGGTTTAATTAGATTCTTAACCTGCTTAACAAATAACTTGGTATGAAATTTTACTAAAAATTTGGAAGGATAATGTTTTCAAAACTATAACGCAATGTGTTTTAAACTATACCATCGGGTATCTCACTATGTTTTGTTATAAAGTAAACTCAAATGATTTTCAAATCAAACTCGACTTTCTACTAAGTCAAAAATGTTTTAAAATAGCACTAAGAAACTATTGGAATTACTAAATGAAACCAAATCGTTTTTAACTATATACTTTGGATAAGTTTTCAAAATCTAATCAAACAAGCCTACTCCAATTTTCCTCAAATTCACTATGTTTTCACCCCGCTTTTAAACGAAAAATCTGATCACTCAAAAACGTTTTTCCCGTAACATACCGCATTCTGGACGTGGTGTCCCGTCCGAGTTTGGGGTGTTACAATTGTGGTATCGAGCCAAGTTCAAAGGCTTTACTGTGGGCCCGAGGCCCAAAAAGTTTTTAAGAGTTATTTTAAGTGTTTGTATGGTTTGAAAGGCATGGCACCGAGTCTCCTACACTTGATTCGCCTGTAAGTACCCTTACTATTGCTCGTGAATTGATTGGATGTGATATGATTTGATGAATAGCAATAGTATACTACTTTAGAGATTGAAACGATAGGATTCTCAGAACTCGCGAGAACAAATCTCCTTAAATATTCATAAGATTTGCCTTAAAATAGTGGAATATATGCTGATGCATAAAACTCTTAATCGAGATCACGTAGAAAGATTAGTCATGAGCACTCGAGGCGGACGTGGTCGTAATACTCGTGGTAGAGGTAGGGGTAGGATGACGCTTCAACCTCGTAGGATCCGGTCGTGGGTCGAAAATGAGATACCGGCCCGCCACCACCGGAGGTGGTGAGTTCCAAGATCGATCGGGACGATGCGGTGGTCACGAGCGATCTTTGCGAGTGTTGGAAAGGGTAGCCGGTGTAGGTGGTGGTGCGGGAGCTAGGATATTCAGTGCTCGAGCGACTTCGCAAATGGGGCCGAATTCTTTCGAGGTGTATCTGGTGTCGCTCCCAAAGATCGCCGAGTATTGGCCGGAGGCAACCGAGCGGATCATGGATGATCTGACTTGATCAAGAAAGAGAAGTCAAGGGCATCGTGACGCTTCTCCGGGATGAGTCATATCGATGGTGGCTCACGGTTCGAGATGAAGTGGCGCAGAGGATCCGACATGGGATTATTTCAGTATTTGCATATCAAAAGAAATACATCGGAGCTAGTTATATTGACTCCCAGTGGAAGGCATTTCGAGGCTTGTTCAGGGAGTAAATCTTTTAGTACGAGTGCCGAAGTTCCTGGTGAGTAGGTATGCCAGGGCATTGTGGCCACCGAGCATGAGAGGTGTGTTCGTTTCGAGGATGGTCTCAGAGACGAATTGAGATCGCGATTGCTCCTCGGCAGGAGCGAGTTTGTTGTCTTAGTTGAGAAGGCTAAGGTAGCCGAGGGAGTTAAGGAGTCGCGAGACAGGCATGGACGTAAATAGGCATAAGAGGAGCTTTGGGTCTTCTGGATCGTCGAGTAATCCGCAGAAGAGAGCTAGACCGAGTGGGCCGAATCAGTCTGCTAGGTTTGTTGCTGCTAGGCGGGACCGCCGCAGTGAATCGCATGTGGGAAATCTCATTGGGGTGGTTGCTGGACTGGAGGAAAGGGTTGCTTTGAGTGTGGTTCTCTAGAGCACCGTGTGAGGGACTGTCCGCGTAGGTGGGCCAGGATTCATCCCGAGAGTCGTACGTAATCGGGCTCAGAGGTAATGGACCGCCACCGCAAAGGGGCCGTGGTAATGGCGAGAGGTGGTAATGGTTCGTCGGGGCCGTGGAGCACCGCAGAGGTGCGGTAGTTCTGATGCGATACCGGATTAGTGTATCTTTGCGAGGCGCCGGAGGAGGGCGACGCACCTGGACGTCATAACCGGTGACGTTTTTGATTTTTGGTTCTCCTTATACCGCTTTGATTGATGTGGGTTCAACGCACTCTTATGTTGCCGATAGTATAGTAGAGACCATGGATTTAGACTCGAGATATCTTCTAGGCGGATGACCGTGATTAGCCCTCTAGGTCACTCTGTAGTAGTAGATAAACTGTTTGAGAGGTACCCTAGAACTCCAAGGGGTAGTGTTTGTCTTGATCCGATGGAACCGCCGCTTTGGGAGTTCGATCGATTCTTGGGATGGACTGGTTGGTCAAGTACCGTGCGAAGTTGGATTGCGCGCCCAAGCGCATGGTTCTTAAGACGGTTGAGGGTGATGAGGTGGCTATGATAGGTAATAGGAGGGATTACTTATCAAATGTGGTATCCGCTCCAAAGCGGAGAAGATGGTCGAGAAGGGTCGTGAAGCATATGTAGTTCATGTGTATGCCTTGGAGGCTAAAGAGTCCGTGGAGAAGGTTCGCATCTTGTTAAGGAATTTGCTTGATGTGTTTCTGAGGAGCTTAGGGTTTGCCGCCGATCGCGAGGTAGAGTTCGGGATAGATCTATTACCCGAATCTGCGCCGGTGTCTATTGCTCCGTATAGGATGGCGCCAAAGGAATTGGTGGAGCTTAAGGCTCGAGATCCGTGGAGTTATTGGATCGAGGTTTTATTAGGCCTAGTGTTTCGCCGTAAGGTGCGCGCGGTACTCTTTGTCAAGAAGAAAGATGGCACGATGCGGATGTGTATAGACTACATCGCTTGCTTGAATAAGTCGACGATTAAAAACAAGTATCCGCTGCCACGGATAGATGACTTGTTTGATCACCAAGGGTGTTGCGGTATTTTCAAAGATCAACTTGAGGTCCGGTATCACCATTAAGAGTTAAGGAGGTCGATATCCATAAAACAAATTTTCGGACTCGGTATGGGCACTACGAATTTTTGGTAATGCCGTTCGGGTTGACTAACGCCCTGCGGCGTTTATGGATATGATGAATAGGGTGTTTCAACAATATCTGGATCGGTTCGTCGTGGTTTTCATGTGAGACGACATCTTGGTGTACTCAGGGCGACGAGGAAGAGCATGATAAGCATTTGCGAGTGGTGTTGCGATTTTGAGGAAAAGCAACTCATGCTAAGTTCGGTAAGTGTGAGTTCGCTTAGGGAAGTGACTTTCTTGGGTCATGTAGTGTCGGTGAGGGGATTCGAGTAGATCCTCGTAAGATTGAGGCGCTTTTGGATTGGAAGCCGCCTAAGTCGCTGGGTGAGATTCGGAGTTTTCTCTGGTTTGGCCGGATACTACCGAAGGTTTGTTGAGGGTTTTTCGTTGATAGCAGCACTGATGACCAAGTTGCCGAGGAAAGAAGTTCCGCTTTGTATGGACCGAGAAACAATGTGGAAAGCTTCGATAAGTTAAAGAAGATTTTGACCGAGGCTCCGGTTTTGATACAACTTTGAGGCCGGTAAGGAATTCACGATGTATTGTGACGCATCACATACGGGTTTGGGTTGTGTCTTGATGCAAGAAGGTAAGGTTGTGGCTTACGCTTCTCGACACCGAGGTCACATGAGGTCAACTATCCGACGCGACGATTTGGAGCTAGCGGCCGTAGTCTTCGCCTTAAAGATTTGGAGGCACTACTTGTACGGAGAGAGATCGATAGTCTACACCGACCATAAGAGTCTAAAGTATCTCCGACTCGTAAGGATTTGAATTTGAGGCGCCGCAGATGGGTTGAGTTGCCGAAAGATTATGACTGCTCGATTGAGTATCATCCGGCAAGGCTAACGTGGTGGCCGACGTTGAGCCGTAAGGTTGTTTCGGACTTAAGAGCATTGTTTGCCCACTTGAGTTTGTATGACGACGGAGTATTCTCGCGTAATCTGCGAGTTAAGCCTACTTGGGTTGAGCGATCGAGAGAAACAGCTTAGAGGATGAGGTTACGAGGGCGCGAAGGTTGCAAGTGCGAATGGTGGTTTGGAGGTTACAAACTTGTCTAGTGATGAGGTGTTGTGTTTTCGTGATAAGGCTTGTATGCCTAAAGATGTTGAGTAGGCGAAGATTCTTCAGACGCACATAGCAGCCCTTATGCTATGCATCCTGGAGGTAGCAAGATGTATAGGGATCTTAGAGAGCGCTTTTGGTGGCCTTGGCTTGAAGAAAGAGGTGACAGAGTTTGTTGGGAAGTGTCCGACTTGTCACAGTCAAGGTGAACATCGCTGCCGCGTCGGGTTTGCTTCACCGTGAAGATTCCTCGATGGAAGTGGGAAAGGATAACCATGGATTTCGTCGAAGGAGTTACCGCTTACGCCAAGCAAGAAGGATTCATTTTGGGTAGTGGTGGATCGTTCGACTAAATCACCACTTTATTCCGGTGAGGGTTGACTACTCACTTCGTGTCGGCGGCCGTATGTGTGTCGAGATAGTAAGGTTGCATGGTGTGCGGCTTTCGATAATCTCGGATAGGGATCCCAGATTTACGTCAAGGTTTTGGAAAGCGTTGCATCGCTTTGGGTACGCGTTTGGATTTCAAAGACGGCTTTTCACCCGCGAAATCGACGGTCAATCGAAAGGGTTATTCGGATCTTAGAGGATATGCTTTGAGAGGTTGTGTCCTGGATTTCGTGGGTAGTTGGGAGGAGTTTTTGCCATTAGTCGAGTTTGCCTACAACAACGCTTACCAAGCGAGCATCAAGATGGCACCGTATGAGGCGTTGTATGGTAGGAAGTGTCGCTCACCTACGTGTTGGACTGGAGTTAGGAGAACGCCGCTTGTTGGGACCCGAGTTGGTTGCGGAGACCGAAGACAAGGTTAAGTTGATTCAAGCTAGATTGAAGGAAGCTTCGGACCGTGAAGTCTTATGCCGATCTTAAGCGAAGAGACATAGAGTTTCTTTGGGGGATCGAGTTTTCTGAAGGTCTCGCCTTGGAAGAAGGTGTTGAGGTTCGGAAGGAAAGGCAAGCTAAGTCCGAGGTTTATTGGGCCGTATAAGGTTTTGAGGCGAGTTGGACCATGGGCGTGATCGGCTTGAGTTGCCGCAGAGCTTAGTCGATTCACGACGCTTTTCACGCTTCGATGCTTGGAGGTATCGTTCGATCCGTCACATGTGGTAGCAAAGTGGAAGAGATCGAGGTGAATCCGGACTTGTCTATGGAGGAGGAACTCGTGCGATTCTTGATCGGGATGTGAAGGTTCTGCGTAGAAAGTCCGTGCCTTTGGTTAAGGTACTTTGGCGGAATCATGGCGTAGAAGAAGCTACGTGGGAACCCGAGGATATGATGAGACAAAGAATACCCACAACTCTTTTGACTGTAATTTCGAGGCCGAAATTATTTTTAAGGGGGGTAGAACTGTAATATCCCGGGTTAAGGGCTATTTTGTTGTTGCATGTTATTGCATGTGTTTAGTGTGCTGTGTTGCTATTTCGGTGTTTTAGGGGCTTAATTGTGGGCTAGGAGTGTGCCTGGGTAGGTAGGAAAATTTTGGTTTTTGGGTGCTAGGTGAAGGAGCCGAGGAAGTCGGGGTTTAAGAAAATAATTTGTTGTTTTGTTGCACAAGTAAGGAGCTAGCTTAGTGGCAAAGCATGCGCTACATGGGGAGCTTGGTGTGGCGTCATCTACATGGAGTGGAGGTCTAGTGTTCGAGTCGCGAATTCCTCATTTTGGCTACATTTTGGGACGGCATGGAGGAGAGGTAGAAGGCTAGTGAAATTCTACCTTGGACCAAGTCATACTTTTCAAATGAAAGGTGGAGAGCATTTGTAGGAGGGTGACTTGGTCATGCATGTTTGAATGAGTGGTTGGGAGTCTTTGGAGGGTTGTGGCCGAATTTTTGGAGAGGTATGGGGAAGGGGGACGGCTTGGTAGTGTGTTGTGGAGGGAGTGTCGAATTCCACTTTAGCATTTTGGTTGGTTTCGGTCAAAGGTGGTAAGCTGCAATTCTTTTCTTTTGTCAATTTCCTAAACCGAATTTCAAGTAAAACTCTTCCACTTTTGTTTCTTGAAACCGAAATCCCAAGCAACTCTATTGCCGAATTTTGTAGGTGGTTTTCTACATCTTGTGTTGGCTAGCCAATGCCCTCCCCACTCTTCTTCTTTTCTTTCATTTTGAGTTAAGCCGAAATCATCTTACCTTGTTCTTCTAATTTTCGTTTTTCCCTTTTCCATACCATTTAGCCGAAACCCATCCTTCAAAACTCTCTTCTCATTTCTTCTTTTGGCAAACCGAAACTACTTTCATTCCATCCATTTCTCCCTTTCTCAATTGCCATTGCCGAAACTACATTTTTCTCACACTTCTTTTCTTTCTCTTCCACTCAAGCCGAACGCTAGAGGTGATAAACACTTAAAGCCGTTTTCTTTCTTCTTTCTTTGGAAGCCTTGACCGAATCTATCCCCTCTTCTAGTGGTGTTTACGTTGGCCGATTAAGGGTTGGTGATTGAGGTAAGTGCTAGCCGAATATTTTCTTTCTTTTCTCACTCATACTCTATCGATTTGGGTTTTGTTAAGAGTTGTATATGACAACTATTGATGAGTGTTATCTCTTATGTGGGAACCGATTGCATCATAGGACAAAGGGGACTTCAGCGATCAAGTGGAACTTTCTACCTTTGCTTAACCATTTGATAGGTGGTGGTAAGAAGATTATCTGTTAGTCTATTCTTTTGGATTTCAATAAGATAAGGCTTCAAGTTTTTAATCGTTCTCTTTTTAGGGTGGCCGATTGTTAAAGGAGAACCACTCGCTTGGTTCAAGATTTGGTAGGAAATCAAATCTAACATAAAGGTAAGGGTTCGATATTAACCCCTTTGTTAATTGATGTTGGCGAATGTTAGGGATGCCTAACCCTTATGTTTGGCCGATTGTAGGAGCTAGTACTCGAGGGATTTAGATCGTTTCGTTGGGATTTTAGACTCGTATTACTGGTGTGTAAACTAACACACTTCCGCTTAGTAATATGATTGATAACCCGTGTGATAATTAATGAAACAAAGTTGATGATTGATATGATACCCTAATGGGTATGATCTTGGACTCGGGTAAGTCAAGATTATTATTGTTATGAGATTACCGATGATCTATATGATACCATGGCTATGGATATATGTGACATGGGATATGAGGTTAGGCATATTAGCATGATATGCATGATTTGTATGATATGCATGATTACATGAGTATGGTATGTTGATGGGTGATATGAGTGGAGGGAGCGGTGATATTTTGTCTTTGTGAGCACCGGTGTTTTGGTAACACACTTTGTGACTTTGGGTCACCAGAGGTTTGGCACCTCCAGAGGTTTGGCACCTCATTGCGACTGCGTCCCGTGGTTAACACCACCGTGGGTTGGCCCCCACATGAGATATGGGATCGTCTGCTAGTGATTGGGTATCACACGATGGGTTGGCCCCATCATTCGATTATTGTGACTACGGTCACCAAAGTGGTTTGGTACCACATTTGTGTCTTTGGGACACCGAGGTTGGGCACCTCATTGCGACTCGTCCCCCGTGGTTTGACACCACCGTGGGTTGGCCCCACTTGAGATACGGGATCGTCTGCTAGTGATTGGGTATCACACGATGGGTTGGCCCCATCATTGGATTTGTGACTTCGGTCACGGTGCTTTGGTAGCACAAACGTGTCTTTGGGACACCAAAGGGTTTGGCACCACATTGATGGATATTGTGTCTTTGGGACACCAGTGTTTTGGTAACACATTGTGACTATATGTCACCAAAGTGGTTTGGCACCACCGGTAGTTTGGTACCACACGGGGTAGAAAAGGCGATACGGATGGTTAGGATCGGGTTGCGTTAATTATGTTGCTATGTATGATGTGTGTTAGCATGTTGTGTTATCGGGAGCGGGATTTATACATCGAGTCATTCGACTCACCCTCTCCTTTGATATTTCAGTGACTCGTAGACGCGGACATGGAGCCTGGATGGACTCGGGTGCACATGCCATGCTTTAATAAAAGTTTTGCTCGGACTATTCAATTTGGGTACTTTAACTTATTTACTTTTAGTTGGGTTTTAGTTTGGATTTGTAAAAGGCCTTTGATTTATGTTTTATGATGGTTATGGTTTAATTAGATTCTTAACTCGCTTAACAAATAACTTGGTATGAAATTTTACTAAAAATTTGGAAGGATAATGTTTTCAAAACTATAACGCAATGTGTTTTAAACTATACCATCGGGTATCTCACTATGTTTTGTTATAAAGTAAACTCAAATGATTTTCAAATCAAACTCGACTTTCTACTAAGTCAAAAAATGTTTTAAAATAGCACTAAGAAACTATTGGAATTACTAAATGAAACCAACTCGTTTTTAACTATATACTTTGGATAAGTTTTCAAAATCTAATCAAACAAGCCTACTCCAATTTTCCTCAAATTCACTATGTTTTCACCCCGCTTTTAAACGAAAAATCTGATCACTCAAAAACGTTTTTCCCCGTAACATACTAGATTCGGACGTGGTGTCTTGTCCGAGTTTGGGGTGTTACAAAAATCAAGTCAGTATGCTCCACACGGCCTCACACATGGGCGTGTGACCTGGCCGTGTGGCATAAGTCAGTATACCTTACATGTTTGGCACGACCTAGCACATGGCCTGGCACACGAGCGTGTATGGCCATTTTCACGGCACACAGGCAAGTCACACGGGCGTGTGTGTTGGCCGTGTGACCCAAGTTAGAGAGTTACACAGGGTCGGACACGGGCTGGAACATGGTCGTGTGCTCCTATTTCGAATGTCCACACGGCCTGTGACACAGGCGTGTCTGTTGGCCGTGTGAGACACACGGGCGGACCACACGGGTGTGTGTCCCCTATTTTGAGAAAAAATTTCTAAGTGTTTAAAAAGTTTTCAAAGTTATCAGTTTAGTCCCGAACCACTCCCAATGCATGTTTAGGGCCTTGTAGGCTCGTATTAGGGACAAAATGATTGGTTGTGAATGAAATGTACATGATTTGGTTAATTGTATATGAAATGTATGTTTGAATGTGTTATAAGTCTTGTAATGCTCCATAACCCTATTCCTACATTGAATACAGGTGAGGGGTATTACAACACACGCTCGTGTGCCAGGCCGTGTATTAGGCCATGCCAAACCTGTAGGGTATACTGACTTAGGCCACAAGGCCAATCACACACCCGTGTGCTGGGCCGTGTGGAGCATACTGACTTGATTTTTAATTCAACGCCAAGGGACACACGGCCTTGTAATCTGACCGTGCGTCACACACGACTGAGACGCACGCCCGTGTCTCTGCCCATGTGGGCAAAAATAGGCTATTTACCAAGCCAATTTTCCACCCAAATTTGCATATACCTACATCAACCCAAATGGCACAAAACATGGCATAACTAGGCATTTAAATAATCTCCAATCAAACTAAATTCATACCAATTCAATACCAACCATTTCAAGTCACAAAATTACCACAACACACCAATCAATTTCATACCAAAACTCACTTTTACAATACAACAAACTAACTAATTCCAAATATGCATTATTTTCCTAGATTCACTAGTATACTAATTTTTATAACTCAGCCATTTGCTATCCATATCATCTATTATCAACAAGAATCATATAACCAACATCCAACACATCACACAAACCATATACACATACATATATATATATATATACATGATCAACTATATCAAAATAAGCCAACTCCATGGCTATATACAAACCAAACTTTAGACATTTACAAGCCAATTCAAATGGCTAAATTCATTATCAAACCATAACCAAAATGATCCAACCCTATACATGCCATATACTCAAAATACTTAAATTCAAAAGTACCAAAGAGATAGTTGGATAGTGTGATGAAGTCTCCGACAATCCACGAATCCGAGCTAGCTTTGATTTTACTATAAAACACGGAAAAATAAACGATGTAAGCTATAAAGCTTAGTAAGCTCGTATGAAAATAATAAGCAAAACTCACCATTTAATTACTATTCAAAATAAGCATATAACATACTACAAAATATATATAACCACAATGTTAACATATATTCAATCATCTATTTAACCATGAACTCAATTCTTTCATATGTTCAATGCATATTCAGTTTCCGTACATACCTGTATTGATACGTATCTATTTCTCACCATTTCATATCCTCGATATACCCGTTGAACCATTTGGAATAATACAGGATACTCAGGAATCTCGCACCCTAAGTGCGATATATATATAGCCGAAGCTATCTCAATAAAATCTTGCACCGAAGTGCCAATACATAGCTGAAGCTATCTCAATATCATATCTCAATAATGCTCACTCTCGAGCTATCAACGAGTCTGCTCACACAAGCTGACGATCATGACGTAGCTACACGGTACTGCTCACACAAGCTGACGAGAATCCGCAACACATGCTGGATAACTCAACCACCGGTAGGACGTACGGACCAGTACCCAAAACAATAATAACCCCTAATGACATGTCATTCGTATCCTAATCTATTCCTAAGGTTCAACCGGAATTTCACACTTGCCGAATTGTCATCGAACATGTCCGTAGAGTCGTATTCACAGTTTATGCAATATCAAAGCATATGATATACAATTATAACCAAGCTTACTACATACGAACTTACCTCAAATGCAAAAATAGCGAAATAAGTCGATTAATCCGAAACCTTGTTCTTTCCCCGATCTAAATCCGTATTTCACCTTTCTTGATCTAATTGTAATCAAAATTAACTTATTTAATTATCACTCTATTCAATTTAGTCCAAAATACACTTTAAAGCCACTTTACACATTTTCCCCTAATATTTCACATTGTTACAATTTAGTCCTTATTTCATAAAATCACAAATTCATGCAATTCAACCAAAACCCATGCTAGCCAAATTTCAACTAGGTCCCTAAAAGCCTATATTTTTCATTTATTTCATAATTTAACCACTAAATTTACACATTTTAACAATTTGACCCCTAATTGACAATTTTGTCAAAAATCACTTAACAAATGTTGTTTATCTAACAACAAGCATGCATTTTCTATAACGCCCTGAATTTGAGCCTAGTAGAATTGGGCCTATTGGGCCCCGAGCGAAGAAATATTTTAGAATTTTTGGAAATATAGGAACGGCATTATTTCAAGTTGGACCTGTTAGGAAGGTGATTTTGGAAGGTTACGGGGTGTCTATGAAGTCCCGGGTTCAAGTTAGGCCATAGGAAAAATTTTCATTTTTGGCCTTTTAGTGGATAGGGCTGATGGCAGTAGGACTTAAGAATAATTGGGTGCATTTAGGAGACACAAGGAGTCTAGTGGCAAGGTGGCTGTGGCGTCATTGGCAGAGCAAGGAGGGAAGGAGTTCGAATCCCATAGATGGCAAGTTGGAGGCTTTTATTTTGCTCAGGAGATGACAAGAGGTTGTGTTGGAATCAAATACTGATGGAGGAGTGTTTGAATTGGTCAAGGTGGTTGGGTGATTTCGAATGGGAGATGGAGAGTGAATTGGGGAGAGATTTATGGAGGAAATCATGGGATTATGGTGTGGGAAGAGTTGGTCGAATATGGGGAAGTGAATGGAAAAATTCGGCCAAGAGACTTGGCATTGGAAGAGTGCACATTCGGTCAAGGGTAGGAAGGGTGTCGAATTTCTCTAGCTCTCCCTAGCATTTTCGCATTTTGGTCACTTTCTTTTCTAGGCATTTCGGGTCTTTTTGTCTTCAATTCTTCCTTACCAAAACTGAACTTCACTATTCCTTTCTTCCCAATTTCTTTCCAAACTCTCTTCTTTTCTCATGATTGCCTAAACTTTGATTGGCCGAATTCTTTTCTGTTCATTTTTCTTCTAGTAGCTGAACCTTGCCTACACCAACATATTCATCTTGTGTTCTCTAATTGGTATGTAATATCCCGGGTTAGGGGGCTGTTTTGTGGCTGCATGATATTGCATGTTTGTAGTGTGCTGTGTTGCTATTTTTATGTTTTAGGGGCTTAATTAAAGCTTAGGTGTATGCCTGAGAAAATTAGGAAATTTTGGTTTTTGAGCTAAGGCATTAGGAGCTGAGGAAGCTGGGGGCTTTTAAATTTATTTTGGGAGTTTGTTAGCACAAGGAACAAATTGGTGGAGTGGCAATGTAGGCGCCACTAAGGCTTGGAGTGGGTAACGCCTAAAGCAAGGTGGAGGCCTTGTGTTCGAGCTGCGGAGTGGCCACTTTTTGGCACTCATTTTGACGGCATGGAGGGAGGAGTTTGTAGGCAGTTCAAACTCTGCCTTTGACTTGGTCTTCACACTCAAATGGAGGGTGGAGAGCAAATAGTGAAGGAAGACTTGTTCAACTTGTTTGAACGTGTGGATGAGAGTGCATGGGGGAAAGTTGGCCGAATTTTAGGGGGGATTGGTGGGAGAGTGACGGTGGAGTATGGGGGATGGAGTTGTGCCGAATTTCAATTGGAAATTTGTGCACTTTTGGTCATTTTTTTTGCCTAAACCGAAAGTCTCTTTTGTTGTACCAAAGTTGAATGTTTTCCAAGTAAATTCCCTTGTGTATTCTTCTTGAAACCGAAAGATCAAAATTCCTAGGACTTGCCGAATTTATTTTCTTTTCTCTCAACCTTCTTGCTAGCCGAATGCACCCTTGCATTTTTCTCTTCTTCTTCACCGCTAAGCCAAAATTAGTACCAATTGTTCTCTTATTCATTTTCTTTTCTCCTCGTATTTTTTTTTCATTCCTTCTCTTAAAACACTTGAGCCAAAACTCCACCTCTCCAAAACATTTTCCATCTCTTCTCTTGCTAGCCAAACCATATCAACTTGCCCCAAACGTTCTTCTATTTTCTCAAATCCTAGTGCCAGTAATCTCCATTTCTTCTCACCTACGTTCTTTCTTTCTTCTTTAATCCAAAACCGAAAACAAGAGTGTTAAACACCTTGTGCCAATTTTCTTCTTGCTATTGTTCCAACATAGCCGAATATTCTCTTCTTCCCTAGTAGTCTCCTTTGGCCGAATATCGGTGGTGTTTTGGAAGCCCGGCTTTAATCGTTGGTGGTGGTAAGTCTAGGCCGAATGGCCATATCTCCTCTTTTGGTTCTTTATTTGGTTGTGTTTTGGTTAAGGGTCGATTATGGTCGGTTTGGAAGGGTGTTAACCTTTGGTTATCATCTTGTGTTAGGTCTTGGATATCGAAAGCGATCGGTGGAGCCTTCTCTCTTTGTGAACCGATTAGGTAAGTGATGGTAAGATATCATTCGCAGCTATTCGCTTAAATCGATTAAGTCAAGGTGACAAAGGATTAACCATTCTCTCTTAAGGTGTAGCCGATTGGTGATCAAAGAAGGGCCACCGTGGTTCAGTGTTTGGTAGGAAACCGAACCAATAGCAAGGTAAGGGTTCAACGCTAACCCTTGTGGTTCATTTGGTTATGGCCGAATGGCCTTAGTGCCTAACCCCTATGTTGGCCGAATATTGTGGTTGCCTAATGGTTTACTTTTGGCCGATTCTAGGAGCCGATAGTCAAGGGACTCGAGTGATTCGTAGGGATCTTTAGACTCAGTAGCTATCAGTGTGTATACTAACACACTTATATTTAGTAATATTGTGAATAACCCGTGCAATGACTAATGAAACAAGGTGGTCTGTTATGATACCCTCATGGGTAGTGCAGAGTTGGGACTCGGGTAAGTCGATGCTATTATTATGAGTTATTGATGATCATATGATATCATGGTTATGGATATGTGACATGGGGTATGAGATTAGACATATTGGCATGATATGCATGATAGTATGATATGCATGATAGCATGACATTCATGATTACATGAGTTTGGCATGTTGATGGGTGATACGAGAGGAGGGAGAAGTGATATTTTGTGCTGACGAGCACCAGTGCTTTGGTAGCACACTTTGTGACTTTGGGTCACCAGAGGTTTGGCACCTCCAGAGGTTTGGTACCTCAGCGTCTCGTCCCAGTGGCTCAGTACCACAGTGGGTTGGCCCCACAGATGATTATACGGGATTGACGCCAGTGTTTTGGTAACACACGATGGGTTGGCCCCATCACCAGATTTGTGACTACGGTCACCAGTGCTTTGGTAGCACATTGTGTCTTTGGGACACCAGAGGTTTGGCACCTCATTGCGACTTGTCCCTGTGGTTTAACCACCGTGGGTTGGCCCCACTTGAGATATGGGATCGTCTGCTAGTGTTTTGGTAACACACGATGGGTTGGCCCCATCATCATTGGATTCGTGACTTCGGTCACCAGTGCTTTGGTAGCACAACAGTGTCTTTGGGACACCAGTGCTTTGGTAGCACATTGTGACTATATGTCACCAGTGGTTTGGCACCACCAGTGGTTTGGTACCACACGGGGTAGAAGAGGCGATATGGATGGTTAGGTTCGGGTTGCATTAATCATGTTGCTATGTATGATGTGTGTTAGCATGTTGATTCTTTGGGAGCGGGATTTACACACTGAGTCACTCGACTCACCCTCTCCTTTGACATTTCAGTGACTCGTGAGACGCGACTTGGAGCCGGGATGGACTCGAGGTGCTTATGCCATGCTTTGAATAAAGTCTTTACTCGCACTCTATATTTTGGGTACTTTAGTTATTTACTTTTATTTGGGTTTTTTATTTGGTTTGTAAAAGGCCTTTAAAGTTATGTTTTAAGTTGGTTGATGTTTTAGTTAGATTTAATATGCCTTAACAAAATAAGCCGGTATAAGTTTTACTAAAACCTGGAAAGATAATGCCTTCAAAATTATAACGCGACGTGTTTTTAACTATACCATCGGGTATCACACTAAGTCTTTTGACAAACAAATTCAACCGGTTTCCAATTCTAACTTGTAATTCACCTAAGTCCGAAAGTGTTTTATGTATCATTAAGTAACTAATGAGGTTTTATATGGTTTAAACTCGTTTCAACTACAAATTCTGGCTAAGTTTTCAAAATCTCCGGGTTTTAAATACATCAAAAGTTTTTTCAAACAAGTCTACTCAAATCTGTTTCAAGCACACGGTGTTTTCACCCCACTTTTAAACGAAAAATCTGAACTTCTTAGAAACGTTTTCCCGTAACATACCGCATTCGGACGTGGTGTCCTGTCCGGGTTTGGGGTGTTACATTTGTGGTATCGAGCCCGAGTTCAAAGGCTTCTACCAGTGGGCCTGAGGCCCAAAATGTTTTCAAAAGTCTGTTTAAGTGTTGTTTTGGAATATATGATTTTGAAAGGCATGGCACCGAAGTCTCCACACCAGCCGCCTGGTAAGTACCGGACTATTCTTTGTGATTTGATTGGATGTTATATGATCGACGAATAGCAATAGTATACTACTTTAGAGATTGAAACCGATAGGATTTTGTGAAACTTACGAGAACAATCCTCTTTAATTCATAAGACTTGCTTTTTAAACAAGTGGAATAAATATTGATGCATAAAATTCTTTAATCGATCACGTAGGAAGATTAGTCATGAGCACTCGAGGCGGACGTGGTCGTAATACTCGTGGTAGAGGTAGGGGTAGAATGACAGCTTCGAGCCCGTAGGATCTCGGGCGAGGTTGAGAAAATGAGATACGGTTCCGCCACCACCGTGGAGGTGGTGAGTTCCAAGATCGAGGCGAGAGACGCAGCGATGTCACAGCGATCTTTGCGAGTGTTGGAAAGGGTAGCTGGGGCTAGTGGTGGTGCAGAGTTAGGAAATCGGTTCTGAGCGACTTCGCTAACGGGGCCGAATTTTTCCGAGTGTATCCGTGTTGCTCCTAGCACTGCTGAATATTGGCCGGAGGCAACCGAGCGGATCATGGATGATCCGGACTTGACGACGTAAGAGAAGGCTGAAGGGTATCGTGTCGCTTCTCCGGGATGAGTCATATCGGTGGTGGCTCACGGTCCGGGACGAGTGTGGCGGCGGAGGATTTGACATGGGATTATTTCCGGCCGCATATCAAAAGAAGTACATCGGGGCTAGTTACATCGACTCCCGTGAAAGGCGTTTACGAGGCTTGTTCGGGGAGTAAATCATGTTCGGAGTCGAGGTGAGTTCCCGGGCGAGTAGGTATGCCGAGGCATTGTAGCCACCGAGCATGAGAGGTGTGTTCGTTTTCGAGGATGGTCTCAGAGACGAGTTGAGGTCTGATTGCTGCTCTCGCCAGGAGCGCGAGTTTGCTTTGTCTTAGTTGAGAAGGCTAAGGTGGCCGAGGGTGTTAAGGAGTCGCGAGGCGAGTATGGGCGGAGTAGGCTTAAGAGGAGCTTTGGGTCTTCTGGTTCGTCGGCAATCCGCAGAAGGGCTAGACCGAGTGGGCGAGAATCGATCTGCTAGGTTTGTTGTTTGCTAGCGCGGGGCCGCCGCAGATGTAACCAGTGTGGGAAATCTCATTGGGGTGGTTCTTTGGGTGGAGGTAAAGGTTGCTTCGAGTGTGGTTCTCTGGAGCATCGCATTAGGGATTGTCCGCGTAGGATGGCGAGGATTCGATCCCGAGTCGGGGCCGTGTCGATTCGAGAGGTAATGGACCGCCACCTGCAGAGGGGCCGTGGTAATGGCGAGGTGGTTATGGATCCGGTCGGGCCGTGGAGCACCGCGCGCAGGTACGGGTAGTTACGAGGCGAGCGGCACCGATTTGGTGTATCTTTGCGAGACGCCGAGGAGGCGACGCACCTGACGCCATAACCAGCCGACGCGTTTTGATTTTTGGTACTCCTTATACTTTGCTTTAATCGATGTGGGTTCTACGCACTCTTATGTTGCCGATAGTATAGTAGAGACAATGGACTTAGACTCGAGATATCTTCTAGGCGGATGACCGTGATTAGTCCTCCGGTCACTCTGTAGTGGTAGATAAGTTTGTTTAGAGAGGTACCCTAGAACTCCAAGGGGTAGTGTTTGTTCTTGATCCGATGGAACCGCCGTTTGGGGAGTTCGATCCGATTCTCGGGATGGATTGGCTAGTTAAGTACCAAAGCGAGGTTGGATTGCGCGGCTAAGCGTATGGTTCTTAAGACGGTTGATGGCGTTGAGGTGGCTATGATAGGTAATAGGAGGGATTACTTATCAAATGTGGTGTCCGCTCTCTGAGCGGAGAAGATGGTCGGGAAGGGCTGCGAAGCATATGTGGTTCATGTGTATGCCTTGGAGGCTAAAGAGTCCGCAGTGAGAGAAGGTTAAATCTTGTTAGGGAATTTGCTTGATGTGTTTCTGAGGAACTTCGGGTTTGCCGCCAGATCGAGAGGTAGAGTTCGGGATTGATCTGTTATCCGGGACGGCGCCGATGTCTATTGCTCCGTATAGGATGGCACCAAAGGAACCGGTGGAGCTTAAGGCTCGAGATCCGTGGAGTTATTGGATCGAGGTTTTATCGTGGCCAAGTGTTTCGCCGTAAGTGCGCGGGTACTCTTTGTTAAGAAGAAAGATGGTACGATGCGGATGTGTATAGACTACCGCCAATTGAACAAGCCGACGATTAAAAACAAGTATCCGCTGCAGCGGATAGATGACTTGTTTGATCACCAAGAGTCTTGCTGCGGTATTCTCAAGATCGACTTGAGATCCGGGTACCATCGATTGAAGGTTAAGGAGGTGATATCCATAAAACAAATAGCTTTCGGACTCGGTATGGGCACTACGAATTCTCGTAATGCCATTCGGGTTGACTAACGCCGGCGGCGTTTATGGATATGATGAATAGGGTGTTTCAAGCGATGATCTGGATCGGTTCGTGGTGGTTTTTATAGACGACATCTTAGTATACTCAGGGCGGAGGAAGAGCATGATAAGCATTTGAGGTGGTGCTGCAGATTTTGAGGGAAAAGCAACTCTATGCTAAGTTTAGTAAGTGTGAGTTACGCTTAGAGAAGTGACGTTCTTGGGTCATGTAGTGTCGTGAGGGTATTCGAGTAGATCCTCGCAAGATTGAGGCGCTTCGATTGGAAGCCACCTAGGTCGATGGTTGAGATTCGTAGTTTTCTGGTTTGGTTGGATACTACGTAAGATTTGTTGAGGGTTTCTCGCTGATAGCAGCGCCAATGACTAAGTTGTTAAGGAAAGAGGTTCCGTTTGTTTGGGTGAGAAACAACAGAAAGCTTGATAAGTTAAAGAAGATCTTGGTGAGGCTCGGTTCTAATTCAACTGAGGTCGGTAAGGAATACACGATCTCATCGCGATGCGTCACATACAGTGCAGGTTGTGTGCTTTGATGCAAGAAGGCAAGGTTGTGGCTTACGCTTCTAGGCGGTGAGGCCACATGAGGTCAACTATCCGGCGCATGATTTGGAGCTAGCAAACCGTAGTCTTCGCTCTAAAGATTTGGAGGCACTACTTGTATGGAGAGAGATCGATAGTCTATACCGATCACAAGAGTCTCAAGTATTTACCGACTCGTAAGGATTTGAATTTGAGGCGGCGTAGATGGGTTGAGTTCTTTGAGGATTACGATCGCTCTATTGAGTATCATTCGGCAAGGCTAACGTGGTGGCAGACGCGTTGAGCCGTAAGGTTGTTTCGGACTTAAGAGCTTTGTTTGCCCATTTGAGCTTGTATGACGACGGGAGTATTTTGGCAGAGCTGCAAGTTAAGCCTACTTGGGTTGAGCAGATCAGAGAGAAACAGTTAGAGGATGAGGTTCTGGGTGCGCGAAGGTTGCAAGTGCAGAATGGTGGTGTGGATGGTTCAGCTTGTCTAGTGACGAGGTTCTGTGTTTTCAGGGTAAGGCTTGTATGCCTAAAGATGTTGAGCTGAGGCAAAAGATTCTTCAGACGCACATAGCAGTCCTCATGCTATGCATCCTGGAGGTAGCAAGATGTATAAGGATCTTAGAGAGCAGTTTTGGTGGCCTGGTCTGAAGAAAGAGGTGACGGAGTTTGTTGGGAAATGTCTGACTTGTCAGCAGGTCAAGGCTGAACATCAGTTGCCGTCGGGTTTGCTTCAGCCTGTAAAGATTCCTCAGTGGAAGTGGGAAAGGATAACCATGGATTTTGTCAGTGGGTTACCGCTACGCCAAGCAAGAAGGATTCATTTGGGTAGTGGTGGATCGTCCGACTAAATCACTCACTTTATTCCGGTGAGGGTTGACTACTCACTCGTGGTGGGCGAAGTTGTATGTTTCGAGATCGTGAGGTTGCACGGTGTGCGCTTTCGATAATCTCGGATAGGGATCCCGTGTTTACTTCAAGGTTACGGAAGGCATTGCATCAAGCATTGGGTACTCGTTTGGATTTTAGCACGGCTTTTCACCCGCGATCGACGGACAATCGAAAAGGGTTATTCAGATCTTAGAGGACATGCTTTGGGGTTGTGTCCGGATTTGAGAGGTAGTTGGGAGGAGTTTCTACCGTTGGCGAGTTTGCCTACAACAACGATTACCAAGCAAGCATCAAGATGGCACCGTATGAGGCGTTATATGGTAGGAAGTGTCGCTCACCTACGTGTTGGGCGGAGTTGGGTGAACGTCAATTGTTGGGACCCGAGTTGGTAGTGCGGACCGAGGACAAGGTCAAAGTGATTCGAGCTCGATTAAAGGAAGCTTCGGACCGCGTAAGTCTTATGCCGATCTTAAACGAAGAGATATAGAGTTTCTTTGTAGGGGATAAAGTTTTCTGAAGGTCTCGCCTTGGAAGAAAGTTCCGAGGTTCGGGAAGAAAGGCAAGCTAAGTCCGAGGTTCATTGGGCCGTATAAGGTTTTGAGACGAGTTGGACCATGAGCGTATCGACTTGAGTTGCCGCAGAGCTTAGTCGATTCACGACGTTTTTCATGTTTCGATGCTTGGAGGTATCGTTCGAGATCCGTCGCATGTGGTAGCGATGGAAGAGATCGAGGTGAATCCGGACTTGACTATGGAAGAAGAACCTGCATGATTCTTGATCGAGATGTAAAGGTTCTCGTGAGGAAGTCCGTGCCTTTGGTTAAGGTACTTTGGCGGAATCATGGCGTAGAAGAAGCGACGTGGGAACCCGAGGATACGATGAGACAAAGAATACCCGCAACTCTTTTGACCGGTAATTTCGAGGCCGAAATTATTTTTAAGAAGGGTAGAACTCGTAATATCCCTGTTTAGGGGCTGTTTTGTGGCTGCATGATATTGCATGTTTGTAGTGTCTTTGTGTTGCTATTTTTATGTTTTAGGGGCTTAATTAAAGCTTAGGTGTATGCCCGAGAAAATTAGGAAATTTTGGTTTTGAGCTAAGGCATTAGGAGTGAGGAAGCTGGGGCTTTTAAATTTATTTTGGGAGTTTGTTAGCACAAGGAACAAATTGGTGGAGTGGCAATGTAGGCGCCACTAAGGCTTGGAGTGGGTAACGCCTAAAGCAAGGTGGAGGCCTTGTGTTCGAGTCATGGAGTGGCCACTTTTGGCACTCATTTTGACGGCATGGAGGGAGGAGTTTGTAGGCGGTTCAAACTCGCTTTGACTTGGTCTTCACACTCAAATGGAGGGTGGAGAGCAAATAGTGAAGGAAGACTTGTTCAACTTGTTTGAACGTGTGGATGAGTGCATGGGGAAAGTTGGCCGAATTTTAGGGGATTGGTGGGAGAGTGACGGTGGAGTATGGGGGATGGAGTTGTGCCGAATTTCAATTGGAAATTTGTGCACTTTTGGTCATTTTTTTTGCCTAAACCGAAAGTCTCTTTTGTTGTACCAAAGTTGAATGTTTTCCAAGTAAATTCCCTTGTGTATTCTTCTTGAAACCGAAAGATCAAAATTCCTAGGACTTGCCGAATTTATTTTCTTTTCTCTCAACCTTCTTGCTAGCCGAATGCACCCTTGCATTTTCTCTTCTTCTTCACCTGCTTAAGCCGAAATTAGTACCAATTGTTCTCTTATTCATTTTCTTTTCTCCTCGTATTTTTTTTTTCATTCCTTCTCTTAAAACACTTGAGCCGAAACTCCACCTCTCCAAAACATTTTCCATCTCTTCTCTTGCTAGCCGAAACCATATCAACTTGCCCCAAACGTTCTTCTATTTTCTCAAATCCTAGTGCCGTAATCTCCATTTCTTCTCACCTACGTTCTTTCTTTCTCTTTTAATCCAAAACCGAAAACAAGAGTGTTAAACACCTTGTGCCAATTTTCTTCTTGCTATTGTTCCAACATAGCCGAATATTCTCTTCTTCCCTAGTAGTCTCCTTTGGCCGAATATCGGTGGTGTTTTGGAAGCCCGGCTTTGTCGTTGGTGGTGGTAAGTCTAGGGCGAATGGCCATATCTCCCTCTTTTGGTTCTTTATTTGGTTGTGTTTTGGTTAAGGGTCGATTATGGTCGGTTTGGAAGGGTGTTAACCTTTGGTTATCATCTTGTGTTAGGGTCTTGGATATCAGCGATCGGTGGAGCCTTCTCTCTTTGTGAACCGATTAGGTAAGTGATGGTAAGATATCATTCGCGATTATTCGTTTAAATCGATTAAGTCAAGGTGACAAAGGATTAACCATTCTCTCTTAAGGTGTAGCCGATTGGTGATCAAAGAAGGGCCACTTTGTGGTTCAGGTTTGGTAGGAAACCGAACCAATAGCAAGGTAATGAGGTTCAACGCTAACCCTTGTGGTTCATTTGGTTATGGCCGAATGGCCTTAGTGCCTAACCCTATGTTGGCGAATATTGTGGTTGCCTAATGGTTTACTTTTGGCCGATTCTAGGAGCCGAGATAGTCAAGGGACTCGAGTGATTCGTAGGGATCTTTAGACTCGTAGCTATCGTGTGTGTATACTAACACACTTATATTTAGTAATATTGTGAATAACTCATTGCAATGACTAATGAAACAGTGGGTGATCTGTTATGATACCCTCATGGAGTACGAGTTGGGACTCGGGTAAGTCGGTGCTATTATTATGAGTTATTGATGATCTGTATGATATCATGGTTATGGATATGTGACATGGGGTATGAGATTAGACATATTGGCATGATATGCATGATAGTATGATATGCATGATAGCATGACATTCATGATTACATGAGTTTGGCATGTTGATGGGTGATACGAGAGGAGGAGAAGTGATATTTTGTCTTGACGAGCACCGGTGCTTTGGTAGCACACTTTGTGACTTTGGGTCACCAGAGGTTTGGCACCTCCAGAGGTTTGGTACCTCGGCGTCTCGTCCCAGTGGCTCAATACCACGATGGGTTGGCCCCACGATGATTATACTGGATTGGCGCCGTTGTTTTGGTAACACACGATGGGTTGGCCCCATCACCGATTTGTGACTACGGTCACGGTGCTTTGGTAGCACATTGTGTCTTTGGGACACCAGAGGTTTGGCACCTCATTGCGACTTGTCCACGTGGTTTAACCACCGTGGGTTGGCCCCACTTGAGATATGGGATCGTCTGCTAGTGTTTTGGTAACACACGATGGGTTGGCCCCATCATCATTGGATTCGTGACTTCCCGGTCACCAAAGTGCTTTGGTAGCACAACAGTTGTCTTTGGGACACCAAAGGCTTTGGTAGCACATTGACGGATATTGTGTCTTTGGGACACCATTGCTTTGGTAGCACATTGTGACTATATGTCACGGTGGTTTGGCACCACCGGTGGTTTGGTACCACACGGGTAGAAGAGGCGATATGGATGGTTAGGTTCGGGTTGCATTAATCATGTTGCTATGTATGATGTGTGTTAGCATGTTGATTCTTTGGGAGCGGGATTTACACACTGAGTCACTCGACTCACCCTCTCCTTTGACATTTCAGGTGACTCGTGAGCGGGACTTGGAGCCGGGATGGACTCGAGGTGCTTATGCCATCTTGAATAAAGTCTTTACTCAGACTCTATATTTTGGGTACTTTAGTTATTTACTTTTATTTGGGTTTTTATTCGGTTTGTAAAAGGCCTTTAAAGTTATGTTTTAAGTTGGTTGATGTTTTAGTTAGATTTAATATGCCTTAACAAAATAAGCCGGTATAAGTTTTACTAAAACACGGAAAGATAATGCCTTCAAAATTATAACGCGACGTGTTTTTAACTATACCATCGGGTATCACACTAAGTCTTTTTGACAAACAAATTCAACTGGTTTCCAATTCTAACTTGTAATTCACCTAAGTCCGAAAGTGTTTTATGTATCATTAAGTAACTAATGAGGTTTTATATGGTTTAAACTCGTTTCAACTACAAATTCTGGCTAAGTTTTCAAAATCTCCGGGTTTTAAATACATCAAAAGTTTTTTCAAACAAGTCTACTCAAATCTGTTTCAAGCACACGGTGTTTTCACCCCACTTTTAAACGAAAAATCTGAACTTCTTAGAAACGTTTTTCCCCGTAACATACCAGATTCGGACGTGGTGTCCTGTCCGGGTTTGGGGTGTTACATGGTAAGCCTCTACTCTCTCATTCTTCTTTTCTCTTTGCATTATTCTTCTTCTCCTATTGTTCTTTTTCCCTCTCCACTCAAAGTATAAGCCGAATACTTACTATATTGTTATTTTTGAGTAGGGCCGAATCCATTCTCCCTTAATACTTCATCTTTCGTTCCCTATTTGGTCAAGCCAAAACTCATCATTTCTTCTTTCTTTTAGTTGATTATCGTCTCTAAGGGTTGTGGGGGGTTCAACTTCTGATTGTTCAAGAACCTGTTCTTGCCGAATCTGAGGGTAAGTGGTGCTATTGGTATTGTGAGTTTCTCTTTA
Organism: Gossypium sturtianum; assembly: GCA_025698515.1. Classification (NCBI taxonomy): domain Eukaryota; kingdom Viridiplantae; phylum Streptophyta; class Magnoliopsida; order Malvales; family Malvaceae; genus Gossypium; species Gossypium sturtianum. The sequence goes on along the minus strand of CM046953.1, from coordinate 44,223,123 downwards.
GTACTGAATGTGGGTGGTTGATAACCCCTCTATGCTTTGATACATCAATGGTGATAGGAACCGGTGGGTGTTAGTCAAGGGATAGGGCGGAGCTGTTTGGTGCATCGAAGGAGATTTCTTTGTGGTAAGTGATGGTAATGATTATTTGGACTCAAGACTTGGGTATGTTTTATCAGTGATGAGACTAATAGTTAGGGATGAATTGATTGTGTAGGTGCGTAATATCGAGGGTTCCAATCTATGCTTGTAATAGGTGTGTAATCTCACACCCCTCCGAATGCATGCTTGCAATGTTCTGTGACTCGGTTGAAAGTCGAAAAGCCAGAAAAACCGGTAACTGTGACCACTCGAGCGTGCAAGCGCTCGTAGTGGTAAATCGAGATACGAATAGTGACGTTAACTCGTTGAGAGTGTCATGAACACTCTCGCAAAACTGAGACTATAACGGGCCTGATCGAGCCGAAATAGGCCCAATGGGCTATCCGGCCCACTTGGGCAAAATTGTTGGAAAACTATCAAATGATAGGTCTGATTGCAAAATCTACAAATCTGTGATTGAAACCATGTGTATTGGGCCACACGAGCGTGTGGGCTCGTTTGGTCCTGAAATGGATTTAAGGCCCGTTTGGGCCTGAAATGGATTTTAGGCCCAATGGCTCCGTAAAGACCCAAAAAGGGTCCTGTGTCGCTCGAGGCGACAGTAGGCCTTCGGATAGGTCGTTAAACGATTAAATTACCAAAATACCCCTAGAGGGTAAATTAAAGAAATACCCTTGGTGGGTAAATTACTGAAATACCCTCGGTGGGTAAAATTTCTGTTATACCCTCAAGGGTTGATTAGTATGATTGTGTGGATTCTGTTTAACTGGTTATGATGGTAATTTATTTCATACATCATTTTTGATATGTGCTTTGCATACATGACATTCTGCATAGGATTGGGATATTAATCATCGGAGGAAGTGTATTCTGGTGGCTCTGCCACATTCTGATTCTGGTGGCTCTGCCACATTCTATATAGTGGCTATGCCACGTATATTCTGTTATTCTGGTGGCTCTTCCACAAATTCTGTGATTAGCAGCTTGTCTGCCATATTGGTGTGTTGGGCTTGGTGGGTTGACTTGGTCCCCACAGGTGTGTTGGGCTGGTACGGGGGTGTGTAGCGGATGGATTATTAGGTTGGGCTGCATGCATTATTTGCTTTATCATGTTTATAGGGCTAAGGCCCAGTCTGTTACCGAATAGGGCTTCGGCCCAATCTGCTTCTGTATGGGCTCAGGCCCAGTTAATGACCGATTAGGGGATTCCACATTGAGTTCTCGTAACTCAAATTTCTACTGCTTTAACCTTGCGGTGATCCCAAAGATTAGAGGATTTGGAGTCATGGAGGACTCTGTGGTGGCCATACGTCGGAGTATTTCTCACGAACTTTAGTAAATTTCATTTTTGCTTTATTTTAATATATTCTAATTTGGGTTTAATTGTATGTAATAAGGCCATTGGATTTTTTTTTTACTTTCAATTCAGTTACTTTTAAATTGTTAAATGATTGAATACTGAGTTTTCTTAAAATGAAAATAATTGTTTTCAAAATATCACATCCTCGCAATTCACTGAATCTGATTTCTGTTTTAAACAAAGTTTCGAAAATAATATTAATAAGAACGTTTTTACAAGAAAACCATAAAAACAAATCTGAGTTTCAGAAACAACAAAGCTCGAAGTTTTCAAGAAGAATACGAACTTTTAAACGAACGCGCAGTTTTAAACAACCTTTCTATGTGACATGCTAGATCCGGTCGTAACGTCTAGGCCGGGTTTGGGGTGTTACATTTTCTATCATCAAACATCAAAACACACATAGATTTATCAATGGAAAAACTCTAAACCTTTAATTTTTTTGCAAAATAGTCCCTGGGCTAGCTAGACTAAGCTGCAACGATCTTAAAAGCATAGAAATTATTAAAAAAAAGGGACAAAAACCATACCTAATTGAGCAACAATAGCATGGCCGAATGAAGGAGATGAAAAATGGTGTTTCCTTGCCCTAGTTTCAGTTGAAACATGAAGAAGAAAAGATGGTACTTTGTTTTATTTCATTTATTTTAACCTTAAGTTCTAAATTACTCAATTAACCTTTATTATAAACTATTAAAAACACATAATGCATGTCCATAAAAGTCCACTAACATTAAAAATGGTATATTTACCACATAAGGTCTTTTAATTTAAAGTTCCATAGCTATTAGACACCTTTAGCTAATAGAATACAAGTTTTACACTTTACGCGATTTAGTCCTTTTTATCAAATTAAGCACTCAAACGATAAAATTTCTTAACTAAACTTTCACACAATTATTCTATCATAATGTAAAAATTAAAATAATAAAATATTTATTTTGACTTCATATTTGTGGTCCTGAAATTACTGTTCTGATTTGACTAAAAACGGGCTGTTACATCTTCAAATTATGGCATGATATACTACCTGGTAATCTAGTGTATGCTCCATTAAGATTGTCAAGTAAGGAAACCATGTGACAAGATGAATTCCCTAGAGAAAATTATATTTGTGATTAAAATTTTGAAATAACTGAATAAGTGTGAATAATGAAAATGAGTTTAGAGGAAAGATATCCTAAATACATTAGGAGAGGTCTGCTATAGTCAGAATTGCATAATTATTTAGGAACTTTTTATTTTTAGGAAACATTTTCTACACTTCATTTGCTAAACAAGCCTATAAAACTCGAACCAATTTTTCTTTTTTAGAAGACTACTGAGAATGGAGGTATTAAATATACTTCATATGGTTCAATAGTGCAAATGGTAGCTGTGTGTTTTGGCAAATATTCATGTATTCATGCATACTCATATACATTTTGCTTGAGGGCAAGCAATAATTTAGGTTTAAGGGTGTGATAAATCTTGAAAAGAGTTGTATTTCAAGCCTCTAGATTGAATTAATTGTTTGTAATTAAGTAAATATGTTTTTATTTTTAGATATTTTTAGAACATTGCATAACAAAGCTTGGATTGTGCTATAAATGTTATTATCTGTTACTTTTATTATTGAGGAAGAAAGGTATTGTTTGTGGTTGGCAGTAGGTGGAGGATGGAGAAAAGAAGAGAAAAAGGGTAGGAAAATGAAGTGAAATATTTCCATGAAAAAATGTTGGTTAGATTGCCAACACGAATGCTATGGCAATTCTAGGAAGATGATGCAGCACTAGTCCACGTCACTCTCAGCCAGCTATACTTGTACCAGATAAACCACCCAAAAAAAAAGGAAGAAAAAGGTGTGTGTGCTGAGAAGGAGGGACCTACCTTATAAAATAGAAAAGAGAAAATGAGAGAGACAAAAAGATTTAGAAAACAGTTTTTTTCTATATGCATCTAGTTCTCGTGAAAAAAAATCTCAGAGAAATAGAGGAAAGGGTAGCAGCTCACAGAGCACAAGAATTATAGATGCAAGGAAGAGGAGGAGAAATCTGCCCTGGGTTTTGCATTAAATCTCATTTTTAGAGTGAAAGTTGGAGTAGCGCAAGCTTCTTGTAGTTCTGCCTTTATTTTCTAATTTGAACTTTTTGATTTGTAAATTTAAACAATGATGTTGAATGATTTTTTTATGGATTTGAATAATCAACCCATGAGCTAATTCTCATAAAGTTGTAATTATTTGGGTGAATTTTTATTATCTTTAATGCCCATGGTGTGATTTTGAGTAGGATATTGTTTCATTCGATTTGTGGTTATTTTAAATACATACATGCAAGCAAGCTTTAGACATAGATGACTGTATGGTATGTTGTTAAGTTTGATTTAATTCTAAAAAGATTAATTAGATTGGATTATAATCGGTTGATTTAGGCAAGTATTCGAAAGAATATTTGTAGCACTCTAGGAGTAGAAGTTGCAATCTGTACAGGGAAAGGGAGAAAAATCTGGATATCATTCTTGAGTTCTGTAGACTTCCAAAAACTCAGAATGATAGCTCAAAGTCTGGCTTTCGAAAGAAGCAGACTGCAGTAGCGATTCCCTGAGCAGCAGAATTGTTAAGATTTTTCCATGGCATTATTATGTTATAGAAATAAGCCCGAATGATTCCAACCTTTATCATTTAACAGTACAAACTCTTTCTCACTTATTCTTTGAGAATTGCCACAACATTTTAATTGCCCTAGCATATTTTTATTCACAATTGATTTTATTAATTCATTCATTACATTTCTTTATCAATTAATCACAAGTTTCTTTTGCATAGTTTAATTAGTCAATTTCATAGTAATAGCATAACCAATTATTTTAGTCAATTTTGATCGTGGAGCTGAAACTCACTCATTACTTTATTACTTGATTTAATGTGTATACTTGCACATTTGCATTACACATTCCAACGCGACACCAATCGCTATAAATTTCTAATTGACAAAAGGCTTGAGGACAAATTGAAATTAGCTAAAGATCCAAAATGGTAGTTAAACCATTTTAAAGTTGAAGTTAGTGGACAGTGATGTCAAAATCCACTAAGAATGGCTAAATTTAGATTAAATTAAATTAAACAATGTTTATGTTAATTAAAATAGTTTAATTAAACATTAATTAAACTATATAAGTTAAATTAGTGGATGAAAGGTCATCTTCTTAAACCTTCATTTCTTTATCGTCCATTGAAGTGTGAAAAACCTAGAAAACAAGCTTAACATTCTACCAACATTTAGGCATGAAATTTAAGTCATTTTCTTGTAATTTTATAGATTTGAGGTCTTGGGAGCTTGATTTAGCTAGCTCATGCACCAATTTGTAAAACTGTTAAAGTTTTAGAAACTTCCCATTTTTAATTTCTTGAAGAATTAGGCTTGAAAGTGATAGATTTAAAGCTTAGATTATAAAAATGACTATATTATAAAGTTATTTAGCTAGTTATTTAACTTTTTTTACATTAAGGATCAAATTGAATAAATGTGAAATTTGAAATAAAGTGATTTTAGAAATAGAAAGTATAAGGTCCCTAATGAGATATTATGAAATCAAATTTTAATCCGAAGCTAGAAATTGAAAGTTATGACTATCCCGAGTTTAGGGACTTAATTGAATAAAATATAAAATTTTAGGGACATTAAAAAATTAATTGATATAGGTTCATGTGTCACACCCCCAGACCCGGCACAGACGTTATGGCCAAATCTGGTGATGTCACATCAAAGGGATAATTCCAAAACGACTTTGTTTAGTTTAAAACTTAAGTTTAAGATTTAGAAACCCAAAATCTTTGCCGATTTGTTAAGTTATGAAGGAAGCCCATGTTTTAAGAAAATGTCCATATGTTAGAGTTATTTCGAAAATCATGTTTAAACTTTAGAAATTTATTTAAGTTTAATAATAAGGCAGTTGAAACAAATAAGGAAACCCAAATGTAAAGTCAAATCGAAGATACAAGGCATTATTACAACCCAATGAAAATAAAGTAACTAAAAATAAAGTCATTCGAAACAATAAACAAAAACTTCTAAGTAACTTGCAGTGTGGCCATCCCCGAGTCCTCTCCCACGTCGAGCCGTCTACTGAGGAACACCTGAAACATTTAATAAAAAGGGTGTGAGTTTCGAAACTCAGTGTGTACGACCCTTGGCAATCCAATCATGCAATTATCACATTGGGCCTAAGCCCTAACAAAATCGGTGGCCTTGGGCCTTAGCCCACAATGACCTCATATCACATTAGTATCACATGAATGCAATGCTCCCATCCCAAATCCAACCACACTCTATTTCCTTCCCTTCCACCCTACACACTCTCGTGGGGATATAAATATCAACCCACCTATCCCTACACTCCAAAGGTAGCACCAACAGCGGCACTACTCAAACGTTGCAGCAAGGCTGCTAAGCATATAATGGGCTTAAAGCCACCGGTGGATCCACGGTCGTCAAGCGACTATGCGATCCTCACATATCTTCCTCCGTATCATGAAACCCACCCAAGTGCAACATATATCTCATGAATGCAACATACACATTTTCACACATCAAGAACCTAGGGGTATTTTAGTCATTTTATTACCCAGGCTATTTTTGTAAATCTATCCTACAGGGGTATTTTCATAATTCTACCCTACAGGGGTATTTTTGTAATTTCTTTCACCTCAGGTTTTAGTTATGAACTTTGGCCCATCAACAAGTCCTCGCGGTTAAAGTGAACAAACACTATGCACCAGGTAGGATCTCAGAGAAGAGGAGGTGGGTCACTAGGACCGCTTAAGTACCAAGCTCTCCCTCGATCCAATCCTAGACATGCATATGTCAGTTACCACACTCTAACTAATCGACTTGTCCACAGACATGTTTGATTAATAAATTAAGTCTTATGCAATTTTAAGAATTTATCAGAACTAGGCCTAGAGTCCATTAAACCCTAGCATACATTTCTAAAATCCCATAAGGCCCACTAAGCCCAATCATAATTAAATCATACAACCATCCATGTCAATTCATTATTAAATTTCACATATCAATCTTTGCCGATTTGGGCCCACGAGCTCGGCAGGCCCATTTAGCCACTTTCAGCTTTTCGGCTTTTCGGCGTTACCGCCATCGTGTGTGTGTAGTGTTTGTACACACCTGGTAATAACGCGTGCTGCAATCCCCTTAATCACGAACCTACAATCGACATCACTTAATGATTAATCATGGGCTTAATACATACCTTATCAAAAACTGAAACCTCACCGTAACCTTACCGTGTGCCACCAGTTCTAGTAGCCCTTCCTTACCTACTATTCACGGATATCCACTAGATCTGCACCCACACATATACTATCAAAAACAAGTGACTCATATTCCACACAAGTCACCTCTATTCGGCCACTTACTAATCCACAATTGCGACGAGTACAATTACCTCTTGCTAACGATCCTTACTACGCTTGCGATCTTTGAACCCTACCCTTGTTAATACAAGGTTAACGACAAGAAAGAGTTAGATAGCCCTCCGGCTTTTACCAAAACACACTAAAGGAGATTGACTAAGTACTTACCGAATCCAACCTTTGATCCTACAGCCTAGATAGCTACTGAACGAGATCCAGCTTTTAAACTTGACTAAGAGTAGATAACAACAACAGATTTGTGATGGAGGAAAAACAACAAGGAATCGGCACAAATAGGGATTTCGGCAAGAGAGGATGATGGTAAATTGGTAATGGAAGAATTCGGCTATGGGAGAATTCGGCTATGGAAGAACAGAATGGGAGGAAAAAGAGAAAAATAATGGAAACCCAAAGAACCTAAAAGAATTCGGCACTCTCCTTTTATAGCCAAAGCCGAAACTACCTTCCCCCAAAGTCCCATTCGGCACCAACACATCCACACCTCAATCCCCTATCTTTTCTCACTTATCTTTACCTTAAATTTTTCTCCTGAACACTCCCTTCCAGAGTCCACTCCAGCGCCACTACTTTCCTTTCATGAGCAAAAAAATAAAACCCCTTAATTTGCCACTCTTGAGCCTCGAACCCTGGACCTATTCACCTGACAAACACGCCACCTTATAGCTCCCCAAGTGACGCCACCTTGCCATTGGGCCACAAGCCCAATTGTGTCCAATTTTCCCCTTAATCAGCTTAAGAGGCCTAATACCTGAGACTAGGGTCCCACTAAGGCAAAAATAAATTTTTCCCTATAGTCTGCCCTATCCCTAAGACTTCAAACAACCCTGGTAATACCTTAAAATTAATATTCTAAGTGCTACTTAAACATACCATCTTCAGTGCATAGAATTTAGAGTTTCAGGATTTTGGGGCGTTACAATTGTACCCCTCTAAAAAAAATTTCGGCCTCGAAATTTACCTGATTGAAACAAGTGAAGGTATTGTCGTCGCATCGCCTCCTCAGGTTCCCAAGTAGCCTCCTCAGCTTTATGGTTACGCCAGAGCACTTTGACCATAAGGACAGACTTCTTTCTTAGCACCCTAACATCTTGATCAATTATTTGAACTGGCTCCTCTTCAAAAGTTAGGTCTGGTCTAACCTCGATCTCCTCGATTGCCACGATGTGAGAAGGGTCTGAGCGATAACGCCTTAGCATTGACACATGGAACACATCGTGTATTTGGTTCAGTTCAGAAGGCAAATCCAGCTGATAGGCAACTGACCCAATTCGCTTCAACACCCGATATGGCCCAATGAATCTAGGGTTTAACTTGCCCTTCCGACCAAACCTTAACACCTTCTTCCAAGGGGAAACCTTGAGAAAAACCATGTCCCCCACCGCAAACTCAATCTCCCTTCGATTGAGGTAGCATACGACTTTTGCCTATCCGCCGCCTCCTTCAACCGATCCCTAATCAACTTTACCTTATCTTCAGTGTCCGCTACCAACTCCGGACCCAATACTCGTCGCTCACCCAACTCAGTCCAACAAGTCGGAGTACGACATCTTCGCTCATATAGTGCTTCATATGGTGCCATTCCAATACTTGCCTGGTAACTATTGTTATATGCAAATTCAGCTAATGGCAAGTAATCCTCCCAACTACCTCAAAACTCAATTACACACCCTCTCAGCATATCCTCCAAAACTTGAATTACCCTCTCCGACTGACCATAAGTCTGATGGTGAAATGTTGTACTAAAATCCACCCTCGTACCCAGGGCTTCATGCAGCTTCTTCCAAAAGCGCGACGTAAAACGAGGGTCTCTATCTGGTATAATAGAGACTGGAACCCCATGCAACCTCACAATCTCTGCCACATACAACCTTGCCAACTTCTGTAATGAGTAGTCGGTGCGGACCGGTACAAAATGGGTAGACTTAGTTAACCGATCCACAATAACCCACACAGAGTCCTTCTTAGCAGGCGTCAAGGGTAGCCCACTAACGAAATCCATAGTAACCCGCTCCCACTTCCATAGTGGAATCTTAATCGGCTGCAGTAATCCTGATGGTAGTTGATGTTCCGCTTTCACTTGCTGACATACCAAACATTTGCCCACAAACTCCGTAACCTCGCGTTTTAATCCCAGCCATCAATAAAGCTCTCGTAAGTCTTGATACATCTTGTTAGCTCCGGGGTGCATAGCATAGGTACTACTATGCACTTCCCGTAGTATAGACTTCCTTAGCTCTTCGTCCCTTGGCACACAAATTCTACCACGAAAACACAACAACCCTTCACTATTTAACCCAAAATCTGTTGTTTCCCCTTTCTCAATTTGCTTGAATCGAGAACCCAAAGTTTCATCCAACGATTGCTTAGCTTTAATCTGCTCAACCCACAGTGGCTTCACTTGCAACTCAGCTAATAAACTCCCGTCGTCATACAAACTCAACCGAGCAAACATCGCCCTCAAGTCCGACATAGCCCTACGGCTCAGTGCATCAGCCACCACATTTGCTTTGCCCAGGTGATATTCGATCGTACAATCGTAATCCTTTAACAACTCAATCCATTTCTGCTGCCTCAAGTTTAATTCCTTCTGAGTTAAGAGGTACTTCAGACTCTTGTGATCCATATAGATGGTGCACTTCTCTCCATACAAATGATGCCCCCAAATCTTAAGTGCGAATACCACTGCTGCCAACTCCAAATTGTGGGTTGGGTGATTCCCCTCGTGAGCCTTAAGCTGGCATGACGTATATGCAACCACCTTCCCTTCCTGCATCAAAACACAGCCCAAGCCCACGTGTGACGCATCACTATAAACCGTAAACTCCTTCCCGGCCTCCGGCTAATCAAAACAGGGGCCTCCATTAAAACTTTCTTAAACTTCTCAAAGCTTTCTTGCTATTTATCAGTCCACACAAACGACACCCCCTTTCCGTAGTAGCTTGGTCAAGGGTGCTGCGATTAGGGAGAATCCTTCAAAAAATCGCCTATAGTACCCTGCCAGGCCTAGAAAACTCCAAATTTCTGACACCATCTTCGGTCGTTTCCAATCCAACACTGCTTCCACCTTTCGAGGATCAACTCTAATCCCCTCAGCTGAGACCACATGCCCTAAGAAAGTGACTTCCCTCAGCCAGAATTTGCACTTGCTAAACTTAGCATAAAGTTACTTCTCCCTTAGAATTTGCAACACAATCCTTAAGTGTGCATCATGATCATCCTCCGTTCTTGAGTATACTAAGATGTCATCTATGAAAACTACTACGAACTGGTCTAGATACGGTTAAAAAACTCGGCTCATAAGATTCATAAAAGTAGCAGGTGCATTCGTTAGCCCAAAAGGAATCACCAAAAACTCGTAATGTCCATAACGAGTTCTGAAAGTTGTCTTATATACATCTGCTTCCTTAACCCTCAGTTGATGATACCCTGAACGCAAGTCAATCTTCTAGAAAACTGAGGCTCCCCTAAGTTGATCAAAAAGGTCATCTATCCTAGGCAGAGGGTACTTATTCTTAATGGTTAACTTGTTTAACTGCCGATAATCGACGAACATCCTCATAGACCTATCCTTCTTCTTCACGAATAATACCGGTGCTCCCCATGGAGACACACTTGGTCTATTAAATCCGCGGTCCAATAACTCCTGAATCTGGGCCTTCAACTCTACCAGCTCCTTCGGTGCCATCCTATATGGTGCGATGGACACTGGAGCCGTACCCGGTAACAATTCTATTCCAAACTCCACCTCTCTATTGGGAGGTAACCCAGGCAATTCCTCCGGAAAAACATCAGGGAATTCTTTTACTATTCTCAAATTCTTAGCAGTAACACTCTTAGGTTCCATATCACTAATATATGCTAAGTAAGCTTCACAGCCCTTCCTCACTAACTTCTCTACCCTTAAAGCTGAAATCACGTTTGAAAAGTAATCTCGTCGTTCCCCGATCACTACTACTTCCTCACCTTCCGCAGTTCTTAACACCATTAGCTTTGCAGCACAATCTAAAGTTGCCTAGTGCCTCGTTAACCAATCCATGCCTAAGATGAGGTCGAACTCAGCAAATGGTAATTCCATCAAGTCCGCTAAGAAGGTAACTCCTTGAACTACCAATGGTACATTCCTAAACAACTTACTAACTTTCACCGATTGCCCTAAAGGATTTAACACAGTCATTTCATTCGCAAGGGTTTCAAACTCATCTCCCACAGTTTCAATCTTATTGCATGCAATGTACGAATGTGTTGACCCCACATCAATTAGCGCAATATAAGGTAGCTCACGAATAAGGAACGTACTCGGTATCACATTTGGTACATCTCCTTCCTCTCTGCGACGCGCAGCATAGACTAAAGCTGGCTGCCTCGCCTCTGCTTGATCTGTACCCCTGCCCGGTGCTCCATATCCTCGTCCTGTGCCATTGCCACCTCTGGCTTGACCACGGCCCCTTGGTGGTTGTTGACCACCCCTCTGTGGTTGAAAATTACTTCTGCCATCGGCTCGCTCCTGGTCTGGCCTTCTCGGGCACTCTCTAATCCTATGTTCCATAGATCCACAACTCAAACAAGCTCCTATTCTCCTCTAACATTCGCCCGTATGCCTTTTTCCACACACAGCACAAGGTGGTATCCCGGTATTAGCAGCAGCAACAGGGGCCCCAGCTCCAACCGGCCCATTCACTCTGGCCCTCCTCATAGGCCTCTGTCCAGCTCCCATAGCTTCCACATTCTGTTTATTCTTGCCATTCTTCTTCTCTCGATTGAGGCACTCCGTGCGCTTTACTTCCTTCGCTATTTTTGCTTTCTCCACCAAGACCGCAAAGTCTCGTTCCCTCTGTGGAGCTATGAATACCCTAAGGTTGTCTCTTAACCCATCCTCGAACTGTACGCATCTCTCATACTCTGTTGCAACTATTCCTTTGGCATACCGACTAAGGCCCAGAAACTCAGCCTCATACTCTGCTACCAACTTATCTCCCTAAGTCAGACTCAAAAACTCCTTCCTTCGGGCATCCACATAGCCCGCTCTAATGTACTTCCCCTGGAACGTCGATTTGAAGAACTCCCAGGTGATTTGCTCCGGTTGGTTGCCCTCCTTTACAGTCAACCACCACTGGTAAGCTTCCTCCCTAAGTAAGGATATCGCCCCTTTTAACTTTGGTTCCACCGTGCAATCCAGATCGTCCATTATTCTTTCCGTTGCTTCCAACCAGTACTCTGCCACATTCGGGGCCACGCCTGCTACTCCTTTGAAAATCTCTGCCCCATTACCTCGGAGTCGCTCCGCGATCGACCCACGACTTCCCATACCATTATTGGGCCCAGCGACCCTTTCTAAAATCCTTAACATGGCCTGCGACACTGCTTCTTCTGTAGCGGCAGCCCGTTCATTTGGTCCCATTTTAGTTACTGGTGAGGCCAAAGCCTCCTCTACTCCAATGTTGGTCATATGGCCCGACGCCGATGACCCAGCCCTACCACTTCCATGGCCTCTGCTGCGGCCTCTTACACCTCTTCTAGCGCTCATCGTTGCGTGCGTATTTTTGGATTAGAATTTTTATGAAATTAGTTGATAGTTCCACTGTTTAAATGTAACACCCCAAACTCGGGCAAGACACCACGCCCGAATCTGGTATGTTACGGGGAAAAACGTCTTTGAGTGATCAGATTTTTTTCGTTTAGAAGTGGGGTGAAAACAAAGTGAATTTGAGGAAAGTTTGAGTAGGCTTGTTTGATTAGATTTTGAAAACTTATCCAAGTATATAGTTAAAACGAGTTAATTTCATTTAGGACTTCCAATAGTTTCTTAGTGCCATTTTGAAACATTTTAGACTTAGTGGAAAAAAATCGAGTTTGATTTGGAAATCATTTGAGTTTATTGAATAGCAAAACATAGCGAGATACCCGATGGTATAGTTTAAAACACATTGCGATATAAGTTTGAAAACATTGTTTTTCCAAGTTTTAGTAAAATTTCATGCCAAGTTATTTGTTAAGCGGTTTGAGAATCTAATTAAAACATACCCATCATAAAACATAATTTAAAGGCCTTTTACAAATCCAAATTAAAACCCAAATAAAAGTAATTAAACTAAAGTACCCAAATGATAGAGTTGGAGTAAAACTTTATTAAGCATGGCATGAGCACCCCGAGTCCATCCCGGCTCCATGTCCGCGTCTGAGTCACCCGAAATGTCAAAGGAGAGGGTGAGTCGAGTGACTCAAATGCATAAATCCCGCTCCCCGATGAAACAACATGCTAACACACATCATACATAGCAACATAATTAATGCAACCCGATCCTAACCATCAAGTATCTCCTTTTTCTACCCCGTGGTACCAAACCACTGGTGGTGCCAAACCACCGGTGACATATAGTCACAATGTGTTACCAAAACACTGTGTCCCAAAGACACAATGTGCTACCTAAGCACCGGTGACCGTAGTCACGATAATCGAATGATGGGGCCAACCCATCGTGTGATACCCAATCACTAGCGATTTATCCCATATCTCAAAGTGGGGCCAACCCACGGTGGTGTACCCACAGGGACAAGTCGCAATGAGGTGCCCAACCTCCGGTGTCCCAAAGACACAAATGTGCTACCAAAGCACCGGTGACCGTAGTCACAATAATCGAATGATGGGGCCAACCCATCGTGTGTGATACCCAATCACTAGCGACGATCCCATATCTCAAAGTGGGGCCAACCCACGGTGGTGTTACCCACAGGGACAAGTCGCAATGAGGTGCCCAACCTCTGGTGTCCCAAAGACACAAATGTGCTACCAAAGCACTGGTGACCCAAAGTCACAAAGTGTGTTACCAAAACACTGGTGCTCGTCAGCACAAATCATCACTGCCCCCTCCACTCATATCACCCATCAACAAACCAACTCATGTAATCATGCATATCATACAAATTATGCATATCATGCTAATATGTTTGACTCATGCCCCATATCACATACATACATAGTCATGATACCATATAGATCATCAAGTTAATCTAGTAACAATACTTGACTTACCGGATACGTACACATACCCCGTTTGGGTATCCAATAATCCATCATCTCACATGATTTTAATAGGCAAACAGGTTTATTAATAACATTACTAGATATCGGTGTGTTAGTTTACACACTGTAATACTGAGTCTAGAAATCGACAAAAGGGATCTAAGTCCCTTGATTAACTAGCTCCTACAATCGGCCAAGACATAGGGGTTAGGTGCTAAAGCCATTCGGCCAAGGATTTTAAGCCAACAGAATTGCTACCAACCCTTACCTTCACTTGATTTGGTTTCTACCAAATCCAAACCCACAAAGGGTTCGTTCTTCAACAATCGGCACCCTATCAAAATAGTTAATCACAAATCACCTTTGACTTAATCGAAATCACGAATAAACCATGAACGATATATCACCATCACTTACCGAATTGGTTAACAAAGGAAGAAGGCTCCACCTGACTGCTTGGAACTCCCTGATTGCCCTATCACACAATCGGTTCAATCCTAAGAGACCACACCTTTACCACATGCCTAGAATCGGCTAATAATCCAATCAACACCCATTAAGCACTAGAGAGGGAAGAAATGGCTATTCGGCCTAGCACTTACCAACACCAACCAATTATTCGGCCAAGACGCCACTAGGGAAGAAGATAGGTTCGGTCCACACTTTGCACCACAATCAAACAAAAGGTACGGCTAGGGGGGTTTATCACTCTTATTTTCGGCCTTGAAAGAAAAAGGAGGAAAAATAGAGGTGGGAAGAAATGGGGGAAATCGGCAATTGAGTTTAAAGAAAAGAAGAGGAATAAAGTTGGATAAGGGAGGGTACTTTCGACTTGTAACGAAAGAAGAAGAAGAAGAAGATGTGTTCTAAGAGAATGGAGTTTTGGCTAGTAAGAAAAGAAGTGGAAAACGGTTTTGGAGAGGTGGGGTTTCGGCTCAACACAATGAACAAAAGAAATAGGTGAGAGGGAGCATTCGGCCTACACCAATGAAAGAGGGACAGAGATGATTGAAAACTTTCGGTTTGCAAAAAGTAAAGATGGAGTCACTCACTTGGATTTTTGGTTTCAAGAAGTGAAGAAAATGAGAAGAAACCTTGAAGAAAATTCGGCTACAAGTATCAAAAGGAACTTTTGCTTTTACCAAATGTGACCGAAAATGCCAAAATTTCCAAAAAATTTGGCACCCCACCAACATCACACTACTATGCCGTCCTCCCCCTCCCAACTCCCTAAAATTCGCCATGATCCCCAACTACTCCATGCCACACATTCAAATGTGTTTACCAAGTCTTCCTCCTAAAATCCCTCTCCACCCTCCATTCAAATGGGAAGACTTAGTCTTAGGCAGAGTTTGAACTGCCACAAACTCCTCCCTTCATGCCGTCAAAATGAGTGCCAAAAGTGGCCACTCCATGAGCTCGAACACAAGGCCTACACCCTTGCATTAGGCGTTACCCACACAAAGCCTTAGTGGCGTCTAGCTTGCCACTACACCAGCCCCTTTTGTGCAATAAAACATCAAAGAAAATCCTTATACCCTAGCTCCAATAGCTCCCCGACTTAACACCCAAAATCAAAATTTTCCCATTCACTCAGCACACTCCTAACCCACAATTAAGCCCCTAAAACACCGAAATAGCAACACAAAGACACTAAACACATGCAAAAACATGCAACAACAAAATAGCCCCTAACCCGGGATATTACATTAAACCACATGTGTTATGCAAGTAACAATTTAAAAGTTGTTCCACCGTCGTAAACCCACTACAGGTTTAAGTTTCCTACGGGCTTTAGTCTCTAAGAACCTATTGTTTACAGTAGCCCAATATCTAAATACAGTTCAACAGTTTAAACCAGTATAATAACAGAAAAAACTTACTTGGCTCGACGTCTCGGGCTCGGTGAACCACACTTCAAGAATCCTGTAAAAACTTTTTAATCTACTTTTTTTAAAAACCCAAAATTTAAGGCCCATTTCACAGCCGAGTTTTGCAACTGGGCTCTGATACCACTAAATGTCACTCCCCCAGACCCGGCCTAGATGTTATTGCCGAATCTGGTGATGTCACATCAAAGGGATAATTCCAAAACGACTTTGTTTAGTTTAAAACTTAAGTTTAAGATTTAAAAACCCAAAATCTTTGCCGATTTGTTAAGTTATGAAGGAAGCCCGTGTTTTAAGAAAATGTCCATATGTTAGAGTTATTTCGAAAATCATGTTTAAACTTTAGAAATTTATTTAAGTTTAATAATCAGGAAGTTGAAACAAATAAGGAAACCCAAATGTAAAGTCAAATCAGAGATACAAGGCCTTCTTACAACCCAATGAAAATAAAGTAACTAAAAATAAAGTCATTCAAAACAATAAACAAAAACTTCTAAGCAACTTGCAGTGTGGCCATCCCCGAGTCCTGTCCCACGTCGAGCCGTCTACTGAGGATCACCTGAAACATTTAATAAAAAGGTTGTGAGTTTTGAAACTCAGTGTGTACGACCCTTGGCAATCCAATCATGCAATTATCACATTGGGCCTAAGCCCTAATAAAATCGGTGGCCTTGGGCCTTAGCCCACAATGACCTCATATCACATCAGTATCACATGAATGCAATGCTCCCATCCCAAATCCAACCCTGCACTCCATTTCCCTTCCAACCCTACACTCCTGTGGGGATATAAATATCAACCCACCCATCCCTACACTCCAATGGTAGCACCAACAATGGCACTACTCAAACGTTGCGGCAAAAGTCGCTAAGCATATAATGGGCTTAAAGCCACCGGTGGATCCACGATTGCCGTCAGCGACTATGCGATCCTCACATATCTTCCTCCGTATCATCAAACCCACCCAAGTGCAACATATATCTCATGAATGCAACATACACATTTTCACACATCAAGCACCTAGGGGTATTTTAGTCATTTTACTACCCAGTGGTATTTTTGTAAATCTACCCTACAGGGGTATTTTCGTAATTCTACCCTATAGGGGTATTTTTGTAATTTCTTTCACCTCGGGTTTTAGTTATGAACTTTGGCCCATCAACAAGTCCTCGCGGTTAAAGTGAACAAACACTATGCACCAGGTAGGATCTCAAAGAAGAGGAGGTGGGTCACTAGGACCGCTTAAGTACCAAGCTCTCCCTCGATCCAATCCTAGACATGCATATGTCGGTTACCACACTCTTACTAATCGACTTGTCCACAGACATGTTTGGTTAATAAATTAAGTCTTATGCAATTTTAAGAATTTATCAAAACTAGGCCTAGAGTCCATTAAACCCTAGCATACATTTCTAAAATCCCATAAGGCCCACTAAGCCCAATCATAATTAAATCATACAACCATCCATGTTAATTCATTATTAAAGTTCACATATCAATCTTTTCCGATTTGGGCCCACGAGCTCGGCAGGCCCATTTAGCCACTTTCGGCTTTTCAACTTTTCGGCGTTACCGCCATCGTGTGTGTGTAGTGTTTGTACACACCTGGTAATAATGCGTGCTGCAATCCCCTTAATCACGAACCTAAAATCGACATCACTTAACGATTAATCATAGGCTTAATACATACCTTATCAAAAACCAAAACCTCACTGTAACCTTACCGTGTGCCACCAGTTCTAGTAGCCCTTCCTTACCTACTATTCACGGATATCCACTAGATCTGCACCCACACATATACTATAAAAAACAAGTGACTCATATTCCATACAAGTCACCTCTATTCGGCCACTTACTAATCCACAATTGCGACAAGTACACTTACCTCTTGCTAACGATCCTTACTACGCTTGCGATCTTTGAACCCTACCCTTGTTAATACAGGGTTAACGACAAGAAAGAGTTAGATAGCCCTCCGGCTTTTACCAAAACACACTAAAGAAGATTGACTAAGTACTTATCGAATCCAACCTTTGATCCTGCAGCCTAGATAGCTACTGAACAAGATCTGGCTTTTAAACTTGACTAAGAGTAGATAACAGCAACAGATTTGTAATGGAGGAAAAACAACAAGGAATCGGCACAAATAGGGATTTCGCCAAGAGAGGATGATGGTAATTCGGCAATGGAAGAATTCGGCTATGGGAGAATTCAGCTATGGGAGAACAGAATGGGAGGAAAAAGAGAAAAATAATGGAAACCCAAAGAACCTAAAAGAATTCGGCACTCTCCTTTTATAGCCAAAGCCGAAACTACCTTCCCCCAAAGTCCCATTCGGCACCAATACATCCACACCTCAATCCCCTATCTTTTCTCACTTATCTTTACCTTAAATTTCTCTCCTGAACACTCCCTTCCAGAGTCCACTCCAGCGCCACTACTTTCCTTTCATGAGCAAAAAAATAAAACCCCTTATTTCGCCACTCTTGAGCCTCGAACCCTGGACCTCTTCACCTGACAAACATGCCACCTTATAGCTCCCCAAGTGAGGCCACCTTGCCATTGGGCCACAAGCCCAATTGTGTCATATTTTCCCCTTAATTAGCTTAAGAGGCCTAATACCTGAGACTAAGGTCCCACTAAGGCAAAAATTAAATTTTTCCCTATAGTATGCCCTATCCCTAAGACTTCAAATAACCCTGGTAATACCTTAAAATTAATATTCTCAGTGCTACTTAAACATACCATCTTCAGTGCACAGAATTTAGAGTTTCGAGATTTTAGGGCATTACATCATGCATATCGTAACATTGTATGAGAATGTTTGGCATTGATTGGTGATATTAAATAATTGTATAGATCAATATTTAGACCAAAGTGGAGCTAATAGACGAAAAACAAAAATTATGGATTAGTCACTGAAGTGCCCACTCTTTTAATATTTTGATCAAGTAAGTTCATATGGAACTTACAATCTTACTTTGTTTTATCTGTTGTGTTATGTTTGATTTCAAATATATGTAAGTTTGAACTTGGAACATTGGTGAATTTGGCATATATGACTAGAATGAATTAAATTGAAATGTTATGTAATATATGACTTTAATGAAATAGTACATGGTACAAATGTGGAAGTTTGAATGTGTACAGGGCATGTAATTAAAACATGTGATCATATATAGGGTACAATATGAAATATAGATAATTACAGGGATGATATTGAAATATGTGAAATTAATGCCCGAGTGAACTTAGTAAAAGGTTAGGATACGTTTGGGATGTTAATACGATCTTGTGCGTGCCTGTACGGGGATTATCACAAAGTTTAACGAGATCCAATATTTGTTGCGGATTCTCAGGTATTATGTGACACAGGTTTAGCTCGGACGAGTAACCTAATGTGTCGTGATATAGGTTTAGCTTGGACAGGTAACATGATTCATATATATAATCAGAACGGATGAACAACTTGCTGTGGTGTAGTTAACCCGTGTATTTGAGTTTATTTTACTATAGTTCACTAGGAGAAACATTATAAATGAAATTGGAAATTTGAAAAGAGGATGAAATAGAATTAGTAATCAAATTGAATTGTCATTAAATGAATTTGATTATAATTAGATGCATTTATATAATTGATAAAGAAGAAAGGTATTTGTGAATTGTTAATTGTGTTAGTAATCATGTATGCTTGATATGAAATTGTAAATTGTGGATTGAGAATGCTATTGTAATGAATATGAAAAGTATTGTAAATTGATATGCTTAATTCACATGTACTATTGATGATCTTAGACAATGTCATAAACTCATATTGGTGTTGTTTGAATGCCTTGTACTAGACAACAATATACCAAATTAAGGTTGCATTTGTACTTGCATAATATTAAGGTAAGTATAGTATCTTTCATTTGAACTTACTAAGCATTCTTAATGCTTAACTTAGTTATTTCCTCTACCTTGTAGATCGTCACCTTACAAAACTCCCGAGTCGCATCGAAGAGAAACTCACACTATCATCAAATCGATAGAGTTATGCTTACTTTTCGTTAAAGTGTTGTGGCATGTATATAGCACCAATATTGTAACAGCCCGTTTTTAGTCAAATCAGAATAGTGGTTTTGGGACCACAAATCTAAGGTTGAAATAATTATTTTATTATTATTTTAATGTCTACAGCATGATAGTATGATTGTGTGAAAATTTCGTTCAGAAATTTTATTGTTTGAATGCTCAATTTGATAAAAAGGACTAAATCGCGTAAAGTGTAAAATTGGTTTTCTAATAGCTAAAGGTGTCTAATAGTTATGGAACCTTAAAGTGGAGGTCCTTATGTGGTAATTAGTCCATTTATGAGTTAGTGGATGATAATGGCTTGGAATTTGGTGTATTTAATAAGTGTTTTTAAGGTTAATTTGGTAAATGGGTAATTAAATGTTATATTCATAAAACATAATAAACTTTTATTTTATGTTCATCTTCTTCCTAAAACACTAAGAAACCGTTTATACATGGAGAAAGAAGGCTAGGGTTTGGTCATCTTTTTTTCTTTCAAATAGGTATGATTTTTGTCCTGTTTTTAATGATTTCTATATTTTTGATATCGTTGTAACTTAATCTAGCTAGCCCAAGGACTAATTTGCAAAATTGTTAAAGGTTTAGAGTTTTTCATTGATGAATGTATATGTATTTTAATGTTTGATGATAGAAAATGTATGGTTGTTGTTAGATAAACAACATTTGTAAAGTGATTTTTGGTAAAATTGCCAATTAGGGGTTAAATTAAGAAATGTGAAAATTTTGTGGTATAAATGTGAAATAAATGAAAACTATGGGCTGCTATGTTAATAAGGGATATTCGGCTAACATGGGTAGGGACTTAATTGCATGAATTTGTATTTTTATGAGTTAAGGACTAAATTGTAAAAATGTTGAAATATTAGGGGTAAAAGTGTAAAGTTGCCTTAAAGTGTATTTTGCACTAAATTGAATAGAATGATGATTGAATTAGTTAAATTTGATTACATATAGATCAAGAAAAGCAAAATTTGGATTTAGATCGGGGGAAAAATAAGGTTTTGGATTAGTCGATCCGTTCCGTCGTTTTAGCGATCGAGGTAAGTTCGTATGTAATAAGCATTGTATTAATTGTGTTTTAAATGCTCTAATAATGCATAAATTGTGAATACGACCTTGCGGGTATACTCGATGATGAATCGGCAATGAGAAATCCCGGTTGAACCTTAGGAATAGATTAGGATACGAATGACATGTCATTAGGGGTTATATGATTTGGGTGTTGGTCCGTACGTCCTATCGGTGACTGAGTTATCCGGCATGTGTTACGGATTCTCATAAGCTTGTGTGAGCAGCACCGTGTAGTTTTGTCATGACCGTCAGCTTGTGTGATCAGACCCGTTGATAGCTCGAGAGTGAGCATTTTATGTGATATGAGATTGAAATAGCTTCGGCTATGTATGTGGCACGTAGGGTGCAAAATTCCCGAGTATCTGATAATATTCCAAATGGTTCAACGGGTATATCAAAGATACAGATGAGTATGAGATTTATAGGAGATGGTACAGGTATCTACATGAACCGTACAACCATTGAATCGATGAAAGTTGTGAAATTCATATTTAACCTTGGAAGTGAAAATGTTATAGGTTGTGTATCATTATGAATTATACCATGATATGTTAACTTGTTTGAATTGTGTTAGAATGGTAAGATGAGTTTATTATTATACAAACTTACTAAGCTTTATAGCTTACATTGTTTATTTTCCCGTGTTTTATAGTGAATTTAAAGCTAGCTCGAATTTGGGAATCGTCGGAAAACTCATCACACTATCAAGCTATCACTTGGTACTTTTGAGTTTATGTTTTGGTTATATGGCATGTATAAGAACTTTGGTCATTTTGGTATATCTTAGTAATGAATTTAGCCATTTGGATTGGCTTGTAAATGTTTAAAGTTTGGCTTGTATATAGCCATGAGAGTTGGCTTATTTTGGTTGATTTGGTTGTGTATATATATGCAAATGGCCTCTGTCTTGTGCTGATAATTGCTATGCAAATGATTGTGGTAAATGGTTGATATTTGAGAATTGGTATGTTTATGAGTTTAGGCAAAATGATGCATAATTGGAAGTGTCCACATTGATGATTTGTGAAAGTGAGGTTTAGTATGAAACTGAATGGCATATAGTGGTATTTGTGTACCTTGTTTATATTGGTATTGAAACGGCATGAATTAAGCTTATTTGTGATTGGATGAATGCCTATTAATGTCATGTTTTGTGCCATTTGGTTTTGTGTAGGTGTATACAAATTTGGCTGGCAAGATGGCTTCGTAAATAGCCTATTTTTGTCCACACGGGCGTGTGTCTCAGCCGTGTGTGACACACAGTCAGGTTACTACCGTGTGTGACACACGGTTAGGTTACGACCGTGTATCCCCTGATGTTGAATTAGAAATCAAGTCAATATGCTCAACACGGCCTAGCACACAGGCGTGTGACTTGGCCGTATGGCATAAGTCATTATACCCTACAAGTTTGGCACGGCTTAGCACACGGGCTGGCACAAGGGCGTGTGAGGCCATTTCGAAGGGCACACGAGCTGGTCACACGGGCGTGTGGTTTGCCGTGTGACCCAAGTCAAAGAGTTACACAGAGTCGGACACAAGCTAGGACATGGCCATGTGATCCCATTTAGAATGTCCACACGGCCTATGACACGGGCGTGTCTTTGGTTGTGTGAGACACACGGCCGAGCCACATGGGCGTGTGTCCCCTGTATTTTGTAAAATTTTATAATTGTTCCAAAATTTTCTGAGTTATCGGTTTAGTCCTGAACCACTCCGAATGCATGTTTTGGGCCTCGTAGGCTCGTATTAGGGATGTTGTGAATGATTTTGAATGATGATTAAATGAAATTTGAAAATGTATGTTTAATTGTATTGTAAGTCTAGTAATGCTCGATAACCCTATTTCAGCGTTGAATACGGGCGAGGGTGTTACATTTATTGGTATCGGAGCTATGATTTAGTCGATTCTAGAACTAACGTAGCGTATGTGATAGTCTAGCTATACATTCCATATATAACCTGTGATAGTGTGATATCTCCTGACAGTTTTAAATCGTGTTTTATATAGTAAATGGATCCCAATCGAGCTGTAGCTGATGATGTTGAAAGTAATACGCCAACCTCCGTCCACAGAGTAGCGCAATTTGAGTCGGGACACGTATCGGGTAGTCAGGGAGGAGATGCCAAAGAAGTCTTCTTCCAAATGATGAACGAGTGCTTTACAAAGTTTGTTCAAACAAATCCGGCTGCTTAACAACTTCCACCCCCACCTATTCCCCAACCGGTCCCTGTAACTCCTCAAGGTTTGGAACCTTTACAATTGAGTAAGCCGCCAGTTGAAAAATCTAAAAGTGTAACACCCCAAACCCGGCCTAGAAGTTAGGCCCGAATCTGGCGTGTCACATTGAAGTGTTTTTCGAAAACCATGTTTTCATTGAAAACCCTTCTTTGAAGAAAGCATAAGTAAAATCCCAGTTATATCAGTTTATTTTTAAAACGTGGTACATTGGAAAATTATGAATTATATTCCTGAAATATCTTTTTAGTTACGGAAGCTAATTTTGAGAGTAATCAATTTACGAAAAAGATTAAATCAGGAAACCATTTCGAAAATGTTGCGAAAACGTAGTGTTGTTTTAAAAACAGTTAACATTTGTAAAACCGTGATTTATTTCTAACAGGTATAAATGAAAATAAAACCAAACCTAAAATTTAAAGTCCAAAAACTTTAAGAGGCCCTATTACAAACTGAACCAAAAATGAAGTACTTATGAATAACTTAATAGAAAAAGAGAAGCAGTTGTGTGGCCATCTCCGAGTCCCTCGCAGCACCGATTCGTCTAAGGCTGGGGATTACCTGCACAGTTAAAAACGGGGTGAGTTTATGAAAACTCAGTGTGTAATCCCCTTACTAGAGTAACGGTCGAAGATACGAAAATGAACTCAAATACGATGCAGGCCAAAGCCCTTTAACAAGAATAAATATAGTCGATTCAGAGCATACGTGGGCCATAGCCCACTACCATATCATTTGGGTCACAGCCCATACAGAATCAATTGGGCCTAGCCCAAACCAATAATAGAACAAGTGGGCCTAAGCCCAGTACAAGGACAGATCTCAAAACAAGTATGCAACAGTATGAGGATGCATCCCACTCCGATCCAGCCAACGCACCACCCGTACCAACCCTACACTTACGTGGGGATAAAATCAACCCACCCAGCCAGCACACCAATGTTAGAACCGGTTGCGGCCCTAACCAAAATTGCAGCAAAGCTGCTAGTATATATATACGGCTCTAAGCCTTCAGTAGCGGTATTATAATTGGCACAAAGCCATCAGTAACTGTATTATGTTTGGCACATAACCATTAGCGACGGTAATATAATCGGCACACAGCCTTGGGTAAATATGATCGACACAGAGTCATCGATATATATGTTAGGCACATAGCCACGGTAAATACGATTGGCACAAAGCCATAATCAAGATGGCACGAGCCATATTTAGGTTGGCACGAGAGCCATAATCGATTCATGCGCAGCCTTAAAGTCGTCCGTCGGTCCACGATCGTCTCGGGCGACCGTGCGACCTTAATGAGATCAATACTAGATCCACGATCGTCATGCGACCGTGCGACCCTATCGTAACTTCCTCCGTATCAATGTCCCAACTCCATGGAATATATGTCGTATGTCATGCTCAATCATTACACGTGTATGCAAAATGGCCATACTCAGTAACAAACATTTAGACATGTAATAAAAGCATATCAGTCATACAACCACAATCAAATTAGTCAACTCATAGTCTAAGTCAGTCATTTACCCACAAGGGAAAAATAGCCATTTTACCCTATAAGGGTATTTCGGTAATCCTACCCATCAGGGGTATTTCAATAATTTTACCCTACAGGGGTAATTCAGTAATTCTACCCTACAGGGGTATTTTAGTAATCTTGCAAACTGAGGGTATTTCAGTAGTTTTGCAAATTAAGGGTATTTCAGTAATTTTGCAAATCGAGGGTATTTTAGTAATTTTGCAAACCGAGGGTATTTCAGTAATTTTGCAAATCGAGGGCATTTCAGTAATTTTGTAAACCAAGGGTATTTCAGTAATTTTGCAAACCAAGGGTATTTCAGTAATTTTGCAAACTGAGGGTATTTCAATAATTTTGCAAACCGAGGGTATTTTAAAAATAGATAACGATATGAATGGGCCTAGGGCCCATTCTTGGCCTAAATGGGCCCACACGCTCGTGTGGCCCATTTAGCCCAAATCTAGCCACAGATATGAGATTCACATATTCCAGTCCAATATTTACTACACAATCATACAACTTATCCGATTAGGCCCACGGGTCCATTGGCCCCACATGGCCCCTTTTGGCCCATCGTGGCCCAAACAGCCTAAACCCACAAGAACACTCATGATGGCCTCAACTATCGCGTCGAAGCTCCCACACGTGCGCTCGCACGCTCGTGTAGCCACCATCGTCGTGTGACCAGCATTTCGGCATTTTCCGCTCTACAGCTAAAGTAGTGCGAAATACACACCTGATAGAAATCTGGAGTTAATCCGCGCTCCGAACACTCCTACGCCCAAACGCCAACCAAGGTATGCTTACTCTCCTCATAGATCGCTCTATTTAAAGCCAGCTTCTCGCCTACTCTCATGCTATCTTCCCGATGTGGGATCCCTCTATCAATCCTCCAAAACCGTCCCAACTGCAAAATAAATACTCCCTTGCTTATCCCAGGACTTGAACCTTAGACATTTTTGTTACTCCACACGCCACTTGCCACTAGACCACAAGCTCCTCTTGTGTCATTAACCCAGCGTTATTATTAATAAAGCCTAAGTGCCAGTGCCCAGATTCTTTTAAGAGCAAAATTTAAAAATTCTGCAAGGGCCAAGACTTGAACCCAGGCTCCCTTACAACCTTAATGACGCCACAACCACTAGGCCACAGGCTCTCTTGTGTCATGATTTCCCCAACAATAATCTTAAAGCCTGCTCACTTACATCCAGGGTTTTATTCACCTAAACCAAAAATTTTCCTAAAGCCCAGGTTTGAACCCAAGACTTCATGGAAGCCCCCTAACCTTCCAAAGCCACTCACCTAATAGGTCCAACTTGCATTCATGCCGTTCTCTTGTTCTCAAAAATTTTAAACGCTCCCATGCCCAAGGCCCAATAGGCCCAATTCTACTAGGCCCAAATTCAGGGTGTTACAAAAAGTATGGGGATGGAGAGTTTAGAGCTACAGTTGACGATGATCCTGAGAGAATCGAATTTTGGCTTGAGAATACTATCAGAGTATTTGATGAATTATCGTGCACGCTAGCTGAATGTGTAAAATGCGCCGTATCACTTCTGAGAGACATTGCATATCAGTGGTGGAATACTTTGATATCCGTGGTACCGAGAGAAAGGGTCACGTGGGAGTTCTTTCAAGCCAAATTCAAAAAGAAATACATCAACCAACGGTTTATTAATCAAAAGCGAAAAGAGTTTCTAGAGCTGAAACAGGGCCGAATGTCTGTAACTGAGTACGAGAGAGAGTTTGTGAGACTCAGTAAGTATGCTCGAGAATGTGTTTCCAAAGAGGCAATTATGTGTAAAAGATTCGAAGACGGGTTAAATGAAGATATCAGATTGCTAGTTGGGATTCTAGAGTTGAAAGATTTTGTGTTGCTGGTTGACCGAGCTTGCAAAGCCGAGGAACTTGGCAAAGAAAAGAGAAAAGCTTATTTCGAGGCTAGAGATTCGAGAAAGAGATCAATGAGTAAACCATATTGTAACACCCCTTACCCGTATTCAACGCCGGGATAGGGTAAGAGACATTACCGGACTTATTCACAACAAACATTCAAAACCGAGACATGAATTTCCACTCAAATTTAAAACTTTTCAAACACATTCATATTGTCCCTAAAACGAGCCTACAAGGCCCAAAACATGCATCGGAGGTGGTTTGGGACTAAACCGAGAACTTTGGAAACTTTTGGGAAACTTAGAAAACTTTTCATGTAAAAGGGATCACACGCCCGTGTGGGTTCGGGACACGCCCGTGTGACCCTAAGACACGCCCGTGCTTCAAGCCGTGTTCAAATTAGGGAGCATTCTATTTATGACGTCATCATCAAATTAAGGTCACACGGCCAAGTCACACGCCCGTATACTTAGGCAGTGTGATCGATTAAATTTTCATAATTTTTCATAAAATAGGTGCAGACTTCACACGGTCAGGGCACATGCCCGTGTTCGAGGCCGTGCCGTCCACACGACTGAGACACACGCCCGTGTCTCCGCCCGTGTGCTTATTACTGAGCATTTTGTTTTACAATAATTAAGGTGCAGGGGACACAAGGCCGGAACACATGCCCATGGGGCAGACCATGTGTCACACACGGCCTAGACACACGCCCATGTGTCTACCCATGTGCACAATAAAAAGGCTATTTACCAAGCCATTTGTCACCCTTATTCACACATACACTCACATCAATTCAAAGGCACATAACATTACATACTTAGGCAACCAAAACATCCACAATTGTGGCCAACACAATAGCAACATTTATCATACTCACAACAATTATTAATTCACAATTGACTACTTTCAAGGTACCTAGTTGTACACTAATTTATCATCTCATCAATAAACCACATTGCCAAAAATCACACAATCATGCCATAATCACAATTCCAAACATTTCACATTCACCAAGCATACCATGATCATATCACTATAGACATTGACACATGTATGAATATACTTAGGCTTTCAACCATGTTGCCAACATAAGCCAACTCACATGGCCAAATAGCAAACAAGCCTTTGACGATTACAAGCCAACATATTGGCTACAATCATAAAGACACATATAACCAATTGACTTAGTCCCTATACATGCCATAACTCAAAATACTTGAATTTATATATACCCAAAATGGTAGCTTGATAATGTGATAGGATCTCCGGCGATCTCCAACTCGAGCTAGCTTGTTAACCCTATAAGACATGGGAAAGGAAGGGGATAAGCTATATAGTTTAGTAAGTTCATATGCAAATAATAAATAACATTAATTATACATTGTCATATGAATAACATGACATAAATGTCATTAAGCTTAATACGCACATCTTGCTCAGTCATAAGAATAACATATCATTTGCCACAATCAACAAACCATTTCAAACCTCACATAAAACATACACATCAATTATGAGCATTTACATTTCAAGCATATACTCTTACATCTTTCAATTGCTTAAACTCTTATCTGTCCATGCTTCCATAATCATTTTAATAGGCAAATTTGCCAATCTTTCCTTTATCTCATATCTGATAAATCACAATTTGCATGAATACAACATGCTATGTCATAACTCAATCTAGCCCGAAAGCCAATCACAAAAATCATCAATTGAATTTACTATATATTTCATACATCACAAGATTTTCATAAAATCATTCTCGTGGAAATCATGAACTCACAATTTTATGAAGTCAATGCTTATAAACTTTATGTACATACCTGTACCAATTCGTAATACTCACATACTTTTCTCTTCTTTGACATACCCATTAAATTTCCCGTTGAACCATTTGGAATACTAAAGGATACTTGGGAATCTCGTACATACAGTACCGTACCAATGCCATATCCCAAATATGGTCTTACATGTAATCTCATATCGATGCTAATAGCCCAGCTATGGTTTTACACAAAATATCATATTGATGCCATATCCCAGATATGGTCTTACACGAAATCTCAAATTGATGCCATATCCCAGATATGGTCTTACACGTAATCTTAGATAACCCTAATGTCATGACATTTGTATCCTACCTATTCCTAAGGTTCAACCGGGATTTCTCGTTTGTCAAACTTTGTCGATTACATTCAAGAGTAAATCATAATTCATATAATAATTAAGTAATTAAGGCATAAATAACAATGCATTATTTACATACGAACTTACCTCGACATAAAAATGACGAAAAGGACTAA
Source organism: Gossypium sturtianum (assembly GCA_025698515.1). Classification (NCBI taxonomy): domain Eukaryota; kingdom Viridiplantae; phylum Streptophyta; class Magnoliopsida; order Malvales; family Malvaceae; genus Gossypium; species Gossypium sturtianum. Next base: position 44,194,206 of record CM046953.1, on the reverse strand, counting down.
ATCGTCAATTACTCGTTTTCCTCCGTTCTTGGTCCGAACCTCATTTTTCTTGATCTATAATATCACATTCATCTCATCTAATCATTATACTATTCAAATCAGCCCAAAATCACATTATGGCAAAAATTACATTTTTGCCCCTAAAGTTTCACATTTTTATAATCTAGTCCCTAGGCTCGTAAAATGAAATCTATCCATTTTCTTGAATCCCAAGCTTAGCCAAACCTAAATCATGCTCATAACAGCCCACATTTTTCATCAAATCAAATTTTTACTACCCATTTTACAACTTTTACAAACAAGTCCTTTTTGACACTTTTACCAAAAATCACTTAGCAAAAGTCGTTTATCATACATTAAACTTTCATTTTCTACCATAAAAAAACAAAACACATGCATGTCATACATGGGAAAAATTTTAAACATGAATCCTACTTCAAAATGATGGTAGAAATAGAAAGATCGGGTGAATACGACTTCAAAAACATAAAGAGCATTAAAAATGGGGCTAGGATGTACTTACAATCAAGCTTGAAAGTTGAAGAAAACCCTAGCTATGGTGTCTTGTAAATTTCATCCAAGGAGAGAAGATGGACACCAATTTTGACTTGATTTTACCTTTTTATTCTTTTATTAACCAAATGACCAAAATACCCCTAAAGCCTTTCTTTGAAATTTTTCCTAAACATGTCCATTTTTGTCCATAAAAATAGAAATTGGTCAAATTGCTATTTAAGGACCTCTAATTAAGAATCCATAACTATTTCATACTTAAAGCTTCTAGAACACACATTTTGCAACTTTTGCAATTTAGTCCTAAAAGTCAAATTGGACACTTTACCAACAAGATTTAAAACACCCCAAACCCAGCCTAGACGTTACGACTGGATCTGGCATGTCACATGGATAAGTTGTTTGAAAACTAAGTGTTCGTTACAAACTTCGTATTCTTTTTGAAACCTTCGAGCTATGATGTGTGTGAAATAAAATCTGCTTTTACGGTGTTGTTGTAAAAACATTGTTAATTCTTTTATTTTGAAACTTTGCTTATATCAGAAATCAGATTCAGTGATTTGTGAAATTGTGATATCTTGAAAACTGTTTTCGACGTTTAAGAGAAACTAGTATTTTATCAATTATAGTTTGTAAACCGTTCGTTCACATTTTGGAAAGCAGTTGTTAATGTTTTAGGAAAATCCCGTATTGAAATTTAATAGTAAAAATCAACCGAATTAAAAGCTAAAACAAAAATAAAATCCCAAAGGCCTTATTACAAAACATAACCCAAATTAAATAATCTTAAAATAAAGTAAAACGAAATTTACTAAAGTCACGATGTATGGCCACCACAGAGCCCACCTCGGCTCCAAATCCTCAATGCTGGGAATTACCTGCAAGGTTAAAGCAGAAGGGGTGAGTTACGAGAACTCAGTAATCCCCTAATCGGACATTAACTGGGCCCGAGCCCATTCAGATGCAAACTGGGCCTTAGCCCTTACGGAAACAAACTGGCCTGAGGCCCATTCATAATCAAAATGGGCCTTAGCCCTATTAGCATGGTTATACAGATAATATATGCAATGCAACCCGGCCCAGCCTAGTAATCCATCCGCTACACACCACCCGTACCAGCTCAACACACCTGTGGGGATTTCTACAATCAACCCTCCATCCGCTACACACCTCGATGGCAGTCACGCTGCTCATCGCTGAAATTGTGGCAAAGCCACCAGAATAACAGAATATACGTGGCATAGCCACCAGACAAAATTGTGGCAGAGCCACCAGAATCAAAATGTGGCAGAGCCACCAGAATACACTTCCTCCGATCATCAATATCCCAATCCCATGCAAAATGTCATTTATGCAAAGCATATATCAAATATAATGTATGAAATGAATTACCATCATAACTAGATAAACAGAATACACAATCATGCTAGTCAACCCACAAGGGTATAACAGTAATTTACCCACCAAGGGTATTTCAGTAATTTACCCTCCAGGGGTATTTTCGTAATTTATAATCTAATGACCTTTCCGAAGGCCTACTGTCACCTCAAGCGACACAGGACCCCTTTTGGGTCTCTACGGAACTATTGGGCCTAAATTCCATTTTAGGCCCAAACGGGCCCACACGCTCGTGTGGCCCCTTTCACATGATTCCGGGCTCAGAATCACAAATTTCGCATTCAGACTTATCATTTGACAGTTTTCTAACAGTTTTGCCCAAGTGGGCCGGAAAGCCCATTGGGCCCATTTGGCCCGTTTCGGCCCGGTTAGGCCCGTTACAGCCTCAGCATCGTGAGAGTGCTCGTGACACTCTCCATGACTTAACGTCACGATTCGTATCCCGATTTACCACTACGAGCACTTGCACGCTCGAGTGGTCACAGTTGCCGGCTTTTTGGCTTTTCGGCTTTTGGCCATTTCACAGAACACCACATGCAATCATCGAAGTGGGTGTGAGATTACACACCTGATCTAGACTGCCGAAAGTACTACTCCTCGCTTGCCCCTAGAATAACCATAATCGAAAGTTAGCCTTAACTTCTTAAAAGATTTTGTAACCCGAATTACTACTCCACTTGGTTCACTTACCACGAATCGAGTTTCCCTCCAACCGAGTAACAATTATCCGGCTTTGCTTCGTTCTTGGCTAAAGTGAACAAACCCTATATTGATTGATGCACAAGGGGTGTTAGCATCTGCCAATATTCGGCATCAGGGAGAATTGAACATTAACTAGCACTACTTACCCTTAAATTCGGCAACAGCAGATCCTTAGAACAAGAGGAGTTTAACCAGGCGCTGCTCTCAAAGATGACGTTTAACTAGAGAGAAAAGAAAAGATTAAGACACACATAAGATCAGAAGAAGTAAATACGGCCTTCACCAACCTAGTTAACTAAATACCGAGAAGAGAAAAATCACTAAGATCAACATTACCTGATGAGGAAAGGTTCAACAATTGATCCCCCAAAGAATCTCAGCCCTTACGAAAAGTCACCCCAAACGATTTGAACAAGATAAGAAAGAATAAATCCGGCCTCTAACCAAGGTTAAGCCGAATGGAGAGGGGAGGTTTTTGGTCACTAAAAGTAACTCCACGAACCGACGTTGAACGTGCAAAAGATGGTGGGAATTCGTCTTTTGGGAGAGGAAGAAATCGGCAAGATGATGAAGGTAAAGAAGAAGGGTGCGTTGATATGGCTTAGGGAAAGAAGAGAAGTGATCGCTTTAACAAAAAGAGAAGCGTAGGGAAAAATAATGAAAGCACAGAAATTGGCAGAAGTCAGGGAAGCAAAGAAACCCGAAATGATGCAGAAGTAACACTCACCGAAACACCGAAAAGAATTCGGCCCCTTCAAAAGCTAAGACAACTTTCGGTTTTCACCCTTACACCCAAAAGACCGAAAATGCTCTCTTAGACCCTTACTCAGCCGAATTTCTCCCTCTCACACCCCCATTCAAGTCCAACTCTCCCACTCCCCCAAATCCCACGATTTTCTCCCTTTTCTGCTCCACCATTCACTCTCCATCACCCGTTCAAACAGATTTGACCAATTCAAATCTTCACCAAGTAGAGTTCCACTCCAACTCCACCTCTTCCCCTCATTAAGCACAAAATAAAACCCCATAAGCTGCATGTGTGATTCGAACACTCTCCCACCTTGCTATCATACTAACGCCACCACCACTCTACCATGTGGCCATTTGTGTCTTAAAACATGCACAACAAAAATTAAGCCTACAGCTAAAGTCTAATTCCCTTTAAAAAAATAATCTAAAAGAAAAGCAAGTACCAAGACTAGAACCTTGGATCCCTTGTTTCCCTGTGGCGTCACTCCCTTGCTCCCTAAGTGGCGTCACTTTGCCACTACATCACAAGCTCCTTTTGTGTTAATAAAACACACATTATTATCTATATGCCCTGCCTCCACCAGCTCTCCCCACTAAAAAGCCCAAAAACAAAAATTTTCTTATAGCCTAACTTTAACCCGAGACTTCATAGAAACCCCGTAACCTTCCAGAATCACCTTCCTAACAGGTCCAACTTGAAATAATGTCGTTCTCATAATCCCTAAAATTCTAAAATGTTTCTACGCTCGAGGCCTTATAGGCCCAATTCTCCTAGGCCCAATTTTGGGATGTTACAAATCTACCACCTTAAAGAAATTTCGACCTCGAAATTTCCAGCTATCTAACAGTGGTTTTAGCACAAGCTACTCTACCACGCTACTGCTGCGCACTCTGATTCCAATAACACTAATACACTTCTAACCTAATCTAGAAATCTCTTTACCCAACCAGATATCCAACCACAGAAAAAAATAAGTACTTATCACACATTCAAAAACTTTCTATATTCAAACACCAAATCCAACCGAAACATACCTGACTTAATGGTGATGGGACAATCCCGAGCCCTATGCTCCTTAGACCCGCATCTTAAGCATGCTCCTAACCTCCTACAGTATTCACCCGGATGACGCCTTCTGCAATAGTCGCAAGCCAGAAAATTTGGACGTGCCTTCACATGCTTCACAGAACGAGACTGCGATTCAAGAGAACTGTGATCTCTTTTCTTCTTACAATCCACGCACCCAACTTGAAGTGTTTGACCAATTTCTTTAACCTCCTCCAATACTTCCCTAACTAGCTGAGTCAGCTCATCAGCTCCGGCTCGGTCATGAGACCCCGTCTCAGTCACTAGTGATGCAGGTGCTTCCATTTCAAGCATGTGCCCTGATGCTGAGGATCCAGCCCTAGCACCTCGGCCCTTACCACGGTCGCCTGTACCTCTTCCGCGTCCCCTCGTACTCATCTCGATATAACACGCTAATCTGATTAAGAGTTTTATGACTCAGTCTATAGTTCTAGTGTTTATTAACAAGTGTCTTATGAAAAAAAAGGTATAAAAGTTGTTTTCGTGGATCGAATATCTTACTGTTTCAGTCTCTATGGTCTTATTTCCTATAGCTAACAGTCTCAGTATACTACCACTAACTCTAGCAGTTTTCTCTCCTACAGACATTTCATCATATAATCAAACATACAGAAAGACGACTTACGGATTTGGTGTCGGAGACTCAGGGTGCCATACTTCCAAATAAGATACATTTTTCTAAACCATATTTCGAACAAATTTGAAAAAACATTTTCGTACCCATTCCACAGCCAAGTTTTGCAACCCGGGCTCTGATATCACAAAATGTAACACCCCAAACCTGGCCTAGACGTTACGATCGGATCTGGCATGTCACATGGATAAGTTGTTTGAAAACTAAGTGTTCGTTACAAACTTCATATTCTTTTTGAAACCTTCGAGCTACGATGTGTGTGAAATAAAATCTGTTTTTACGGTGTTGTTGTAAAAACTTTGTTAATTCTTTTATTTTGAAACTTTGTTTATATCAGAAAACAGATTCAGTGATTTGTGAAATTGTGATATCTTGAAAACTGTTTTCGACGTTTAAGAGAAACTAGTATTTTATCAATTATAGTTTCTAAACCGTTCGTTAACATTTTGGAAAGTAGTTGTTAGTGTTTTAGGAAAATCCCGTATTGAACATTTAATAGTAAAAATCAACCGAATTAAAAGCTAAAACCAAAATAAAATCCCAAAGGCGTTATTACAAAACATAACCCAAATTAAATAATCTTAAAATAAAGTAAAACGGAATTTACTAAAGCCACGATGTATGGCCACCACAGAGTCCACCTCGGCTCCAAATCCTCAATGCTGGGAATTACCTGCAAGATTAAAGTAGAGGGGGTGAGTTACGAGAACTCAGTGTGTAATCCCCTAATCGGACATTAACTGGGCCCGAGCCCATTCAGATGCAAACTGGGCCTTAGCCCTTACGGAAACAAACTGGCCTGAGGCCCATTCAGAATCAAACTGGGCCTTAGCCCTATTAGCATGGTTATACAGATAATATATGCAATGCAACCCGGCCCAGCCTAGTAATCCATCCGCTACACACCTCGATGGCAGTCATGCTGCTCATCGCCGAAATTGTGGCAAAGCCACCAGAATAACAGAATATACGTGGCATAGCCACCAGACAAAATTGTGGCAGAGCCACCAGAACCAAAATGTGGCAGAGCCGCTAGAATACACTTCCTCCGATCATCAATATCCCAATCCCATGCAAAATGTCATTTATGCAAAGCATATATCAAATATAATGTATGAAATGAATTACCATCATAACCAGATAAACAGAATACACAATCATGCCAGTCAACCCACAAGGGTATAACAGTAATTTACCCACCAGGGGTATTTCAGTAATTTACCCTCCAGGGGTATTTTGGTAATTTATCATCTAACGGCCATTCCGAAGGCCTACTGTCGCCTCGAGCGACACAGGACCCCTTTTAGGTCTCTACGGAACTATTGGGCCAAAATTTCATTTTAGGCCCAAACGGGCCCACACGCTCGTGTGGCCCATTTCGCATGATTCCGGGCTCAGAATCACAAATTTTGCATTCAAACTTATCATTTGACAGTTTTCTAATAGTTTTGCCCAAGTGGGTCAGAAAGCCCATTGGGCCCATTTGGCCCGTTTCGGCCCGGTTAGGCCCGTTACAGCCTCAGTATCGCGTGAGTGCTCGTGACACTCTCTACGACTTAACATCACGATTTGTATCCCAATTTACCACTACAAGCGCTCGTACGCTCGAGTGGTCACAGTTGTCAGCTTTTCGGCTTTTCGGCTTTTGGCCGTTTCACAGAACACCACATGCAATCATCGAAGTGGGTGTGAGATTACACACCTTATCTAGACTGCCGAAAGTACTACTCCTCGCTTTCCCCTAGAATAACCATAATCAAAAGTTAGCCTTAACTTCTTAAAAGATTTCGTAACCCGAATTACTACTCCACTTGGTTCACTTACCACGAATCGTGTTTCTCTCCAACCGAGTAACAATTATCCGGCTTTGCTTCGTTCTTGGCTAAAGTGAACAAACCCTATATTGATTGATGCACAAAGGGTGTTAGCATCTGCCAATATTAGGCATCAGGGAGAATTGAACATTAACTAGCACTACTTACCCTTAAATTCGGCAACAGCAAATCCTTAGAACAAGAGGAGTTTAACCACCCGCTGCTCTTAGAGATGACGTTTAACTAGAGAGAAAAGAAAAGATTAAGACACACATAAGATCAGAAGAAGTAAATACGGCCTTCACCAACCTAGTTAACTAAATACCGAGAAGAGAAAAATCACTAAGATCAACAGTACCCGATGAGGAAAGGTTCGGCAATTGATCCCCCAAAGAATCTTGGCCCTTACTAAAAGTCACCCCAAACAATTTGAGCAAGATAAGAAAGAATAAATTTGGCCTCTAACAAAGGTTAAGCCGAATGGAGAGGGGAGGTTTTTGGTCTTGAAAAGTAACACCACGAACCGATGTTGAACGTGGAAAAGATGGTGGGAATTCAGCTTTTGGGAGAGGAAGAAATCGGCAAGATGATGAAGGTAAAGAAGAAGGGTGCGTTGATATGGCTTAGGGAAAAAAGAGAAGTGATCGCTTTAACCAAAAGAGAAGCGTAGGGAAAAATAATGAAAGCACAGAAATTGGCAGAAGTCAGGGAAGCAAAGAAACCCAAAATGATGCAGAAGTAACACTCCCCGAAACACCAAAAAGAATTCGGCCCCTTCAAAAGCTAAGACAACTTTCGATTTTGACCCTTACACCCAAAAGATCGAAAATACTCTCTTAGACCCCTACTCAGCCGAATTTCTCCCTCTCACACCCCCACTCACGTCCAACTCTCCCACTCCCCCAAATCCCACGATCTTCTCCCTTTTTTTGCTCCACCATTCACTCTCCATCACCCGTTCAAACAGATTTGACCAATTCAAATCTTCACCAAGTAGAGTTCCACTCCAACTCCACCTCTTCCCCTCATTCAGCACAAAATAAAACCCCCATAAGCTGCATGTGTGATTCGAACACTCTCCCACCTTGCTATCATACTGACACCACCACCACTCCACCATATGGCCATTTGTGTCTTAAAACATGCACAACAAAAATTAAGCCTACAACTAAAGTCTAATTCCCTTTAAAAAAAATAATCTAAAAGAACAGTAGGTACCAAGACTAGAACCTTGGATCCCTTGTTTCCCTGTGGCGTCACTCCCTTGCTCCCTAAGTGGCGTCACTTTGCCACTACACCACAAGCTCCTTTTGTGTTAATAATACACACATTATTATCTATATGCCCTGCCTCCACCAGCTCTCCTTGACATTTCATCATATAATCAAACATACAGTAAAAGGACTTAAGGATTTGGTGCCGGAGACTCAGGGTGCCATACTTCCAAATAAGATACATTTTTCTAAACCATATTTCGAACAAATTTGAAAAAACATTTTTGTACCCATTCCACAAAAGTTTTACAACCCGGCTCGATACCATAAAATGTAACACCCCCCCGGCCTAGACGTTACGACCGGATCTGGCATGTCACATGGATAAGTTGTTTGAAAACTAAGTGTTCGTTACAAACTTCGTATTCTTTTTGAAACCTTTGAGCTATGATGTGTGTGAAATAAAATTTGCTTTTACGGTGTTGTTGTAAAAACGTTGTTAAATCTTTTATTTTGAAACTTTGTTTATATCAGAAATCAGATTCAGTGATTTGCAAAATTGTGATATCTTGAAAACTATTTTCGACGTTTAAGAGAAACTAGTATTTTATCAATTATAGTTTGTAAACCGTTCGTTAACATTTTGGAAAGTAGTTTTTAATATTTTAGGAAAATCCCGTATTGAACATTTAATAGTAAAAATCAACCGAATTAAAAGCTAAAACCAAAATAAAATCCCAAAGGCCTTATTAAAAAACATAACCCAAATTAAATAATCTTAAAATAAAGTAAAACGGAATTTACTAAAGTCACGTTGTATGGCCACCACAGAGTCCACCTCAGCTCCAAATCCTCAATGCTGGGAATTACCTGCAAGATTAAAGCAGAGGGGGTGAGTTACGAGAACTCAGTGTGTAATCCCCTAATCGGACATTAACTGGGCATGAGCCCATTCAGATGCAAACTGGGCCTTAGCCCTTACGGAAACAAACTGGCCTGAGGCCCATTCAGAATCAAACTGGGCCTTAGCCCTATTTGTATGGTTATACAGATAATATATGCAATGCAACCCGACCCAGCCTAGTAATCCATCCGCTACACACCTTGATGGCAGTCACGCTGCTCATCGCCAAAATTGTGGCAAAGCCACCAGAATAACAGAATATACGTGGCATAGCCACCAGACAAAATTGTGGCAGAGCCACCAGAATACACTTCCTCCGATCATCAATATCCCAATCCCATGCAAAATGTCATTTATGCAAAGCATATATCAAATATAATGTATGAAATGAATTACCATCATAACCAGATAAACAGAATACACAATCATGCCAGTCAACCCACAAGGGTATAACAGTAATTTACCCACCAGGGGTATTTCAATAATTTACCCTCCAGGGGTATTTTGGTAATTTATCATCTAACGGCCTTTCCGAAGGCCTACTGTCGCGTCGAGCGACACAGGACCCCTTTTGGGTCTCTACGGAACTATTGGGCCTAAATTCCATTTTAGGCCCAAACGGGCCCACACGTTCGTGTGGCCCCTTTCGCATGATTTCGGGCTCAGAATCACAAATTTCACATTCAGACTTATTATTTGACAGTTTTCTAACTATTTTGCCCAAGTGGGCCGGAAAGCCCATTAGGCCCATTTGGCCCGTTTCAGCCCGGTTAGGCCCGTTACAGCCTCAGTATCGCGAGAGTGCTCGTGACACTCTCCACGACTTAACGTCATGATTCATATCCCGATTTACCACTACGAGCGCTCGCACACTCGAGTGGTCACAATTGTCGACTTTTCGGCTTTTGGCCGTTTTACAAAACAACACATGTAATCATCGAAGTGGGTGTGAGATTACACACCTGATCTAGACTGCCGAAAGTACTACTCCTCGCTTGCCCCTAGAATAACCATAATCGAAAGTTAGCCTTAACTTCTTAAAAGATTTCGTAACCCGAATTACTACTCCACTTGGTTCACTTACCACGAATCGTGTTTCCCTCCAACCGAGTAATAATTATTCGGCTTTGCTTCGTTCTTGGCTAAAGTGAACAAACCCTATATTGATTGATGCACAAGGGGTGTTAGCATCTGCCAATATTCGGCATCAGGGAGAATTGAACATTAACTAGCACTACTTACCCTTAAGTTCGGCAACAGCAGATCCTTAGAACAAGAGGAGTTTAACCACGCGCTGCTCTTAGAGATGACGTTTAACTAGAGAAAAAATAAAAGATTAAGACACATATTAGATCAAAAGAAGTAAATATGGCCTTCATCAACCTAATTAACTAAATACCGAGAAGAGAAAAATCACTAAGATCAACAGTACCCGATGAGGAAAGGTTCGGCAATTGATCCCCCAAAGAATCTCGGCCCTTACAAAAAGTCACCCCAAACGATTTGAGCAAGATAAGAAAGAATAAATTTGGCCTCTAACCAAGGTTAAGCCGAATAGAGAGGGGAGGTTTTTGGTCACGAAAAGTAACACCACGAACAGATGTTGAACGTGGAAAAGATGGTGGGAATTCGGCTTTTGGGAGAGGAAGAAATCGGCAAGATGATGAAGGTAAAGAAGAAGGGTGCGTTGATATGGCTTAGGGAAAGAAGAGAAGTGATCGCTTTAACCAAAAGAGAAGCACAGGGAAAAATAATGAAAGCACAGAAATTGGCTGAAGCCAGGGAAGCAAAGAAACCCAAAATGATGCAGAAGTAACACTCACCGAAACACTAAAAAGAATTCGGCCCCTTCAAAAGCTAAGACAACTTTCGATTTTGACCCTTACACCCAAAAGACCGAAAATGCTCTCTTAGACCCCTACTAAGCCGAATTTCTCCCTCTCACACCCCCACTCACGTCCAACTCTCCCACTCCCCCAAATCCCACGATTTTCTCCCTTTTCTGCTCCACCATTCACTCTCCATCACCCGTTCAAACAGATTTGACCAATTCAAATCTTCACCAAGTAGAGTTCCACTCCAACTCCACCTCTTCCCCTCCTTGAGCACAAAATTAAAACCCATAAGCTGCATGTGTGATTCGAACACTCTCCCACCTTGCTATCATACTGATACCACCACCACTCCACCATGTGGCCATTTGTGTCTTAAAACATGCACAACAAAAATTAAGCCTATAGCTAAAGTCTAATTCCCTTTAAAAAAAATAATCTAAAAGAAAAGTAGGTACCAAGTCTAGAACCTTGGATCCCTTGTTTCCCTGTGGCGTCACTCCCTTGCTCCCTAAGTGGCGTCACTTTGCCACTACACCACAAGCTCCTTTTGTGTTAATAAACACACATTATTATCTATATGCCCTGCCTCCACCAGCTCTCCCCACTAAAAAGCCCAAAAACCAAAATTTTCTTATAGCCTAACTTGAACCTGGGACTTCATAGAAACCCCGTAACTTTCCAGAATCACCTTCCTAACAGGTCCAACTTGAAATAACGCCTTTCTCATAATCCCAAAAATTCTAAAATGTTTCTACGCTCGGGGCCCAATAGGCCTAATTCTCCTAGGCCCAATTTTTGGATGTTACAAATCTACCCACTTAAAGAAATTTCGTCCTCAAAATTTCTAGCTATCTAACAGTGGTTTTAGCACAAGCTACTCTACCACGCTACCGCTGCGCACTCTGATTCCAATAACACTAATACACTTCTAACCTAATCTAGAATCTCTTTACCCAACCAGATATCCAACCACAGAAACAAACAAGTACTTATCACACATTCAAAAACTTTCTATATTCAAACACCACATCCAACCAAAACATACCTAACTTAATGGTGATGGGACAATCCCGAGCCCTATGCTCCTTAGACCCGCATATTAAGCATGCTCCTGACCTCCTCCAACATTCACCCGGATGACGCCTTCTGCAATATTCGTAAGCCGGAAAGTTTGGATGTGCCTTCACATGCTTCACAGAACGAGACTGCGATTCAAGAGAACTGCGATCTCTTTTCTTCTTACAATCCATGCACCTAACTCGAAGTGTTCGACCAATTTCTTTAACCTCCTTTAATACTTCCCTAACTAGCTGAGTCAACTCATCAGCTCCGGCTCGGTCATGAGACCCTGTCTCAGTCACTAGTGATGCAGGTGCTTCCATTTCAGGCATGTGCCCTGATGCTGAGGATCCAGCCCTAGCACCTCGGCCCTTTCACGGATCGAATTTCCTACTGTTTCAGTCTCTATAGTCTTATTTCATAAAGCTAACAGTCTCAGTATACTACCACTAACTCTAGCAGTTGTCTCTCCTACTGACATTTCATCATATAATCAAACATACAGTAAGAGGACTTACGAATTTGGTGCCGGAGACTCAGGGTGCCATATTTCCAAATAAGATACATTTTTCTAAACCATATTTCGAACAAATTTGAAAAAACATTTTCGTACCCATTCCACAGCCGAGTTTTACAACCCGGGCTCTGATACCACAAAATGTAACACCCCAAACCCGGCCTAGACGTTACGACCGGATCTGGCATGTCACATGGATAAGTTGTTTAAAAACTAAGTGTTCGTTACAAACTTCGTATTCTTTTTGAAACATTCGAGCTATGATGTGTGTGAAATAAAATCTGCTTTTACGGTGTTGTTGTAAAAACGTTGTTAAATCTTTTATTTTGAAACTTTGTTTATATCAGAAATCAGATTCAGTGATTTGCGAAATTGTGATATCTTGAAAACTATTTTCGACGTTTAAGAGAAACTAGTATTTTATCAATTATAGTTTGTAAACCGTTCGTTAACATTTTGGAAAGTAGCTGATAATGTTTTAGGAAAATCTCATATTGAACATTTAATAGTAAAAATCAACCGAATTAAAAGCTAAAACCAAAATAAAATCCGAAAGGCCTTATTACAAAACATAACCCAAATTAAATAATCTTAAAATAAAGTAAAACGGAATTTACTAAAGTCACGATGTATGGCCACCACAGAGTCCACCTCGGCTCCAAATCCTCAATGCTGGGAATTACCTTCAAGATTAAAGCAGAGGGGTGAGTTACGAGAACTCAGTGTGTAATCCCCTAATCGGAAATTAACTGAGCCCGAGCCCATTCAGATGCAAACTGGGCCTTAGCCCTTACGGAAACAAACTGGCCTGAGGCCCATTCAGAATCAAACTGGGCCTTAGCCCTATTAGCATAGTTATACAGATAATATATGCAATGCAACCCGGCCCAGCCTAGTAATCCATCCGCTACACACCTCGATGGAAGTCACGCTGCTCATTGCCGAAATTGTGGCAAAGCCACCAGAATAACAGAATATACGTGGCATAGCCACTAGACAAAATTGTGGCAGAGCCACCAGAATACACTTCCTCCGATCATCAATATCCCAATCCTATGCAAAATATCATTTATGCAAAGCATATATCAAATATAATGTATGAAATGAATTACCATCATAACTAGATAAACAGAATACACAATCATGCCAGTCAACCCACAAGGGTATAACAGTATTTTACCCACCAGGGGTATTTCAGTAATTTACCCTCCAAGGGTATTTTGGTAATTTATCATCTAACGGCCTTTCCGAAGGCCTAGTATCGCCTCGAGCGACACAGGACCCCTTTTGGGTCACTACGAAACTATTGGGCCTAAATTCCATTTTAGGCCCAAACGGGCCCACACGCTCGTGTGGCCCCTTTCGCATGATTTCGAGCTCAGAATCACAAATTTTGCATTCAGACTTATCATTTGACAGTTTTCTAACAGTTTTGTCCAAGTGGGCCGGAAAGCCCATTGGGCCCATTTGGCCTGCTTTCGCCCTGTTAGGCCCATTCATGTACCTCGATGTCGCGAGTGCTCGTGACACTCTCTATAACTTAACGTCACAATTCGTATCCCGATTTACCACTACAAGCGCTCGCACACTCGAGTGGTCACAGTTGCCGGCTTTCTGGCTTTTCGGCTTTTGGACGTTTCACAGAACACCACATGCAATCATCGAAGTGGGTGTGAGATTACACACCTGATCTAGACTACCGAAAGTACTACCCCTCGCTTGCCCCTAGAATAACTATAATCGAAAGTTAGCCTTAACTTCTTAAAAGATTTCGTAACCAGAATTACTACTCCACTTGGTTCACTTACCACGAATCATGTTTCCCTCCAACCGAGTAACAATTATCTGGCTTTGCTTCGTTCTTGGCTAAAGTGAACAAACCCTATATTGATTGATGCACAAGGGGTGTTAGCATCGGCCAATATTCGACATCAGGGAGAATTGAACATTAACTAGCACTACTTACCCTTAAATTCGGCAACAGCAGATCCTTAGAACAAGAGGAGTTTAACCACGCGCTGATCTTAGAGATGACGTTTAACTAGAGAGAAAAGAAAAGATTAAGACACACATAAGATCAGAAGAAGTAAATACGGCCTTCACCAACCTAGTTAACTAAATACCGAGAAGAGAAAAATCACTAAGATCAACAGTACCCGATAAGGAAAGGTTCGGCAATTGATCCCCCAAAGAATCTCGGCCCTTACTAAAAGTCACCCCAAACGATTTGAGCAAGATAAGAAAGAATAAATTTGGCCTCTAACCAAGGTTAAGCCGAATAGAGAGGGGAGGTTTTTGGTCACGAAAAGTAATACCACGAACCGATGTTGAACGTGGAAAAGATGGTTGGAATTCGGCTTTTGGGAGAGGAAGAAATCGGCGAGATGATGAAGGTAAAGAAGAACGGTGCGTTGATATGGCTTAGGGAAAGAGGAGAGGTGATCGCTTTAACCAAAAGAGAAGCGTAGGGAAAAATAATGAAAGCACAAAAATTGGCAGAAGTCAGGGAAGCAAAGAAACCCGAAATGATGCAGAAGTAACACTCACCGAAACACCAAAAAGAATTCGGCCCCTTCAAAAGCTAAGACAACTTTCGGTTTTCACCCTTACACCCAAAAGACTGAAAATGCTCTCTTAGACCCCTACTCAGCCGAATTTCTCTCTCTCACACCCCCACTCACGTCAAACTCTCCCACTCACCCAAACCCCACGATTTTCTCCCTTTTTCTGCTCCACCATTCACTCTCCATCACCCGTTCAAACAGATTTGACCAATTCAAATCTTCACCAAGTAGCGTTCCACTCCAACTCCACCTCATCCCCTCATTGAGCACAAAATAAAACCCCCATAAGTTGCACGTGGTATTCGAACACTCTCCCACCTTGCTATCATACTGACACCACCACCACTCCACCATGTGGCCATTTGTGTCTTAAAACATGCACAACAAAAATTAAGCCTACAGCTAAAGTCTAATTCCCTTTAAAAAAAATAATCTAAAAGTAAAGCAAGTAGCAAGACGAGAACCTTGGATCCCTTGTTTCCCTGTGGCGTCACTCCCTTGCTCCCTAAGTGGCGTCACTTTGCCCCTACACCACAAGCTCCTTTTGTGTTAATAAAACACACATTATTATCTATATGCCCTGCCTCCACCAGCTCTCCCCACTAAAAAGCCCAAAAACCAAAATTTTCTTATAGCCTAACTTTAACCCGGGACTTCATAGAAACCCCGTAACCTTCCAGAATCACCTTCCTAACAGGTCCAACTTGAAATAATTCTGTTCTCATAATCCTAAAAATTCTAAAGTGTTTCTACGCTCGGGGCCCAATAGGCCCAATTTTCCTAGGCCCAATTTTGGGATGTTACAAATCTACCCCCTTAAAGAAATTTCGTCCTCGAACTTTCCAGCTATCTAACAGTGGTTTTAGCACAGGCTACTCTACCACGCTACCGCTGCGCACTCTGATTCCAATAACACTAATACACTTCTAACCTAATCTAGAAATCTCTTTACCCAACCAGATATCCAACCACAGAAACAAACAAGTACTTATCACACATTCAAAAACTTTCTATATTCAAAAACCACATCCAACCGAAACATACCTGACTTAATGGTGATGGGACAATCCCGAGCCCTATGCTCCTTAGACCCGAATCTTAAGCATGCTCCTGACCTCCTCCAGCATTCACCCGAATGACGCCGTCTGCAATAGTCGCAAGCCGAAAAGTTTGGACGAGCCTTCACATGCTTCACAGAACGAGACTGCGATTCAAGAGAACTGCGATCTCTTTTCTTCTTACAATCCACGTACCCAACTCGAAGTGATCGACCAATTTCTTTAACCTCCTCCAATACTTCCTTAACTAGCTGAGTCAGCTCATCAGCTCCGGCTCGGTCATGAGACCCCGTCTGAGTTACTGGTGATGCAGGTGCTTCCATTTCAGGCATGTGCCCTGATGCTGAGGATCCAGCCCTAGCACCTCGGCCCTTACCACGGCCGCTTGTACCTCTTCCGCGTCCCCTCGTACTCATCTCGATATAACACGCTAATCTGATTAAGAGTTTTATGAATCAGTCTATAGTTCCAATGTTTATTAACAAGTGTCTTATGAAAAACAGGTATAAAAGTTGTTTTTACAGATCGAATTTCCTATTGTTTTAGTCTCTATAGTCTTATTTCCTATAGCTAACAATTTCAGTATACTACCACTAACTCTAGCAGTTTTCTCTCCTACAGGCATTTCATCATATAATCAAACATACAGTAAGAGAATTTACGGATTTGGTACCGGAGACTCAGGGTGCCATACTTCCAAATAAGATATATTTTTCTAAACCATATTTCGAACAAATTTGAAAAAACATTTTCGTACCCATTCTACAGTCAAGTTTTGCATCGGAGGCTCTGATACCATAAAATGTAATACCCTAAACCTGGCCTAGACGTTACGACCGGATCTGGCATGTCACATGGATAAGTTGTTTGAAAACTAAGTGTTCATTACAAACTTCATATTCTTTTTGAAACCTTCGAGCTATGATGTGTGTGAATTAAAATCTGTTTTTACGGTGTTATTGTAAAAACATTGTTAATTCTTTTATTTTGAAACTTTGTTTATATCAGAAATCAGATTCAGTGATTTGTGAAATTGTGATATCTTGAAAACTATTTTCGACGTTTAAAAGAAACTAGTATTTTATCAATTATAGTTTGTAAACTGTTCGTTAACATTTTGGAAAATAGTTGTTAATGTTTTAGGAAAATTCCGTATTGAACATTTAATAGAAAAATCAACCGAATTAAAAGCTAAAACCAAAATAAAATCCCAAAGGCCTTATTACAAAATATAACCCAAATTAAATAATCTTAAAATAAAGTAAAACAGAATTTACTAAAGTCACGATGTATGGCCACCACAGAGTCCACCTCAGCTCCAAATACTCAATGCAGGGAATTACCTGCAAGATTAAAGCAGAGGGGGTGAGTTACGAGAACTCAGTGTATAATCCCCTAATCGGACATTAACTGGGCCCGAGCCCATTCAGATGCAAACTAGGCCTTAGCCCTTACAAAAACAAACTGGCCTGAGGCCCATTCAGAATCAAACTGGGCCTTAACCCTATTAGCATGGTTATACATATAATATATGCAATGCAACCCAGCCCAGCCTAGTAATCCATCCGCTACACAACACCCGTACCAGCCCAACACACCTGTGGGGATTTCTACAATCAACCCTCCATTTGCTACACACCTCGATGGCAGTCACGCTGCTCATCGTCGAAATTATGGCAAAGCCACCAGAATAACAGAATATACGTGGCATAGCCACCAGACAAAATTGTGGCAGAGCCACCAGAATCAGAATGTGGCAGGGCCACCAGAATACACTTCCTCCGATCATTAATACCCCAATCCCACGCAAAATGTCATTTATGCAAAGCATATATCAAATATAATGTATGAAATGAATTACCATCATAACCAGATAAACAAAATACGCAATCATGTCAGTCAACCCACAAGGGTATAACAGTAATTTACCCACCAAGGGTATTTCAGTAATTTACCCTCTAGGGGTATTTTGGTAATTTATCATCTAACGGCCTTTTCGAAGACCTACTGTCGCCTCGAGCGACACAGGACCCCTTTTGGGTCTCTACGAAACTATTGGGCCTAAATTCTATTTTAGGCCCAAACGGGCCCACATGCTCGTGTGGCCCCTTTCGCATGATTCCGGGCTCAGAATTGTAAATTTCACATTCAGACTTATCATTTGACAGTTTTCTAACAGTTTTACCCAAGTGGACCGAAAAGCCCATCGGGCCCATTTGGCCTATTTTGGCCCGGTTAGGCCCGTTACAGCCTCAGTATCGCGAGAGTGCTCGTGACACTCTCCACGACTTAACATCACGATTCGTATCCCAATTTACCACTACGAGCGCTCGCACGCTCGAGTAGTCACAGTTGCTGGCTTTCTGGCTTTTCGGCTTTTGGCCGTTTCACAGAACACCACATGCAATCATCGAAGTGGGTGTGAGATTACACACCTGATCTAGACTGCCGAAAGTACTACTCCTCGCTTTCCCCTAAAATAACCATAATCGAAAGTTAGCCTTAACTTCTTAAAAGATTTCGTAACCCGAATTACTACTCCACTTGGTTCACTTACCACGAATCGTGTTTCCCTCCACCTGAGTAACAATTATCCGGCTTTGCTTCGTTCTTGGCTAAAGTGAACAAACCCTATATTGATTGATGCACAAGGGGTGTTAGCATCGGCCAATATTCGGCATCAGGGAGAATTGAACATTAACTAGCACTACTTACCCTTAAATTCGGCAACAGCAGATCTTTAGAATAAGAGGAGTTTAACGACGCGCTGCTTTCAGAGATGACTTTTAACTAGAGAGAAAAGAAAAGATTAAGACACACATAAGATCAGAAGAAGTAAATACGGCCTTCACCAACCTAGTTAACTAAATACCGAGAAGAGAAAAATCACTAAGATCAACAGTACCCGATGAGGAAAGATTCGGCAATTGATCCCCCAAAGAATCTCGGCCCTTACTAAAAGTCACCCCAAACAATTTGAGCAAGACAAGAAAGAATAAATTCGGCCTCTAATCAAGGTTAAGCTGAATGGATAGGGGAGGTTTTTGGTCACGAAACGTAACACCACGAACCGACGTTGAACATGGAGAAGATGGTGGGAATTCGGCTTTTGGGAGAGGAAGAAATCGTCAAGAGGATGAAGGTAAGGAAGAAGGGTGCGTTGATATGGCTTAGGGAAAGAAGAGAAGTGATCGCTTTAACCAAAAGAGAAGCGTAGGGAAAAATAATGAAAGCACAGAAATTGGCAGAAGTCAGGGAAGCAAAGAAACCTGAAATGATGCAGAAGTAACACTCACCGAAACACCAAAAAGAATTCGGCCCCTTTAAAAGCTAAGACAACTTTTGGTTTTCACCCTTACACCCAAAAGACCGAAAATGCTCTCTTAGACCCCTACTCAGTCGAATTTCTCCCTCTCACACCCCCACTCACGTCCAACTCTCCCACTCCCCCAAATCCCACGATTTTCTCCCTTTTCTGCTCCACCATTCACTCTCCATCACCCGTTCAAACAGATTTGACCAATCAAATCTTCACCAAGTAGAGTTCCACTCCAACTCCACCTCTTCCCCTCATTGAGCACAAAATAAAACCCCCATAAGTTGCATGTGTGATTCGAACACTCTCCCACCTTGCTATCATACTGACACCACCACCACTCAACCATGTGGCCATTTGTGTCTTAAAACATGCACAACAAAAATTAAGCCTACAGCTAAAGTCTAATTCCCTTTAAAAAAATAATCTAAAAGTAAAGCAAGTACCAAGACTAGAACCTTGGATCCCTTGTTTCCCTGTGGCGTCACTCCCTTGCTCCCTAAGTGGCGTCACTTTGCCACTACACCACAAGCTCCTTTTGTGTTAATAAAACACACATTATTATCTATATGCCCTGCCTCCACCAGCTCTCCCCACTAAAAAGCCCAAAAACCAAAATTTTCTTATAGCCTAACTTGAACCCGGGACTTCACAGAAACCCCGTAACTTTCCAAAATCACCTTCCTAACAGGTCCAACTTGAAATAATGTCGTTCTCATAATCCCAAAAATTCTAAAATGTTTCTACGCTCGGGGCCCAATAGGCCCAATTCTCCTAGGCCCAATTTTGGGATGTTACAAAATTTCTCGACGAAACTTTCATACAATCAAGAAATCATATCATAAACCTTAAAATAATCATAAAATAATTATTTCTACTTCAAATTTGTGGTCTCGAAACCATTATTTCGACCAGACCCTAATTCGGGCTGTTACACATATTAATCTTCGTCAAAGAAATCAAGAGATTCGTATACTCGTTCGAACGCTTCAATCGGGTATCCAAATAGAGATCGTGGAAAGCAATACTTGAGTTCTAAAGCTCAAGCTACTTCAGTATTGAGTGTCGGTAGTGTGAGAAACAATAAACCCGAGTGTCAACAGTGTGGACGACGACATTTTGGAGAATGCTGGATGAATAATAAAGGTTGTTTTAAATGTGGCTCGCAAGATCATTTCATTCGAGATTGCCCTGAATTAGTCGAGAAAGATAAATTTTAGAATGCAAGACCGAGCAACACAGCTACTAGAGGGAGGCCACCTAGAAATATGGGAAATATAACTAGTAGTAAAGGTACGACAAAAGATTCGGCTGCGAGATCTGAGGCTAGAGCACCAGCTAGAGCTTACGCTATTCGTGTTCGCGAAGAGGCATCGTCTCCAGATGTTATCACCGGTACATTTTCTCTCTATGACACTAATGTAATTGCATTGATTGATCCTGGATCGACTCATTCATATATCTGTATAAATTTAGTGTCTAGTAGGAGTTTGCCTATTGAGTATACTGAATTTGTGATTGAAGTATCGAACCCCTTTGGCAAGTATGTCCTAGTTGATAAAGTTTGCAAGAACTGTCCTTTAATGACGCGAGGTTACTATTTTTCGGCAAATTTGATGCTATTACCGTTTGCTAAATTCGATGTAATTCTGGGTATGGATTGGTTGACGCTACACGATGCTGTTGTGAATTGTAGACGAAAGACTATTGAATTGAAATGTCAAAATAGTGAAATCCTTCGAATTGGATCTGATGAGTCGAGTGGATTATCTGTTGTGATATCATCAATGTCAGCTCAGAGATATGTGAGAAAAGGTTGTGATGCTTATCATGCGTATGTACTTGATACAAAAGTGTCTGAATCGAAGATTGAATCAGTACCAGTGGTTTGTGAGTATCCGGATGTGTTTCCAGAAGAATTACTGGGATTGCCACCAATTAGAGAGGTTGAGTTTGCTATTGAATTAGTATCGGGAACATCATTGATACCGATAGCTCCGTACAGAATGGCTCCGATAGAATTGAAAGAGTTGAAAGCTCAGTTGCAAGAATTAATAGATAGAGGTTTTGCACGACCTAGTTTTTCGCCCTAGGGTGCACCAGTGTTGTTTGTAAAAAAGAAAGATGGATCGATGAGACTGTGTATTGACTATCGTCAGCTTAACAAGGTTACGATTAAGAATAAATATCCGTTGCCGAGAATTGATGATTTGTTTGATCAGTTGAAAGGAGCAAAAGTATTTTCGATGATTGATTTGATATCTGTCTATTATCAGCTACGAGTAAAAGATTCAAACGTGCCGAAAACTGCGTTCAGAACAAGATACGAGCATTATGAATTTCTTGTTATGCCTTTCGGATTAACTAATGCTCCTATAGTTTTTATGGGTTTGATGAATCGGATCTTTAGACCGTATTTAGACAGATTTTTTGTTGTATTCATTGATGACATTCTGATCTATTCCCGAGATGAGTCTGAGCATGCTGAACATTTGAGAATCGTATTAAAAACATTGAGAGATAAGCAATTTTTTTGCTAAATTCAGTAAATGCGAGTTTTAGCTTCGAGAGGTTGGATTTTTGGGGCATATTATTTCTGCGGAAGGAATACGAGTTGATCCGAGTAAAATTTCAGCAGTTATTGATTGGAAACCACCAAGAAACGTATCCGAAGTCAGAAGCTTTCTGGGACTAGCTGGCTATTATCGGCGTTTTGTTAAAGGATTCTCGATGATTGCTACACCGATGACTAGATTGCTACAGAAAGATGTGAAATTCGAATGGTCCGAGAAATGCCAACGGAATTTTGAACAGTTGAAAGCATTATTAACTGAGGCACCAGTTTTAGTTCAGCCTGAGTCAGGTAAAGAGTTTGTAATCTATAGTGACGCGTCATTGAACGGTTTGGGTTGTGTTTTGAAGCAAGAGGGTAAAGTGATAGCTTATGCTTCCAGACAGTTGAAACCACATGAAAAGAATTATCCGGCGCATGATTTAGAGTTGGCCGCTATTGTTTTTGCATTGAAAATTTGGCGACATCAATTATACGGGGAAAAGTGCCATATTTTTACCGATCATAAGAGCTTGAAGTATATATTGACTCAGAAAGATTTGAATTTGCGTCAACAAAGATGGCTCGAGCTATTAAAAGACTATGAATTAGTGATTGATTATCATCCGGGAAAAGCGAACGTAGTCGCGGATGCTCTGAGTAGAAAATCTTTATTTGCTTTACGAGCAATGAATACGTAGTTAACTTTTTCTGATGATGTTTCAATTTTGGCTGAATTAAAAGCTAACCCGCTATTTCTTCAGCAAATTTGTGAAGCTTAGAAATGTGATAATGAATTGCAAGCTAGAAGAGTGCAATGCGAGTCGACTAATGATTCATACTATCAGATCGGATCCGATGATTGTTTAATGTTCCGAGGAAGAATTTGTGTACCAAAGAATTCCGAGCTCATTCAGAAAATTTTAAATGAAGCACACAGTGGTTGTTTATCCATACATTCGGGTAGTACAAAAATGTATAATGATTTGAAACAATTGTATTGGTGGTCAGGCATGAAACGAGACATTTCAGAGTTTGTGCCGACATGCTTGGTTTGTCAACAAGTTAAAGCCGAACATCAAGTGCCTTTGAGATTACTACAACCTGTGATGATACCAGAGTGGAAATGGGATAGAGTTATGATGGATTTCGTATCGAGATTACCCCTTTCTCCGAAAAAGAAAGATATTGTTTGGGTTGCCATTGATCGACTGACGAAGTCTGCACATTTCATTCCGGTACGTATAGATTATCCGCTTGATAGATTAGCTGATTTCTACATCTCTGAGATCGTTAGATTGCACGGGATGCCAGTTTCTATTATTTCAGATAGAGACCTGAGGTTTACATCGCGATTTTGGAAGAAATTGTAAGAAACTTTAGGAACGCGGTTGCGTTTTAGTACTACTTTTCATCCGCAAATTGACGGTCAGTCTGAGAGAATAATTCAGATTCTCGAAGATATGCTTCGTTGTTGTGTTTTAGAGTTGGAAGGCAACTGGGAGAAATATCTTCCATTGGTTGAATTTGCGCATAACAATAGTTTTCAATCGAGCATAAAAATGGCACCGTATGAAGCATTATTTGGTCGCAAAGGTTGAACTCCGTTGTATTAGACCGAGCTTAGTGAGAAAAAGATTCACGGGGTTGATTTGATCAGAGAGACCGAAGAAAAGTGAAAGTAATTCATGATAGTATGAAAGCGGCTTTAGATCGACAGAAATCGTATGCGGATTTGAAACGTAAAGACATTGAATTTCAAGTCGGCGACAAAGTATTTTGAAAGTATCTCCGTGGAAGAAGATTCTTAGGTTTGGTCGCAAAGGAAAATTAAGTCCGCGTTTCATCGGGACGTATGAGATCATCGAAAGAATAGGGCCAGTGGCATATCGACTAGCTTTACTGTCAGAATTAGAAAAGATCCATAATGTATTTCATGTGTCGATGTTACGACGGTATCGATCAGATCTATCGCATGTAATTTCTCCAGCAAAGATTGAAATTCAACCTGATATGTCGTATAAAGAAGAGCCAATCAGAATTTTAACAAGAGAGGTTAAAGAATTGAGAAATAAGAGCATAACTTTAGTGAAATTTTTGTGGTAACGGCACGGTGTCGAAGAAGCCACGAGGGAACCCGAGGATGTAACAGCCAAATTTCAGTGAAATCGGAACAGTGGTTTCGAAACCACAAATCCGAGCCGAAAATAAAACTAATTTTTATTTTATTATATGGTCCGTATTATGTTGGAAATTTCATGTGAAAATTTCGATACGAAAATTTTATCGATTATGTGTTTAATTAGGGAAAGGACTAAATTGCATAAAATGCAAAAGTTAAATTCTAGTAGCTATAAGAATTAAATAGCTATAGAATTCAAAACTTGAGATCCTTATATGGTAATTAGACCATTAATAAAAAGTTAGTAGATATTTTTGGATGATTCATCCATGGAAAATTAGAAAAAGGCTAAGGACTAAATTGGAAATAAAAAATAATTAAAGATGATAAATTAATTAAATAGAAATAAAAATCATTTATATCATCTTCTTCCCTAAAATAATACATGGAAACCCTAGGAAAGAGAAAGCAAGCTTTCTTGGCCAAATTGGGTAAGTTTTCTTGTCCCGTTTTTAGTAATATTGATATTTTTAAAACCGGGATAGCTTAATCTATCTATTTGAGGGATTAATTTGAAAAGTTATCAAGGTATGGAAATTGGGTCATGGATGAATATGCTGTAAATTTGAAATTTATGGTAGAAAATGAAAGGTTGTTGATAGATAAACAACTTTTACAAAGTGATTTTTGATGAAAACATGATTTAAGGACTAAAATGTAAATTTGTGAAAATTGAAGAAAAATTCTAAATTTTGTAGAATATATGTGCTGTAAATTTTATGCTGAAATTTTGGTTAGGCTTGGAAAGGGAGTAAATTGCATAAATTTAATTTTCCGAGCCTAGGGATGAAATGGGAATTTATGGAAAAGTTAGGGGCAAAATGGTAATTTTGCCTAGGATGTAAATTGAGTCCACTTGAATATGAAATGTGATAAATTGATGTAAAATTTACTCGTACAGATCCGGATAGACCAAATTCGGAGCTAGAACGAGGAAAAGAGGAAAATGTCGAATTAGTAGATGTTATGTACACGAACATTTGTCGAGGTAAGTTCGAGTAACTAAATTGTGTTTATTTACATGCTTGCATTGATTGTGTTTATGTAAATAGTATAAATGTCATAAATATGTGAAATGATTACATATCCGATCAAGCTCGATAAATAAAAATGTTTAAATTAAATGATAATGCTCGATAGATGATAAAGGATAAACGATGAAAATGTTACTTTTATGCTTGGAATGAATGTGGCATGTGATCATTTGAATTATATGGATGATTATAGATGTATGAAATAATCACATGCCCGATAATGATTGAAAAATGTTAAATTTCGTTTGACTAAATGAAAATCGATGGATAAATGTGATTTCCCGAAATGAATGAGGCCCTGCATTTGTTGCTGGTGGGATTTAGCTCGGACGAGTAATCCTACTGACCTCATTTCTGAAAGGATTTAGCCCAGACTGGTAATCCTGATATAAGCCCTCTCAAGCATATGTTATGGATTGGATTTAGCCCGGACGGGTAATCCAGATCAAGCTCTTTAGAGTATATGTCATAAAAAGGATTTAGCCTGGACTGGTAATCCTGACTAAGCTCTATTGAGTATAAATATTATATACAGGATTTAGCCTGGACTGGTAATCCTACTGTATACATGTGTGGCTCGAGAGTGTACTCTCTGAAATAGTACCTTATGGGTACCATTGAATATGAATTGACGGATTTAATGATTTGTACACTTTGTGTGTATTACCTGTGTATTCGTCGATATTCCGAATAAATTCAACGGGTAAAAATCCTGACATGAGAAGATATGAATAATAAATGAGTTATTACACATATTTTTCTGAAATACATGAAAATGATGATACATGTCAATTGATATATGAAAACATGAGATGATGATATTTGTACATAGAAATCATTTGATGAATATGTTCATCCTTGATTATAGACTTGTATACTTTGGGTGTACTACCACTGCACTCGGATATCTTTACAATTTAAACATGATTCCACTGACTATTACAGTCATCACTAATCACACATAATTCCATTCAATAACGAAAATCAAGTCAGAAGAATTTCCAGTTAATACATTCTTTAGACATTATACCTGAATAAATCGATTAGTCAAGACTAACTTCTTCTTTAACAGCATCCTCGCGTAATCTAAATGATCTTCATAACAAGCTGATATCTCTTTTGGAACTGTCTTTACTTACTAACCCTTTCTCATCTCTAACCGTATTAATAATTATTCCTTCACTGAACTTTTTAATTTCACACTTGTGAGCTTGTCCAATCTAAATCTTGTGAACTTTATTGTATAACACTATACCAATGAGGGCGTGAAGATTGTAAAGCCTCAAAATTTGACTCGTATATTGTAACAGCCCGATTTAGACCCTAGTCAGAACATGGTTTTGGGACCACAAATCCGAGGTCAGAGAAATAATTTAATATTATTTTTGATGTTTATGGTATGTGATAAATTATGTGTGAAAGTTCTGTGTGAAAATTTTATCGTTTGTGTGCTGATTTATGAAAAAGGACCTAATCGCGTAAAATGCAAAAGCTGTGTGCTAGTAGTAAAAGTGCTTAATTGACATGGCTTCTTAAATGAAAGGTCCTTATGTTGTTATTTGACCAAGATTATAGTAAGTGGACATTTATGGACAACCATTAATTAATTTATAAGTGAAATAGCCACGGGTAAAATGGTAAATTATGTACTTATGTATATTAAATAAAACAAAACCATTTTAATGTTCATCTTTCTCAATTCTTCAACCAAAAATAAGAAAATAGCTAGGGCTTGGAAGCTTTGAAACATTCGGCTACTTCAAGGCTCAATTGTAAGTTCGTTTTTGTTCGATTTTTGATGATTTTTATATTTTTGTGATCATTGTTAAGTGTTCTGGCTAGCCCATGCTTAAATTCATGAAATTGATTATGATTTTGAGTTATGCCATTGTTGATTTTGTGAGCTTCGTGATGTTTGATGATGAAAACTAAGTGTTTGATTATTGATATACATATTTTCTAAAGTGATTTTGAGTAAAAATGCATTTTTGGGATTTAATTGAGAAATGTGAAAATTTTGTGTTGAACTGTGAAATAAATGTGAAATATGGGCTGCTAGAGGCACTATGGTAATTTGGCTAAGCATGGATTAAATTGGATTTTGTGAATTTGATGTATTTGTGAAATAAGGACTAAAATGTTAAAGTGTGAAATTATAAGGGCTAAAGTGCAAAATGCCCTAATTGTGTGTTTGTGAATTTAATTGAGTAAAGATGAGATTGAATGAGTTGAATTTGATATTATATAGATCAAGAAAAGAGAAATTCGGACCTACATCAAGGTAAGAACAAAGTGCTCGATTGATCGACTAGTATTGTTGTTTCTACGTCCGAGGTAAGTTCGTGTATAATACGTATTGTTTAAACAATGTTCATATGTGATGAAATGAATGGAAATGTGATTGTGGAGTTTGGTAATATGGGGTGAGACATGGTATAAGGCATGGCCGTGTGAGGCACACGACCTAGCCACACGGGCGTGTGCCCTGTTTCAAAGAGAAAAATTTTCAAAGTTTCGTAAAAGTTTTAAATGTGATTGGTTCAGTCCCGAACCACTTCCAAAACATGTTTAAGGTCTCGTAGACCTTCTAAAGGTACTTTGTGTTATTGATTAACTATGATATGCTGATGTGTGAGAAATGGTTGTTAGATGTTTTGATTTGACCGGTAATATCTCATAACCCTAGTCCGTCAATGGATACAGGTTAGAGGTGTTACATTTGATTGGTATCAGAGCTACGGTTTAGTCGATTCTAGGACTAACGTAGCATGTGAGAGTCTAGCTATACATGCCATATATACGAACTGTGATAGTGTGATGAATCCTGACAGATAAAATGTGTTTTCGTATAGCAAATGGATCTCGATCGAGCTGTAGCTGATGATGTTGAGAGTAATGCACCTGCTCCCACTCAAGGGACAACGCCGACTGAATCTAGGCCGATTTCTAGTAGTTACAAGGGAGAGGCAAAGCAAGCCTTCTTCTGAATGATGAACGAGTGGTTCACGGAGTTCGTTCGAACGAATTCGGCTGCTCAACAACCTCCACCCCCGCAAGTTCCTGTAGCATCACAAGTTATAGACCCGATTCGATTGAGTAAACCTCCAGTTGATAAGATTCGTAAGTATGGGGCCGAAGAGTTCAAGGCCATAGTTGATGATGATGCCGAGCGAGCTGAATTCTGGCTTGAGAATACCATTAATGTAACAGCACGATTTAGGGGCTAGTCAGAACAGTGGTCACGGGATCATTAATCTGAGATCGGAAAAAAATATTTTTATATTATTATATGAGTTATAATATGATTATATAGGTGCATGAAAATTTTGGTACTTTAATTTCAACGATTTCATGCTTAATCGCGAAAAAAGACTAAATCGCATAAAGTGCGAAAGTTCTATTTTACAAGCTAGAGGTACCAAATAGCTGTAGAATTTTTAATTGGAGGCCCTTAATGTGAAATTAGGCCTTTCTTAAAGCAATAGCCGGCCATAGGGGGGACAAGAGGATTAATTTAGTCAAAGCTTTGGTGGTGTTAGGTGATTAATAAATAAAATAAGAGAAAAATAAAGAAAGAAAAGATATCATCTTTTCTCCTCTCCTACACCACCTAAAAAAATTTACAAAGATACTAAGGGGTTTGAGAGCTCAAAATTTCAGCAAGCTTCTCTCCTTGCAAGTAAGTGTTCTAGTGATCCTTTCTTGATAAAAATTATACTTTTGGAACCCCTAAGGCTTAAGCTTTGTAAAGAGGGGACTATTTTGTAAGATGGTGAAGAGTTTAGATTTTTGCCATGAGAGCTTTTAAGTAGTTTGCTGCATTTTTATGGAAGAAGATGAGTCTTAGTTGTTAGATAAACAACTTTTGTGAAAGGTGTTATCATGAAAACACCTAAAAAGACCTTTTTTTAAATGTTATAAAATATGTAGTAAATGTGTGAAATGTTGAGCTTTGATGGTAGCCATAAGAGAAATAAATGTTCACCTAGCCCCGATAAAGGTAGAAATTTGATTAGAATTGATTTTCGAGCCTAGGGGTAAAATGGTCATTTTGCAAAAGTCTAAGGGCAAAATAGTAATTTTGCCAAAGCATGGTTATTGAAATGCATTTATTAAAGTGATTGTTAAACGAGCTAATTTGCTATTATAGATCAAGAGGAACCAAGAATTTACCTCGACCGGGGAAAGAACAAAGTATCGGACTAGATCGACAATCTAGCCTATTGCGAAATCGAGGTAAGTTTGTATGTGATAAATTCAACATTCATGCTAGTATGTTGAGAATGTTTGATATTATAATAATACACGATATTCTATGAAATTGAGTGTTGGCGTTGAATGAGAAAGATGATAAAGGTTGAAATGTTGAAGTCCCGGTTAGACTATAATAAATGTGAGAATACTACCATCGAGACATGAGATGGATAAGGTCCCGTGTAAGACCATGTCGGGGACATGGCCTCGACACCAAATTGAGATTTTGTATAAGACCATATCTGGGATATGGCTTCGGTATTGAATTTGAGAATCGTATAAGACCATATTCAGGATATGGCATCGATACTTGAAGTGAGATTCCGTATAAGACCATATCCGGGATATGGCATCGACACTCCGAGGTGACCACATATAAGACCACATCTGGGATGTGGGATTGCCTTCGTGTTTATGTTAATGACGATGAATATGCGTCTTTGAGTATCCCGAGCGATTTAGTGGGCTAAATAGATAAGCTTGGAAATAGGAATGAGATTAGTACTAAAGTCATGTGATTAAGTGAATACAGGTAGCCGTGAATAACTCTTGAGGAATGTTATGATATGTGGCATGGTATATGCTAGAAAAGAACGAGTACGAGTAGGTTGTGGCAAAGTGCTTATGACTTTGTGTGGATATCTAATGCCATGAATTGATATCATTATGAACTTATTGTTGTTATTTATTTCCATGCAAACTTACTAAGCTTTATGCTTACCCCTCTCTTTTCCCTTTTTCCTTGTAGTATTGCCAAGATAATTTGAGAATCGGGGGACGTCGGAGTTCGGAAATCACACTATCGATATCTCTTTGGTATAACCAGTTAGACTTATTTTGAGTATGGCATGTATAGTACTTGGGTATTTTGTTATGTCATTTTGACAGCCAAAGTGTTGGCTATTTACATTATCAAAGTCATTTTGTAAATGGTCATTGGTATTGGACCAATACATGTCAAGTTATTAATGTGTAATAATGATGAAATTATGAAGTTTATGCTTGTGTGGATGTTTTGAATTGAGTTTTTGGAAGTGCCATATAGTCATAAATGTGTTGAATTGATTTGGCATAAGTGTGGTTGCTTAGTAGGGTGGCAAATGGCTTGGTAGATAGCCATATAATTGTCCATACGGGTAGACACACGGGTGTGTGTCTAGGCCGTGTGTGACACACGGTCAGCCCCATGGGCGTGTGGAGAGGCCGTGTGTCCCCTTGCATGCTAGGTTTACAAGTCAGTATGCTCAGTAGTAAACACATGGGCAGAGACACGGCCGTGTGTCTCAGCCGTGTGGGAGGCACGGCCATGGACATGGGCGTGTGCCCAGGCCATGTGAAGTCTGCACCTAAAATTAGGAATTTAATTCGACACACGGTCTAAGGACACGGGCGTGTGCCTTGGTCGTGCGACTTTAGTGATGTGATGACGTCATAAATAGAATGCCAAGGTTTTGGCACACAGGCTAAGACACGTGCGTGTCGAGGTCGTGTGAGGCACACGGGCCAGGGACACGGGCGTGTGTCTGGCCGTGTGAAATAAGTTAGTGTCGACCACGGGTGAAGAACACAAGCATGTCTCAGAAGCACACGGGCGTGTCCCTTAGACAACACGGGCGTGTGGCCCCTGTTTAGGCAAAATTTTCTAAGTGCGTAAAAGTTTCCGGGTTAGTTCTGATACCTTCCGTAAGTATGTTTAAGGCCTTGTAGGCCTAAGATAAGGATGATATGAGTTTTAATGAAAAGTTTTAAGTTGGAGCAAACTTTTATGGACTGATGTTGTATGTTTAAGCGAGTTGAGTTAGGTAACGCCTCGTATCTAGTTACGGCTTTGAATATGGGTAAGGGGTGTTACAATTAGTGTGTTTGATGAATTATCATGTACTCCTGATGAATGTCTTAAGTGTGATGTTTCACTGTTGAGAGATACGGCGTATCATTGGTGGAAAACATTGATATCTGTGGTTCCGAGAGAACGAATCACATGGGATTTCTTCCAAATTGAATTCCGAAAGAAATATATTAGTCAACGGTTTATAGATCAGAAACTCAAAGAGTTCCTTGAGCTGAAACAGGGTCATATGTCTGTTACGGAATACGAGCGAGAATTTGTGAGATTGAGCCAGTATGCACGAGAATGTGTTTCGACAGAAACTACTATGTGTAAACAATTCATTGAAGGCTTGAATGAAGATATTAAACTTCTGGTCGAAATTCTTGACTTACCTGAATTTGTGGTATTGGTTAAAAGAGCTTGTATAGCCGAGGAGCTTAGTAAAGAAAAGAAGAAAGCAGACTCAGAGGCTAGAGACGAGAGAAAAAGGTCGATGAGTAAGCCGTATCACTCTTCGTCAAAGAGATTCCAAGATACAACCAGTCGCTCAAATGCTTTGATTGGACATTCGAGTAGAGATCGTGTGAAATAATATACGAGTCCTAAAGCTTAAATTCCAATGGAATCAAGTGTTGGCAATGTCAGAAACAATAAGCCTGAGTGTAGATAGTGTGGGAGACGTCATATTGGTGAATGTTGGGGCAAATATAATAATAGAGTTTGTTATAAATGTGGATCATGAGATCATTTCATTCGGGATTGCCCGGAGTTGGCTGAGAAAGATAATGCTCAGAGTGTGAGGCCTAGTAACACGGTAGCAAGGGGTAGACCACCCAGAAACATAGGAATTGTGAGTGGTAGTCAGAAAGGAACAACAGATACAGCTGTGAGATCGGAAACAAGAGCACCTGCTAGAGCCTACGCTATTCGCGCTCGTGAAGAAGCGTCATCTCCCGACATCATTACTGGTACTTTCACTCTTTATGATACTGATGTGATTGCATTGATAGATTCATGATCTACTCATTCACATGTATTTGTGAACGTAGTATCTAGTAAGACTCTGCCTGTTGAGTCTACTGAATTTGTAATTAGAGTATCAAACCCCTTAGGCAAGTGTGTTCTGGTTGACAAAGTGTGCAAAAATTGTCCGTTGATGTTTTGAGATATCTGTTTCCCGGCTAATCTGATGCTACTACCCTTTGATAAATTTGATATAATTCTGGGTATGGATTGGCTAACTTTGCATAATGCTATTGTGAATTGCAAACGGAAGACTATTGATTTGAGAAGTCAGAATGACGAGATAGTTTGAATTGAATCCAGTGATTTGAATGGGTTACCGGCCGTAATATCTTCGATGAAAGCTCTGAATTATGTGAAAAGGGATGTGAAGATTATCTTGCGTACGTGATTGATACAAAAGTGACAGAAAAGAAAGTTGAATCTGTGCCTGTGGTTTGTGAGTTCCCTGATGTGTTTCCTGAAGAATTACCGGGATTACCTCCGATATAGGAAGTTGAGTTTGGAATTGAGTTAGTGCCGGGGACGACCCCTACCTCAATAGCTCCGTATAGAATGGCTCCGACAGAATTGAAAGAATTGAAGTCTCAGTTGCAAGAATTGACAGACAGAAGTTTTGCACGACCGAGTTTTTCTCCTTGGGGCGCTCCTGTATTGTTTGTGAAAAAGAAAGATGGTACTATGAGGATGTGCATTGACTACCGATAGCTGAATAAAGTGACGATAAAGAATAAATATACTCTGCCCAGAATCGATGATTTGTTCGATCAGTTAAAAAGAGCTACTGTGTTTTCAAAGATTCAGACATTCCGAAAACTGCTTTCAGAACTAGGTACGGGCATTATGAATTTTTAGTTATGCCTTTCGGACTAAAAAATGCTCCTGCTATCTTTATGGACTTGATGAACAGAATTTTCAGACCGTATTTAGATTGATTTGTTGTTGTATTCATTGACGACATTTTGATTTATTCACGTGATGAAATTGAGGATGCCGAACATTTGAGAATTATGCTACAAACTTTGCGTGATAAGCAATTGTATGTAAAGTTCAGTAAATGTGAGTTCTGGTTGCGCGAAGTTGGATTTTTGGGGCATATTGTGTCAGCATCCGGTATACGAGTTGATCCGAGTAAGGTTTTAGCAATTTTAGATTGGAAACCTTCGAGAAATGTGTCTGAAGTCTGCAATTTTCTAGGACTTGCTGGTTATTATCGATGGTTCGTAAAATGCTTCTCAATGATTGCAACTCCATTGACGAAATTGCTACAGAAAGATGTTAAATTTGAGTGGTCAGAAAAGTGTCAGCAGAGTTTTGAACAGTTAAAAGCATTGTTAACAGAGGCACCAGTGTTAGTTCAAATTGAGTCAGGTAAAGAATTCATAGTTTAAAGTGATGCATTGTTGAATGGTTTAGGTTGTGTGTTGATGTAAGAAGGCAAAGTTATAGCTTATGCTTCGAGACAGTTAAAACTACATGAAAAGAACTACCCGACGCACGATCTTGAATTAGCAGCTATTGTATTTGCATTGAATATTTGGCGTCACTATTTATTTGGTGAGAAATGTCACATTTATACTGATCACAGGAGCTTGAAATATCTGATGACTCAGAAAGAATTGAATTTGCGACAGCGGAGATGGTTAGAATTGCTAAAAGACTATGAATTAGTAATTGACTATCATCCGGGAAAAGCTAAAGTTGTTGTTGATGCTTTGAGCCGAAAGTCTTTATTCGCTTTACGAGCGATGAATACTCAGATAGATTTGTGCGATGATGATTCGGTTATAGCTGAGTTGAAAGCGAGGCTGTTGTTTATACAGCAGATTTGTGATGCCCAGAAAGTTGACAATGAAATGCTAGCGAAACGAGCTCAGTGTGATTTGAACTTTGATTCAGAATTTCAAGTTGATGATAATGATTGTTTGAGATTCTGAGATCAGATTTGTGTTCCGAGAGATCCAGAGTTGATTCAATTGATTTTGAATGAAGTGCATAACAGTCGTTTATCTGTTCATCCGAGAAGTACGAAAATGTACAATGATCTGAAACAGTTTTATTGGTGGCTTGGAATGAAACGGGATATCTTAGAGTTTGTTTCGAGATGTTTAGTTTGTCAGCAAGTCAAAGCTGAACATCAGGTACCTTCGGGCTTATTAAAGCCGATCATGATTCCTGAGTGGAAATGAGAGAGAATCACGATGGACTTTGTGTCGGGGATTGCCCCTATTTCTGAGAAAGAAAGATGCAATCTGGGTGATAGTTGACAGATTGACAAAGTCAGCTCATTTTATTTCGGTGAGAACAGATTATACGCTTGATAAGTTAGCTGAGTTATACATTTATGATATTGTGAGATTACACGGGGTGTCACTATCTATTGTGTCTGACAGAGATCCGAGGTTTACTTTGCGGTTTTGGAAGAAACTGCAGGAGGCTTTAGGTACGAAGTTGCACTTCAGTACTTCTTTTCATCCGCAAAAGGATGGTCAATCCGAGCGGACCATTCAGATTCTTGAGGATATGTTGAGATGTTGTATTCTTGAGTTTGAAGGTACGTGGGAAAAGTACCTGTCATTGATTAAATTTGCGTATAATAATAATTTTCAATCAAGCATTAAAATGGCACCATATGAGGCTTTTTAAGGTCGTAAATGCAGAACACCATTGTACTGGACTCAGCTTAGTGAGAATAAGATTCACGGTGTAGATTTGATCAGAGAGACTGAGCAAAAAGTGAAAGTGATTCAAAACAGTTTGAAAGCGGCATCAGATCGTCAGAAGTCTTACACAGATTTGAAACGAAAGGATATTGAATTTGACATCAGTGATAAAGTGTTTTTGAAAGTGTCTCCGTGGAAGAAAATACTCTGATTCGGCAGAAAAGGCAAATTGAGTCTGAGGTTCATCGGGTCGTATGAGATTATTGAATGTATCGGGCCGGTTGCTTATAGATTGTTGTTGCCACCTGAGCTAGAAGAAGATTCATAATGTGTTTCACGTATCTATGCTTCGACGATACAGATCTGACCCATCGCAAGTGATTGCTCCTACTGAAGTTGAGATTCAGTCTGATCTATCGTATAGCGAAGAACCGGTTCGAATTCTGGCTCGTGAGATCAAAGAATTGAGAAATAAGAAAATTTCTTTAGTGAAAGTGTTGTGGCATAGACACGGGGTTGAAGAGGCTATGTGGGAGCCTGAGGATGCTATGAGAGAGCAATACCCTAATCAATTCACTGGTAAGATTTTTGGGGACAAAAATCCCTAAAAGGGGAAGAGTTGTAACAGCCTGGTTTAGACCCTAATAGGAACAGTGGTTTCGGGACCACAAATCCGAGGTCAGAGAAATAATTTAATATTATTTTTGATGTTTATGGTATGTGATAAAGTATGTGTGAAAGTTCTGTGTGAAAATTTTATCGTTTGTGTACTGATTTGTGAAAAAGGACCTAATCGCGTAAAATGCAAAAGCTGTGTACTAGTAGTAAAAGTGCTTAATTGGCATGGCTTCTTAAATGAAAGGTCCTTATGTTGTTATTTGACCAAGATTATAGTAAGTGGACATTTATGGACAACCATTAATTAATTTATAAGTTAAATAGCCATGGGTAAAATGGTAAATCATGTATTTATGTATATTAAATAAAACAAAACCATTTTAATGTTCATCTTTCTCAATTCTTCAACCGAAAATAAGAAAATAGCTAGGGCTTGGAAGCTTTGAAACATTCGGCTACTTCAAATCTCAATTGTAAGTTCGTTTTTGTTCGATTTTTGATGAATTTTATGTTTTTGTGATCATTATTAAGTGTTCTAGCTAGCCCATGCTTAAATTCATGAAATTGATTATGATTTTTAGTTATGCCATTGTTGATTTTGTGAGCTTCGTGATGTTTGATGATGAAAACTAAGTGTTTGATTATTGATATACATATTTTCTAAAGTGATTTTGAGTAAAAATGCATTTTTGGGGTTTAATTGAGAAATGTGAAAACTTTGTAATGAAATGTGAAATAAATGTGAAATATGGGCTGCTAGGGGCACTATGGTAATTCGGCTAAGCATGGATTAAATTGGATTTTGTAAATTTGATGTATTTGTGAAATAATGACTAAAATGTT
Source organism: Gossypium sturtianum (assembly GCA_025698515.1). Taxonomy (NCBI): domain Eukaryota; kingdom Viridiplantae; phylum Streptophyta; class Magnoliopsida; order Malvales; family Malvaceae; genus Gossypium; species Gossypium sturtianum. The sequence continues at coordinate 44,157,842 of CM046953.1, read as the reverse complement.
AAAGTGTGAAATTATAAGGGCTAAAGTGCAAAATGCCCTAATTGTGTGTTTGTGAATTTAATTGGGTAAAGATGAGATTGAATGAGTTGAATTTGATATTATATAGATCAAGAAAAGAGAAATTCGGACCTAGATCGAGGTAAGAACAAAGTGCTCGATTGATCGACTAGTATTGTTGTTTCTACGTCCGAGGTAAGTTCGTGTATAATACGTATTGTTTAAACAATGTTCATATGCGATGAATAAAATGGAAATGTGATTGTGGAGTTTGGTAATGTGAAATATGAGTTCTAAGATATGTAGCACTAAGTGTGCGTAAATAGAATCATTACAGTGATGAATGGAACTAAGTGTGCGAGATAAAGAAAGCATTGGCTGTATTATTTGGCACTACGTGTGCGATACCGAGACAAATTCGGTTATATGTGATGGCACTAAGTGTGTGATATTATAATAGCTTCGGCTAATTTATTGGCACTAAGTGTGCGAGTTCATAAAACGTTTAAAGAGGATCGAATGAATTATGGCATCGGGCATTGAAGTGGTAAATGTGATAGATAAATACGTGATGGTACAGGTATGTACAGAACCTAAGTGGTTGATGATATTGTGTATGAGATAAATGGAAGATTATGTGAATAAATGATGAGAAGAGTTGGATTGAGTCGCATTACAAATGCTTGTATATGAACCTATAGATATGGTATGAAAATGAGTAAAAGCCATGGATGAAATTAAGTAGTGATGTGAATTGAACTAAGTTTAGTTAATTTTGCATATTGAATTTGAATTGTTGAGTTAATTGTGTTATATTACGAACTTACTAAGCTTAACAGCTTACTGTGTGAAGTATTTCTCTGTTTTACAGTGGTATTTAAAGCTAGCTTGGATCCGGAGATCGTCAGCGGCTCAATCACACTATCGGACATCTATTTTGGTACCTTTTAAAAGTTGTATATATGGTATATGGCATGTATAGGCTAGTGAAGTTGTGGAATGTTTTGAGATGTATAAATCTTTCCATTGATATGGCTTGATAATGGATGAGACTTTGGATTGATTTTGGTATATGTTTTGCTATGTGAAAATAGTGTATGTGATGTGAATATATGGTCTTGTGAGAATGGCCTTTATGGTATGCTTTGATGAAATAGAAATGGTATGTTTCGTGCTTGATTTGGTATTTGAGATGGTGAATGATTTGTATGTTATTTGATGTTGGAATTGAACATGTAGGGATGACTCAAAATTGGGTGGCAAATTGGCCTTGTAAATGGCCTATAATTGCCCACACGGGTGAGCACACGGGCGTGTGTCTCGACCGTGCCCTTCAATGTTCCGATTCGAAGCAAGTCAGACTTGCACACGGGTCAGACACACAAGCGTGTGGCAGGCAGTGTGATTCAAGTCAGTGTTGCATACGGGTCAGACACACGGGCGTGTGACATGCCGTGTAACCCAAGTCAGTGTTGCACACGGGGTAAGACATGGTGTATGGCATGGCCGTGTGAGGCACACTTCCTAGCCACACGGGCGTGTGCCCTGTTTCGAAGAGAAAAATTTTCAAAGTTTCGTAAAAGTTTTAAATGTGATCGGTTCAGTCCCGAACCACTTCCAAAACATGTTTAAGGTCTCGTAGACCTTCTAAAGGGACTTTATGTTATTGATTAACTATGATATGCTGATGTGTGAGCAATGGTTGTTAGATGTTATGATTTCACCGATAATATCTCGTAACCCTAGTCCGTCGATGGATACGGGTTAGAGGTGTTACATATAAATACACACATATAATACAACATTTTCATCAACATAATATTAGGAACTTTTATTCATACCTTTATGAGTTTCAACTCATCGTAGACACATTTTTACTCAGATGCTTGAGTATCATTTTCAGTATCATCGGAACTAGCTCGGTTGGAAAACATCTCTGTCTAATTAAGACAAATCTCATCAAAGTCGGGAGAGATCACACTATCACAGTTTATATATGACATGTATAGCTAGACTCTCACATATGCTACATTAGTCTTAGAATCGACTAAACCGTAGCTCTGATACCAATAAATGTAACACCCCTCACCCGTATTCACCATCAAAATAGGGTTACGGAGTATTACCGAACTTACAACACTTTTAAACATACATTTCATATATAATTTATCAATTCAAATACAACCAATCACAATCAATCATAGTGTCCCTTAAACGAGCCTACGAGGCATTAAACATGCATTGATAGTGGTTCGGGACTAAACCGATAACTCGGGAAATTTTTTAACACTTATAAAATTTTTCTATAAAATAGGGGACACACGCCCGTGTGACCAGGCCGTGTGTCTCACACGGCCACCAGACACGCCCGTGTCACAAGCCGTGTGAACATTCGAAATGGAAGCACATGGCCGTGTCCCAGCCTGTGTCCTACCCCGTGTCCAAACAAGTGAGGTTCTGACTTGGGTCACACGGCCAATCACACGCCCGTGTGTCTAGCCCGTGTGCCCTTCGAAGTGGCCACACACGCCCGTGTGCCAGGCCATGTTCTAGGCCGTGCCAAACCTGTAGGGTATACTGACTTATGCAACATGGCCAAGTCACACGCCCGTGTGCTAGGCCGTGTGCCAATTAGGGGGTATACTGACTTGTGCCATACGGTCGATCACACGCCCGTGTGTGAGACCGTGTGGAGCATACTGACTTCATTTCAATTTCAACAACAGGGGACACACGGCCATGTAACAGGACCGTGTGTCTCACACTGATAAGACACACGCCCATGCCTCTGCCCGTGTGGACAAAAATAGGCTATTTACCAAGCCAATTTGCCTCCCAAACTTAGGCACAACTATATCACCCATATGGCACAAAACATAACATCAACGGACCTATAATTCAATTCCAATTCAAGCCTAATTTATGCCATTTCCATCACCAATCAATACAAAACATATATACCACATATTGTCATCTAAATTAATACCAATCATTGTCTTCTCAAAACATCACAATGACCATTAACAATAGGCATTATTTGGCCTACTTTCACAAGCATACCAATAACCACAAATCATCAATCATCACATACCCATCAACCAATTCAATTCACAAGACATAATCATACTTATAATACCATATTCTTTCCTATTCAAATTATACCTTTTTCACATTTCCAAAACATTTATATATACCATTTCTATTAAGCATCTCTTAGCCTAAAACCACAAGCACAACTATTCTCAATTCATCAACCATTAGCTACCTAGAAGGTTGCATTCAACAATCCATTCTCAAACAATCATGAACCACATCACTAAGAGGCATTAATACATATACACACACATCGCACAATTTCCAACATAAGCCATCTTACATAACTAACACAAGACCAAACACTTAATATTTACAAGCCAAAATAAATGGCTATAATCATACTACATATACCAAGATGACTTAAAGTCCCTATACATGCCATATGACCCAAAACATAGTTTCAAAAGTAACAAAGTGTTAGCGGATTGTGTGATGAAGTCTCTGACGATCCCTGAACCTGAGCTATCTTCGATTTTACTATAAAACACGAAAAAAAATATACACAAAGTAAGCTATAAAGCTTAGTAAGCTTGTATGTCAAAAATGAGCAAATAACACCATTCATTAATCATTCAAATAATAGAAAACAATATACAACAATTCTATTAAGTCTCAAAGCTATCAAATGATCATTCACATAAATTACCAAAGAACTCATCAATTCTATAGTTCCAATCGTACCGTCTCATACCAATCTCATACTCAACCACATCCTTCATTTACCCGTTGAACCATTCGGAATAGAAGTCGGATACTCAAGGTCTCACTCGATAAGTACCTATACCATGGCCCGAAGCCAAATCAAGGTAACTTATCCGAAGCCAAATCAGCCGATATGCATGGCCCGAAGCCAAATCTATATATCCCGCACCTGAAGTGCTAATAACATGGCCCGAAGCCAACTCAAAGTATACCTAATGACATGTCACTAGCATCCTAAACTATTCCTAAGGTTCAATCGGGTTTCCAACTGTCGAATCTTCATCGAATCATTTCTGAACTCGTTCGTAATCACATAATCACAATTAATGCTATATCAAAGCAAATTAAATATATTTGAAACGAAATTATAACATACGAACTTACCTCAAATGTGGAAACGACGAAATAAGTCGTTTAGTCGATAACTTTCGTTTTTCCCCGATCTAGATCCTAATTATGTTTTTCTTGATCTAAATATATTCAAGATTAACTTATTTAATCATTTATCTATTCAATTTCATCCAAAACACACATTAGGGCTATTTTACACATTTGCCCCTAAACTTTCATATTTTTACAATTTAGTCCTTATTACACAAAATCACAAATTCATACAAATTTCAAAATACCCATGCTTAGCTGAATTACTATTATTCCCCTAGCAGCCTATATTTTTCATTTATTTCACATTTTAACCACAAAGTTTCAACATTTCTCAATTTAATCCCTATTTTGCATTTTCACTAAAAATCACTTAACAAAACTTGTATATCTATCAACAAGCTTTCATAATCTATCAAGAAACTTCAAAATACACGTGTTCTTCAATGGAATCATTCAAAATCTTTAACAGTTTTGCAAAATAATCCCTAGGCTATCTAGTACTTGATGCAACGATCTCAAAAATATAGAAATCATCAAAAATGGATTAAAATTGCATACCTAATCAAAGAAATCAAAGTTGTCGAAACTTAAAACCTCCATGGCTGCCATTATTTCTCAATTTTGGTTGCTAATATGATAGTGGAAGATGATACTTAATTTGTTTTATTATTATAACCTTTAATAAACTAAATTACTAAATTAACCTTTAACTTAATTCATCAAAATTCATTTATACAAGTCCATCTTTGTCCACTAATTTTAAAAATGGTTTATTTACCACATAAGGACCTCTACTTTAAGGTTCTATAGCTATTAGACACCTTTAGCTATTAGAACTCAAGTTTTACGCTTTACGCGATTTAGTCCTTTTTATCAAATTGACCATTCAAACGATAAAATTTCTTAACAAAATTTTCACACAATTACTCAATCATGCTGTAAAAATTAAATAATAATAAAATAAATATTTTAATCTCGAATTTGTGGTCTCGAAACCACTGTTCTGATTTGACCAAAAACGGGCTATTACAAGAATAGTGGTTTTGGGACCACAAATCCGAGGTCAAAATAATTATTTTAATGTCTACAACATGATATTATGATTCTTTGAAAATTTCGTTAAGAAATTTTATTGTTTGAATGCTCAATTTGATAAAAAGGACTAAATCGCGTAAAGTGTAAAAGTAGTGTTCTAATAGCTAAAGGTGTCTAATAGCTATGGAACCTTAAAATAAAGGTCCTTATGTGGTAATTATACCATTTATGAGTTATTGGATGATAATGGCTTGGTATTTGGTGTAATTAATAAGTGTTTTTAAGGTTAATTTTGTAAATAGGTAATTAAATGTTATATTCATAAAACATAATAAACTTTTATTTTATGTTCATATTCTTCCTAAAACACTAAGAAACCGTTTATACATGGATAAAGAAGGCTAGGGTTCAGTCATCTTCTTTTCTTTCAAATAGGTATGATTTTTGTCCCCTTTTTAATGATTTATATGTTTTTGAGATCGTTGTAACTTAATCTAGCTAGCCCAGGGACTAATTTGAAAAATTGTTAAAGGTTTAGAGTTTTTCCATTGATGAATGTATATGTATTTTGATGTTTGATGATAGAAAATGTATGGTTGTTGTTAGATAAACAACATTTGTAAAGTGATTTTTGGTAAAATTGCCAATTAGGGGTTAAATTGAGAAATGTGAAATTTTTGTGGTATAAATGTGAAATAAATGAAAAATATGGGCTTCTATGTTAATAATGGATATTTGGCTAGCATGGGTAGGGACTTAATTGCATGAATTTGTATTTTTATGAGCTAAGGACTAAATTGTAAAAATTTTAAAATATTAGGGGCAAAAGTGTAAAGTTGCCTTAAAGTGTATTTTGGACTAAATTGAATAGAATGATGATTGAATTAGTTAAATTTGATTACATATAGATCAATAAAAGTGAAATTCGGATTTAGATCGGGGGAAAAATAAGTTTTGGACTAGTCGATCCATTCCGTCGTTTTAGCGATTGAGGTAAGTTCATATGTAGTAAGCATTGTATTAATTGTGTTTTAAATGCTCTAATAATGCATAAATTGTGAATATGACCTTGCGAATATACTCGATGATGAATCGGCAATGAGAAATCTCGGTTGAACCTTAGGAATAGATTAGGATACGAATGACATGTCATTAGGGGTTATATGATTTGGGTGTTGGTCCATACATCCTACCGGTGGATGAGTTATCCAGTATGTGTTGCGAATTCTCGTCAGCTTGTGTGAGCAGCACCGTGTAGTTTCGTCATGACCGTCAGCTTGTGTGAGTAGACCTGTTGATAGCTCGAGAGTGAGCATTTTATGTGATATGAGATTGAGATAGCTTTGGCTATGTATGTGGCACCTACGGTGCGAGATTCTCGAGTATCCGATAATATTCCAAATGGTTCAACGGGTATATCAAATATACAGATGAGTATGAAATTTATACGAGATGGTACAGGTATGTACATGAATCGTACAAGCATTGAATCGATGAAAGTTGTGAAATTCATATTTAACCTTGAAAATGAAAATGTGATAGGTTGTGTATCATTATGAATTATACCATGATATGTTAACTTGTTTGAATTGTGTTAGTATGGTAAAATGAGTTTATTATTATACGAACTTACTAAGCTTTATAGCTTACATTATTTATTTTTTCGTGTTTTATAGTGAATTTAAAGCTAGCTCGGATTTGGGAATTGTCGGAGAACTCATCACACTATCAAGCTATCACTTGGTACTTTTGAGTTTATGTTTTGGTTATATGGCATGTATAGGAACTTTGGTCATTTTGGTATATGTTAGTAATGAATTTAGCCATTTGGATTGGCTTGTAAATGTTTAAAGTTTGGCTTGTATATAGCCATGAAAGTTGGCTTATTTTGGTTGATTTGGTTGTGTATATATATGCAAATGGCCTCTGTCTTGTTTTGATAATTGCTATGCAAATGATTGTGGTAAATGGTTGATATTTGAGAATTGGTATGTTTTTGAGTTTAGGAAAATGATGCATAATTGGAAGTGTCCACATTGATGATTTGTGAAAGTGAGGTTTAGTATGAAATTGAATGGCATATATTGTGGTGTTTGTGTACCTTGTTTATATTGGTATTGAAATGGCATGAATTAAGCTTATCTGAGATTGGATGAATGCCTATTAATGTCATGTTTGGTGCCATTTGGTTTGGTGTAGGTGTATGCAAATTTGGGTGGCAAGATGGCTTGGTAAATAGCCTATTTTTGTCCATACGGATGTGTGTCTCAACCGTGTGTCCCCTGGTGTTGAATTAGAAATCAAGTCAGTATGCTCCACACGGCCTAGCACACAGGCGTGTGACTTGGCTGTATGGCATAAGTTAATATACCCCACAGGTTTGGCACGGCCTAGCACATGACCTGGCACACGGGCGTGTGAGGCCATTTCGAAGGGCACACGGGCTGGTCACATGGGCGTGTGGTTGGCCGTGTGACCCAAGTCAGAGAGTTACACGGGGTCAGACACGGGCTGGGACACAGCCATGTGATCCGATTTCGAATGTCCACACGGCCTGTGACACGGACGTGTCTTTGGCCGTGTGAGACACATGACCGGGCCACACGGGCGTGTGTCCCTTATATTTTGTAAAATTTTATAATTATTCCAAAATTTTCTGTGTGACACCCCTCACCCGTATTCAACACTGAAATAGAGTTACGGAGTATTACTATACTTATAAAACAATTAAACATTCAACTCTGAATAAATTTTCACATTATAAGCAATCATCAATCAATTTCAATCACATGGTCCCTATTATGAGCCTACAAGGCCCTAAACATGCTTTGGGAGTGGTTCGGGACTAAATCGATAATTCAAGTAACTTTTACGAAACTTTAAAAAATTTTCTCAAAAAAGGGGACTCACGCCCGTGTGGCCAGGCCGTGTGTCTCTGTAACGACCCGAATTTGGGCCTAGTAGAATTTGGGCCCATTGGGCCTTGGGCGTGGGTATGTTTAAATTTTTTGTTTGAGAACAAGAGAACGTCTTTAATGCAAGTTGGATCTATTAGGTGAGTGATTTTGGAAGGTTAGAGGGCTTCTATGAAGTCTCGGGTTCAAACTTTGGCTTTAGAGAAATTTTGGTTTTAGGTGAATAAAACCCTGGGAGCTAGTAGTAGGCTTTAAGAATAAAATGTGGAGAAAAATGACACAAGGAAGGGAGCGGTCTAGTGGCAAGGCGTCATTAAGGGGATAAGTGAGTGCTTGGGTTCAAGTCTTGGCGCTTGCATTTCACTTTGATTTATTTTTAAGTGAACTTAGACTTTGGCCCATAGGTTTATATTTAGTTGCGCATACTTTAAGACACAAGAAGAGCTTGTGGCCTAGTGGCTAGCGGCGCAGATTATGCTACAGGGGATCCTGGGTTCGAATCTCATGAGTAGCAAAAAGGGGATATTTATTTTGCTAAGTTGGGGCGGCAAGAGTTTGTGTTGGATTTAAACTCTACTGAAGGAGGGATCCCACATTGAAAAGTTAGCAAGAGGGAAGGTGAGAAGCTGGCTATAAATGGAGTTGTCTATGAGGAGAGGAAGCATACCTGGTTGGCGTTAGGCATAGGAGCATTCGGGGCGCGGTTTAGCTTCAAATTCCTATCAGGTGTGTATTTCGCCCTACTCTAGCTGTAGAGCGGCAAGTGCCGAAATGCCGGTCACACGATGATGGTAGCCACACGAGCGTGTGAGCGCACGTGTGCGGGCTTCAACGCGATAGTTGAGGCCATCATGAGTATTCTTGTGGGTTAGGCTGTTTGGGCCTCGATGGGCCTCGATGGGCCAAGTGGGCCTAATGGGCCCGTGGGTCCATATGAATAAATTGTATGATTGTGTAGTAGATATTGAACTGGTCTAGGTGAATCTCATATCTGTGGTTAGATTTGGGCTAAATGGGCCACACGAGCTTGTGGGCCCACTTGGGCCGAGAATGGGCCTTAGGCCTATTCACATCGTTATCTCTATTTAGAATAACTGAGTCGCTCGAGGCGACTGTAGCCCTTCTGATGGGTTGATAAAATTATCGAAATACTTCTGGTAGGTAAATTACTGAAATACCCTCGGTGGGTAAAATTACTGTTATGCCCTCAAGGGTTGATTAGTATGATTGTGTGTAATCTCACACCTTCATTTGTTTGTCTAGTATTAAACTGCATATTGGCTAAAAGTCGAAATAACCGTAACGGCAGATGAGATACCCTAGTGGGTGAGGTTGGAGGTACCAGGTAAATAATAGTTATGACTATGCTATTCGAATAACTTAGCATGATTATACGTGTGTTCAGATTATCTGATGTACATTGTTATATGTTTGCATTCATCACATTATGATAATATGTTGCATGGGATTGGGATATGATATTGATGAAAGGGGGCGGTGTATTTCGGTGACTCATCACATTATTTCGATGACTCATCACATTATTTGATGGCTCTGCCACGTATTTCGATGACTCTGTCACATTATTTCGATGGCACCGCCACAATTTCGCCGATGATGAGCAAACGCGTGGATCGCCATCGATGGTGTGTAGCGGATGAGGGTTGATTGTAGAAATCCCCACCGGTGTGTTTTGGTTGGTCGGGTGGTGTGTAGCGGATGGATTACTAGGCTTGGCTGGGTCGCATTGCATTGCATTGCATTCATTATCTGTTATACCATGTTAATAGGGCTAAGGCCTAGTTCGATTTCGTAAGGGCTAAGCCCAGTTGGACTTTGAATGGGCTCGGGCCCAGCTATTATTCGTGTGGGGAATTACACACTGAGTTCTCGTAACTCACCCCTCTGCTTAATTTTGCAGGTAATTCCTAGCTTTGTGGATTTGGGAGCCGGGGTGGACTCTGTGGTGGCCATGCGTTATTTCTTTCGTAGACTTCGTTTTTCATTACTTTAAATTAGTTTTAATTTGGGATTATGTTCTGTAATAAGGCCACTAGGATTTTAATTTGGTTTTTGTTTTAACGCATATATTATCTATGATGAATTGATTAGTACGGGGTTTCCCTAAAAACGCAAACAACCGTTTTCCAAAATATTAATGAACGGTTCACAAACTATTGAAAATTCAACTCGGGTTTTCTTAAAACTTCATAAACTATTTCAAAATGGCGCGTTTTCCGAAAACCATCGAATCTGATTTCTCTATTATAAAGCAGTCTTCTGGAGTAGTAATACTTATAACGTTTTGCAAGAAATATTAAATCAAGTCTGTTTTTTTATATTGAACCAAAACTCGAAATTTTTAAACGATCACGAAGTTCTTTAACAACCTTTCCATGTGACATGCCAGATCCGATCGTAACGTCTAGGCCGGGTTTGGGGTGTTACATTTTGTGGTATCAGAGCCCGGTTGCAAAACTCGGCTGTGGAATGGGTTTGAAAATGTTTTCCAAAAATTTGTTTGAAACATGGTTTAAAAATACATGTCTTTCCGGGAAGTATGGCACCACGGGTCTCCGGCACCAAATCCGTAAGTTTCCTGACATTTTACTCAGTTATATGCTGTAATGACTGTATTTTTGGTAGTTATTCTGTGTGTGTTTGATTTGGTTGTAATGTTTGGATATAGAAATTGATTGCGTATGGGATATCTGTCTGCTTTAAAGGTTAGGTGTTTTGAGTTTGTGTAGGGAGTTCCAAATTCTAGTTAGAATATATAGGGATATTAGAATCAGAGTGCGCAGTGGCAGCGTAGTAGAGTAGTCTGTGTTAAACAACTGTTAGATAGTTGGAAATTTCGAGGACGAAATTTTTTTAAGCCGTGTATCTCTGTAACGACCCAAATTTGGGCCTAGTAGAATTTGGGCCCATTGGGCCTTGGGCGTGGGTATGTTTAATTTTTTTTTTTTGAGAACAAGAGAACGGCTTTAATGCAAGTTGGATCTATTAGGTGAGTGATTTTGGAAGGTTAGAGGGCTTCTATGAAGTCTCGGGTTCAAACTTTGGCTTTAGGGAAATTTTGGTTTTAGGTGAATAAAACCCTGGGAGTTAGTAGTAGGCTTTAAGAATAAAATGTGGAGAAAAATGACACAAGGAAGGGAGTGGTCTAGTGGCAAGGCGTCATTAAGGGGATAAGTGAGTGCTTGGGTTCAAGTCTTGGCGCTTGCATTTCATTTTGATTTATTTTTAAGTGAACTTAGACTTTGGCCCATAGGTTTATATTTAGTTGCGCATACTTTAAGACACAAGAGGAGCTTGTGGCCTAGTGGCTAGCGGCGTAGATTATGCTACAGGGGAGCCTAGGTTCGAATCTCATGAGTAGAAAAAAGGGGATATTTATTTTGCTAAGTTGGGGCGGCAAGAGTTTGTGTTGGATTTAAACTCTACTGAAGGAGGGATCCCACATTGGAAAGTTAGCAAGAGGGAAGGTGAGAAGCTGGCTATAAATGGAGCTGTCTATGAGGAGAGGAAGCATACATGGTTGGCGTTGGGCATAGGAGCATTCGGGGCGCAGTTTAGCTTCAGATTCCTATCAGGTGTGTATTTCGCCCTACTCTAGCTGTAGAGCGGCAAGTGCCGAAATGTCGGTCACACGGCGATGGTAGCAACACGAGCATGCGAGCGCACGTGTGCAGGCTTCGACGCGATAGTTGATGCCATCATGAGTATTCTTGTGGGTTAGGCTGTTTGGGCCTCGATGGGCCAAGTGGGCCTAATGAGCCCGTGGGCCCATATGAATAAGTTGTATGATTGTGTAGTAGATATTGAACTGGTCTAGGTGAATCTCATATCTGTGGTTAGATTTGGGCTAAATGGGCCACACGAGCTTGTAGGCCCACTTGGGCCGAGAATGGGCCTTAGGCCCATTCACATCGTTATCTCTGTTTAAAATAACTAAGTCACTTGAGGCGACTGTAGCCCTTCTGATGGGTTGATAAAATTACCGAAATACCCCTGGTAGGTAAATTACTGAAATACCCTCGGTGGGTAAAATTACTGTTATGCCCTCAAGGTTTGATTAGTATGATTGTGTGTAATCTCACACCTTCATTTGTTTGTCTAGTATTAAACTACGTATTGGCTAAAAGCCGAAATAACCGTAACGACAGATGAGATACCCTAGTGGGTGAGGTTGGAGGTACCAGGTAAATAACAGTTATGACTATGCTATTCGAATAACTTAGCATGATTATACGTGTGTTCAGATTATCCGATGTACATTGTTATATGTTTGCATTCATCACATTATGATAATATGTTGCATGGGATTGGGATATGATATTGATGAAAGGGGCAGTGTATTTCGGTGACTCTGTCACATTATTTCGGTGACTCTGTCACATTATTTTGGTGGCACTGCCACAATTTTGGCGATGAGCAGCGTGACTGCCATCGATGGTGTGTAGCGGATGAGGGTTGATTGTAGAAATCCCCCGTGTGTTTTGGTTGGTCGAGTGGTGTGTAGCGGATGGATTACTAGGCTGGGCTGGGTCGCATTGCATTGCATTCATTCATTATCTGCTATACCATGTTAATAGGGCTAAGGCCCAGTTTGATTTCGTAAGGGCTAAGGCCCAGTTGGACTTTGAATGGGCTCGGGCCCAGCTATTATTCGTGTGGGGAATTACACACTGAGTTCTCGTAACTCACCCCTCTGCTTAATTTTGCAGGTAATTCCTAGCTTTGCGGATTTGGGAGCTGGGGTGGACTCTGCGGTGGCCATACGTTATTTCTTTCGTAAACTCCATTTTTCATTACTTTAAATTAGTTTTAATTTGGGATTATGTTCTGTAATATGGCCACTAGGATTTTAATTTGGTTTTTGTTTTAACGCATATATTATCTATGATGAATTGATCAGTACGGGGTTTCCCTAAAAACGCAAACAACTGTTTTCCAAAATATTAATGAACGATTCACAAATTATTTAAAATTCAACTCAGGTTTTCTTAAAACTTCATAAACTATTTCAAAATGGCGCATTTTCCGAAAACCATCGAATCTGATTTCTCTATTATAAAACAGTCTTTTGGAGTAGTAATACTTATAACGTTTTGCAAGAAACATTAAATCAAGTCTGTTTTTTTTTAAATTGAACCAAAAATTGAAATTTTTAAACGATCACGAAGTTATTTAACAACCTTTCCATGTGACATGCCAGATCCGGTCGTAACGTCTAGGCCGAGTTTGGGGTGTTACAGTCTCACACGGCCACCAGACACACCCGTGTCACAGGCCGTGTGGACATTCGAAATGAGAGCACATGGCCATGTCCCAACCCGTGTCCGACCCTATGTAACTCTCTGACTTGGGTCACATGGCCAATACACATACCCGTGTGACTAGCCCGTGTGACCTAAAAATGGCCATAAACACCCGTGTGCTAGACCGTGTACTAGGCCGTGTCAAACCTGTAGGGTATACTGACTTATGCCACACTGCCAAGTCACACGCCCGTGTGTGAGGCCATGTGGAGCATACTGACTTGATTTCTAAAACCACACCAGGGGACACACGGCCATGTGCTTGACCGTGTTTCATACACGGCTAAGACACACGCCTGTGTCTCTACCCGTGTGGACAAAAATAGGCTATTTACCAAGCCATTATGCCACCCAAATATGCATATACCTACACAACCAAAATGGCACCAAATCATAGCATAAATGAATGTCCAATTTAGCCACAATCAAATCTAATTCATACCATTTCCAATTCTAACAACCAATATGCTTATAACCCCAAATATTACTCAATTAAAACATACCAAAACACATATACAAACCAACTAACTTAACCTTTGCAAAACATATACATTTTGCACCAATTCACAAATATAATTCATATCTAATATCAACCATTTAACATATATAATATCAATAACCACAAGCCTCATAATATAAGCCATTCCCATATCCATCCATGAACTCAAACATCAACATATATGCACAAATATGCACATAACCAAATTCACCAAATTAAGCCAACTCTCATGGCTATATTTACAAACCAAAACATAAGCATTTACAAGGCAATTCAAATGGCCAATATCACTACCAACACATAACCAAAATGACTCAAAATCCCTATACATGCCATATACTTAATATACCAAAGTTCAAAGCTACCAAGTGATAGGTAGATAGTGTGATACGATCTCCGACAATCCCCGAATCCAAGCTAGCTTGATAACACAATAAAACACGGGAAAAATAAACAAAGTAAGCTATAAAGCTTAGTAAGCTCGTATGAAATAAACTTAATGAAATCTCACAAATATAATTCAATAAATTGAATAAAACAACATAAAGCTTACTAACTAACAAACCTTTCATATACTCATTCACAAACTATATAATTTCATCCTCATTTCTTTGATTCAATGCTAAAATAGTTTATACACATACCTGTACCATTCCGTACAAATCTCATACACATTCTCGTCTTACAATTACCCTTTGAACCATTCGAAATAAAATTCAGAATCTCAAGGATCTCACACGATAAGTACCTATACCATGGCCCGTAGCCAAATCAAGGTAACTTATCCGAAATACTAATATCATGGCCCGAAGCCAAATCAGCCGATATGCATGGCCCAAAGCCAAATCGGTTTATCTCACACCCGAAGTGCTATATCATGGCCCGAAGCCAACTCAATATATCCCCTAATGACATGTCACTAGCATCCTAAACTATTCCTAAGGTTCAATCGGGATTTTTGGATGTCGAGTCGTTGTCGAATCACTATCATTCATATCCAAAGTCTCGTATTTGCAATTTATGTAATATCAAAGAATATTAAATACATTTGCATTGAAATTTATTGCATACGAACTTACATCGAATGTGGAAACGATGAAATAAGTCGATTAGTCGATAACTTTTGTTTTTCCCCAATCTAGATCCGAATTCCACTTTTCCTGATCTAAATATATTCAAAATTAACTTATTTAATCATCTATTTATTCAATTCAATCCAAAATATACTTTAGGGCACATTTACACTTTTACCCCTAAACTTTCACATTTTTACAATTTAGTCCTTATTTCATAAAATCACAAATTAATAAAATTAAAAATATACCCATGCTAGCTGAATTACCATAATGCCCCTAATAGCCCATATTTTTCATTTATTTCACATTTTAACCACAAAGTTTCAACATTTCTCAATTTAATCCCTATTTTGCATTTTTACTAAAAATCACTTTATAAAACTTGTATAATACACAACAAACATTCATAATCTATCAAGAAAGTTCAAAATACATGCTTACTCATCAATGGAAACATTTAAAATCTTTAACAATTTTGCAAAATAGTCCCTGGGCTAGCTAGTACTAGTTGCAACGATCACAAAAACATAGAAATCATTAAAAACCGAGTCAAAATCACTTACCAATTGAGCTACCAAGTGACCGAACCCTAAAACAACTTCTATGGCTTCTTCTTATTTGTATTTTCGGTGGAAATGAAGAATATGAAAGCTTTTTCTTTTGTTTTACTAATTTTATCATAATTAATAACTAATTTACTATATTAACCTTAATATATAAACATATAAATCACTTAATGGTTGTCCATAATTGTCCACTCACCTTTCAAATGGTTTAATTACCATTTAAGGCCACCATATTAAAAAACCAAAGCTATTTGACACCTTAAACTAATAGAACATGCATTTTACACTTTACACGATTTAGTCCTTTTTATCAAATTAAGCATTCAAACGATAAAATTTCTTCACAAAACTTTCACACATACACTCAATCATGTTGGAAACATTAAAATAATAATAAAATAAATATTTTAATATCGGATTTGTGGTCCCAAACCACTGTTCAAATTTGACCATAAAAACGGGCTATTACATTTTGAGTTATCGATTTAGTCCCGAACCACTCCGAATGCATGTTTTGGGCCTCATAGGCTCGTATTAGGGACGTTGTGAATGATGTTGAATGATGGTTACATGAAATTTGAAAATTTATGTGAAATGTATGTTTAATTGTATTATAAGTCTAGTAATGCTCTGTAACCCTATTCCGACGTTGAATACGGGTGAAGGGTGTTACAAATATGTCATTTGAATTGTGAACATAATGTATGTACCAAGAAAATGGTTTTGGTAATGTTTGTGTTTGCACTTGCTAGTTTTCCATGTGACTAAGTTGATGCTTGATTTTGGATGTTAAATTAATAAATGACTTAAATGATGCACGTTTAGCTATGTTTGATGTTATTAAAGAGGGTGATCATGAATTTGCATGAATTGTTAAGTTAAGGATTGAAAAGTGATGTAGTTAAGGTATAATAAGTTGATATATAAGTTAGAATTGGTATGTTTAGGTGTAAAGGTGAGTTGGAACTCATTAGATGATTTTGTCATAATTGACATATTTAATGCTTGATTGAAATGGCTATGTGATCTTATTGATATGAAATGGTATGAAACTGAGATTTTTTTTATTGTAAAAAGGATGGATCAATCATTTAGGTTATGTTATAGATTATTAAATTGGAACCAAATGATATTTTTGCCAAAAACAGGGGCCTCGTCACGACTACCAACTTTGAACATCACAACGTGGGTCAAAAGTGAGTGACGTCGCGATGTCGATATGCATGAAGTCGCGATATGACTTACTGAGTTGGCGATGTCACGACGTGGAGATTGTGAAGTCGCAACGTTGATCCGAGAAGTTCAAAATCTTACAATTTAGTCCTAATTCATGCTCGGGTTAACAAAACAGCTTTTGCAAGCTCGTATGGGACCCTAGAAATGATTGTGACACATATTTAGAATGTGGATGACACTTGTTTGCTTATGTGATTGGTTGAATGTTGTAAAAAAAGTTTAAGTTGCTCTGGCAACGAGTATAGCATCCTACAACTCGGACTCAACGATCAGGTCGGGTGAGGGGTGTTACAATAATACTTGACTGAGGACATGTAACAGCCCGATTTTGACCCTAATCAGAAACAGTGGTTTCGGGACCACAAATCCGAGTCGATAGAATATTTATATATTATATTGGGTGTCTATGATTTATGAGTGTGCATGTGCAAAAATTTTCGTGAATTAATTTGACCGTTTGTGTGTTTAATTTAAAGAAAAGGATTAAATCGTGTAAGTGGTAAAAGCAGCCATTTATTAAATTAAGTGGCTAAATTGATTTTTCTTCTTTTGTATGAGTATTTAAGTTGCAAATTTACCTTTTTGCATGTTATTGGACGGTATTGGCTTTAATTTTATATTAAAGTGTTTTATAAACATAATTTTTAAAGTTAAAATGTTAAGTTATAATATATGTTAATATTATTAAAATAAAGAAACATTTTAATCATCATCATTTCCATTTCTTCTTCACCGAAACTAAAAGAAGAAAGAAAGAACTAAAGCTTTCAACTATTCGGCCCTTGCATGCTTAAATTGAGGTATGTAACTAGCTCGTTTTTAATAATTTTTACATTTTTGAGATCATTGCTTCGAATACTATCCGACCCATGTTAGAATTTCTAATTTTGATGCTTATGTGATGTTTGGCCATTGATGAAAGCTTGTGTTTTGTGATGTTTTATGATTTTATATTAAAGATATGTTTTAGATTAACATGTTATATATTGAAGATATTGATGATTTTGAGTAAATAGGACTAAATTGTGAAATTTATAAATTGAAGGGGTCAAAATGTGAAATAAATGGATTGTATGGACTTGTATGAACATGATTAACATTTGGCCCTAAAGGAGTGAGTTCAAATTTTGTGTATTTTGTGTTTTGTGCAATAGGGACTAAATTGTAAAAATTGTAAAAGTCAGGGGTAAAATGGTAATTTGCATAATTATGTGTTTTTAGATTAAATTGAATGAAAATATATTTGAATGAGCTTAATTTGGAATTATTTAGATCAAGAACAAAAAGAATCGGGATTGGATCGGGGAAAGGCGAAGTTGAACGAATAGCCGGGAAACCCTAATCCGTTAATTTCCGAGGTAAGTTTTAATGCAATTGGGCTGAATCGAACTTTATTTATAATGCATCATATTTAATTAATAGAATTAGATGTGTTTAATGTGGGTTTGCCGAATGTGACGTTGATTGGAAGTTGGATTCAATTGAGTAAAATGTATACCTATATGGTAATGATGCAAATAGATATGGGAGATATTAAATTATAGTATGAACATAGCCAAAGGAATTGTTAGTTACAAGCTAATGTTTTGGCCGAACGTGATATAGAATTTGGTATGAAATAATAAAGTTATATATATATATATGTGCTTATATGTGAAGTTGTGGAATTGATCTTATATGTATAAGTGTACATTTAAATGAATAACAGGTTTACGAAATGCACTAAGTGTGCGAACTTATCACCGAGCACTAAGTGTGCGAAATCGGTCACATGGCACTAAGTGTGCGAGCTATTAAAGTAACAGCACTAAGTGTGCGATACGTTACAAAAAATTTGCACTAAGTGTTCGGAATGTCAAAGTAACGGCACTAAGTGTGTGATACGTTACTGAATCTTAGTAATAAGTGTGCAGGTTTGATGCTCTGTAAAAGATGCTTACTATTAATACCGTTAAGTATAGTAAAAGGATCAGGTATACAACTATGTATTATGCACGAATGGTAAAGTTTGGAGTGGTGAATGAACAAGAAATATTAATTATATATATATCGACTTGTGTTTGATGGGAGCTTGAAATGTAAGTAGAGGTTCGGTAAGTAATAGATGTACATGCTGTTTATTTTATCATGTGAAGGTAGTATATGGATATATATGCATATAACCTTTGCTATGAAATCTACTTTTGTATATTTGACTATTCGGCAATGTGGTTATAATTGAATTTATTTACTAAATCATGATAAACTTATATGTGATGTAATTGCTTAAAACTTACTAAGATGTGAAAGCTTACTTGTTCTTGGTTGTTTCCGCATTGTAGATCACTTTTAGGGGTACATCTCGTTCTCGGGGATCATCGTTGAAGTTCATCACACTATCGTCAATATTTTGGTATCTCTTTTGTGAATGAACTTTAAGTATATGGCATGTATAGGCTAAACTACTTTTATTTTGACTCAAATGATGTATATGTATATATATAAATTCCATGCGAAAATGGCTTTATTTTCTATGATTGAGTTGGTTGAATAAGTTTGAGATGTCCTATATGTTTGTGCATATTCGGTCATAGTATAAACTTGTTTGGTATGTATGTGTTTCATGAAATTTTGTAAGGGATAGTATCTTTATGTTCAAATAAGAATGCCATGCGTGACTATAAGCTTATCTTGGAAGTTATTTTATATTAGGTTATGTGTAATACTTGAGTGTTTGACTTGGGTTTGAATAAGGTATATCATACTTAGTGGATAATGGATAAATTTTTCTTATATTTTTTTTACATGCACTTACAAGACAAGATATGAATGAATAAGGTTAAACTATAGGCATGTAGTAATGAATTTGATGTATTAATAATCAAAGGGAATTATTCTCACTCATAAATATTCGGTTATGGCATTATTTTAGTTGGTATTTATGTTTTTTCTTAGATTGATTATATATGCATATGTTCGGTCATGGGGTTTTAAAAATGTTAAATCATTGTTGTTTATAATTAGTTATGGTATGCATGTGATTGAATATAGGTGGTCAATTGATTGGTTTAAGTTAACTATAGATAAACCTATATATATTCGGCTATGCTATTCGAAATGACCAAATGAATAGTATTTTGCTAATTGAATGTAATTAGTTTTAATTGATGATAATGATTTCATTTGTGATATGTTCGTTAATGTTTTGATATTAGAAGGGATGTACATGTTTAATCGTGAAAGTATAGATTGGTACGCATTTATATATGAAGTAGTTTTTATAAGGTGCATTGACTTGTGGTCGGATAAGTAATGCCGTAACCCTAATCCGGCGACGGATACAGGTTAGAGGTGTTACATTTGATTGGTATCAGTGTCAGGTTTAGTCGGTTCTCGGACTAATGTAGCGCATGTGAGTCTAGCTATACATGTCATATTTTATTATATGATAGTGTGATGACTTCTGACAGTGAAATGTGTTTACTTCTTTCGTATAGTAAATGGATCCTGATCCCGAGTGAGCTATAGCTGAATATGTCGAGAGCGTGGCGCCTGTTCCCGCGCAAGGGACCGCGCCGGATGAATCTCGACCAGCTGCGAGTAATCCTGATGAGGGGGCTAAACAAGCCTTCTATAGTATGATGAATGATTGGTTCAATCAATATATTCGGGCCAATCCGGCTGTTCAACAACCCCTGAATCCGAATACTCCCCCTGTAGTACCGGTGGTACCCCCGATCATTAATCTTGAAAAAGTAAGCAAGCCTCTAGTTGACAGAATTAGAAAACACGGGGCTCAAGAGTTCAGAGCCGAAGATGATGATAATGCTGAGCGAGCTGAATTTTGGCTCGATAATACTATTCGTGTTTTCGATGAACTATCTTGCACACCTGATGAGTGCCTGAAGTGCGCCATATCTTTATTACGAGATTCTGCCTACTATTGGTGGAATACACTTGTATCGGTTGTTCCAAAGGAACGAGTTACCTGGGACATCTTTCAGGCGGAGTTTTGTAAGAAATACATCAGCCAGCGATTCATAGATTCGAAATGCAAGGAATTTCTCGAGCTTAAACAGGGTCGTTGTAACACCCCGAACCCGGCCCAAACGCTACGACCAGATCTGGCATGCTACGGGGTTTATTATTATAACTTAACTTTAATGGTTCTTGGAAAATCTCAGTTTCTTTACTTAGGCATTTGATAAAAATAAGATTTTCGTTTAAAACCCTAGTATTTTTTTTTTACGTTGAACGTGTTTGAAAAAAAACCCATTTTATTACTTTTTAAGACTTAAGTCCTTGAACATAAATTTTAAACGGTAAACATTAATAAATAAAAACAATAACCTAAGCCATGGGGCCTTATTACATAAATAATCCCAAACTTAAAACTTAAAGAAAACCGAAAATAGTCTATGAAAATAAATAAAGTAAAACTTGATGGCCCCTCGAGTCCGCCTCGGCTCCCATGTCCACGATCTACCGTCATCCGAAGAGTAGAGAAAAATAAAAGGGTGAGTCACCAAGACTTAGTGTATAAATCCCGAAACACACAACGACCTGAGGCCCACAAACACATTATGGGCCTTGGCCCATACGTTATGGCAACAATCATACATACATATTAAATAATGAATGGTAACTGGCCCAACCCATCCTAAATGTCCATCCTCTACACACCAACCCTACCAACCAACACACCTCGGGGATTTCTACAATCAACCCGCCAACCGCTACACACCATAACGACAGCCGTACTGCCTATTCCTAATAATCAGGAATCATTTAAGTGTGGCTTTGCCACCGATCACTATGTGACCTAACATTTGAATTCGTGGTTTAACCACCGATCACCAAGTGACCTATCATGCTCTTCCCCTTCATTATCATAATTCCACCCCATGCATACACACATCAAAAAAAAAACATCATACCACCTTTAAGAAAACAGGCTTTCATATATATATTTATCGATACACATAGAGATTCCTATGATCACGTACCTGGCATCCTTTTCAGACCCCTTTTTTCTGGGTTTTATCCGACTGTCTACACAGCCTATTTCCGGCTTTTTAGCCCAATATATATGTAATACAATTAACTAGTGTGTTAGAGATCTACACACCTGTTTACCGATAAAACGATAATTTCTATGTCGACGCTGTCCGTAGCCGATACCACCGCTATCTACCTAAGGTGTTGTTCGTAAGCCGGTCCACAACCCGGTGGCCAATCCCGAATCTACGACATCGCCTCGCTTCTTAAACTTAGGAATCGGGTTTTCGGATCTAGTCCCTCCTTTGCTCGATCGACATTCGATTCCATCAAAAAGGCCTTATTAATCATAACATATGGTTAAGATTGTGATTTCGATATCGAACCTAACGAGAACCTAAAGAGAATCCCTTACCTTGAAATTCCTAAAAAGTGATATGAGATTCAGGGACTAGTGTTTCCGGCTTTCAGATCTAAGAGATCTACTTCAATTCCCGAATGTCGCCCAACAAGAGAATACATAAAACCATTAAACCATTAATCAAACGTCAACCTTACCAATCTCAATAGCCTTTCGGCTTAACTTCCAAAAACCGAAAGAGAATAGTAAAGAGAAAAAGATTAGCACTTACCCTATCACAGGAGATTCGGCTACTCCTAGAAGATTTTGGCTTTTGAGAAGATCCGAAGAAAAGATGATAGGAAGAAGTCTATGTAGATTCGGCTTTAGTGAAGAATTCGGCAAAAGGGAATAAGGAGTATTCGGCTATGGAGATGGGAATAGAGTTCAGAGTTTCGGCTTTTGAAAGAAAAGAAATTGCAGAGAATGGCTGAGAGTTTCGGCACAGAGAATGAAGAAAAGAATAGGGTTCAAAATGCCGGAATTGAAGAGATACCTCCCCTATTTATAGAGAATTTCGGCACTTTCCTATCAAAAACTGAAAGTGCCCCTCTTTTAATCGAAACTAAGCTATTTGATCAAGGGAAATTTCGGCACCCCTTGATCATAGAAAAACCGATTTCTCCTCCTCCCTGAGTCAAAATTTCGCCACCACCTAGCCTTGCGTATAACTCCTTGATTCTCTCCTTATCCTCATCCGACTACTCATCCACAAAGTGCCATGGATGACACTACCTCTTCCTTCCTTTATCAAAGACATTATCCACCTTATTATCACATTAAATAAATTCCTAAATTTAAGCATCATTGCCGAACTCCACTCTTGCTCTTGTAAATGCCGAAAATAATAAAAATAAAAGGTACCATGCGACTCAAAACCTTGGACCTCAATTGACGCCAACTCCCACCTCTCTAAGTGGCGCCATTTTGCCATCGGGCCACAAGCCCATTCATGTCATAGTTTACGTGATATTATCTTTTAAACCTTATTCTAACAGGCTCTCCACTAGAGCGCCCAAATAGAAAATTTTATCTAAGGCCTCGGCCCAACCTTGAGCCCAATCTGAACCCCTTAAACCTTTTAATTAACACATTGAACGTAAAACACATCAAATGCAAAGGCCCATTAATTCAGGATGTTACAGTTCTACCCCCTTAAAGAAATTTCGTCCTCGAAATTACCTGATCAGAATAGATGAGGGTATTGCTGCCGCATCGTCTCCTCCGGTTCCCAAGTAGCCTCTTCAGAGCTGTGATTCTGCCATAGAACCTTAACCAACGGAACCGTCTTCCTTTGCAACACTTTCACATCACAATCCAGAATTTCCACTGGTTCCTCTTCAAAGGATAAATCGGGTCTTACTTCGATTTCTTCCACAAACACTACATGGGATGCATCCGAACGGTAACGTCTTAACATAGAGATGTGGAAAACATTGTGAATCTGACTTAGCTCCGAAGGTAGTTCTAGCTCATAAGTTACTGGTCCCACTCGTTTCAACACTCGATATGGTCTGATAAACCTGGGACTTAATTTACCCTTTCGACCAAACCTTAATACTTTCTTCCATGGCGACACCTTCAAGAAAACCTTGTCACCCACTGCAAATTCTATGTCCTTACGCTTCAGATCAGCATAGGACTTCTGTCTGTCTGACGCTTCCTTTAATCGAGCCCGAATTAACTCAACCTTCTCCTCTGTCTCGGTCACCAATTCTGGACCCAAAATCCAATGTTCCCCTAACTCCGTCCAACAGGTAGGTGTATGACACCTCCGCCCGTACAATGCTTCATAGGGCGCCATTTGAATACTTGACTGGTAGCTATTGTTGTAAGCAAACTCCGCTAATGGTATAAATTCCTCCCAACTACCCTTGAAATCAATGACACATCCTCTCAACATGTCTTCCAAGATCTGGATTACCCACTCAGACTGTCCACCGGTCTGAGGATGAAATGTTGTACTGAAATCCAACTTCGTACCCAACAATTGATGCAACGCCTTCCAAAATCGTGATGTGAACCTAGGGTCCCTGTCCGATATGATTAATACTGGCACTCCATGCAACCTTACTACCTCCGCTATGTATAACTTAGCCAACTTTTGCAACGAGTAATCGAAACGTACGGGTATGAAGTGAGTAGACTTCGTCAAGCGATCCACAATTACCCAAACCGCGTCTTTCTTAGTAGGCGTGAGGGGTAGCCCACTAACAAAGTCCATTGTGATCCTTTCCCACTTCCATTGTGGAATCTTCACCGGCTGCAACAACCCTGATGGTAACTGATGTTCCGCCTTTACCTGCTGACAGGTCAAACACTTTCCCACAAACTCGATCACCTCTCGTTTTAGACCCGGCCACCAAAACTGATCTCGCAAATCTCGATACATCTTACTCCCTCCAGGGTGCATAGCATATGGACTACCATGCGCTTCTT
The DNA here is from genome assembly GCA_025698515.1 of Gossypium sturtianum. Taxonomy (NCBI): domain Eukaryota; kingdom Viridiplantae; phylum Streptophyta; class Magnoliopsida; order Malvales; family Malvaceae; genus Gossypium; species Gossypium sturtianum. The sequence continues at coordinate 44,133,196 of CM046953.1, read as the reverse complement.
GCAAAATCTTATGCCTCAATTCAGGATCCTTCGGCATGCACACTCTCCCTTGAAAACATAATAGCCCTTCCTCATTAATACCAAATTCACAGCCGATCCATCACTTGACCCTACCTGGAAACTTCTCCTTTAGCAACTCATCATCACGCTTCTCCTTAACCCGATTGACCCATGAGGGTTTCACTTGAAGTTCGGCTAATAGACTTCCATCATCATATAAGCTAAGGTGAGCAAACATTGCTCTCAAGTCAGAGATTACCTTACGACTTAGAGCATCTGCCACCACGTTAGCCTTACCCGGATGGTACTCGATCGAGCAGTCATAATCCTTTAACAACTCGATCCACCTCCTTTGCCTTAAATTTAGCTCCTTCTGAGTCAGAAGGTACCTTAAACTCTTATGATCGGTGTATATGACAGATTTCTCCCGCATGAGATAATGCCTCCAATTTTTAAGGCAAACACCACCGCCGCTAACTCCAAATCATGGGTAGGGTAATTCGCCAGGCGGTCTTAACTGCCGAGATGCGTACGCCACAACCTTGCCTTCTTGCATCAACACGCATCCTAATCCCGTGTGTGAAGCATCACAATAAATCACAAATTCCTTCCCAGCCTCCGGCTGAATCAATACCGGAGCCTCCGTCAAAATCTTTTTTAACTTCTCGAAACTCTCTTGTTGCTTGTCAGACCAAACAAACGGAACTCCTTTCCGTAACAACTTAGTTAACGGCGCCGCGATCAATGAAAATCCTTCCACAAACCTTCTGTAATACCCGACTAACCCAAGAAAACTCCGAATTTCTACTATCGACTTAGGCGACTTCCAATCCAACACCGCTTCAATATTCTGAGGGTCAACCCTAATCCCCTCTACCGACACAACGTGACCTAGAAAAGTAACCTCCCTTAGCCAAAATTCGCACTTACTGAATTTGGCATACAACTGCTTCTCCCTTAGAATCTGTAGAACCACCCGCAGATGTGAATCATGCTCCTCTTCTGATCTTGAATAAACCAAGATATCATCTATGAATACCACGACAAACCGATCCAAGTAGGGTTGAAATACTCGGTTCATCATATCCATAGACGCTGCTGGTGCGTTAGTCAACCCAAACGGCATTACCATGAATTCGAAGTGTCCATAGCGAGTCTTAAAAGCCGTCTTATGAATATCCGCCTCTTTGACCTTAAGCTGATGGTACCCCGACCTCAGATCTATATTTGAAAAGACTGAGGCTCCCTTCAATTGATCGAACAAGTCATCGATCCTTGGCAACGGGTATTTGTTCTTAATGGTTAACTTATTTAACTGACGATAGTCAATGCACATACGCATTGTTCCATCCTTCTTCTTAACGAATAACACCGGCGCTCCCCAAGGCGACACACTTGGTCGGATAAACCCTCTATCTCGCAACTCCTAAATCTGCGCTTTCAATTCCACCAACTCCTTTGGCGCCATCCTATACGGAGCAATAGATACTGGCGCTGTTCCCAGAAGAAGATCGATACCGAACTCCACTTCACGATCTGGGGGTAATCCTGGAAGCTCTTCTGGGAAAACATCAGGAAATTCCTTCACCGTCCTGACATCTCCGACAGTTAGTTCCTTGGCTTCCAGAGCCCGAACAAACATTAGAATTGCCTCTCATCCTTTCCTCACCATCCTTTCTGCCCTTAAGGCAGACACCACATTTGACAAACAATTCCCCCTTTCACCTATCACCAACACTTCACCACCATCGGGAGTTTTTAACACCATACGCTTGGCTGTACAGTCCAAATTCGCTTGATACTTCACTAACCAATCCATTCCTAAGATCAAATCGAACTCCCCAAACGACAGTTCCATCAGATCAGCCCAAAAAGCTATCCCTTGAACTTCCAGGGGTACATCCTTATACAGTTTGTTCACCACTACAGTTTGTCCTAGAGGGCTTACTACAGTCATCTCCCTAGAAGAAGTCTCATATTATATGTTCAAAGTTCCCGCTATAGCACTGGCAACATAAGATTGCGTCGAACCAATATCAATCAAGGCAGTGTAAGGCAAACCAAAAATTAAGAACGTACCGGTTATAACATCCGGTGCGTCGCCCTCTCTCGACGTCTGGCGGCAAGATAGACTAACCCCGACTGCCTCACCTCGGTGTTTCGCCCCTTGGCACCGGTGCTCCACGGCCCGACTAAAACCGCTACCACCTGCGGCCGGACCACCACGACCTCTCTGTGGTCAGCCGACCACCTCTTCCTGGTTGTGCATTCCCTTGGCCCGTGGACCCTTCACCGCCCCGCTTCTTTGCGGGACAGCTTCCTAACTTGGTGGTCCGTAGATCCACACCTAAAGCACTTCCCACTGCCTTCCCAACACTCGCCTACATGGAATTTACCACATCGAACACACTTCTGTGTCTGACCAACAGCAGCTGGTCTCTCTTCCCGCCTCGGCCCGTCTGACCTAAGCCTTTTCTGAGTACGCCCAGCTGCCCCTGACGATCCAAAATTCCTCTTACTTTCACCCCTATCCCTATCCCGATTTAGTTTCTCTGTCCACTTCACCTCCTCAGCTATCTTAGCTTTTTCCACAAGCACAGCAAATTCCCCCTCCCGCTGTGGAGCTATCAACATACGTAAATCATCCCTCAGGCCATCTTCAAATCGAACACAACGTTCATGGTCTGTGGCTACCATTCCTCGAGCATAACGGCTAAGGCGTAAGAATTCTACTTCGTACGTAGCCACCGACCTACTTCCTTACACCAAATTCAGAAATGCTCTACGCTGCACATCCACATAACTAGTCCCAATGTATTTACTCTGAAACGCCGTTTTGAAGGAATCCCAAGTGCTACGGTCAGCCACCGTACCATCCTTAACCGTAAGCCACCATTGATAAGCTTCGTCTCGCAGAAGAGATACAACCCTTTTCAACTTCTCCTCCTCCGTGAAATCCAAATCATCCATTATGCGCTCAACCGCCTTCAACCAATACTCAGCTGAACTCGGGGCTATACCAGAAACTCCCCTAAACACTTCTGCCCCATTGGCTCTAAGTCGCTCGGGCACAGATTTTCGGGCTCCTGTGCCCATGCCTGCCCCAGCAACCCTCTCTAGAACCCTTAACATTGCCTGAGACACCACATCATCTCCGGCTGTCTGGTCCTGAAATTCCTCCTCTAAAGCTAGTGGTACCGGTATCTCGTTTCCAGATCCATGGCCAGACCCTACTGGTTCTGACACCGTCATCCTACCCCTACCACGACCACGCGGCGGACGTCCTCGACCCCTTGTACTCATTCTACTGATTCGCGTTTATCTGATTAGAAATTTTATGAATTATTAGTTTTCTTCCACTGATTAACCACGAACAGTCTTATGAATAGTAGCTTTAAGAGTAGTTCTTTCGAATTTGCAATTATATCTACTATTCAGTCTCGAGTCCGCATTTCTAGTTCTAGGAAGCACATACATTCAACCATTTAACATCAACATACAAGTAGCATCCATGAACTTACATTCAACCTTATGACTCCTGTGGGGAATTCTAGCTCGACCCACCCCTCCGCTACACACCATGGGTAGCCCGGTTGCGGTACTACCGAACGTTGTAGCAAAGCTGCTAATCATATATTGGGCTTAAAGCCTCCGGTGGATTCATACCATACGGCCATGCGATCCTCAAATATTGACACAGAGTCATCAATATATATATGTTAGGCACATAGCCACGGTAAATATGATTGGCACAAAGCCATAATAACAAAGATAAAGCCTTCTGGTGATTGGCACAAAGCCCATAATTACGGCATGAAGCCCATATTAATGGCACACAGCCCTCGGTAACATTATCGGTGCAGCATGGCTACTCGGTGGCTAAAAAGCCTGTGGTGGATCTATACCATACGGCTATGCGATCCCGGATCCATACCATACGGCCATGCGATCCTCAAATCTTCCTCCGTACCATAATTCCCACCCATATGCATCCTAAGCAGAATATCATATGAATGCATCAAACACAAAAGTAACATCCACAAACCCATATTCATCACATAGGGGTATTTTTGTCATTTCACTACCCAGGGGTATTTTCGTAATTCTACCCTACATGGGTATTTTGGTAATTTGGCAAATTAGGGGTATCTTGGTAATTTTACAAATAGGAGTATTTTAGTAATTTTACAATATAAGGGTATTTTAGTAATTTTATAATATAAGGGTATTTTAGTAATTTTCCAACATAAGGGTATTTTAGTAATTTTCCAATATAAGGGTATTTTAGTAATTTTCCAATATAAGGGTATTTTAGTAATTTTCTAATATAAGGGTATTTTAGTCCCTCTCGGGTTTTAGTTATAAACTTTGGCCCATAAATAAGTCCTCGCGGTTAAAGTGAACAAATACTATGCACCGTAGGATCTCGAGAAAAGAGGAGGTGGGTCACTCTCCGACCGCTTTAAATACCAAGCTCTCACTAGATCCAATCCTAGACATGCATATGTCGGTTACCACACTCTAACTAATCGACTTGTCTACAGGCATGTTTAATTAACTTAAGTCTTATGAAATTGAAGAGTTGTTCAAACTAGGCCTAAGTCCATAACCCTAGCATATCCGCTTACGTCCCCATAAAGCCCATCAAACCCAAATTACAACCTTACGGCCCATTAGGCCCAAATCTTATCATATGACCTATTTGGCCCAAAACATATCCAGATCATGTATCATGCAAGACTAATTCAATTCGTATAACAACCAAACCATTCCATCAAACTTAGCCTCAGGGCCCACCGGGCCCATTTAGCCACTTTTGGCTTTTCGGCATTGCCGATATCGTGTGTGTAGTGTTTGTACACACTGAGTTTGAAACTCACACCCTTAATTTTAAATGTTTCTGTAATCCTCGAATAGGCAAATGACGACGAGGAGAGGACTCGAAGATGGCCATACTACAAGTTGTTCAAATGTTTTAATTTATTCAGATGATTCTGTTTAAATACTTTGTTTTTTCCATTGGATTGTAATAAGGCCATGTAACTCCTATTTGACTTTGAATTTTGGGTTTATTGTTATTATTGTTTCAACTGCCCACTTAAGAAATTTCATAAAATTATTAAAGTGTTAATATGGTTTTCGATATAATCTTTTATTTTGGGCTTTTGGGCCTTAAATGGTTAACTAGTAAATTGTTTTGAAGTGCGCCTTTAATGTGACATTCCAGATTCGGGCCTAACTTCTAGGCCGGGTTTGGGGTGTTACAGTCGTATGACCGTATCTGAGTACGAGTGCAAGTTTCTGAGACTTAGTCGCTATGACCGTGAGTGTGTTTTATCTGAGGCTGCTATGTGCCAGAGATTTGAAGAAGGGTTAAACGAAGATATAAAACTATTGGTTGGCATACTTGAAATAAATGAGTTCGTAGTACTTGTTGAGCGAGCTTGTAAAGCTGAAGAGCTGGGGAAAGAAAAGCGGAAAGCTGAGTTTGAAGCTAGAGACTTCCGTAAAAGATCAGTAGGTAAATTTCCTCAAATGTCATCAAAGAAGTTCAAGAATGATAGTAGCTGATCCAAAGCTAACACAGGGATCTCTATACGAGAACGACCACCAGTGAGTTCACAGGCTACCTCGATTGCTAGTGTTGGTAATACCCGATTGAATAAGCCCGAGTGTCAACAGTATGGTAGACGGTATTTTGGTGAATGTTGGGGCAAGTCCAACAATAGAGCTTGCTACAAGTGTGGTTCACAGGAACATTTTATTCAGGATTGCCCAGAGACAGCTGAAAAGGATAACGCTCAAAGTACAAGACCGAGCAGTACTGCAGCTAGAGGTAGACTACCTTGTAATGTAGGAGGTAGGAGCGGCACTCAGAGAGGGACTTCAGATGTGGCTATACGATCAGAGGCCCGTGTGCCAGCTAGAGCTTATGCCATTCGTGCCAGAGAGGAGGCTTCATCTCCAGATGTCATCACGGTATATTCACTCTCTTTGATACTAGTGTAATTGCTCTGATTGATCCTGGTTCAACTCATTCTTATGTGTGTAAAACATTAGTATCATGCAAGACTCTACCTGTTGAGTCTACTGAGTTTGTGATACGGGTTTCGAACCCCCTGGGCTGGTGTGTGTTAGTTGATAGAGTGTGCAAGAATTGCCCTTTAGTGATTCGAGACTCGTGTTTTCTGGCTGATTTGATGCTGCTACCATTTGATGAGTTCAATATTATCCTCGGTATAGATTGGCTAACAGTGCACGATGCAATAGTGAATTGCAGACGAAAGACTATTGATTTGCGGTGTCAGAATAATGAGATAATTCGAATTGAATCTGCGAATTTGAATCGGCTACCAGTAGTGATATCTTCGATGTTGGCTCGACAGTATTTGAGAAAGGGTTGCGAAGCTTACTTTGCTTATGTGATTGATAGTAAAGTAAGCGAAAAGAAGATTGAATCTGTACCAGTTGTTTGTGAGTATCCGGATGTGTTCCCGGAGGAATTGCCGGGATTGCCACCTGTTCGGGAAGTGGAGTTTGGAATTGAGCTAGTGCCAGGGACGACTCTGATCTCGATAGCTCCGTATAAAATGGCACTGACCGAATTAAAAGAATTGAAAGCTCAGTTGCAAGAATTGATAGATAGAGGTTTTGCTCGACCGAGTTTTTCTCCCTAGGGTGTGCCAGTCCTATTTGTGAAAAAGAAAGATGGAACTTTGAGAATGTGCATCGATTACCGACAACTCAATAAAGTGACTATAAAGAATAAATATCCGTTGCCACGTATCGACGATTTATTTTATTAGCTTAAGGGAGCTTTGGTATTCTCAAAAATTGATCTGAGGTCAGGATATTATCAGTTGCGAGTTAGAGACTCGGATGTACCAAAGACTGCTTTTCGGACGAGATACGGCTATTACGAGTTTTTAGTGATGCCGTTCGGACTCACTAATGCCCCTTCTATTTTCATGGATCTGATGAATCGGGTATTCAGACCGTATCTAGATCGGTTTGTGGTTGTATTCATAGATGACATTCTGATCTATTCGCGTGACGAAACCGAGCATGCCGAACACTTGAGACTTGTGTTACAGATTTTGCGTGATAAGCAGTTGTACGTGAAATTCAGCAAATGTGAGTTTTGGTTGAATGAAGTTAGTTTTCTAGGGCATGTCGTTTCAGCATCGGGCATTCGGGTTGACCCGAGTAAAGTTTCAGCTATACTTGATTGGAAACCTCCGCGGAATGTTTCTGAAGTTCGTAGTTTTCTAAGACTTGCCGGGTACTATAGACGCTTCGTGAAAGGGTTTTCTATGATTGTAGCTCCGATGACAAAGTTATTACAGAAAGACATTAATTCGAGTGGTCAGAAAGGTGCCAAAAGAGTTTTGACCAGCTAAAAACTTTGTTAACGAAAGCTCCAGTGCTTGTTCAGCCAGAGTCGAGTAAGGAGTTCGTTGTCTTCAGCGATGCATCCTTAAATGGTTTAGGCTGTGTTTTGATGCAGGAGGGTAAAGTTGTAGCTTACGCCTCGAGACAGTTAAAGCCGCACGAAAAGAACTATTCGACTCACGATCTTGAATTGGCTGCTATAGTTTTCGCTCTGAAATATGGTGTCACTATCTATTCGGTGAAAGATGCCATGTCTATTCGGATCACAAGAGTCTAAAGTATTTAATGACTCAGAAGGATCTGAATTTGAGACAGCAACGATGGTTGGTACTGTTAAAAGACTACGAACTTGTGATTGATTATAACCCGGGGAAAGCTAATGTGGTTGTTGATGCACTTAGCCGAAAGTCATTATTTGCTCTATGTGCAATGAATGCAAATATAGCTATGACTGATGATGGTGCGATTATTGCAGAGTTGAAAGCGAGACCATTATTTGTTCAACAGATTTGTGAAGCTCAAAAGGTTGATAATGATTTATTAGCAAAAAGGAATCATTGTGGCTCGAGTACTGATTCAGACTTTCAGTTAGATGCTGAGGGATGCTTACAGTTTAGAAATCTAATATGCGTGCCTAAGAACCCTGAGTTGATTCGAATGATTTGTGATGAAGCTCATAATAGTAGATTGTCAATTCACCCGGGTAGTACGAAGATGTATAACGACCTGAGACAACATTACTGGTGGCATGGTATGAAACGGGATATTTCGGACTATGTGTCGAATTGTTTGACATGTCAACAAGTGAAAACCGAGCATCAGGTACCATCGGGATTACTTCAACCGATTATGATACCCGAGTGGAAATGGGATCGAGTCACGATGGATTTCATATCTGGGTTGCCGTTGACGCCGAGCAAGAAAGACTCAATCTGGGTTATTGTTGATAGATTGACGAAATCGGCCCATTTTATTCCGGTACATACGGATTTCTCGCCTGATAAGTTAGCTGAGTTGTACATATCTCAGATTGTATGATTGCACGGAGTACCTATTTTTATTGTTTCGGATAGAGATCCGAGGTTTACATCGCGGTTTTGGAAGAAACTGTAAGATGCTTTAGGTACCAAATTGCACTTCAGTACTGCTTTTCACCCTCAATCGGATGGTCAATACGAACGTGTTATTCAAATACTCGAGGATATGTTAAGATGTTGCGTTCTTAAATTTGAGGGTACGTGGGAACGATACTTGTCTTTGATTGAATTTGCGTACAATAACAGTTTTCAATCGAGTATCAAAATGGCACCTTATGAAGCTTTGTACGGTCGTAAATGACGTACACCTCTATATTGGACCGAGCTAAGTGAAAGCAAGATACACGGGGTTGATTTAATTAGAGAGACTGAGCAGAAAGTAAAAGTAATCCGAGAAAGTTTGAAAGCCGGGTCAGATCGTCAGAAGTCATATGCGGACTTGAAACGTAAAGATATAGAATTTCAAATGGGTGACTGAGTATTTTTGAAAGTCTCGCCGTGGAAAAAGATACTTAGATTTGGTCGTAAAGGAAAGCTGAGTCCGAGATTTATTGGGCTGTACGAAGTTATTGAGCGTATTGGGCCGGTTGCGTACAGACTTATGTTACCATCTGAGCTAGACAAGATTCACAATGTTTTTCATGTATCGATGCTTCGACGATACAGGTCCGATCCCTCTCATGTGATTAGCCCGGCAGAGATTGAGATTCAGCCTGACTTGACGTATGAGGAAGAACCGATCTGCATCTTAGCTCGTGAAGTGAAAGAATTACGACATAAGAAAATTTCGTTGGTTAAAATTATATGGCATAAGCACGGGGTTGAGGAAGCAACCTGGGAACTCGAAGATTCGATGAGAGAACGCTACCCGCATTTATTCACTGGTAAGATTTTCGGGGACGAAAATCCCTTAAGGGGGGAGAGTTGTAACAACCCGATTTTGACCTTAATCAGAAACAGTGGTTTTGGGACCACAAATCCGAGTCGATAGAATATTTATATATTATATTGGGTGTCTATGATTTATGAGTGTGCATGTGCAAAAATTTTCGTGAATTAATTTGACCGTTTGTGTGTTTAATTTAAAGAAAAGGATTAAATCGCGTAAGTGGTAAAAGTAGCCATTTATTAAATTAAGTGGCTAAATTGATTTGTCTTCTTTTGTATGAGTATTTAAGTTTCAAATTTACCTTTTTGCATGTTAGTGGATGGTATTGGCTTTAATTTTATATTAAAGTGTTTTATAAACATAATTTTTAAAGTTAAAATGTTAAGTTGTAATATATGTTAATATTATTAAAATAAAGAAACATTTTAATCATCATCATTTTCATTTCTTCTTCACCGAAACTAAAAGAAGAAAGAAAGAACTAAAGGTTTCAACTATTCGGCCTTTGCATGCTTAAATTGAGGTATGTAACTAGCTCGATTTTTAATAATTTTTACGTTTTTGAGATCGTTGCTTCGAATACTATCCGACCCATGTTAGAATTTCTAATTTTGATGCTTATGTGATGTCCTGCCATTGATGAAAGCTTGTGTTTTGTGATGTTTGATGATTTTATATTAAAGATATGTTTTAGATTAACATGTTATATATTGAAGATATTGATTATTTTGAGTAAATAGGACTAAATTGTGAAATTTGTAAATTGAAGGGGTCAAAATGTGAAATAAATGGATTGTATGGACTTGTATGGACATGATTAACATTCGGCCCTAAAGGAGTGAGTTCAAATTTTGTGTATTTTGTGTTTTGTGCAATAGGGACTAAATTGTAAAAATTGTAAAAGTCAGGGGTAAAATGGTAATTTGCATAATTATGTGTTTTTGGATTAAATTGAATGAAAATATATTTGAATGAGCTTAATTTGGAATTATTTAGATCAAGAACAAAAAGAATCGGGATTGGATCGAGGAAAGGCGAAGTTGAACGAATAGTCGGGAAACCCTAATCCGTTAATTTTCGAGGTAAGTTTTAATGCAATTGGGCTGAATCGAACTTTATTTATAATGTATCATATTTAATTAATAGAATTAGATGTGTTTAATGTGGGTTTGTCGAATGTGAGGTTGATTGGAAGTTGGATTCAATTGAGTAAAATGTATACCTATATGGTAATGATGCAAATAGATATGGGAGATATTAAATTAGAGTATGAACATAGCCAAAGGAATTGTTAGTTACAAGCTAATGTTTTGGCCGAATGTGATATAGAATTTGGTATGAAATAATAAAGTTATATATATATGTGCTTATATGTGAAGTTATGGAATTGATCTTATATGTATAAGTGTACATTTAAATGAATAACAGGTTTACGAAATGCACTAAGTGTGCGAACTTATCACCGAGCACTAAGTGTGCGAAATCGGTCACATGGCACTAAGTGTGCGAGCTATTAAAGTAACGACACTAAGTGTGTGATACGTTACAGAAAATTTGCACTAAGTGTGCAGAATGTCAAAGTAACGGCACTAAGTGTGCGATACGTTACTGAATCTTAGTAATAAGTGTGCAGGTTTGATGCTCTGTAAAAGATGCTTACTATTAATACCGTTAAGTATAGCAAAATGATCGGGTATACAACTATGTATTATGCACGAATGGTAAAGTTTAGAGTGGTGAATGAACTAGAAATATGAATTATATATATATTGACTTGTGTTTGATGGGAGCTTGAAATGTAAGTAGAGGTTCGGTAAGTAATAGATGTACATGCTGTTTATTTTATCATGTGAAGGTAGTATATGGATATATATGCATATAACGTTTGCTATGAAATCTACTTTTGTATATTTGACTATTCGGCAATGAGGTTATAAGTGAATTTATTTACTAAATCATGATAAACTTATATGTGATGTAATTGCTTAAAACTTACTAAGCTGTGAAAGCTTACTTGTTCTTGGTTGTTTCCGCATTGTAGATCACTTTTAGGGGTTCATCTCGTGCTCGGGGATCATCGTTGAAGTTCATCACACTATCGTCAATATTTTGGTATCTCTTTTGTGAATGAACTTTAAGTCTATGGCATGTATAGGCTAAACTACTTTTATTTTGACTCAAATGATGTATATGTATATATATAAATGCCATGCGAAAATGGCTTTATTTTCTATGCTTGATTTGGTTGAATATGTTTGAGATGTCTTATATGTTTGTGCATATTCGGTCATAGTATAAACTTGTTTGGTATGTATGTGTTTCATGAAATTTTGTAAGGGATAGTATCTTTATGTTCAAATAAGAATGCCATGCGTGACTATAAACTTATCTTGGAAGTTATTTTATATTAGGTTATGGGTAATACTTGAGTGTTTGACTTTGGTTTGAATAAGGTATATCATACTTAGTGGATAATGGATAAATTTTGCTTATATTTTTTTTACATGCACTTACAAGACAAGATATGAATGAATAAGGTTAAACTATAGGCATGTAGTAATGAATTTGATGTATTAATGATCAAAGGGAATTATTCTCACTCATAAATATTTGGTTATGGCATTATTTTAGTTGGTATTTATGTTTTTTCTTAGATTGATTATATATGCATATGTTCGGTCATGGGGTTTTTAAAATGTTAAATCATTGTTGTTTATAATTAGTTATGGTATGCATGTGATTGAATATAGGTGGTCAATTGATTGGTTTAAGTTAACTATAGATAAACCTATATATATTCGGCTATGCTATTCGGAATGACCAAATGAATAGTGTTTTGTTAATTGAATGTAATTAGTTTTAATTGATGATAATGATATCATTTGTGATATGTTCGTTAATGTTTTGATATTAGAAGGGATGTACATGTTTAATCGTGAAAGTATAGATTGGTACGCATTTATATATGAAGTAGTTTTTATAAGGTGCATTGACTTGTGGTCGGATAAGTAATGCCGTAACCCTAATCCGGCGACGAATACAGGTTAGAAGTGTTACAGGACATTTAAGAATGATCACATCATTCTTTGGATATTATCATTATACAGTTTATTTAACCACATAAATAAGTACTGAAAACAATAATGGGAATGCCTTTATTAATAAATTATGTAAAAGTATGTTATTACAATCATCACATGATTGATCTTTGGGCACACTCCAACAGTAAGACTTATTAAAAGGTCATTCATCCTTCTTTATTTGGTGCATTGAGTGAGCACAAATATGTTTTTTTAGGAACCTTTCTTTGAGTACAAAATCATATGTATATTGAGTTATTATTATCTAGCTTAGTTTGTTCTAAGTAGGAATAACATGTTTAGTGAGAGAATTCACTTTAAATGTACGAGATTAAAACTACAATAATTTTGGAATTGGTTGAACTTGGATTAGTATTTTGCTTAAGACTTATTTAATGGATTTATCTCTGAATAAGGTATTACCAGTCTACATAAACATCTTCAGTTTTGAAGTATTTTTGCTAAACTAACAATGATAAAGTTATAGTGGCATTAACAAAAGTACTTAATCTTCCTGATGCTTTACAACAAAAGATATGATATTGCTAGGCGTTTATCTTATTATAATGGTTTGAATCACTCTTATTAAATTATTTCAATCTATTCATTAAAAAATTTTAAAATACATTTTTTTAGAAAATTAATAATAAATCATTAAAAATATTAATTTTAACTATCAAAAATCAAAATACCACAAATTTATTAAAATAAAGGGTAAGAAGTTCTCTCCAAAAAAATGATTGAAAATGATATTTACCGATGTTGAATCAAATAAAAATATTGGTGAAATACCGACATACTAATAAATCTCGAGCAAAGGATGCGACCATGTTTGCATCAAAATTTCACTCCCTTCCATTAGTCATTAACCCTAGCGAAAGCATTTTTCACTTCCATTTGTAAGTAAAGGACAAGCGTTGGTAAAAACAGAAAAAGAAAAGAGAAGCGGAGGGGAAGGGGAAGTAGAAGAGACGCGCGAAAGGTAAGCGAGTGAAGAAGGAGAAAAGGGTAAAAAGAAAATAGGAGGGGCAATCTATTGTTGAGATAATGGAAGGAAAGAGGGAAAGATGGGCCTCTTCCCGTACTCTTGGATGGGACTTTTCTGGAAAGTTTTTCCTTTTCATAACATTATTCTCATTTCCTTTTATGTTTCCAAACGCTCCTTCCTTTTCTTCTACTTCACCTTTTTTTTAATTTTTAACATCCCCTTTTTCTTTTTAACCATTCTTATATATTTATTTTTACGGTAAAAAGTAAAAACTAGATTTGTCAAAGCATATGGAACTATTTGACTAATCCGGTTGTAATTCCTCTGTTCTGAATATAACAACATATTTAGACTTTGCTTTTGTTTTATGCTAATTTCTAAATTTAAATAAAACCAACGAAATTTACCTTAAACCAAAGAATTTAAAAATTTCACAACTTCTTCTACTCTAATCACCAAATTTCATTGATTTTTTCAATATTATTTTTTAAAAACAGAGCCTGAAAAGATAAATTGAACTTATTTAGAAACAAAAACAAATTTCATTCATTCATTTATCAGAGAAAGTAAAGGTACAAAAAAAGAAAAACAAAAGCTAAGAGAGAGAAGGAAAAAAAAAAGAAAAGAAAACTACTAATAAAGGAGATTGTGGATGCTTAGCTCAAACTGGCCTCGTCTATGCTGTATTGGGCAGTCAGGTTTATAGAAGATATTCTAACTTAAGCTAACCTCTCCTCTCCCTTGCCTTCCTAGCTATACTACCTTTTAGCTAACTCACAACTCTCCTAGGTTTTCTTTTTCTTTTATTACTCATTTATTTGTTCCACCTTTATATATAAAGAGAAAGAGAGATAAGAGAGAGTTTTTAGCTCTTTCTCTCCTCTCTCTCTCTCTCTCTCTCTGAATTCTCTGGTTTTTTTCTTCTTCTTTTTGATTACTTCTAAGAGAAGATGGTGATCGTGAATTTTTAAGTTGTTCTCTTTTGAAGGATACATATCAAGTTTCATCAAGATTATAAGTAGGGGAAGTTGTGAAAAGAGAGGCGGGAAAATGTGGGATCTTAATGACTCTCCTTATCAGCAACCTAGAGACGATGAATCCGAGGGGTGTTCATCACAGAAAACTTCTGTAGATGGAGATGAAGATAAGGGTAAACGGGTCGGATCCGTTTCGAATTCGAGCTCGTCAGCTGTGGTGGTGGAGGATGGATCGGAAGAAGAAGAGGGGGAGAGGGTTAAAGCAGCTTTAAAGAAGCGAAGCAACAAGATGATTTTTGGGTTCCCGGTGCCTGGTGAAGAAGTTTTCACGGAGAACAGTGACCCGGCTCCAGTGACCCGTCAGTTTTTCCCGCTGGATCAAGACCCGGAAATGGGGGCCAACTGTGTCGGAAGTGGACCAGGGTTCCCTCGGGCTCACTGGGTTGGTATCAAATTCTGTCAATCGGAGCCTCTCCCCCATGCTAAATCTGTTGAAGTCTCTCAGCCCATGAAGAAAAGCAGGAGAGGACCCAGGTCAAGAAGCTCTCAATATAGAGGAGTTACCTTTTATAGAAGAACTGGCAGATGGGAGTCTCATATCTGGTTTGTTAATTTCTGTTTTTTTTTTCTAACAAAGCTTTGAATTTTCTTTTTTTTTTTCCCTCGAGCCAATCAGAATTTAAGCCTTTTTTTTTTTTTTTTGGGTTTGTCATTTAACGTACAGGGATTGTGGAAAGCAAGTTTACTTAGGTATGGCTATTTTTTCTTTTTAAAAAAAAATACATTTTGAGACAGATTTTGTTTTTGCAATTTAATGTTTTGTGAGTTAGATAAGATGGGTCTTTTTCTTCTTATCGGCTTTGATTATATATATAGGTGGATTCGACACAGCACATGCAGCTGCTCGGTAAGTCCTCAAGTTTTAACCTTTTTTTCTGTTTTTCAAGCAAAAAAGAAAAACAAATAGAAGTTTTAAGAAAGTTTTCCTTCATTGTTTGTGGCAGTGCATACGATAGGGCAGCAATCAAGTTCCGGGGAGTTGAAGCCGACATAAATTTTAGTATTGAAGATTATGAAGATGACTTGAAGCAGGTGAGACTCAGAGAGAGAGAGAGAGAGAGAGAGATGAAAACATTGCATAGTTTATCTTATCTTTGAGTGGTTCTATCTTTATCTTGTATATCTTGTAAAGTTTCTTTCTTTTTCTTTTTTTATTTCTGGCTTTATATTTTGTTGGTCTGGAGACACGTAAATCACATCGTTCACAAAAGGGAAGATTCTTTTTGTTGTTTTAACAGATGTGTAACCTAACCAAGGAAGAATTTGTGCACGTACTTCGCCGACAAAGCACCGGATTTCCTCGAGGAAGCTCCAAATATAGAGGAGTCACCTTACACAAATGTGGCCGATGGGAAGCTAGAATGGGCCAATTATTAGGCAAAAAGTAACATTTATTGTTTCTCTCCCTTTTTCATTTCCATTTCTCAGCTCCCAATTGTCTTCACTGCCCACTCTTTGTTTTTACAGGTACGTTTATTTAGGCTTGTTTGACACAGAGATTGAAGCTGCGAGGTTCGTGTTTTCCATGTACTTTGATTTTGATTAAAATCTGTTGAGATTGGTAGGTTATTGAATTCTCTGGTACCTTTGTTTTGTAGGGCTTATGACAGAGCAGCAATTAAGTGCAATGGTAAAGATGCTGTCACTAACTTTGATCCCAGCATATACGACAATGAGCTTAACTGTGGAGGTAAGTAAATTTGCTCGTTTAGGATATATAAAAAATAGTATTCACCGCCCCTTCAAAAGATTCATCCCAAGTTATTGTGTTGTTTAGAAACTTCGGGTAATGCTGGAGATCACAACCTTGATTTGAGCTTAGGGAATTCAACCTCGAAGCAAACGAATCTAGAGTTAGGTGGTGATAGGCAAATTGCTATGAGCGATCAGCATAGTCTGCCACCTGAAGCTGATTGGCAGTATAGGGGATTTAGGTCTAAGGTTGGTATTGTTTAAATCCTGATTAAAAATGGGAGATCTATACTTGTGCTTTGCTTTAGCAGTGATTGATTTTGCTCATTGTTGATTGTGTTACCAGGTAAATCTGCAGCAGGAGCCTTGTAGAAGCGATGGTGCTACTCATGGAAGATCGGATGGATATAGTGAGGCAGAAACAATGCAGCTGTTGAGCCAAACTCATATCCAATCTCCAGCATCGATTAAGTCTAATGAAATGCAAAGATATGGACAGTTCAGGAGACCTGGAGATAACAATGTGTTTCACATTCCTCCATCATCTTATCAGGTTTGAAGTTTATGATTCAGTTCATATAATTTGTAATTGCTTGATTTGGGATGTATGTATACCAAGAAAGCCTCCAGCTACTAACTAAATTGTTATATTTTTGTGACTTAATAGATTCATTTTCCAAGCAGCAGCAATGGAGGCCGAATAGGGAGCGATCTTTTGCTATCCATTAGTGAACAACAATGGCAATCAGGTCCTCACCAAATGTTTGGAAATTCTGCAGCATCATCAGGATTCCCATCGCAGATTAGACCTTCTTCCCAAACTTGGCTGCAGAAAAATGGGTTCCACTCACTCATGAGACCCTCCTAACCCAAAAAGTAGCCATAAAAATGTCTCCGCTAATTAAAATATATATTTATTTTTTCTCCTTGTTGGCTTTGTAAGTATGTAAAAGATCAATGCTTCAAGATGCTCATTTTTAAAATCCCCCCTTCTTTTCCCTCTACAACTTTCTCGGAAAATTACAAGGAAAATCATTGGAAGAAGAGGGAAACTTCTGACTCTCTTGGAGTTGTTGAGCATCGGTCAAACTAACAAACCGACGAAAAACGTTGAACCATATAAATTCCGGGTTCTGACTGAAACTGCTAATCTTTTTCTATCGTCTTTAATGCAAGTTATTTGCCGCCCTAGACAGTTGGCTTCATTGTTGTACCCCACTTCCACTTGCTATATAAAATTGAAGAAGTATTTAAGTTGAGTTTGCCATCTTTTATTAGCACGTTGTAATGCAGTACTTGCAGCATGATTTCTCCTTGTTTGATCTCTAAATGAAAGCTTGGAATCAAAAGAGAGTATTGTATGAAAACTGATTTATTATCTTGGAAATGTAACAGGATGGTGATGAATGGTCAGCGTCAATTTGTTGTCCTTAGAATCACTTGGCTCGAACCAAAACCAGACATGGCTATAATGACGAGAGGGACTGATCATATATCACAGACCCCCACCCCTCTCCTATTGCTTTAAAAGATGACACTTGCGAGGGAAAGAAGTGAGAAAGAGACTAAAAGGGTTTATGGGTGTAAAGCGTTAAATCCGCCCAACCCTTGTCAGTTTTACGAGGAAAATGACTTTAAAAAAAGTGTTAAAAGCCAAGTACGGCTACAATATCTTGGCTCTTGGATTTACTTTTACACCATGCAGACGACTAAATTAAATATATACGGTGGTATCTCATATCTCTCCCTCCAATGGATTGTTTTTTTTTTCAAGTATCTATGATAAAACCTGCGAGGAGTGTACGAGGAAAAAAGAAGAAAAAAAATAAAGTGGCTTTGCCTCTTTGGTTTTAAAAATGAATGAAAATTCCCATCAACTTTATTTTATTTTGGATGCCAATAAAAGTTACTTTATAACAGTCCAATTGTGAATGATTGATGTGCTTTTGCATTAAGAAATTGGTTACCTAATGAATAAAATAGGAATTGTGGTTTTCGTCATTTGGGTCGTCATTCTTCATTTTTTTTATTAGGTTGCATATGGGGTGGAGGGGTTTTATTTATTTTATTTTATTAATAGTTTTAAAAAGGAAATTTTCTATAAGAAGAAAGGTCAGGTCCACCTTCTTTTGTTATCATTATCTCACGAATTAAATATGCAAAATTTAAATATCACTAAACTTATCGGAGATTCATTAGAAAAACAGCTGGTTCGAACTTCAATGTGTTTATTTACAATTTTGTCAAAGTTGAGAAGAATATGCTGACAATGGTTCAAACGATATAAGGGTACTTTATTATCATTGGTTTCTACATTAAACCAAAAAATAATGGAAACTTTGTTTAACAACAAAAAATTCAAAGTTGGCATGTTGCATAAATATATTCAGTCAAACAAGCAAATTTCATGAACTGATAGCTGGAAAAAGAAAGGAAAAAGAAGAAGAATTAAAAGCATCAGTTTTAGGTTTTATGTAAGAAAGCCAATGGGTCCATTAATTGACAAGCTTCAAGAAAAGAATCATTTCCCAAGCTCTTTTAATCTTTACTACTTTCGTTTTTCATAATCATCCAATTGCTATGTTTTTGGGTTTTATTTCTTCATTTTATTACATGTAAAAAAATAGACTGATATTTAGAAAGAAAAATGATCATTTTTTTGTGTTTGGATGGACTAGAATCTCCAATCAACAAAACTTTGAACATATAGTCAATATAAAAGAGTGCAATGAGATGAGATTATATTAAAATACTTCTCAATAGCATAACATTAATGATTATGCCTTGCATAATAAAAAGTTCGTCTCTATAAAAAAGCTTAACATACAATTCTTAAATAGAGACAATTTTTCAGAAACCATAACTAAGCTTATAAGAATTTTTTAACCCAATTTTTCCTAAAGATTTTATATTTGAAAAGCTTTGTCTTGTCGATGCTCCACTATCAAAAGCGTTAGTAAGAGATTCCTAAAGAAATTTCTCCATTGATATCATTTCTCTATAAAGGTGTGATGAGAGAATTTTATCTTCAGTGAACTTGTTTAAGGCAATCTCACCAAATTTTTGTCATAACTCAAATGTTATCATCATCCACACTTATTGGACATTTTTCTTTTTACGTTTTGATCCAATAGACGCAGATAGTTTTGTGCTAATCTTCTCATTTTCTTCAATCTCAAAATTTGCAGACATTCAAGCCTCATTAGCACCCTCCAAATCTATTTCAAGAAATGGTTTTACAAAACTCCTTGTTGTCGCCAACAACTAAAGCCATTTCATCGTAAAACTTGAATTTTTTTAGTTAAAAAATTAATCATACTTCGGGTGTGCCTATTTGAATTTCATTACATCGATTCTGTCCACTTGACTTGAATTGCTTTGATGGGCCTATTTCATTATTTGATTTATCCTTACCTTTTGTTACATTAATAAATATATATAATAATAACTATATAAGCAACGACAAATATATAAACAATAGAAAGTTTTGTCACATAACTTATAACTCAACAATTAACTCAATCTCATAAAAATTTCAATACTTCACAAATAACAAAAAAACCTCAAATGCCATAATAATCTCAATATCCCAACCAATGCAAAACTCAAGTGCCATAAGAATTCCAATGACTAACAACACTTAGTACATAATACTTTCAGTATCCAACAAATTTATAGAAATACTCAATCTTTTTTAGTAGCTTATAGTATACTTTCTTCTTTCTCTTCATACTTTGTAAGAGTTCATATTATCAAATCAGATGTCCTTCATATAATTTTTGATTGATTAAATCATTAGAATCAACTTCTATTATATATGGTAATAAATGTTACAATAACCAAACATTATGTAATTACATTTGAAAATCCCAAAATAGTTTAGCATGAAACCCACAGAATATTTCTTCAAAATCTCAAGTCTTCAATAATATTTTGTAGTGATGAATTAAAAAAAATTAAAGTGTCATTTGCAATATTTGAACGATGATGACTAAATTTTTTCAAATGATATCACACACGGAGAAAGAATTCCATTCTAAATGCTATAACCTACATCATTAAGCTAATATTTAATTATAAGTTTAGAAGATATAAGTATTGGTAAACAGATGATTTAGCTTTTTAAGTACTGCAATTTTTTAATACTAACTGTTACTTTTCGGAATTTTAAAATTTTTTGGACGTGCAAATGTAATACTTAAAATATGAGATTCATGTGCATTATTTTCTCAACCAATTAATATGTTGAAAAATTTCAAATCTACAGTGATGGAAGCAAATACATTTTCGATGTTCCCCTTTATGGTTAGGAAAATTTCCTTAAATGTTGAGTGGAATAGATGCACGAACACATGAATATTATCTAATGCTGCACAATATTTAAAGTATGAGTAAACCTTGGGTTGTTTCTTATTCTAGGGAATTTGACTCATCAAGTAAACTAATGACAATTTTGTATAATTAAAAAATAGATTTCAAGACTATCATAAAATAATGTTGGCCTTCGAGGGGCATTCTTCATCAATTACAAACTTGTGTTTGTCGCTGTTAAGAATGATGTGCAAGTTTCATTTTCATGCCTTATAATTGTTCTCATTCAATTTGTTATCAATAAGAATATTAAGGAGAGGGGTTGGTGCCATTTTGAATTGAAAATAAAATTATCACATATTAATTATGTTTGTATGAAACAAATAAGTCATGTGACACCCCATGTAACACACTATACCCGACCTGATTTATCTGATCCGAATATATGATGCCACCAGACTTAAACACTTAACACAAATTTTAAAATGGGCGAAGGCTTTACTGAACGTGCTGCTTTCCTATTTATTTTTATTCTAAGACAAAGATTTTGAAGGTAAGCGTTTGTTTTGATTACAACTGATTCTCAATGATAATATAAGACAATATCACTTAAACTTTATTAAAATAGACTCAATTGTGGCATATAATTCTATTCGTCATTTGAAAACGTGTTTCTAAAAGTGTCTCTCTGTATGCATAATATCGCTCTACGATCATCCACGTTGGCGCATTCTTAGCTTGGCCCCTTCTGGCAAACTGATACAAACATACTAACCTGCATTAGAAATAAACACCCAAAAGTTCAATGGAACATAATAAGTCTCAACCAAAGTTACCATTTTAACGTTATTGCTGAAATCCTTG
Source organism: Gossypium sturtianum (assembly GCA_025698515.1). Classification (NCBI taxonomy): domain Eukaryota; kingdom Viridiplantae; phylum Streptophyta; class Magnoliopsida; order Malvales; family Malvaceae; genus Gossypium; species Gossypium sturtianum. The sequence goes on along the minus strand of CM046953.1, from coordinate 44,111,906 downwards.
ACTATGAGATTCTAGGCTTCCTTTCAAACCTTGGTGGATACCTTTCTGCTTCCTAGTTGGCGGATAACCATAGATCAGCATCTACACTTAACCATCTTTAACACATTTCACTCAATTGGCGGATCGTAGACTTTACACCATATTTTGAATCCCATTACACAATTTTTTTTTTTTACAAATAGTAGTTGGATACACTTCTCAGAATGATACTTAACGGGTGCTACTCTTGACGTATTCCTTTACAAGATCCAACAATTATTAGAAGACTAGTTACATCATATTTTCAAATCAGTCCAAATAACCAAACTTGCTTTGAAGAGTATAATTTTTTTAATTCAAGCGATAGAATCCCAAATGACTTCAATACCGACCTAAGAAATTCCAAGTTTGGCGGACACTTGCACCACCAATATTCCAAATACCCCAAGTTTCCTGTCATGGCGGATCACCATGGCGAAATCATTAAACGGGTTCATTGTTGAGGACTCTTTCTGAAAATGCCTCATAGGCATGCCCAGATATTATGATGTGTCATAATTCGGTGTAGCAGATTAAATGGTTTTCGCACTTGAAGAGCTTGAATACAAAAATTTTTATTATGTTTTAATTAAGTTTTCTTATTTTCGTTTACATTCAATAAAAAGCGTAATTTGAGTCCTTTATTGACCTTAGGGGCCGAATGAGGCCTAAGGGTATACTTTATGATTGTGCACTTTATGACTGTGCAGGAGACCATTAGAGGGTGTACCAACTCAATACTAGTTGCTGTGTTGCAACACGGGGAGTTTGATGTCGTAACATAAGGACCAGAGAGCAAGAATTCCAAGACTGCCTTCAGTGTCGTGACACAACCAAGGGATGTCGCGACAGACCCCTGAAGCTACCCTGAGTACGAGCATATTGCCTTCGATGTCGCGACACCGGTCCTATACGAGAAATACCTACAAGTTAGGGGCGTTTTGGTTTGTACAATCAAATATTAAACACGAAAGCTCGGCTGACTTAAGGTTGAGGACGACGGCAACCTTAACTCTATAAATAGGCCTATTTAAAACTTAAGATAGACATATTTTGATATTGTATAATTTTCTTTATAGTTTTAGTTTTTAGTTTTTCCCTTTTTCTTAGGCTTTAAGTTATTTTTAGGTTTTTATTTGTCGAAAAATTTGATTAGTGGAACTTAATCAACTCTTTATGGATTTTGTGCTTCAATTAAATACAATTCAGGCTTTTCTTAAACTTTCGTATCTTGATTTTCTATTAATTTTCATATTTCATATCAAGTTTATTATGTTTTTTATATCCATGAGGAATTAATCCTCTTATGGGGGATTAGCGAGTGGAGGTATGATTAATTGATTGTTGTGTAGGGTTTCTTAGGGGATCAACTGTTTGGAAAAAGAAGAAGTTAAACCCTAGGCTTGATGACCCTAAGAAGTCATTTAGGTAGGAATTAACAAAAAATTGTATAGCCTACCCGTGAACACCTTAACCCCGAACCAGTTTGGACTGTGAGGTCGAGAGATAAGTAGTTCCTGCAGACTCATTATTTTAGTGGAAGATCGAGAGATCATGCTAGGGTAATGTAACACCCCTTACCCGTGTTCGAAGCCGGAACCGGATACGAGGCATTACTTAACGTACTTGCTTAAACTTAAAACTTTGGGCTATAAAAATTCGTTCCAACTTAAAACTTTTTCATTTACAAACGTAACTTCCCTATTATGGGTCTGCGAGACCCTATACGTATACTCGTGATGTTCTGGGACCAAACCGGAAACTTTCAAACACTTAGAAAATTTTGACATGAAACAGGGCCACACGCCCGTGTGAAGAATGGGACACGCCCGTGTGACATTTCACATGCCCGTGCTCCATACCCATGGGTGACACTGACTTACGTCACACGACCTATCACACGCCCGTGTGATTAGCCTGTGTCCCTCACACGGCCTCGACACGCCCGTGTCTTAGTCCGTGTGCCAAAAACCATGGCATTCTGTTTATGATGTCATCACTTCACTATGGTCACATAGCCAAGGCACACGCCCGTGTCCTCAGACCGTGTGTCGAATTAAATTCCTAATTTTAGGTGCAGACTTCACACGGCCTGGGCACACGCCCATGACCATGGCTGTGCCTACCACACGGCAGTACGGCTGAGACACACTGCCGTGTCTCTGCCCGTGTGTTTACTACTGAGTATGCTGACTTGTAAACCTAGCATGCAACGGGACACACACCCTCTCCACACGCCCATGGGGCTAACCATGTGTCATACACGACCTAGACACACACCCGTGTGTTTACCCGTGTGGACATTTAAAGGGCTATCTACCAAGCCAAATGCCACCCTAAATAATAACCATACTTGCACCCATTCAATCCAACACATTTCATGATTATAAAGCACATCTAAGGAATCAAAATCAATGCATCCACACAAGCATACACTTCATGAAATTTATCATCATCGAATATATATAAACTTGTCGAGTATTGGCCCAACTTCAATGGCCATTTACAAAATGAATTTGCTAACATAGATAGCCAACACTTTTGGCTTGCAAAAATAACATAACAAAATACCCAAGTCCTATACATGCCATACTCAAAATAAATCTAATTTGGCTATACCAAAAAGTGGTCGATAGTGTGCTCTCCAAACTCCGACGTCCGCCAATTTCTCGAATTAACTTGGCAATACTACAAGGAAAAAAAGGAAATGAGAGGGGTAAGCATAAAGCTTAGTAAGTTTGCATGGAAATAATAGCAACAATACATTCATAATGACATCAATTCATGGCATTAGATAACCACACAAAGTCATAAGCACTTTGCCATAACTTACTTGTTCTTATCTAGCATATACCATGCCACATATCGTAAACATTCCTCGTGAATCATTCACGGGTACATGTATTCACTCAATCACATGACTTTAGTACTAATCTCATTCATATTTCCAAGCTTATCTATTTATCCCACTAATTCACTAGTGAAACTCAAAGATGCATATTCATCATCATTAGCATAAACACGAAGCCAATGCCACATCCCGAATGTGGTCTCACATGGATCATCTCTAAATACCGATGCCATATCTCGGATATGGTCTTATACGGAACCTCACATCAATATCGATACCATATCCCAGATATGGTCTTGTATGATTTCTCTTTTTTTTTTATTTATAGTCAATGCCGAAGCCATATCCCAGATATGGTCTTACACGAAATCTCAGTTCAGTGCTGAGGCCATGCCCCCGACATGGTCTTACATTGGATCTTATCCATCTCATGTCTCGATGATAGTGTTCTCACATTTATTATAGTCCAAGCGGGACTTCAACATCTCAACCTTTTTCATATTTTTCATTCAACACCAATTCACAATTTCATAGAATATTATGAATCATTATAATATCAAACATTCTCAAACATACTAGCATGAATGTTGAATTTATCACAAACAAACTTACCTCGATTTCATAATAGGCTAGCTTGTCGATTTAGTCCGCTATTTTGTTCTTCCCCCGATCGAGGTTGATTCTTGGTTCTTCTTGCTCTATAATGGCAATTTAGCTCATTTTAATATCACAATAATAAATACATTTAAATAATTATGCTTTGGCAAAATTACTATTTTGCCCTTAGACTTTGGCAAAATAACCATTTTGCCCATAGGCTCAGAAATCAATTCTAATCAAATCTATACCTTTAACAAGCCTAGGTGAACATTTATTTCTCTTATGGCTATCATCAAAACCCAACATTTCACACACTTACAACAAATTTTATAACCTTTACAAAAAGGTCCATTTAGGTGTTTTCATGGTAACACCTTTCACAAAAGTTGTTCATCTAACAACTAAGACTCATTTTCTTCCATAAAAATGCAGCAAATCACATAAAAGCTCTCATGGAAAAACCTTAAGCTTTTCACCATCTTGCAAAATAGTCCCCTCATTAGAAAGCTTGAGCTTTAGGGGTTTCAAAAGTACTATTTTTATCAAGAAATGATCACTAAAGCACTTACTTGTAAAGAGAGAAGTTTGCTGAATTTTTTGAGTTCTAAAACCCCTTGTTTGCTGAAAATTTCGGTGGAGGAAGATGAGTAAAAAGATGAATATCATCTTTTCTTTATTTTAATATAAAAAAATCAATTAAGTCACCAACTTTGACCAATTTTGACAATTTTTGTCTCATATGGCCGGCCACCCTATCTTTAGGGGTCTAATTGCACTTTAAAGACCTCCAATTAATATTATTTAGCTATTAAACACCTTTAGCCTTTAAAATGGAACTTTCGCACTTTATGTGATTTAGTCCTTCTTCGCGATTAAGCATGAAATCGCTAAAATTAAAGCACCAAAATTTTCATACACATATATAATCATGCTCTAATCTATAGAATAACTTAAAAATATTTTTTTCTAACCTCGGATTAGTGGTTTCGAACCACTGTTCCGACTAGCCCCTAAATCGGACTGTTACAATTCTCTCCCCCTTAAGGATTTTCGTCCCTGAAAATCTTACCGGTAAAAAGGTTGGGATAGTGGTTTCTCATGGTCTCTTCAGGCTCCCAAGTAGCCTCTTCTATTCCATGTCTCTGCCATAGCACTTTGACAAGGGCTATACTTTTGTTTCTCAACTGTTTGACCTCTCGTGCCAAAATCTTTACCGGCTCTTCACCATAAGTCAAGTCCGGTTGAATTTCTACCTTTGTTGGTACTATCACATGAGAAGGGTCCTAACGGTATCGGCGCAACATGGATACGTAGAAGACATTGTGAATCTTTTCCAGCTCAGGTGGCATGGCCAAACGATAAGCTACCGGTCCTATCCTCTCGGTAACTTCACAAGGTCCGATAAAGCGCGGACTCAATTTGCCTTTCCGGCCAAATCTAAGGACTTTTCTCCATGGTGATACTTTCAGAAACACTTTATCACCGACATGGAACTCAGTCTCTTTCTGTTTTAAATCCGAATAAGACTTTTGTCTATCTGAGGCCGCTTTCAGACACTCTCATATCACCTTTACTTTCTCTTCAGTTTCTCTAACCAAATCAACCCCGTGAATCTGATTCTCTCTAAGTTCTGTCCAATACAAGGGCGTTCGACATTTACGCCCGTAAAATGCTTTATAAGGTGCCATCTTCAAACTTGACTGAAAACTATTGTTGTAGGCAAATTCCACCAACGGTAAGTATTTTTCCCTATTACCTTGGAATTCTAAAACGCAACATCGAAGCATGTCTTCAAGTATCTCAGATCACTCTTTCTCGATCGCCATCGGTTTGTGGATGGAAAGTCAGATCAAACTCAATTTTGTGCCTAAAGCCTCTTGCAACTTTTTCCAAAATCGTGACGTGAATCTCGGATCTCTACCCGAAATAATCGATAACGGTACTCCATGAAGTCTTACTATCTCTGACACGTACAATTCATCCAACTTATCAAGCGAGTAATCGACTCGTACTGGTATGAAATGGGCTGACTTCGTAAGTTTATCGACTACAACCCATACAACATCTTTCTTTTCTGCGTCAACGGTAAACCCGTCACAAAGTCCATAGTAATACGGTCTCATTTCCACTAGGGAACCATAATAGGCTGAAGTAGACCCGAAGACACTTGGTGTTCAGCCTTCACTTGTTGACAAATTAGGCATCTTGAAACAAACTAAGAGATGTCTTTCTTCATACTCGGCCACCAATACCACATCCTCAAGTCATTGTACATCTTCGTGCTGCCTAGGTGCACAGTTAAACATCCGCTATGTGTTTCATGCAAAATCTTTCGAATAAGTTTGTCATTTCTGGGTACACAGACCCTATCTCGAAACATCAAACATCCGTCAGGACTTACCCGAAAGTCTGACTCAACATTTGACTCGCTTAGAACTCTCTTGGCTTGTAAGTTGCTGTCATCTTTCTGAGCTTCACAAATCTCTTGGAGAAATAATGGTCTAGCCCTCAATTCGGCTAGAATAGAACCATCATCTGACAAGGCCATCCGTGTATTCATGGCTCTCAGCGCAAACAAGGATTTTCTGCTCAAAGCATCGGCGACCATGTTCGCCTTTCTCGGATGGTAGTCAATCACTAACTCATAATCCTTGATCAACTCTAACCATCTTCGTTGCCTCAAATTCATTTCCTTTTGAGTCATCAAGTATTTTAGGCTTTTATGGTCGGTGAATATCCGACACCTTTCACCATATAAATGGTGTCTCCATATCTTTAATGCAAATACAATGGCAGCCAACTCTAAATCATGGGTTGGGTAATTCTTCTCGTGCGGCTTTAATTGTCTAGAAGCATATGCAATCACCTTGCCCTCTTGTATAAGTACACAACCCAATCCATTCATCGATGCATCACTGTAAACCACAAATTCTCTTCCCGGCTCAGGTTGCACCAAAACAGGAGCCTCAGTCAATAATGCCTTTAGTTTCTCAAAACTCTGTTGGCACTTTTCTGTCCAATCAAACTTCACATCTTTTTGAAATAATTTCGTCATCGGAGTAGCTATCATGGAGAATCCCTTGAAAAAACGCCTATAATAGCTGGCTAGGCCCAGAAAACTCCTCACTTCAGTTACGCTCCTTGGCGGTTTCCATTCAACAATTGCTGAAATCTTACTCGGGTCAGCTCTAATTCCATCTCCCGAGACAATGTGCCCCAAAAATCCAACTTCCTTAAGCCAAAATTCACTTTTACTAAACTTGGCATACAATTGTTTATCTCTCAAAATTTGCAGAACCTTTCTCAAATGCTCGGCATGTTCGTTTTCATCTCGAGAGTAGATCAGTATATCATCAATGAAGACCACGATAAATTTATATAAATATAGCCAAAAAATGCGATTCATCAAGTCCATGAAAACGGCTGGGGCATTTGTTAAACCAAAAGGCATAACCAAAAATTTGTAGTGGCCATACATTGTCCGAAATACAGTTTTCGGCACATCCGAGTCCTTGACTCTCAACTGATAGTACCCAGACCTTAAGTCTCTTTTGGAAAACACCGTGGCTCCCTTCAATTAATCAAACAGATCATCGATTCTTGGCAACGGGTACTTGTTCTTCACAGTTACCTTGTTAAGTTACCGGTAGTCTATGCATAATCTCATGGAACCATCTTTCTTCTTCACAAATAATACGGGAGCACCCCACGGAGAATAACTCGGTCTTGCGAAACCTTTATCCGTTAGTTCTTGCAACTGTGCTTTCAATTCTTTTAGCTCAGTTGGAGCCATTCTATATGGAGCAATAGAAATGGGGGCGGTACCTGGAGCTAACTCAATCCCAAATTCAATTTCCCTAATTGGAGGTAACCCTGGCAATTCCTCTGGAAAAACATCTGGATACTCGTTTACAATGGGTACCGACTCAATTTTCAACTCAGTCTCTTTAGCATTCATCACAATAGCTAGGTATGCTTCATAACCCTTTCTTAAGTACTTCTAAGTCAACAAGGATGATATCACTACTGGTGATCTGTCTTGCTTATTTGATTCAACACGAATAAGATCCCCACTTTCATATTTCAACTCAATAAACTTCTTTCCACAATTCACAATCATGTCATGAGTAACTAACCAGTCCATCCTAAGGATGACATCAAACTCATCAAACGGCAATAACATAAGATCAACTGGAAAGCAATGACCCCTAATCATCAAAGGCCAACCTTTGCATACTCTATCAACCATCACATATTTGCCTAGGGGATTAGACACTCTTATTATAAATTCAGTAGACTTTATAGGCATGCTCATGCTAGAGACTAATTCATGCATATGTATGAGTGGGTAGATCCCGGATCAATTAAAGCTATAACATGAGTATCATAGAGAGAAAATATACTCGTGATTACGTCAGGGGAGGATGCCTCCTCGCAAGCACGAATGGCATATGTTCTCACCGATGCTCTACCCTCAGCTCTCGCAGTTTGCCCTCCAGATGCATTCTTGTTACCCATTTCATTTCCCAGGTTTCGCGGTGGTCTTCCTCTAGCAGTACTTTCCGGTCTGGGACTTCACTTTCTCGCCCACCTCGGGGCAATCTCTGATAAAATGGTCTAAAGACCCATATCTAAAACAAGCCTTCTCGTTTGCTCTACACTCATCGGAATGACGTCTGCCACACTACGGGCATTTCGGTCTACTCAGTCGAACGTTGCCAACACTAGCAACTGACGTGGTCTACGCTTTAAACTCCGAAAACTGTTTGCTCTTTCTTTCTCGTTTGAGAACCCACAAGTGTGGCTGATCGAGTAGAAAAATCCCTCGATTTCTTAGATGAAGATTGGTATGACTTATTCAGTTGCCTCTTTCTCGAGTCACGGGACTCAATCTCAGCTCTTCTTTTCTCTTTAGCCAACTCTTCGGCCTTACAGGCTCTATCTACTAACACTACAAAATCTTTTAGTTCAAGAACTCCAACATATAGACGGATGTCTTCATTTAACCCGTCCTCGAATCTCTTGCACATGATAGCCTCAGTAGACACGCATTCCCGGGCATACTTAGTAAGCCTTACGAACTCACGTTCGTATTCGGTCACTGTCATTCGGCCTTGCTTCAACTCCAAGAAGTCTTTTCTCTTCTGGTCAATGAATCTTTGGCTGATATACTTCTTCCGAAATTCCTCTTGGAAGAATTCCCAGCTAACTCTCTCCCTTGGTACTACCGACACAAGGGTGTTCCACCACTAATAGGCCGAATCTCTCAAGAGAGATACCGCACATTTCACACACTCTTCAGGTGTGCATGACAACTCATCGAATACTTTGATGGTATTCTCGAGCCAGAATTCCGCTCTCTCCGGGTCATCATCCTTACTAGCCCGAAATTCCTCGGCTCCTTATTTTCGGATCTTATCGACCGTAGTTCTTTCTCTCCTTACTACCTCTACCACCTGAGGAGTTACATGAGCGGGTTGAGGAATAGGTGGGGGTGGAGGGGGTTGAGCATTAGGATTTGCTCGAATGTACTCAGTGTACCAATTGCTCATCATATGGAGAAAAGCTTCTCGAGCCTCTTCTCCCTGACCCATGGTCTCGGGTCTACTCCCTACTGGCGCGGTCCCTTGCGCGGGAGCAGGCGTGTTACTTACAGCATCATCGGCTGCAGTTCGGTCGGGATCAGAATCCATTTACTATATAAAAATACAAGTCAAACCATTAGGAGTCGTCACACTATAATTACACAAATAGTCTTACATATGGCATGTATAGCTAGACTCATACTTACGCTACGTTAGTCCTAGAATCGACTAAACTGTAGCTCTGATACCATTAAATGTAACACCCCTTACCCGTGTTCGAAGTCGGAACTGGATACGAGGCATTACCTAACGTACTTGCTTAAACTTAAAACTTTGGGCTATAAAATTTTGTTCTAACTTAAAACTTTTTCATTTACAAACGTAACTTCCCTATTATGGGTCTGTGAGACCCTATACGTATACTCGTGATGTTCCGGGACCAAATCGGAAACTTTCAAACACTTAGAAAATTTTGACATGAAACAGGGCCACGCGCCGGTGTGAAGAATGGGACACGCTTGTGTGTCATTTCACATGCTCGTGCTCCATACCCGTGGTCGACATTGACTTACATCAGACAGCCTATCACACGCCCGTGTGATTAGCCCGTGTCCCTCACACGGCCTCGACACGCTCGTGTCTTAGTCCGTGTGCCAAAAACCATGGCATTCTATTTATGATATCATCACTTCACTATGGTCACATGGCCAAGGCACACGCCCATGTCCTTAGACCATGTGCCAAATTAAATTCCTAATTTTAGGTGCAGACTTCACACGGCCTGGGCACACGCCCATGTCCATGGCCATGCCTACCACACGGCCGTGTCTCTGCCCGTGTTTTTAGTACTGAGCATGCTGACTTGTAAACCTAGCATGCAAGGGGATAGACGATCTCTCCACACGCCCATGGGGCTGACCATGTGTCACACACGACCTAGGCACACACCCGTGTGTTTACCCGTGTGGACATTTAAAAGGCTATCTACCAAGCCAAATGCCACCCTAAATAGCAACCATACTTGCACCCTTCAATCCAACACATTTCATGATTATAAAGCACTTCTAAGGACTCAAAATCAATGCATCCACACAAGCATACACTTCATGAAATTTATCATCATCGAATATATATATAAACTTGTCGAGTATTGGCCCAACTTCAATGGCCATATACAAAATGAATTTGCTAACATAGATAGCCAACACTTTTGGCTTGCAAAAATAACATAACAAAATACCCAAGTCCTATACATGCCATACTCAAAATAAATCTAATTTGGCTATACCAAAAAGTGGTCGACAGTGTGCTCTCCAAACTCCGACGTCCGCCAATTTCTTGAATTAACTTGGCAATACTACAAGGAAAAAAAAGAACTGAGAGGGGTAAGCATAAAGCTTAGTAAGTTTGCATGGAAATAATAGCAACAATACATTCATAATGACATCAATTCATGGCATTAGATAACCACACAAAGTCAGAAGCACTTTGCCATAACTTACTCGTACTTGTTCTTATCTAGTATATACCATGCCACATATCGTAAACATTCCTCGTGAATCATTCACGGGTACCTGTATTCACTCAATCACATGACTTTAGTACTAATCTCATTCCTATTTCCAAGCTTATCTATTTGTCCCACTAATTCACTAGTGATACTCAAAGATGCATATTCATCATCATTAGCATAAACACGAAGCAAATGCCACATCCTGGATATGGTCTCACATGGATCATCTCTAAATACCGATGCCATATCCCGAATATGGTTTTATACGGAACCTCACATCAATATCAATGCCATATCCCAGATATGGTCTTGTACGATTTTTATTTTTTTTATAGTCAATGCCGAAGCCATATCCCAGATATGGTCTTACACGAAATCTCAGTTCAGTGCCGAGGCCATGCCCCCGACATGGTCTTACACGGGATCTTATCCATCTCATGTCTCGATGATAGTGTTCTCACATTTATTATAGTCCAACCGGGACTTCAACATCTCAACCTTTTTCATCTTTTTCATTCAACACCAATTCACAATTTCATAAAATATTATGCATCATTATAATATCAAACATTCTCAAACATACTAGCATGAATGTTGAATTTATCACATACAAATTTACCTCGATTTCAAAATAGGCTAGCTTGTCGATTTAGTCCGCTATTTTGTTCTTCCCCCGATTGAGGTTGATTCTTGGTTCTTCTTGCTCTATAATGGCAATTTAGCTCATTTTAATATCACAATAATAAATACATTTAAATAATCATGCTTTGGCAAAATTACTATTTTGCCCTTAGACTTTGGCAAAATGACCATTTTACCCCTAGGCTCAGAAATCAATTCTAATCAAATTTCTACCTTTAACAAGCCTAGGTGAACATTTATTTCTCTTATGGTTATCATCACAACCCAACATTTCACACACTTACAACAAATTTTATAACCTTTACAAAATGGTCCATTTAGGTGTTTTCATGGTAACACCTTTCACAAAAGTTGTTCATCTAACAACTAAAACTCATTTTCTTCCATAAAAATGCAGCGAATCACATAAAAGCTCTCATGGAAAAACCTTAAGCTTTTCACAATCTTGCAAAATAGTCCCCTCATTAGAAAGCTTAAGCTTTAGGGGTTTCAAAAGTACAATTTTTATCAAGAAATGATCACTAAAGCACTTAGTTGTAAAGAGAGAAGTTTGCTAAAATTTTTGAGTTCTAAAACCCCTTGTTTGCTGAAAATTTCGGTGGAGGAAGATGAGTAAAAAGATGAATATCATCTTTTCTTTATTTTAATATAAAAAAATCAATTAAGTCACCAACTTTACCAACTTTGACCAATTTTGATAATTTTTGTCTCCTATTGCCGGCCACCCTATCTTTAGGGGTCTAATTGCACTTTAAAGACCTCCAATTAATATTATTTAGCTATTAAACACCTTTAGCCTTTAAAATGGAACTTTCGCACTTTATGCGATTTAGTCCTTCTTCGCGATTAAGCATGAAATCGCTAAAATTAAAGCACCAAAATTTTCATACACATATATAATCATGCTCTAACTTATAGAATAACTTATAAATAATTTTATCTAACCTTGGATTAGTGGTTTCGAACCACTGTTCCGACTAGCCCCTAAATCGGGCTGTTACAGGTAATGACTAGTTGATTGAACAGGGAATCTAAAGCAACAGTTAGTTATGATTATCGAAGTGAGCTATTCACCCATGCTCAGATTTGATTAAGTTTCCATAGCAAATTTCTTAATGTTTTTCCATTTATATTATTTTATTTCTTTAGTTATTAAAATCTCTTTCTTTATGTTTAATCGTAATATAATTTATTTAAAGTACTAATTAGCTCTATTTGTTCTTATGTTAGGATTAATTTAATGCTTGCCCCCTTGGGCACGATCTTCTAAGTACTCACTTACTTCGTTGTAACTATATTACAACATAACTTGTATACTTGCGGACAACGCCTATTTGACATATTTTGTGCAGGATTTCTACTCTGGTCATTTGTACGTCCAAAGGTGGTCATCTTACCACATGGGTGGAATAACAACTTATCGTTTAATAATTACAGAATTCATAATACATACCTTTCAAAAAACTTGCCACAAGTATTTCCAAATTACTACACCACTAAGGCTTTCTAAATAATACACATCGAAGGTTTTATAGAGAGTTTGCCACAAAGGCTTTCCAGGTAATCCGTGTTTACTGTCCCAGCGGACTTTCTTTGTGGATGCCATGGGGCTTATCCCATATGGTCTTATACCTTCACGCCCTTTAGAATATTATCATATGATGCCATGACCATGGACTTTCCACAATTTTATTCAATGATCTTCCAAGCCAATTAGTATTATAATTGCCCTACCGTAGACTACAATAAATCCCCATTTTCACAATGATCTGCCTGTCTGGTTAGCAATATATCTACCCTACTGGAGGCTACACAAACAATCTCTTTCTCACCTTTTTACATAACCCAAATTTGTCAGGTACTAGAATCATATAACATGAAAGTATTAGGCAATGACCATACACGCCAACAACATCGTCTTATATCACGCAACATCATATCATGCCGCACATTTGTCACCTCATTTACGTATTTGTAGATACCTCTCAAAAAACACACACACACACATACTTACATGACATGCAAGAGTCAGGTTTAAAGACTCATCAGATACCTACCTTTACTTCGACCTGGAGTTTCTGTTTCGACTGTATTTCTCAATCCAGCAGCAACAACTGCTTAAAAGATCATAAGATCCATGCAGGGCCTTCCTGAACACTCTTCCCTTTTATAATCGTAATGTGCAATGCTGTAAGACTTACTAGAAGGCAGAATCATCTAGTCGATAAATGAGATCTTAGTTCTATTTTAACGAAGAAGAAGAAGAGGATGTTGAGGTTAGAAAGAAGAACCTGAACAATAAACAGATAGAAAAACCATCTGAAATGTCTTTTTTTCCCATAAGTATACTCTCGGTCCCCTTAATTTCCCTACCAAATCCAGGGTAGGTAAAAGAAAATTCAGCAAAGGTTTACCTTACTGTTTGACCGGTCATGGGGAGGGTCAAATTAATCCAATTGACTCGTGTTGAAAAGTGGCCAACTATGCTGCTGTGATGATTATTTTAGTTGGCTTGTTTTAGTGTACAAGTAATTTTTCATATATCTTGCTACTTTGCTCTTTACTCCGATCTCTGCTTCTTTTGCTGCAGAATCCCAACAAATCCCAACTAAACCCGATACAAGATCCACTTGAACAATGTTATGCAATTCGAGCATACTATGTCTTGGCGGTGTTTCATGTTCGACGTGGCCTTAAAGACAATTAAGTCTCCTACAGCTTCTCATACACTTGATGTAATAGCTCATTTTTAGTGAAATCAAAACAGTAGTTTCGAGACCACAAATCTGAAATCAAAAAATTTATTTTATTATTATTTTATGGTCTACAGCATGATAGTATTACTATATAAAAATTTTGTTAAGAAATTTTACGGTTTACATGCTTAATTTGATAAAAAGGACTAAATCGTGTAAAGTGCAAACGTTGTGTTCTAATAGCTAAAGGTATTAAATAGATATAGAACTTTAAAGTGGAAGTCCTTATATGTTAATTAGACCATTTATATGTTAGTGGAATATGATGGCTTGGCAATTGTGTAATTATTAAAGTTCATAAAGGTTAAATTAGTAAAAAGGTAATTAATGATAAAAATAAAAGAAATAAAATTAACCATCATCTTTATTCATCATCATCAACCAATTCTTCACAAAAGAAAGAAGCCATTTTTGAAGCTAGGTTCGGCCAAGCTTGTAAGCTCAATTGGTAAGTTATTTTTGTCTCGTTTTTAATGATTTCTATGTTTCCGGGATCGTTGTAGCTTAATCTAGCTTGCCCGGGGACTAATTTGTGAAACTTTAAACTATTAGGGTTTTAAAATTGATGAATATATATGAGTTTTGAAGTTTAATGATAGAAAATGAATGGTTGTTGTTAGATAAACAACTTTTGTAAAAGAATTTTTGATGAAATTATCAATTAGGGGCTAAATTGAAAAATAGAAAATATTGTGTTGTGAAATTGTGAATTTATGAAATATATGGGCTGCTACTAATATGTATAAAAAATCGGCTAGGCTTGGGTAAGGGTTAAATTGCATGAATTTCATTTTTCGAGCCTAGGGACTAAATTTCAAAGAAATTAAAAGTATAGGGGCAAAATGGTTATTTTTCCAAAAATATGTTCTGGACTAATTTGAATGATAAATGTATTAAATTGAGTTAAATTTATCTGTATAGATCCAGCCAGACCTCGTACAGAGTTAGATCGAGGCAAAGAGAGAATATCAGATTAATCGCCTTTGTATCTACGTATACTCGTTGAGGTAAGTTCTTGTAATTAAATTGTTTATTTATATGTTTTAATTGAATTATATGTATGTGATTTGTATAATTTTAATGTATAAATACCGATCCGACGACATATGACAATTACCGAGTCCCATTTGAACATTAGGAATTCGTAGGATACAAATGACATGTCATTAGGGATTACCGATTGTAGCTCGTGAGAGCTTATCGATTCTCAGCTCGTATGAGCTTACCAATTGCAGCTCGTGAGAGCTTACCGATTCTCAGCTCGTATGAGCTTACCAATTTACACCTCGTGAGAGCATACCGATTCACAGCTCGTATGAGCATACATGTACAGGAATTGACAGATTACAGCTTAGCACACTATGTGTGAGCTATCCCGAGTATCCAACAATATTTTAAGTGGTTCAACGGGCAATATTCTGTTACGAGATGATATGAGTTCGATACGAACTATTACAGGTATATATACATGAAATACATGGAAATGATATTACATGATATATTGAAACATGAAATGGATGATGCTTGTACATGAAACTTGCTTGGTAGTTATGTTCATCCATGTTTATTGGCTATTATATGTGTTACATGGCTAACATGTTGGTGAATATGTACTTAGGCATTTGGCCAAATTAAGTTGGGATATGCTATGTTTACTTACCTAAATTATGACTAAATGGTAAGTTAAATTCTATGTTATATGAACTTATTAAGCTTAAATTCTTACTCGGTGTATTTTCTGTGTTTTTAGTGAATCGGAAGCTCGTTGAGGTTGGAAGCTTGTCGGAGCTATATCACACTATCCATCGGCTCACTCGGTACTTTCGGTTGGTTTAAGTTTGGTTATAATGGCATGTATAGGTTATTTTGGCTAATGCTGGCCTATATGCTTTGTTGATAATTTGGCCATTTGTTTGGCTAGTGTTTTGGCACTTTGATGATAATATAAGTCTAGTATATGGTATGTAAATATTTTCTCTCTAATGGTTGATGAATAGCTTGGTATAGTTGAATTATGGAAGATGAAAATTGTGGTATGAATATGCATATTGAATATGTGCTTTGTGATAGGATGTAATTGTGGTAAATTGGTGTTTTGGTGGAAATGATTTATATGGTCATTTGGTGCTAGTTTTAGAATGGAGTTTTGGTACCAAATGGTATATTTTGTTAAATGATTTACATGGTAAGTTTTGGTATAAATATGCATATACGTTAGTTGAATAATTGGTTATATTGAACACATGATTAGTCATGTTTATAAGTTGTCATTTGAGGTGCCTAAAGGCATATTGGTTGTATGTGATCATACCATTTGTGTAAGGCTTGATTATGCTTGTTTTGGATGCCTTATTATAGCTTGTGTATATGTGCATTTTTGGGTGTAGGTTTATACCAAATTCGGTGAGAAATATGGCTTGTAAAATGAACTATTTTCGTCCACACGAGCAGAGACACGGGCATGTGTCTCAGCCGTGTGTCACACACGGCTAGGTGACATGACCATGTGTCCCTTGTAGTTTTCAATGGGTTGCAAGTCAGGCTGTTACACGGCCTAGCACACGGACTGGCACACGGGCGTGTGAAGTTACTTTGAAAGGAACACGGCCTAGCAAACGGGCGTACGGCTTGGCCGTGTGGCCCAAGTCAGTAAGTTACACGGGCACAAACACGGGCTGGGACACGACCGTGTGTCCTTATTTCTAATACCCACACGGTCTGAGACACGGGCATGTCATTGGCCGTGTGGCCCCTGCAGCTTTGAAAATTTTCAATGTTTTCTGAAAAATTCTCTGAGTTTCCGATTTAATCCTGACTTATTTCTAACACGTATTTTGGGCCTTGAGGGCTTGTATAAGGGACAGTATGTATGGTTTTGATTGGTTTTGATGTGATTATTAATATGTTATAAAATGTTTAAAATTTTTGTCCGTTTGATTTGTAATCACCGATAATACTCCATAACCCTGTTTCGGCCACAGATTTGAGTTAGGGGTGTTACAGTTGATAGGCTCATAGTGCTCTAACAAAAATCTAAGGTGTACTATTCTTAGGCGCACACTTTCTTGGGCATAATCTTTCTTCACTTGAAAACATCCTGTAATTAATTTCTTAGATACCGCCAACGGACGGATACTTTAATGCTGGTATGCGCCAATACTCTGACTCGCTAGTCGGCCAACAGGGTGGCAGATTATGTTACACAGCACGCCAAATAGTGGTCACACATACATTACTCATTTTTTTAGATTCGTTGATTTTTGTGATGTGACACCTTAAACTCAATCCGGACTACGGGTCCAAATGCGAGATGTTGCATTCGTTGCCGAAGCAACTCAATTTGTCTTCGTTCATTAATTAAGTAAATGAGTTAAGTTTTAAAATGCTTTTGAAGAATTATGGAAAATTATATAAAATAATTTTTAAGTTTTTGGAAGATTTTAAAATCATATTGAAACCAATTAGTATCAATTTTTAAGTGTTTGGAATTGTCTGGACAAAGTACGAGTCTTTAAGGGTTAAAATGCACCAAAATAATGTAAAGACCTTGCCAAAGACCTAGATATTGATACCTTGCCCTCTTACTATAGCAATAAACAGTAAAGGTATTGGACCCTAGGTCCCTGAAGTAAAAAATTTGCCCTATAACTACCCTATTTTGGTACCTAATTGTACTAAACACCATTTCACACTTATAGGACATAAAAGTTGAATTTAGATCCCAAAAAAAATGTATCATAACACCCCTAAATATGGAGAACTAGAGACAAATTTAAACAACATTTAATTATAAATATGTTATCTTTGAAAACATGATCAGTCCAATTCAATTTCACATAACATGTTCAAACTATAACTTAAGGAGACCCATGCACTTAACCATTAACATACACAATGACTTAACTATATCCCTTTCAAAGCTAGTAGACATGGAGCATGTTAAAAGCAACCAATTTCAAACTTAATGCTACCATGAAATTTACTCAATCTAGTCTCTCATCAATCTTCAAACATATTGTTGAAGAGGAAAGTAGATTAATTTAAGATATGCTAGTTGTAAGATTATTGTAATTATAGAATAACCAACTTGTATAGAATATGAAATGATTAATTTACTCCTAGATTGATGGGTTGCTATTACATATATATAGGTGTTGTATCACTATTGTAAAAATATAAGAAATGATATTCTTTTCTTATTTCCCTTCTAGTTTCTATATGGTATCAGAGCAAGAATTTTTTTCCTAGCTTTTATATAAACCCTAAAAATATTTTCAATAGTTCTTAGTCATGTCAAAAACTTCATTAGACTCTACTTTCTCATCTGCCCAACCAAAATCTACTGGAAATCAAGTTTCCAACTCTGAATCGCATTCTACTCAAATCACCAATATCAAATTAAATGGTGATAATTTTTTGCATTGGTCTCAATCCGTCCGAATGTATATTCGGGGACGAGGAAAGATTGGCTACATGATAGGAGATAAGGAGGAACCAAAAAAGGAGAACATCTCTTATGCTCTTTGAGACATTGAAAATTCCATGATTATGAAATAGCTTGTAAATTCCATGGAGGAAGATATCTGTTCCAACTATACGTGCTATTCTACAGCCAAAGAACTCTAGGATAATGTTAATCAGATGTATTCTGATTTGGGAAATCTGTAACAGCCCGATTTTGGGGCTAGTCGAAACAGAGGTTTCAGAATCACTAATTCGAGGCTGGAGAAATTATTTTAATATTATTTTTATGTGTTATAGCATGATTATATGAGTGCATGAAAATTTTGGTGGATTAATTTTAGTGATTTCTTGCTTAATTTCGGAAAAGGACTAAATCACATAAAGTGTGAAAGTTTTGTTCTACAAGCTAAAGGTGTTAGATAGCTATGGAACACTAAAGTAGAGGTCCTTATTGAGTAAATAGACCAATGAAATTATAGTGGCTGGACATGAATTTTTAATTCATGAAAATTGGTCAAAGGTTAGGTAGATTTTAGGTGACTTAATTGATAAAATAAAATAAAACAAAGAAAAAGTATCATCTTTTCCCATCTTCTTCCTCTTCCACCAAAAATTTAGCAAAAACAAGGGTTTTGGAAGCTTGAAATTTCAGCAACTCTTCACCCTTGCAAGTAAGTGATTTTAATGGTCATTCTTGATAATTTTTGTACTATCGGAACCCTTGTAGCTTAAGCTAACTAATGGAAGGACTATTTTGCAAAATGGTTGAGAGTATAGGGTTTTACCATGTGAGTATTCATGTTGTATGCTGAGATTTTATGAAATAAAATTAATCTTGGTTGTGAGATAAACAACTTTTGTAAAAGGGGATTTCATGAAAACTCCTAAAAGGGACCATTTTGAGAAGTTTATAAAATAGGTGGTAAATGTGTGAAATAATAGAAACTGTGGGCTACTACAAGTATAAATTAGATTCAACTAGGCTTGGTTAATGAAGAAATTTGTTGAAAATCATTTTACGAGCCTAGGGGCAAAATTGTAATTATGTGAAAGTCTAAGGGCAAAACGATAATTTTGCCAAAGTAGGAATTTTGGAATGTCTTGATTAATATGGTGATTAAATAAGTAAATTTTGTCATTATAGATCAAGAAAAGTAGAGTCCGGATTTAGATCAGGGGAAAACCAAGCTATTGGACTAAATCGAACTAGTCGCCCATAATTTGTATACTGAGGTAAGTTGTACGTAAATAATACAACTTTATTGTTATTATGTATTGAACAATTAATATGGCTTAAAGTTTATGATTATTGTTGTGAATATGCATGATGAGGATTGATATAGTAAAAACTCCCGGTTGAACCTTAGGAATAGATTGGATATTTATGCCATGACATTTGGGTGATATGTGTGCTAGTGTAAGACCATGTCTGGGACATGGCATTGGCCACATTATGAGAGCCAGTGTAAGATCATGTCTGGGACATGGCATCGGCTTTGATTTGTGTGCTAGTGTAAGACCATGTCTGGGACATGGCATCAACATTGAGATGAGAGCTAGTGTAAGACCTTGTCTGGGACATGGCATCGGCCTCGACATGTGAGCCAGTGTAAGACCCTGTCTGGGACATGGCATCGGCATCGTACCCTCTTTTGTGAGGCTTGTCGTTTATCCTTTGGTATTCCAACTGGTTCAACGGGTAATTTAAAGTTTGTGTCAAAAGTGAGAAATGTTACGACTATGTTGTAAGTGATACATGTACTTACACGAGATTCATGAGAAATGAGCTCGATTTATGTTGTATGATTAGTAAGGATGAAAATGAGTAAGTTATGCTTTAAATCAATTGAGAATGTTGTGCTGGTTTATAATATGCTATGTGATTAAAGAGCCATGGTTGATGCTGTTACTTATTTACATGCAACTTACTAAGCTTTATGCTTACTCCCTTTCCTTTCCATTTTCTTATAGTATCGCCAAGCTAGCTCAGGGATCAAAAGATGTGGGAGGCTCAATCACACTATCAATCTGAACATTTGGTATAGTTAGATTTATCATTTTGAGTATGGCATGTATAGGGACTTGGTCTTTTATCAAGTGTCATATTGTTTTGGCCAAATGTGTTGGCTTGTCTTGAAGATTGATTCATTTTGTAAAAGGCCATGGATGATGGCTAATACTTGATATTGATATATGTAAATGATGATGTTTTTCATGAATGTGCAATTTGCATGGTGAAGTAAGTGATAAGTTTTGCATGTGAATGGAGTGTAGTGGTCTTGATGTGTGTATGTCTTGGTTGTGGCTTATGTTGGTGCAAGTATGGGTGGCAAAAGGGGTTGGTAAATAGCCTTGTTTTTTTCCACACTGGTAGACACACAGACGTGTGTCTAGGCCGTGTGTGACACACGGTCTGCCCCGTGGGCGTGTAGTCTGGCCGTGTGTCCCCTGCGCCTCAATTTGGTAAAATAGAATGCCCAATAGTAACCACATAGGCTGAGGCTCGCCCGTGTGTCTCAACCGTGTGGAAGACACGGCCATAGGACATGGGCATGTACTTTGGCCGTGTGAAGTCTGCACCTTAAATACGAAATTAAATTTGCCACGCGGCCTAGCACACAAGCGTGTGCCTTGGCCGTGTGACCCTAAAATGTTGCTGACGTCAGAAACAGAATGTCAAGGTTTTAACACACGGGCTGAGACACGGGCGTGTCATGGCCGTGTGAGGGACACGGGTGTGTGGCAGGCCGTGTGACATCCTAAATTGTCGTGAAGCACAAGTCAGGCTCGCGAATGGGCTAAGGACATGGCCATGCCAGCCACACGGTCGTGCCCCAAGTCCGCACGGGCGTGTGCCCCTATTTTTAGTGAAAATTTCTAAAGTTTACTAAGGTTCTCGGTTTAGTCCTAAACCGCTTTTAATGTATATTTTGGGCCTCGTAGGCTCATAATAAGGACTTTAAGATGAATATTGAAAAGTTTTAAATTGGAACAAACTTTTATGACCCGAAAATGTGTATTAGTATGTGTTTAAGTTAGGTAACGCCTCGTACCCTGTTCCGGCGTCAAACACGGGTAAGGGGTGTTACATTTAGTGGTATCAGAGCTATGGTTTAGTCGATTGTCGAACTAACCTAGCGTGTGTATGAGTCTAGCTATACATGCCATATATGAATTATGATAGTGTGACGACTTCTGACAATTTAAAATGTGTTTTTATATAGTAAATGGATCCCGACGGAGCAGTGGCGGATGATGTTGAAAGTAATGCGCCGGCTCCCACGGAAGGGATCGCGCTAGTCGAAAGTGGGCCCGTGACACTGAGTCAGGGCGGAGTGGCTAGAGAAGCTTTCCTCCATATGATGAATGTTTGGTATTCGGAGTTTGTTCGTGCAAACCCAAACGCTCCACCTCCTCCACCCCCTCCAATCCCTCAACCTACCCCTACAGCTCCCCAAGCAGTGGAAATGATTAGAAGGGAAAAACCTCCGGTAGACAGAATTCGAAAGCTGGGGCTGAGGAATTTAGAGCGAATATAGATGATGACCCAGAGAGGACAGAGTTCTGGCTAGAAAATACCATTAGGGTATTCGATGAATTGTCTTGCACACCTGAGGAGTGCATGAAGTGTGTTGTGTCACTTGTACGAGACTCGACCTACAAATGGTGGAACACCCTTGTGTCGGTTGTACCAAGGGAAAGGATTACATGGGAGTTTTTCCAAGAAGAATTCCGAAAGAAGTATATTAGTCAGAGGTTTATAGACCAAAAGAGGAAGGAATTTCTAGAATTGAAGCAAGGCCGAATGATAGTAGCGGAGTATGAGCGTGAGTTCGTGAGGCTCAGCAAATACGCTAGGGAGTGCATATCTACTAAAGCCATCATGTGTAAGAGATTTGAGGACGGATTGAATGAAGACATTCGACTTTTAGCTGGCATTCTAGAGCTCAAGAAATTTGTGGTGCTTGTTGAGAGAGTTTGCAAGGCCGAGGAATTGGCCAAAGAGAAAAGGAAGGCTGATATTGAGTCTCGCGACTCAAAGAAAAGACAGTTGGGAAAATCATTTCAGTCCTCCTCCAAGAAATCGGAAGAGTTCACTACTCGATCAAATGCTTCAGCGGGATTCTCGAGTAGAAATAAGAATAAGCAGTACACAGCGTCTAAAGCTCAAACCACTTCTATTGCGAGTGTTGGTAGTGCTCGGACAAATAAACCGGAGTGTTCGCAGTGTGGTAGACGACATTTCGGTGAGTGTCGAGGAAATGATAGAGGCTGTTTCAAGTGCGATTCACTAGACCACTTCATTCGAAACTGTCTTGAGATGGATGAGAAAGACAGGAAGCAAGATGTGCGAGCGAGTAATGCTCCTTCTAGAGGTAGATCACAGAAGAACCCGGGAAGTGGGGCTAGCAGTAGAGGTGTGCCTAGAGATTTCGCCGTAAGGTTCGAGGGTCGAGCGCCTGCAAGGACTTATGCCATTCGCGCTCGCAAAGAGGCATCGTCACCGGATCTGATGATGGGTACTTTTCTCTTCACGATATCTCTGTTGTTGCTTTGATTGATCCGAGGTCTACCCATTCGAATGTTTGTGTGAAATTGGTGTCTAGCATGAATATGCCTGTTGAGTCTATCAAATTTTTTATACAAGTTTCGAACCCGTTAGGTAAGGATGTGATAGTTTACAAAGTGTGTAGAAACTGTCCTTTGATGATTAGAGGTCATTGTTTTCCAGCTAACCTCATGCTACTACCGTTTGATGAATTTGACCTAATTCTTGTCATGGATTGGTTGACTATTCATAACGTGTTAGTACACTGTGGTAGTAAGTTTATTGAATTGAAATGTGAAAATGGGGATATCCTTCAGGTTGAATCAGGTGAATCGGATAGCTCGCCTGTACTAATTTCCTCTATGACTTCTGAGAAATACATGAGAAAAGGGTATGAATCCTATCTTGCATTTGTGTTGAATACTCAAGAGTCGAAAGTAAAGATTGAGTCAGTGCCTGTGGTATGTGACTACCCGGATGTGTTTCCAGAAGAGTTGTTTGGATTGCCTCCAACTAGGGAAGTCGAGTTTGGTATTGAGTTGGTCCCTAGTACGACACCTATTTCAGTTGCCCCGTATAGGATGGCACTGTTAGAGTTAAAAGAGTTGAAGGTTCAGCTACAATAGTTAACGGATAAGGGTTTTGCAAGACCAAGCTATTCTCCGTGGGGTGCTCTGGTACTTTTTGTGAAAAAGAAAGACAGGTCGATGAGGTTATGTATAGACTACAGACAGCTCAACAAGGTTACAGTTAAGAACAAGTATCCTTTGCCAAGGATCGATGATTTTTTTGACCAATTGAAGGGAGCCACAGTGTTTTCTAAGATAGACCTGAGGTCCGATTATTATCAGCTGAAAGTTAAGGATCAAGATGGACCGAAAACTGCATTTCGGACGAGGTATGGCCATTATGAGTTCCTCGTCATGCCCTTTGGCTTAACAAATTCTCCTACAGTATTTATGGATTTAATGAACCGTATTTTCTGACCGTACTTGGATAAGTTTGTAGTTGTTTTTATTGATGACATGTTAATTTATTCTCGTGATGAAAGTGAGCATGCGGAGTATTTGAAAACTGTCTTATAAACTTTAAGAGATAAGCAGATGTATGCTAAGTTTAGCAAAAGTGAATTTTGGCTTTGAGAAGTCAGATTCTTAGGACACATCGTCTCGGGTGATGGAATTAGAGTGACCCAAGTAAGATATCGGCTATTATTGATTGGAAACCGTCGAGGAATGCATCAGAGAATAGAAGCTTTTTGGGCTTAGCTGGATACTACAGATGGTTTGTTAAAGGATTCTCCATGATTGCTACGCCGATGACGAGGTTGCTACAGAAAGATGTCAAGTTCGAATGGACAGAGAAGTGCCAAAAGAGTTTTGAGAAACTAAAAGCACTGTTGACTGAAGCCCCAGTTTTAGTGCAACTGGAACCGGGAAAGGAATTTGTGGTGTATAGCGATGCATCCTTAAATGGATTGGGGTGTGTGCTTATGCAAGAAGGCAAAGTAATAGCTTATGCCTCGAGACAGCTGAAGCCACATGAGAAAAACTATCCGACAACTAATTTAGAGCTGGCTACAATAGTGTTCGCACTGAAGATTTAGAGACACCATTTGTATGGTGAGAGATGCCGAGTATTCACCGACCATAAAAGTCTAAAGTGTGGTCGGTGATGCTTTGAGTAGGAAGTCATTGTTTACCTTGAGGGCTATGAATACCCAGTTGTCTGTGACTGATGATGTTTCGGTCATAGCAGAGTTAAGAGCTAGACCGATGTTTCTACAAGAGATTTGTAAAGCTCAAAAAAGTGATAAAGAGTTACAAGCCAAGATAACTCAGTGCGAGACGGGTATTGAATTAGATATTCGGATTGGTATCGACGGTTATTTGATGTTCCGAGAGAGGATCTGTGTACCTAAGGATGAAGAGCTTATTCAGAAGATTTTGCATGAGGCACATAGCAATTGTATGTCTATCCATCCAGGTAGTGCGAAAATGTATAATGACTTGAAGAAAATGTATTGGTGGTCGGGAATGAAGAGAGATGTTTCAGAGTTTGTCTCTAAGTGCCTAATTTGTTAGCAAGTGAAAGCCGAACACCAGGTACCTTCGGGTTTACTCCAGCCTGTGATGGTTCCCGAATGTAAATGGGACCGTATTACCATGGATTTTGTGTCTGGATTACCGTTGACGCCAAGGAAGAAAGATACCGTATGGGTCGTAGTTGATAGGCTAACAAAGTTGGATCATTTTATACCGATGCGTACTGATTATCCACTTGAGAAATTAGCCGATTTGTATGTGTCTAAAATTGTGAGACTTCACGGGGTACCTTTATCGATCATTTCGGATAGAGATCCCAGGTTCATATCACGGTTTTGGAAAAAGTTACAGGAAGATTTGGGGACAAAGTTGAATTTTAGCATGGCTTTCCATCCTCAAACCGACGGTCAGTCGGAGAGAGTAATTCAGATTCTTGAAGACATGTTGCGGTGTTGTGTCCTTGAATTCCAAGGCAGTTGGGAAAAGTATTTGCCTCTGGTAGAGTTTGCCTACAACAATAGCTATCAGTCGAGTTTGAAAATGGCGCCATATGAGGCTTTGTATGGGCGTAAGTGCCGAACGCCCTTGTATTGGACCAAACTCAGAGAGAATCAGATTCACGGGGTTGACTTAGTCAAAGAGACCGAAGAGAAAGTAAAGATAATTCGTGACTGTTTAAAGGCCGCTTCGGATAGACAGAAATCCTACGCGAACCTCAAACGAAAATAAATTGAGTTTCAAGTCAGTGATAAGGTGTTTTTGAAAGTATCTCCGTGGAAAAAAAAGTCCTCAGATTCGGTAGGAAAGGCAAATTAAGTCCACGGTTATTGGACCTTATGAGGTGACTGAGAGAATTGGACCGGTAGCATACCGATTAGCTTTACCATCTGAGTTAGAGAAAATCCATGATGTTTTCCATGTGTCTATGTTGCGCCATTATCATTCTGACCCTTCACACGTTATTTCACCAAAAGAGGTTGAAATTCGACCGGATATGACCTATGGTGAAGAGCCAGTTAAGATTTTATATCGAGAGGTCAACAATTGAGAAATAAAAGTATAGCACTAGTGAAAGTACTATGGCATAGACATGGGGTTGAAGAGGCCACATGGGAGCTTGAGGACACTATGAGAGATCAATACCCAAACCTTTTTAACGATAAGATTTTCGGGGACGAAAATCCCTAAGGGGGGAGAATTGTAATAGCCCGATTTTGGGGCTAGTCGAAACAGTGGTTTCGAAATCACTAATCTGAGGCCGAAGAAATTATTTTAATATTATTTTTATGTGTTATAGCATGATTATATGAGTGCATGAAAATTTTGGTGGATTAATTTTAGTGATTTCTTGCTTAATTTCGAAAAAGGACTAAATCGTATAAAGTGCTAAAGTTTTGTTCTACAAGCTAAAGGTGTTAGATAGCTATGGAACACTAAAGTAGAGGTCCTTATTGAGTAAATAGACCAATGAAATTATAGTGGCTGGACATGAATTTTTAATTCATGAAAATTGGTCAAAGGTTAGGTAGATTTTAGGTGACTTAATTGATAAAATAAAATAAAACAAAGAAAAAGTATCATCTTTCCCATCTTCTTCCTCTTCCACTAAAAATTTCAGCAAAAAAAAGGGTTTTGGAAGCTTGAAATTTCAACAACTCTTCACCCTTGCAAGTAAGTGATTTAAATGGTCATTCTTGATATTTTTTGTACTTTTGGGACCCTTGTCGCTTAAGCTAACTAATGGAGGGACTATTTTGCAAAATTTTTGAGAGTCTAGGGTTTTACCATGTGAGTATTCATGTTGTTTGCTAAAATTTTATGGAAGAAAATGAATCTTGGTTGTTAGATAAACAACTTTTGTAAAAGGGGATTTCATGAAAACTCCTAAAGGGGACCATTTTAAGAAGTTTATAAAATAGGTGGAAAATGTGTGAAATAATAGAAATTGTGGGCTACTACAAGTATAAATTAGATTTGGCTAGGCTTGGTTAATGAAGAAATTTGCTGAAAATCGTTTTACGAGCTTAGGGGCAAAATTGTAATTATGTGAAAGTCTAAAGGCAAAATGGTAATTTTGCCAAAGTAGGAATTTTGGAATGTCTTGATAAATGTAGTGATTAAATAAGTAAATTTTGTCATTATAGATCAAGAAAAACGGAGTTCGGGGGAAAACCAAGCTATTGGACTAAATCAAACTAGTCGCCCATAATTTGTATACAGAGGTAAGTTGTACGTAAATAATACAACTTTATTGTTATTATGTATTGAACAATTAATATGGCATAAAGTGTATGATTATTGTTGTGAATATGCATGATGAGAATTGATGTAGTAAAAACTCCCGGTTGAATCTTAGCAATAGGTTGGATATTCATGCCTTGACATTTGGGTGATATGTGTGCTAGTGTAAGACCATGTCTGGGACATGGCATCAGCCACATTATGAGAGCTAGTGTAAGACCAAGTCTGGGACATGGCATCGGTGTTGATTTGTGTGCTAGTGTAAGACCATGTTTGGGACATGGCATCGGCATTGAGACTAGAGCTAGTGTAAGACCATGTCTGGGACATGGCATCGGCCTCGACATGTGAGCCAGTGTAAGACCATGTTTGGGATATGGCATCAGCATCGTACCCTCTTGTGTGAGGCTTGACGGGTATCTTTTGGTATTCCAACTGGTTTAACGGGTAATTTAAAGCTTGTGTCAAAAGTGAGAAATGTTACGACTATGTTGTAAGTGATACAGGTTCCTACACGAGATTCATGAGAAATGAACTCGATTTATGTTGTATGATTAGTAAGGATGAAAATGAGAAAGTTATGCTTTAAATCAATTGAAAATGTTGTGCTGGTTTATAATATGCTATGTGATTAAAGAGGCATGGTTGATGTTGTTACTTATTTACATGCAACTTACTAAGCTTTATGCTTACTCCCTTTCCTTTCCATTTTCTTATAGTATCGCTAAGCTAGCTCGGGGATCAAAGGACGTCGGAGGCTTGATCACACTATCAATCTGAACATTTGATATTGTTAGATTTATCATTTTGAGTATGGCATGTATAGGGACTTGGTCTTTTGTCAAGTGTCATATTGTTTTGGCCAAATGTGTTGGCTTGTCTTGAAGATTGATTCATTTTGTAAAAGGCCATGGATGATGGCTAATACTTGATATTGATATTTGTAAATGATGATGTTTTTCATGAATGTGCAATTTGCATGGTGAAGTAAGTGATAAGTTTTGCATGTGAATGGAGTGTAGTGGTCTTGATGTGTGTATGTCTTGGTTGTGGCTTATGTTGGTGCAAGTATGGGTGGCAAAAAGGGCTTGGTAAATAGCCTTGTTTTTGTCCACACGGGTAGACACACGGAGGTGTGTCTAGGCCGTGTCTGACACACGCTTTGCCCCGTGGGCGTGTAGTCTGGCCGTGTGTCCCCTGCACCTTAATTTGGTAAAATAGAATGCTCAGTAGTAACCACACGGACTGAGCCACGGCCGTGTGTCTCAACCGTGTGGAAGACACGGCCATAGGACATGGGCATGTGCCTTGGCCGTGTGAAGTCTGCACCTTAAATGCGAAATTAAATTCACCACATGGCCTAGCACCCGGGCGTGTGCCTTGGTAGTGTGACCCTAAAATGTTTCTGACGTCAGAAACAGAATGTCAAGGTTTTAACACACGGGCTGAGACACGGGCGTGTCATGGCCGTGTGATGGACACGGGCCATAGACACGGGTGTGTGGCAGGCCGTGTGACATTCTGAATTCTCGCGAAGCACAAGTCAGTCTCGCGAATGGGCTAAGGACATGGCCATGCCAGCCACACGCCCGTGCCCCAAGCTCGAGGGCGTGTGCCCCTATTTTCAGTGAAAATTTCTAAAGTTTTCTAAGGTTCCCGGTTTAGTCCTGAACCCCTTTTAATGTATGTTTTGGGCCTCGTAGGCTCATAATAAGGACTTTAAGATGAAGATTGAAAAGTTTTAAATTGGAACGAACTTTTATGACCCGAAAATGTGTATTAGTATGTGTTTAAGTTAAGTAACGCCTCGTACCCTATTCCGGCCTCAAACACCGGTAAGGGGTGTTACAAAATCACTCCCAGATTTATGAGTTGACTGTAAAACTTGGGGAGATTCGTCAAGGAGAGGATAACGTCACCAAGTATTTCAATTCATTGAAAATATTATAGCAAGATTTGGATCTGTTTAATGATTATGAATGGGAAGTTTTTAGATGACTGCAAGAACTATAAAAAGATGGCAGAAGACTATCGCTTTTACAAATTTCTTATTGGGTTAAATGTTGAATTTGATTAAGTAAGGGGGAATTATAGGTCGATATCCTCTACCTCCCATTGGTGAAGTGTTTGCAGAAGTAAAAAGAGAGGAAAGTCGCAGGAATGTGATGTTTGGAAAAAGAGAGACTGTTGTTGTAACAACCCATTTTTAGAGAAATCGAAACAGTGGTTTCGAGACCACAAATCCGATTCCAGAAATAAAATTTATTTTAATATTATTTTATGGTCTATAATATGATAATAATGTTGTGTGAAAATTTCGTAAAGAAATTTTATCGATTACATGCTTAAATCGATAAAGGACCAAATTGCACAAGGTGCAAAAGTTGAGTTCTAATAGCTAAAGGGATTAAATAGCTATAGAAATTTAAATTGGAGGTCCTTATATGGTAATTAGACCATTTAAAATGTTTATTTGTTAAGGATGATTATTCATCCATGGAAAATAAAATTAAGGAAAAGGACAAAATTGGAAAGATGAAAAAACAAAGATGATAATAATAATAAAAAGAAAATATCATCATTTATCATCATCTTCCCCAAATAAAAGTATGGAAACCCTAGCTATGGAGATGGAAGAAAGAGAAAACTTATTTGGCCAAATTAGGTAAGTATTCAAACCCCGTTTTTAGTAATTTTTATATTTTTGAGATCGGGGTAACTTAATTTATTTATTTTGGGGATTAATTTGAAAATACATCAAAGTATAGAATTTTTACCATGGATGAATATACTGAAATTATGAAATTTATGGTAGAAAATGAAAGGTTGTTGATAGATAAACAACTTTTACATAGTGAATTTTGATGAAAACTTGATTTAGGGACTAAATTGTAAAAATGAGAAATCCATGGAAAAATTATGATTTTTATGAAATATATGGGCTCTAAATATTACATGAAAAATTTTGTTAGGCTCAGAACAAGATTTAAATTGCATGAATTTTATTTTCCGAGTCTAGGGACGAAATCGTCATTTATTAAAAGTTTAGAGGCAAAATGGTAATTTTTCCTAAAGTATAAATCGGACTAAATTGAGTATGAATTACATTAAATTGATGTTAAATTTACTCGTATAGATCCAGATAAATAGAATATGGAGTTAGAACGAGGAAAGGAGAAAATGTCGGATTAGTAGACTTTATGTACACGAACACTTATTGAGGTAGGTTCGTATAACTAAATTGTATATGTTTATATGCTTGAATTGAATGTTGTGTATGTAAATTGTATAAATGCCATAAATATGTGAAATGATCACATATTCGTTAAAGCCCGATAAATGAAAGTGCCAGAAATAAATGATAATACCCGATAAGTGATAAATGATAAAAATGTTATTTTTATGCTTGAGTTAAATGTGAACATATGAATTGCTTAAATACATAAATATATATGAGATTGATCACATACCCGATAATTGCCTGATAAATGTCAAATTCTGTTTGAATAAATGAAAAAAATCGATGGATAAAGGTGATTTCCCAAAATGAATAAGGTCCTGCATTTGTTGCAGAATGGATTTAGCTCGGACGAGTAATCCTATTGACCTCATTATCAAAAGGATTTAGCCCAGATGGGTAATCCTGATATGAGCCTCTCGAGCATTTGTTGCAATTAGGATTTAGCCTGGACTGGTAATCCTAATTGAGCCTTTGAGCATATGTTAAAGTCTGGATTTAGCCTGGACTGGTAATCCAGATTAAGCTCTTTAGATTATTTGTCACAGAAAGGATTTAGCCTGGACTGGTAATCCTGACAAAACGCTTAGAGTATATGTTACAGACATGATTTAGCCTAGACTGGTAATCCTGCTGTATAATATGTGGCTCGAGAGTATGCTTTCTGAATAAGTTCCCTAATGGGTACTCCTGAACATGAATTGACGGATTTATTGATTTGTACACTTTATGTGTACTTCCTGAGTATCCATCGATATTTTCAATAATTCAAAGGGTAAAATTCTGACATGAAAAGAAATGGGTTTTTACATGTATCTGCCTGAAGCACATGAAAATGAGGTTATATGAAATATGGAAGTATGAAATTAGGATATATGAACATAGAAATTTGTCTGATGAATACATTCATATATGAGAATAGATTTGTATATCTTGAGTATATTATCTGTGTGATTACCAATATTTCAGTTGAATAATGAGCAAAGTTCTGACATGAAATATATTAAAACTCGAGATGAATTATTATAGAATGTACCTGAAAAATATGGAAATAATTTGTATATATATTATATGAATACATGATGTGGAAAACATATGTGTATGAGAATTTGAATATATTGTTGAGCCAAAATATATGTTTCTTGATGTCTATATGAAATAAGTTACTAACAAGGTTGATGAGATTATGTGTTAGGGCTTGGGATCGAATGGTTGATCGTGATTTACATGTTTATCTTTAAATGATTAGCTGGTAAGTTAATTACCAAATTATACGGACTTACTAAGCATTATATGCTTACTCTGTTTTATTTTTTCATGTTCTATAGTAAATCGGAAGCTCGCTGGATTGGAAGCTTGACAGAGATCACTCACACTATCCATCGACTCAATTTGATATATAAGGTAAAACACTTGTGGTTATAATGGCATGTATAGTTTAAATTGGCCAAGGAATGGCATGTAAATATTTGTTAATGACTAGCTATTGGAATGGCTAGTTATGAACATGTTTTGGTGTTTATGTATAAAAGACTATATCATGGTATATGTTTGAAAATGATTGATTAATAGAAATCTCAATGAGATATGTATGAAAATGTGGTTGGTGAATGTGATAAATTGTGTATAAGTGTTGCTGTAGGTCAAGGAAAAAAGGGGTGAAAAATAAAGCTAGGAAATGGCTTTATTGTGTCCACACGGGTAGACGCACGGGCATGTGTCTTGACCGTGTGAGACACATGGCTTAGCACATGGGCGTGTGGTCTGGCCTTGTGTCCCCTGCATCTTAAATTTTAGAAACAGAATGCTCAGAATAGAGCACACGGGCAGAGACACGGGCGTATGTCTCAGTCGTGTGGGTAACACGGCCTAGCACACGGGCGTGTGACTTGACCGTGTGATGCAAATCAGAGAGTTACACGGGGCAGGACACGACTTGATGTACGGGCGTGTCATAGGGTCACACGAACGTGTCTCTTGGTCACACGGGTGTGTGAGCCCTGCATCTAGGAAAATTTTTGAAATTTCATGAAAAATTTTCTGGGATCTCGATTAAGTCCCGATTTGATTGTAATGTTTATATTGGGCCTCAAGGGCCCATTCAAGGGAAAATATGATTAGTATCAGACATAAATAGTAATGATGTGAAATATTTGTAATATTTTTGTAAATTCTGGTAATGCTCCGTAACCCTATTCCGGTGACGGATATGGGTTAGGGGTGTTACAGTTGTACCACTTGAGAGTTCAACCCTAATGATTTCTGATGCCAATAAAGTCCAGCTGAGGCAGCAAGGACATAAGTCTCAAGTGTGGTGTGATTTCTACAAAAAAACCACATCATATTCGGGAAACCTGTTGGAAAATTCAGGGTAAACCAACAAATTAGAAGAGTAAAAGATCCAGCGATAAGCCTAATAATGCTTTTCCTCTACAAATGAAGCTCAGATAGATCGTTCAATAAAGAGCAACTTGATCAACTTCTAAAACTGCTAAAATCCAATTCCTCATATGGTATTCGTAGTGGTTCTCTTGCTCAAACAGGTAGCAACTTTAATGCTCTATCTTGTAGTCAAAATTCTTTACCATTGATCATTGATTCAGTAGCTTCAGGTCACATGACCTCTCTATAAACTTGTTTGATACCTGTTCCCCCTGTTCTATGAAAGAAAAACTTTAGGTTGCAGACGGTAATGTTTTGTCAATAGTAGGAAAAGGATATACATCTTGAATATGTTTTGCATGTTCCAAATTATTCCTGTAACCTATTATCAGTCAGCAAATTAATTAAAAATTCTAATTGTTGTGTTGTTTTCTTTGATTCTAATTGTGAATTGGGACCGAAACTCGGGGAGGATGTTTGGAAATAATAGGATGATCGACAACCTCTATTATTTTGATGATAATTTTTCTACAAATAAAATAGCCTCAAGGCTTGAGTAGTATTAGTTCAAGTTCTGTTCATGACCAAATTATGCTTTGGCATCATAGATTAAGACATCCTAGTTTTTCCTATCTAAAAATTTAAATTGTTTCTAGATTTTTTTAAAAATTTAAATTGTTCTTCTTTTCAATGTGAGAGTTGTGTTTTATCTAAAATTCATCATGTAACTTATCTTACAAGACCCTATTGTGCATCAAAATCGTTTTACCTAATTCATAGTGATGTGTGGGGACCTTCCAAAGTTACCACCATGTTTGGAAAAATATGATTTATAACTTTTATTAATGATCATAATTGTCTATGTTAGGTCAAATTGATGCATGAAAAAAATAAGAAGTAAAAAATGTGCTTCAAGAATTTTGTAAAATGGTTGAAAGGTCTAAAATCAGCATCCTTTGTTTTGATAATGGAATTGAATATTTCAGTGATCTTTTGGGAAATTTTTTAAAAGAAATTTTTTTTTACATCAATCTACTTGTCGTGATACTCCTCAATAGAATGAAATTTTAGAAAGGAAAAATAAACATTTACTTAAAGTGGCTAATACCATTATGTTTTCTATGCAAGTTCCAAACTATTTGTGGGGAGAAGCTAGTTTGATAGCATCATATCTTATAAATAGGCTTCCTACTCGTGTTCTGAAATATGTCACACTTGTAGATCATTTTAAAAGGGTTTTCCTTGAGTGTAGAATTTATTTAGATTTGCCATAAAAGATTTTTGGGTGTATTGTTTTTGTTCACATACCTAACGAGTTTCATTCTAAATTTGATCCGAGAGTGGAAAAATGTGCCTTCATTAGGTATGCTCCGAACAAGAATGGTTATAAGTGTTACAACCTAGTAACTATTTTTTTTTGTAAGCATGAATGTCACATTTTTTGAAAACCAGCCTTATTTTCCTACAAAATTTTTTCAGGGGCAACAAGGAAGAGAAGTAAAAAAAATTTTGGGAAAATTCTACACTCCTGCCAAATCCTGTTTTTAATGATTTATCATCATCTCTAGAAAATGTTACTCAAGATGTTAGGCAAAAGGAACATCCTAATCTGTTACATGAGTCACGAACATGGGGAGAAATACCACAAAAGGAAAAAATCAATCTTGAACCTGAGCCCTTGGTTTATTCACGGAAAAGACTCAAAAAAAGGTAATGAGTTGCAGATCACTCTACCAAAAAACCATTCAAAATCCTTGGGGGAAAGTTATACACGTGATTTTGGTAATTTCAATCCTATTTTGACTTCTCCACCTTTTTGTTTTTCTATCTCTAATTCTGATATATCTCTTTCCAACAAACCTTGTGATCTTGACATCCTTATAACCCTTAGAAAGGGAACTCGAACATGTACCCAACATCCTATTAGTAAAATTTATCCTACCATAGCTTTCAACTCGCCATAGAGCATTTTTTAACAATTTGTCTAACATATTTGTTCCAAGAACTATCCAGGAGGCTTTAGGTGATCTGAATTGGAAGTTAGCAGTTATGGAGGAAATGAATGCTTTGAAGAAGAAAAGTACTTGGGAGATTGACCCCCTTCATCTCCCCTTCACGAGAGAGGAAGACATCGATGACTAAAGAAAAGTAAATGATCGAATAAAAAACTAAGTGTGGTACCTGCAAGTGTGACAGGTCAGTTGTAATATATTTGTACAATGGGGTACAAGAGTACTCTGAGGATCGAACCCAAGAGAGTTGGAGATCATCAGTAATGTGTGGCGGTGGTGGCGCAAAAGGTGGCTCCTCATGTTGTGGAGGGACATCATCAGTAATGTCCTCTGGGTCGTCCTGATCAGTGGCTCGCGATAACCAGTACTGAGGAGGGTCAAACCCACAGCGACGCTCAATCATCCTTATATGAAGCATCGTCTGGATGCCCTATGGGGACATCTTCCTGATAAGTGTGAGTGAGGAGGACTGGGCTACGGTGTTGAGGAGGCCAAAGTGGCGAGCCAGGCGTATCACGTAGGGGCCAATGGAGAGGATTCCTCTCCTATGTCGCTCCGTCTGATGCTGAATGGCGAAGGCGATGAAGTAGGCTAAGTCAAACACGTGCCCATGCGCCTTGCTCCATAAGAAGTTGGTGTCGTGAGTGTTGACGATGCCGGTGCTCTCTCGCCTACCCGTCAAAGTATGAGCCAGGATGGCGTGTAAGTACCTCAAGGATGGTACGAGAGCTGACGCCTTGGAGCGGCCGGGGTCGTAAGTAGCCGAGTTGGGGACTAAGTCTCTCTAACAGGACAAAAGAGAGTAGTGGATGTCTGCCATGAATTCCTCGGTGTAAAGTCCCAAAGCGACCCCAAACTCTGGGATGCTCATCTCTCGTACGAGGCCTCCAAGACGGAACTGGACAGTACCTGGGTCGTTAAAATTTGACATCACCCCAAACTAGACAGTACTTGGGACACGCCCGTGCACCCCTAAAACATGCCCGTGTCTTTCACCCGTGGTGGATACTAGCAAATTACACACGGCTTGGACACGCCCGTGGCCCCAAACCGTGTCTAAAACCCCAGCATTCTGCCAATGCCCCACGGCCAAGGCACACTGACTACCTTAACACAGCCTAGAGTCTAGACACACGCCCGTGTCGCTAGTCCGTGGTCTATTCTTACTAAAGATACAAAGGTGCAGGGTGCACACGGCCTAGACACACGCCCGTGTGTCCATCCGTGTGGGCACTTATAGGCTATTTACCTAGCCAATTGCCACCCTGAAATCAAGACCAAACTCATGCTCAATTCAGCAACTCAAGTATTACATCTAACATGAACAAGGATGCATACTTCATTGATAGATTAAAACATACATACTTAATCATTCATGACTCATCTCTTTGGCCATATACAAAAATAATACTAAGCTTGATAGCCAACACTTTGGCTAGTTTTAAAACATAACTCAAAATGAAATGTTTCCTATACATGCCATACTTAATATAAACAACTTGGCTATACCAAAATAGCGATTGATAGTGTGCTCCGAGCTCCGGTGACGATGATCCACGAGATTAGTTAGGCGGGACTACATGGAAAGAAAGAATAAAGGACGTAAGCATTTAGCTTAGTAAGTTTGCATGTAATTCTCATAGCAATATATTTTATTAACATTAATCATTCATCATAAACAATGGCATTATGAATCTCAAGTATTCAAACTTACTTACTCTTACTGATTCTTACATATCTCACGGTACTTACTATTCTCATGCTCATCGGTAAAACAATATACTGTATCACTTGATCACATAGATCAATATACTTTACTATGATAAGTATAATCTCAACTTCATCATTCATATTATAAATAATACTCTTAACTAGCATAGCTTGATAATAACTTTACTTACTTAACTTTCTTACTATATCGTTTGAGCTTTACTCTCTTGCCCGATGAATTTCTATGAATAACCGAGGATACCGAATCTCATCCCACATAACTCGATGCCAAAGCCATATCCTCGATATCGTCTTACATGGGATCTCTCATCTTGGTATTGATGCCATGTCTTGACGTGGACTTACTCAAAGTCTTCCTTGTGTGTTCCTTGGGAACTTACCATTGCCATGTCTTGACATGGTCTTACTTGGTATCTTTACTCATGAACTGGTCAATGCCGAGCCTTGGCTTGACTTACATGAAATCTTTCTTGTTACTCACCAATGCCATGCCTTGGCTTGGACTTACATGGAATCTCTTCCTCATGATAGCTTTTCAATGCCAAGACTTGTCTTGGACTTACATGACATCTTTGCTTGGAGACTCACCAATGCCATGCCTTGGCTTGGGCTTACATGGGTCTTCATCTCAAAATAACTCTTCAATGCCAAGACTTGTCTTGGACTTACATGATAACTTGCTTGATTGCCGATGCCATGCCTTGGCTTGGTCTTATACGGACTTTCTTATCTCGTGTGGTAGATCGAGTATCCTAAGTAATTCAACTTCAATCGGGACATTCTCATGCTTAATCTCATTAATTTCTTTATTTAACTTAGCAATAAGCATTTCTATGGTAACTATGTACATTATACTAAGCAATTCAATGCTAATAATCATAAAGCTTAGAAATCATACAAACTTACCTCAATATACAAAATGTATGTAGATATGCAATTTAGTCCTCGACTTTGTTCTTGCCTCGGTTTCGATCTGGGCTTTGTTTTTCTTGATCTATAATAATAATTAGATCATTTAATACTCACATTGACTAAATTTACTCTTAACTCATACTTTGGCAAAATTACTATTTTGCCCCTAAACTTTCTCTTATTTGCACTTTTTCCCCTAGGCTCGTAAAATAATTCTCATTCAACTTTCTTAAACATCATGTTTAGCTGATTCATTTTATCTAGTAGAAAAATCATTATTTCTCACTATTTCTAATAGGTATGACCAATTTCATAACTATTACAAATTAGTCCATACTATCATTTTTCATGAAATTCACTAAGGAAAAGATGTTTATCTAACATCAAACTCCCATAATCTTCCATAAAATATCAATTTTCATGCATGATACACATGGGTAGATTTTTGAACATGCTTCTTAGCTCATCTTTTAGCTAAAAATAGCTAATTCATAATACGAGGACTCCAAAAATACGAAGAATATTAAAAACGGGGCTAGGATGACTTACTTGCAAGCTTCAAAAATTTGAAGAACCCTAGCTATGGAGTCTCCCAATTTTCGGCACAAGGAAGAAGATGAATGAAATTTTTATCATCTTTTTCCCATTTTAATCATTTAATTGGTAAATGACCAAAATGCCCTTCTCTTTAAAAATTTACAATTTACTAACTCATGCCCATTTTTGTCCAAAACTTATAATTTGGGAAAATTGCTATTTAAGGACTTCTAATTAATATTCTAAAGTTATTTTATACAAAAAGCTTCTAGAAACTCATATTTTACAACTTTTGCAATTTAGTCCTATTTGGTCATTCCATGTCAATTTCATAAAATTTCTACATGGAACTTTAATACTATCATGCAAACATGTCATAAACATTAAGAACTCAATTTACTAACTCAGATTTGTGGTCTCGCACCACTATTCCGACTAGGCCCTGAATCGAGTTGTTACAATTCTCCCCCTCTTAGGAATTTTCGTCCTCGAAAATCTTACCAGCAAACAGTTTGGGTCTTTGGTTTCTCATGCTCTCTTCTGGGTTCCACGGAGGTTTTTTCTATTCATGGCTTTTGCCACAATACTTTTACCAGGGCAATACTTTTATTCCTTAGCTGCTTGACTTCCCGAGCTAAAATCTTAACTGGTTCTTCACCATAATTCATGTCGGGATGAATCTCTATCTCTGACGGGGTAATTACATGTGAAAGATCTAATCGGTAGCGTCACAACATGGACACGTGAAACACATCGTGAATCTTTTCTAACTCTGATGGCAAAGCCAATCGATAAGCTACCGGCCCAACTTTCTCAGTAATCTCATACGGTCCAATAAAACGTGGACTCAACTTCCCTCTCCGGCCAAATCTGAGAACTTTTCTCCATGGTGACACTTTCAAGAAAACTTTATCTCTGACTTGATACTCTATCTCTTTTCTCTTTAAGTCCGAATAGGACTTCTGTCTATCTGATGCAGCTTTTAAACATTCTCGTATCACTTTCACTTTCTCTTCAGCTTCTCTAACCAAATCAACCCCGTGAATTTGGTTTTCCTTTAGTTCAGTCCAATATAGAGGCGTTCTGCACTTACGCCCATATAAAGTCTCATAAGGCGCCATCTTTAAACTCGACTGAAAACTATTATTGTAGGCAAATTCTACCAATGGGAGAAACTTTTCCCAACTGCCTCGGAGTTCGAGAATACAACATCTGAGCATATCCTCGAGTACTTGAATTAACCTCTCTGACTGACCATCAGTTTGAGGATGAAAAGCGGTACTAAAGTTCAACTTTGTACCCAAGGCCTCTTGTAACTTCTTCCAAAATCTGGATGTAAACCTCAGATCTCTATCCGAGATGATTGACAACGGAACACCGTGAAGCCTTACTATTTCTGAAACGTACAAGTTTGCCAACTTGTCTAGTGAGTAATCAACTCGTACAGGTATAAAATAGGCTGACTTCGTAAGTCTATCAACCACGATCCATACAGCATCTTTCGTGCTCGGAGACAACGGTAAACCCGTTACAAAATCCATAGTAATACGGTCCCATTTCCACTCCGGAACCAAAATGGGTTAAAGCAAACCCAAAGGTACTTGGTGTTCAGCCTTTACTTGCTGACAAATCAAGCATTTGGAAACAAACTCTAAAATATCTTTCTTTATTCTCGGCCACCAATACTGTTGCTTTAAGTCATTACACATTTTGGTACTACCCAGATGTACAGATAAGCATCCTTTATGTGCTTTATGCAAAATTCTCTGAATAAGCTCGTCCTTTCTTGGTTCACAAATTCTATCTTTGAACATCAGACCTCCATTGGGACTAATTCGAAAATCAGACTCAACATCTGTCTCGCACTGAGCTCTCTTGACTTGCAATTCATTATCTTCTTTCTGAGCCTCAAAAATCTCTTGGAGGAATACTGGTCTAGCTTTCAACTCAGCTAGAATAGAACCATCATCGAATAAAGTCATCCGTGAATTCATTGCCCTTAATACAAATAGGGACTTTCTACTCAAAGCGTCGGCGACCACATTCGCCTTCCCGAGATGGTAGTCAATGACCAATTCATAGTCTTTTATCAATTCTAACCATCTCCGCTGCCTTAAATTCAACTCTTTCTGCGTCATTAAGTACTTCAAACTTTTGTGACCGGTGAAGATCCGACATCTCTCACCATATAGGTGGTGTCTCCATATCTTCAAATATCTTACTCATGATGGCCTCGGTGGACACGCATTCTTGAGCGTATTTGCTAAGCCGTACAAACTCACGCTCATAATCAGTCACAGACATCTTGCCTTGCTTTAACTCTAGAAATTCCTTTCTTTTCTGGTCCACGAACCTTTGACTGATATACTTTTTCTTAAACTCTTCTTGGAAAAATTCCTATGTGATCTTTTCCCTCGGTACCACCGACACAAGGGTGTTCCACCATTGGTAAGCAGAATCT
Source organism: Gossypium sturtianum (assembly GCA_025698515.1). Classification (NCBI taxonomy): domain Eukaryota; kingdom Viridiplantae; phylum Streptophyta; class Magnoliopsida; order Malvales; family Malvaceae; genus Gossypium; species Gossypium sturtianum. Next base: position 44,071,369 of record CM046953.1, on the reverse strand, counting down.
CTTAAAACAGAGACTACACACTTCATGCATTCCTCAGGTGTGCATGAAAACTCATTAAATATCCTGATAGTATTTTTTATCCAGAACTCAGTCTTTTCCGGACCATCATCTTTTCTCGCCCGGAATTCTTCTGCCCCATGTTTCCTAATCCTATCAACCGGAGGTTTTTCTCCTCTTACCACCTCTACTACTTGAGGGGCTACTGGGGTAGGTTGAGGAATAGGTGGGGGTGGAGGGGGTTGTGCATTCGGGTTTGTACGAACGAACTCCGTATACCAGGTATTCATCATATGGAGGAAGGCTTCTCTAGCCTCTTCTCCTCCTCCTTGACTCACCGTAGTGGGTCTATTCTCGTTCTCGTTCGGTCTGTCCCTTGGCGGGGCCGCGCGCGTTACTTTCTACGTCATCCTCCACAGCTCTATCGGGATCCATTTACTAAATGTATAAACATAATTTAAGTCGTCAGGAGTCGTCACACTATCATTATAAAAACATTCCTACGTATGGCATGTATAGCTAGACTCGTGCTCGTGCTACGTTAGTCCTAGAACCGACTAAATCGTAGCTCTGATACCACTAAATGTAACACCCCATACCCGAGTCCGAGACTAAGACTGGATACGAGACATTACCATGCTTGAACTCACTTAAACATGTACTTACGAGCTATAAAATTTCATTCCAAATTTAAAACTTCTCTTTCTTAGTCAAATCAGACATTTCATGGGCCTATGAGGCCTCAGACTTACGTTCCGAAACTTTTGGAACTCATCTGGAAACTTTCTCTCGAGCAGGGGTCACACGTCCGTGTAACTTGGGACACGCCCGTGCGTCCTTAAAACATGCCCGTGTCTTTCACTCGTGGTGGGTACTGGCAAATTACACACGGCCTGGACACGCCCGTGGCCCCAAACCGTGTCTAAAACCCCATCATTCTGCCAATGCCCCACGGCCAAGGCATACTGACTACCTTAACACGGCCTAGAGTCTAGACACACGCCCGTGTGACTAGTCCGTGGTCTATTCTGACTTAAGATACAAAGGTGCAGGGTGCACATGGCCTAGACACACGCCCGTGTGTCCATCCGTGTGGGCACTTATAGGCTATTTACCAAGCCAATTGCCACCCTGAAATCAAGACTGTAACATCCCAAAATTTGAGTATCAATTGTGTTGGCTCGGGTATGAATTTTGTGTGTTAGCATAGTCTTATGAAGGCTTGATTTTATTTAGGAAGTTAGAATAATTTTTAGTATGGTTTATTTAATGAAGTGGATTAAGTGAGCTTAGCACTTAAGTTAATTTAAGTGTTAATTAAGCACATGAGGAGTTAGTGGCATAGTGGATAAGGAGCTTGGATAGTTGCTTGAGGTTAGAGGTTCGAGTAGCATGTTTAGCTTTTTCAGGACTTTATTTTTGAATCCTAGCATTTATGGACGGTCAACCTATGTTTATGATAGGTTGGACTTTCATCTTTTGGTAAGTTGAATGTTAGTTTAAGGAAAGCATGAAATTGGGGATAAGAATCTTAAAGTTATGGAAGGTTGGGGAGACATAGGGCTTGGTTTTAGGAGGATGTTTTGGAAAGTATTCCTAGGCCTTTAGAGCATGTATGTGGACGGCATGTAAGGCTAGGGGGGTGGCCGAATTTTGATAGGTAGCTTGGGGGGAATAGTTGGCCAATTTTTCTTTTGTGCATCTTTTTACATTTTTTTTCCTCTCCAAAAACTCTCACCTTTGGCCAAATGTCTATGGTACTTTTGGTGCAAAATTGCTTTTGGTTTTAGCCTCATTTTGTTTGAAACAAATACCACTTTCTTTCTTTCATTTGTTCTTTTGAACCAAAACTACATTTTTGTATTTTGTGCATTTTCTTCTTTGGTAAAATAGGTGTTGACCGAATCTCATTTCTCCCATCCTTTTTTTTTTCTTCTTTTGATATTTGCTCAACCACATTCCCTTTCTCTTTCTTTTTGGCCGAACCTTCTCTTCCCTATCTTTACTTGATTTTTCTTCCATTGTTTACTAAAACCGAATTCTCTCTCTCATTTTATCTTCTCTTCTACTTTCGTATTTCATATCCTATTAGACTCAAATCAATTGTTTTTTTTTCTCATAACCAAATAGCCGAATCTTCTACTTCCTTTTAGTTTTAGTTTGGCCGAATATTCAAGGGTAGACTCTCTTTGGTTTCTTCAATCGATTTTGGTTAATAAGTAAGTATTCTTGGCCGATTTTCCTATTATTTCTTTTCTCCTCTCTATGTTATTTTCTTGTGGACAAGGGCCGAACCTATGGGCATTTGTTGCAAGGTTTTAACCATTTTAGGAATCGATTTCTTTTAGGCTCCTCGGGACGTTGGAAGCAATCAATCTAAGCCTCGTATCTTTATCGATCGTTTTGGGTAAGCCTTTAGGTAAGATTGGTATTTCGAAGGATAACTCTTTGGGATTTTGATGTTGGCCGAATGGCCTTTGTTCATAATCTTAGTATTGACCGATTGTAGGACAAGGTGATCTAGTGCGGTAGATCAGATTTTTCGAAGTTAGTTCTTGCGTTGGTGAAAGGTGTGTACCTTACACACTTTATAACTCGGTTTTGTATATGTACTTATAATATTATTAATTTACTGATCATATTAACAAAGTGGGAAATACGATGAGATCTTGATATGATACCATGATGGTATGAATGAGGATTCGGGTAAGTCCGTTTCTATATGTGTTGTTGATATATGTGGATTGAAACCATGATCTACGATTTATGATATTTTCATTATGTGATTTATATCAAAGTATATTGACATGATTTGTCTATCTATTGCATTGGTATGGGCAACATGAGAGGAGGGGGAAGATTGATATTCGTGTCTTCGGACACCAGAGGTTTGGCACCTCCAGTGATTTGGTATCACATTTGTGTCTTTGGGACACCCAGAGGTTTGGCACCTCATAGCGACTCGTCCCTGTGGTTAACACCACCGTGGGTTGGCCCCACTTTTGAGATATGGGATCGTCGCCAGTGATTTGGTATCACACGCGTGGGTTGGCCCCACAGATGGATGGATTATTAGTGACTTTGAGTCACCAAAGTGATTTGGTATCACATTCGTGTCTTCGGACACCAGAGGTTTGGCACCTCATAGCGTCTCGTCCCTGTGGTTAACACCACCGTGGGTTGGCCCCACTTTTGAGATATGGGATCGTCGCGGTGATTTGGTATCACACGTGGGTTGGCCCCACACTTGATTATTCGTGACTTTGGTCACCAAAGATTTGGTATCACATTTGTGTCTTCGGACACCGGTGGGTTTGGCACCACCAGTGGTTTGGTACCACACGGGTAGAAAAAGAGAGTTACGAATGGCTAGGTTGGGTGATCATATATATACATTGCTTGGTTATAATTTGTGTAAGTATGTGGCATTTACCGGGAGAGGGAATATGCACTTTGAGTCTTGGTGACTCACCTTCTCCCTTATCTTTTCAGTGATTCGTGAGATCGCGGATGTGGAGCCTGATGAACTCGAGGAGGCCATGCAATAAAATTTGATTTTACAAGAACTTCCATTTGGGTACCTTATTATATTTTAATTTGGGTTTTCATATTTTATGGATTTGTAATAAGGCCTCTTTAATTATGGTTTTGGATTATTTATATGCTTTGGGATTTATTCTAAACATGTTTAAGTATGTCACTTGATTAATTTAATAATTGAGCTAAAGTTTTCTAAACTATAAAAACGCTATGGTATTTTATCTTACCATCAGGTAAACTAAATTGTTGATAATAAAATTATAAATTAAGTGTTTTCTACAACTTAAGTGATTTCCAAAATTTTAAGTTTCTTCATTCAAATGCAAACGGTTTCAAAGTGTTAATTCGAGTTTTCTTAAAATGAAACAAATGTTTTCTAACCTATGATTTATCCACTTAGTTTAAAAGTTTTATTTATGGAATTTCAAAGTAAATTTCCAGTTTTTAACTTATTAAACATCTGATTTCTACAAATATAGAATTACAAAGAATTTTTCACTAAAATTTAATCGCTAACTCGTTTTTCCACAAAACGTTTTCCCCTGTGACATACCAAATTCGGTCGTGGCATATTGACCGGGTTTGGGGTGTTACAAAGACCAAACTCATGCTCAATTCAGCAACTCAAGTATTACATCTAACATGAACAAGGATGCATACTTCATTGATAGATTAAAACATACATACTTAATCATTCATGACTCATCTCTTTGGCCATATACAAAAATAATACTAAGCTTGATAGCCAACACTTTGGCTAGTTTTAAAACATAACTCAAAATGAAATGTTTCCTATACATGCCATACTTAATATAAACAACTTGGCTATACCAAAATAGCGATTGATAGTGTGCTCCGAGCTCCGGTGACGATGATCCACGAGATTAGCTAGGCGGGACTACATGGAAAGAAAGAATAAAGGACGTAAGCATTTAGCTTAGTAAGTTTGCATGTAATTATCATAGCAATATATTTGCTTAACATTAACCATTCATCATAAACAATGGCAATATGAATCTCAAGTATTCAGACTTACTTACTCTTACTGATTCTTACATATCTCACGGTACTTACTATTCTCATACTCGTACGGTAAACAATATACCTGTATCACTTGATCACATAGATCAGTATACTTTACTATGATAAGTATAATCTCAACTTCATCATTCATATCATAAATAATACTCCTAACTACAATAGCTTGATAATAACTTTACTTACTTAACTTTCTTACCATATCGTTTGAGCTTTACTCTCTTGCCTGATGAATTTCTATGAATAACCGAGGATACTGAATCTCATCCCACATAACTCGATGCCAAAGCCATATCCTCGATATGGTCTTACATGGGATCTCTCACCATGGTATTGATGCCATGTCTTGACGTGGACTTACTCAAAGTCTTCCTTGTGTGTTCCCTTTGGAACTTACCATTGCCATGTCTTGACATGGTCTTACTTGGTATCTTTACTCATGAACTGGTCAATGCCGAGCCTTGGCTTGGACTTACATGAAATCTTTCTTGTTACTCACCAATGCCATGCCTTGGCTTGGACTTACATGGAATCTCTTCCTCATGATAACTTTTCAATGCCAAGACTTGTCTTGGACTTACATGACATCTTTGCTTGGAGACTCACCAATGCCATGCCTTGGCTTGGGCTTACATGGGTCTTCATCTCAAAATAACTCTTCAATTCCAAGACTTGTCTTGGACTTACATGATAACTTTCTTGATTACCGATGCCATGCCTTGGCTTGGTCTTATACGGACTTTCTTATCTCGTGTGGTAGATCGAGTATCCTAAGTAATTCAACTTCAATCGGGACATTCTCATGCTTAATCTCATTAATTTCTTTATTTAACTTAGCAATAAGCATTTCTATGGTAACTAAGCAATTCAATGCTAATAATCATAAACCTTAGAAATCATACAAACTTACCTCAATATACAAAATGTATGTAGATATGCAATTTAGTCCTCGACTTTGTTCTTGCCTCGGTTTCGATTCGGGCTTCATTTTTCTTGATCTATAATAATAATTAGATCATTTAATACTCACATTGACTAAATTGACTCTTAACTCATACTTTGGCAAAATTACTATTTTGCCCCTAAACTTTCTCTTATTTGCACTTTTGCCCCTAGGCTCGTAAAATAATTCTCATTCAACTTTCTTAAACATCATGTTTAGCTGATTCATTTTCTCTACTATAACAATCATCAATTCTCACTATTTCTAATAGGTATGACCAATTTCGTAACTATTACAAATTAGTCCATACTATCATTTTTCATGAAATTCACTAAGGAAAAGATGTTTATCTAACATCAAACTCCCATAATCTTCCATAGAATATCATTTTTCATGCATGATACACATGTGTAGATTTTTGAACATGCTTCTTAGCTCATCTTATAGCTAAAAATAGCTAATTCATAATACGAGGACTTCAAAAATACGAAGAATATTAAAAACGGGGCTGGGATGAATTACTTGCAAGCTTCAAAATTTTGAAGAACCCTAGCTATGGAGTCTCCCAATTTTTGGCACAAGGAAGAAGATGAATGAAATTTTTATCATCTTTTTCCCATTTTAATCATTTAATTGGTAATTGACCAAAATGCCCTTCTCTTTAAAAATTTACAATTTACTAACTCATGTCCATTTTTGTCCAAAACTTATAATTTGGGAAAATTGCTATTTAAGGACTTCTAATTAATACTCTAAAGCTATTTCATGCAAAAAGCTTCTAGAAACTCATATTTTGCAACTTTTGTAATTTAGTCCTATTTGGTCATTCCATGTCAATTTCATAAAATTTCTACATGGAACTTTAATACTATCATGCAAACATGTCATAAACCTTAAGAACTCAATTTACTAACTCAGATTTTTGGTCTCGCACCACTATTCCGACTAGGTCCTGAATCGGGCTATTACATGAGGGGTTCACACCATTGTAAAAGGTTTGAACCTGTAGCCATAATGGTAACCCATGGTGAGGGCATCTTCTCAGTAGATCCTTGTATCTCTCCCATGCATCGTAAAGTGTTTCTAAATCCATCTGCATAAAAGAAGAGATATCATTCCTCAACTTAGCCATTTTAGCCGGAGGAAAATATTTAAGCAAAATTTTTTTGGTCATTTGTTCCCATGTAGTGATTGATCCTCGTGGTAACGAGTTCAACCACTGTTTAGCTTTATTCCTCAACGAGAAGGGAAAAAATCGAAGGCGAATGGAATCATCAAAAACGCCATTAATCTTGAAAGTATCGCAGAATTCCAGAAAATTTACCAAGTGGTTGTTTGGATCCTCATCCTGCAAACCATCAAACTGAACAAACTGTTGAATCATCTGAATAGTGTTAAGTTTCAGTTCAAAATTATTTGTAGCAACAGCAGGTCTAACAATACTTGATTCATTTCCTGTTAAATTAGGCTTAGCATAATCATACATAGTACGAGGAGCAGGATTCTGATTTACTGGTTTTGCAGCGACCACAAGTGGTAGCAGATTATTTTGGGGATCAGCCATCTCCTCGGTATTAGTGATATTATTCTCTTGCTCTTCTTGTATGTATTGTAGGCTTCGCCTTATCTCTCTTCGGTTTCTATGAGTGGTACTTTCTATCTCACTGTTAAAAAGCAAGGGTCCTGACGGGTTCCTTCTAGTCATAAACTAGAGACACCTGCAAGAAACAAAGGAAAAGAAAAATTAGAAAAGTAACTATAAAATAAAAATAAATTGCAATAAAAATGGCTAAAGTAATAAAAAAATTTAGTGTTCCTAATATCTTAGTCCCCGGTAACGGTGCCAAAAACTTTATGTGTCTCTAACTAACTACGATCACAATAAAGGCAAGCGCACCTATCGAACAGTAGTATAGTTATGGTAAGACTGGAAATATCGTATCCACAAGGACCAAGAGTACTAGTAATTACTATCTTTCTATTATCTAGGCTAAGAATTTGAGTGATTTCTTTTTAAACTAAAATTAATTAAAAGCACGACAAAGAATGAATTAGGAAAATACTTTTTAGACAACTTTATGAGATAGGCAATACCCAAGGAAGAATCCACCTAGACTTCACTTATTACTTCTGATTCATACGATTTATTCACTTGACTTAATCCATAAAAATCCCTGAATTATGTTAATATCTCTTTCAAGACTAAAAACAACTGACTCTAGGTTGATTAATTGAAATCTCTTTCTAATTAAAACCCCTATCGTCGCATTAACTCGATCTATGGATTCCCTTATTAGATTTGACTCTAATCCGGCAGATTTTCGTCACCCTATTTCTAGGGTTGCAATCAACTCCGCTTAATTGTGTTGATCTACTCTTAAACAGGGACTTTTGCTCCTCTGAATAAGCACTTTCGACTTGAATCAATAACCTGAATTATCAAAACAAGAATAAGAACTCACAATTAAGAATAAGAACAAGTATTTATCTTATAAATCAAATAGTAATAAGATCAATCTTAGGTTTCATCCCCTCAGGTATTTAAGGGATTTAGTTCATACTGATAGAGGGAAACATCTTAAAATAAGGAAAACAACAAAACATAAGAAAACCCAAAAACTTCAAGAGAAATTGATAGGAGATCTTCAGTCTTGATGGAGATCCTTCTTCCGAGCTTCTCTCGATGGCTGTCTTTGAGTATTTTCTGCCTTCTACTCTGCGTCTCCCCCTTAGGTCATCCCCTAGGGTGTTTATATAGGCTTTGGAACACCTTTCTTGGATCTCGAGTATTCTTTTCTGAGTAGAATTAGACTTGGGTCCGGTAGGGACACGCCCGTGTGACACGCCCGTGTTCGATAGCTTAGGCCGTGCTTGATTCTGCTCACCACACACGGCCATGTGATCTTCAACTTAGGCCGTGCTCGATTCTGCTCGTCACACACGGCTGTGTGATCTTCCCGTGTGCTATAGTCCAGGCCGTGTTGATTTTCGAGGTAAGCCCATTTTGTCCCTTTTTGGCCCGTTTATCGTTCTTTTCGACTCCCTAGGCTCTCTTGAGTGTAAAACATGAAATTCAAGGATTAGGAGCATCGAATTCATCAAATTTAATGAAAATTCATCCAAAAAAAGCCAAGAATGGGGTCAAAATATGTATAAATTGTGGTTTATCAAATATCCCCACACTTAAGCCTTTGCTTGTCCTCAAGCAAAATCCTCAACTCACAATTAAAATTAAACTTCCTTAATCCATAATTATTATCAATAGTGTCTCATCATAATTCACAGATAATTCATACATTGATAATTTAACTAAAAGAGTCCTAATGATTGAAAAAATCCAAGTCACAAATTTTTATAGCACGAAAACATATGTGTTTCCCCTTACCTAAATAATCACCTTTAATTCAATATCGACAAGAATTGACATCCTCACTAAAGATTCACTCAAATCACTCAACGTGTTTAAGGTTCAGATTAAGCACTCAAAAGTCAAACATGAAAAGTTAATCCCATAGGCTTGCATGAAAATCAAATCTCCACCACTATAGAATGAGATGATACACAAATCAAAAGGTCTTAAAAAGGGTTGTAACGGGGTTTGGGTTAAAGGTGTGGATCAAGGCTGAAAAAGAAGGTTAAAATCGAGATTGAATTGATAATTCACCTAACTAGAAAAATAAACTAATACTGAATAATTACATCAATAATAACACGAGCTTCTTCTCAAAATGTGAAATTAACTGCCTAAGCTCAAATAACATAGAACTTATAATGAATATATTTCGAACTCTTTTTTTTTTTAAGAATAAGAAATTAACAACTGAAATAGAGAACATAGTTAGGCAACTGATCAAATCAAATCTCGACAAAAAGGGGTGAATACAATAGGGAAAATTCTTAATGAATCAAAAAGAATGAGTTTTGGGTTAGTATTAAGGGTGTATCAAGGAATGGTTTATTAGGATCAAAGGGTTCACTAGGGGTTAATTATGAAGGTAGGCTTTTTGGGGTAAGTGGGTTAAAACCTAGGTGCCTTTATCATCTCAGTATATCAAATCAAAAGTGGGGTCTCGACATGCATAATCGAAGCAAGTTCTAGAATAACAAATCAATATTGACACACTCATAACCAACAATAAAGTGAGCAAGAAAAAAATATGCTCTAAAAGGCTCAAAATTTCACAAAAATTATGGTTTTTGATGTCAACCTTTCAAATTTCAAACTTCAAAGTAATATTTTAAATTTAGGGAAACAACCTAACAAATTTTTAATTCTGAAAATAGGCTTATCATGCTTGATTCTCTAATGTCTTAAAGTTTAAACCATCACTGCACAATTACCTATGACTTAATCCAAAACACATCAATGAAAGTCATAAGTCAATAGAAGTTTCATTCTAATAGTAATATGAGAACATTACTTAAGAACAAGACATGATTCAGGGATTTTCTGATAATGATATAATAAACCTCCCCACACTTAAGATGTACATTGTCCTCAATGTACAAAGATAGATAATGACAATATATTAAGAAAATCATAAGATAGGGAGAGAAGTGAAACTTCCTGAAATATGGATGAAATCCTTAGGGAGTGAAAATTGTAGAAATAGATCCAATGATAAGCATGATGAACTAGGCAGTGGTTAAGGTGGGGGAGACTACTCCGGTAGTTTGTTCGTTCCTTAATAGCACCTTGAACCTTTTGAAACTGCGGAGTCATAAGTAAAGTTTTAGGGAGATTTATTAATGGACTTTGTTATGGTTACTCGATAATAGACAGCCAGAGATATAAAGAAATCAAAATATACTAATAAAAATTTAAGACAAGAAAGATAAAGAGAAAGAGTTCAAAAATTAAAATAAAAGAAAAAGAAAAAATAAATGGACTCAAAGGTCCTCATCAGCAGATGGATCGCGAGGTGGGGGTGGTGGCGATATGTGAAAATGCTGACAAATCTATTGCAGAGTCGCCTCGATGCCGTCGAATCGTCGAGCGTTGTCATTAAATTGTTGAGTGCAGTACTGCTCGAAATGAGTGAGGCGCTCAGAGATGTCATTCAGTGAAGCAGTCGCATGAACTGGTCAGTGTGGCGATGGTGGCGCAAAAGGTGGCTCCTCATGTTGTGGAGGGACATCATCAGTAATGTCCTCTGGGTCGTCCTGATCAGTGGCTCGCGATTACCAGTACTAAGGAGGGTCAAACCCACAGCGACGCTCAATCATCCTTATATGAAGCATCGTCTGGATGTCCTGTGGGGACATCTTCCCGATAAGTGTGAGCGAGGAGGACTGGGCTACGGTGTTGAGGAGGCCAAAGTTGCGAGCCAAGCGCATCACGTAGGGGCCAATGGAGAGGATTCCTCTCCTATGTCGCTCCGTCTGATGCCGAATGGCGAAGGCGATGAAGTAGGCTAAGTCAAACACGTGCCCATGCGCCTTGCTCCATAAGAAGTAGGTGTCGTGAGTGTTGACGATGCCGGTGCTCTCTCGCCTACCCATCAAAGTATGAGCCAGGATGGCGTGTAAGTACCTCAAGGATGGTGCGAGAGCTGACTCCTTGGAGCGACCGGGGTCGTAAGTAGCCGAGTTGGGGACTAAGTCTCTCTAACAGGACGAAAGAAAGTAGTGGATGTGGCGATGGAGGTCCTCGAAGTCGTCGTCTGCCATGAATTCCTCGGTGTAAAGTCCCAAAGCGACCCCAAACTCTGATATGCTCATCTCTCGTACGAGGCCTCCAAGACGGAACTGGACAGTACCTGGGTCGTCAAAATTTGACATCACCATCTGAAGGTGGAATGTGGAACAGAGCTCCAAAGTAAGCTCTAGATATGTCGGCTTGACAATCTCAAAAAAGTGTCCCCACGGGTCGGTAGTCAAAAGGGCCCGAACGGCGTCAGCTAGTTGGACCTACTCTAGGGCGGCCCAATCGATACATCTCCCTATGATGAGGGGTCATGCACGAAGTATCTGGAAAAGCTCCTCCTGGGGTCCCGGGGGAAACTGTAAGAAAGGGTGGCGCACTTCGGCAGAGGCGCTCAAGGAGGTCGCACTGGGTCCCTTCCGCTTTTTCGAAGCGGGGACGGCGGTCTTTTTCCCACGTGGGGGAGTCATTACGTACCTGAAAATGTAAAAGATTTTCAATGAATCAAGTATCATCGCAAGCCAAAAATGTACTATCCTAGTAGTTCTAAATATTATAGTCCTATAATATTGAATTAGATTATCAAGTAATGTTAAAATCACTAAGAAGTAGTATCAAAAGAATGATTAAACTTAGTAATAAAATAAAACTAAATAAAATAAACAATCAAAAGAACTAAGAAATTAGAAATAGAAATCTAAATCATGATAAGAATGAAAATAAGAACAAAGATTAATATAAATAAATAAAAATTAAAGAAATAAATAATAATGGTGGAGAAGGGTGAACTGATGGAAGTGTCGAAAGGGGGTGCACGGACGTGGTGGTGGCGCACGGACGTGGTGGTGGCGCACGGGCGTGGTGGTCGTGCACGAGCGTGTACTGCAGGGGCTGGTTCGTCAGGGAAAGAAAAGGAGAAGAGGAGAAAAAGGAAAAGGGAGGGAGAGTTTCGGGTTGGGGAAGAAGGGAGAAAGGAGGAAAGTGGAGGAGGTGGGCCGTGGTCGGAAAGGGGTGCAGCGGCTAGGGTTTGGGAGGGGAAATTTTGGGGAAGAAAGTGAACAGGAGACGGGGTTGAAATAGGGATTGGGACACACGGTCAGGGGCCACGCCCATGTGCCCTGTTTTAGCCCGTGTGTTTCAAAAATTTTGGTTTAGAGCGCGTCTGAGTCGTGGCCCACGCCTGCATTCCCTGGGCGTATTGGGTCACACGGCCGAATTGCACGCCCGTGTGATGCTTCTTTTGCTTCTCCCACGCTCATGTAGAGGTTCACACGCCTGTGTTAATTAGTTAGTGTTGACCACGGTCCATAGGCACGGGCGTGTCGCACGCCCGTGTGACTCATTCAGTTTCAACCACGACTTCTGGGCACGGGCGTGTCTCACACCCGTGTCCCTTACTCAGTATTGCCCACGGTTTTAATGCACGCCTGTGTGGGTTTATTGTAGCCCGTGTTCTTTAGGTAGGTTTGACCACGGCCGCATCGAACGACCGTGGCATTTTATCTCAGCCCGTGTTTTGGGAAAAAAATTTGTCCTTGGCCCGCATGGTCTCCGTCACGCCCTTGTGCCTACTCGTGGTCGCCACACGGCCACGGCCACGCCCGTGTGCAAGGCCGTGTGATAGGGGAACCTGTGCCTATTAATTTGGTTAGTTTTAGTTAGGTGCTAAAAGTTGAAAATATGAAATTTAATGAGGTTAGTGCTCGGGTTGCCTCCCGAGAAGCGCTTTTTTAAAGTCCTAAGCTAGACTTACCTTCCATTCGCATGATCATGGTGGTTCGAGGAGTTGAAACTCCTCATTCCTACTATCAATTTTGTTAAAATAAGGTTTTAGACGAGTAATATTTACCTTGAAGGTGCTGAATTTGGAATGAGTTACCTCGACTGTACTGTATGGGAAAATATTAAGTACCGTGAAAGGGGTTGTTCCATTAGGTTCAGAAGCGGCAACACGAGGATCTGTATTATCCATTAGAACTCGGTCTCCAACCTTTGACTCGTTTTATCTTTAGGCTCGTCATGGCTCTGTTTTGGTTCATCGTGTCCTTTCAATTTCTCCTTAAACTGTGTTCTCCATTCATCTAGTTTCTCGATCTGGAGCCTTCGTTCCTCATGAACAGTCCTATTCTCAATATGAGAGCTAGACCATGGCTCTATCATCTTTTTCCGAGGGATTTCCTACACAGAAGATTGAACATTAAGTTCACTTACATTAACAGGACTTGTATCATCTTGATCACTAGATAATTTGACAGAATCACGTGCTTGGAGTTTAATCATGTCATCACCTACACGAAGTATTAATTCCCCTGTACCAACATCAATAACGGTCCTAGCAGTTGCTAAAAAGGGTCGTCCTCAAATTAAAGAAACGTCACTATCCTCATCCATGTCTAAAACAACAAAGTCTACTGGGAATATGAATTTATCAATTTTGACTAGCACATCTTCAATTATACCCCTAGGAAATCCAATGGTTTTATCAGCCAATTGAATGCTCATCCTAGTCTGTTTGGGTTTCCCAAGACCTAGTTGCTTAAACATTTTATAGGGCATGACGTTAATACTCGCCCCTAAATCAGCTAAAGCATGTTTAACATTTAAACTACCAATTAAACAAGGAATAGTAAAACTCCCCGGATCCTTTAATTTATCGGGTAGTTTATTCTGTAAAATGGCTAAGCAAACTGCGTTTAACTCCACGTGCGACGCATCATCTAACTTCCACTTGTTTGCTAGAAGCTCCTTCAAAAATTTGACTGAGTTGGGCATCTGCGAAAGAGCTTCAATAAACGGTAAGTTAATATGTAGTTTTTTTAAAAGTTTAAGAAATTTACCGAATTGTTCATCTGTGCGGTATTTCTTCGTCGCGTTAGGGTATGGTACACGAGGTACATACTCTTTACTTACCAGTTTTTGTGTATTGTGGCTTTCCCTACCCTTACCTTTACTTACCACAGGTTCTTACCTCGGTTCAGATTCAGATTCTACTAACCCTTCGTTGTCGCACACCGTGATGGCATTGAGTTGCTCCCTTGGATTAGGTTCAGTATTACTTGGCAAGCTACCTTGTGGTCATTCTGAGATCAGCTTAGCAAGCTGACCTATTTGGTTTTCAAGCCCTTGAATTGATGCCTGCTAATTTTTTAGTGCTGTTTCGGTGTTTTGAAAACGGGTTTCTGACACCGAGATGAATTTTGTTAGCATCTCCTCAAGGTTCGGCTTCTTCTCCTGTGGGTAGGGTTGTTGTTGAAAGCCTGGAGGGGGTTGTTGTCTCTGATTTCCTTGACCACCCCATGAGAAGTTTGGGTGGTTCCTCCAACCTGGATTGTAAGTGTTACTATAAGGGTTATTCTGAGGTCTAGAATTATTACCCATATAGTTCATCTGTTCACTTTCCATGCCAGGGTTGTAGGATGGATATTCTGTATTGTTCGTTCCTCCTCTATTTGTATCGCACTGCATCACTGGATGTACCTGCGTAGAAACACATAGACCATCAATTTTCTTGTTCAAAAGCTTTACTTGGTTTGATAGGATGGTGACTGCGTCGAGGTTAAAAACGCTGGCGGTTTTTGTTGGCTTCGTTCTCATTGCTTGCCACTGATAGTTATTCAGTGACATCTCCTCCATAAACTCATAATCCGCTTCAGGGGTTTCGTTATTTAGGGTTCCACCGGCGGCTATATCGATCAATTGCCTAGTTGAGGTGTAACACCCCATACCCGAGCCCGAGACTAAGACTGGATACGAGACATTACCATGCTTGAACTCACTTAAACATGTACTTACGGGCTATAAAATTTTGTTCCAAATTTAAAACTTCTCTTTCTTAGTCAAATCAGACATTTCATGGGCCTACAAGGCCTCAGACTTACGTCCCGAAACTTTTGGAACTCATCTAGAAACTTTCTCTCTAGCAGGGGTCACACGTCCGTGTGACTTAGGACACGCCTGTGCACCCCTAAAACATGCCCGTGTCTTTCACCCGTGGTGGATACCAGCAAATTACAAACGGCTTGGACACGCCCGTGGCCCCAAACCGTGTCTAAAACCCCAGCATTCTGCCAATGCCCCACGGCCAAGGCACACTGACTACCTTAACACAGCCTAGAGTCTAGACACACGCCCGTGTGACTAGTCCGTGGTCTATTCTTACTAAAGATACAAAGGTGCAGGGTGCACACGGCCTAGACACACGCCCGTGTGTCCATCCGTGTGGGCACTTATAGGCTATTTACCAAGCCAATTGCCACCCTGAAATCAAGACCAAACTCATGCTCAATTCAGCAACTCAAGTATTACATCTAACATGAACAAGGATGCATACTTTATTGATAGATTAAAACATACATACTTAATCATTCATGACTCATCTCTTTGGCCATATACAAAAATAATACTAAGCTTGATAGCCAACACTTTGGATAGTTTTAAAACATAACTCAAAATGAAATGTTTCCTATACATGCCATACTTAATATAAACAACTTGGCTATACCAAAATAGCGATTGATAGTGTGCTCCGAGCTCCGGTGACGATGATCCACGAGATTAGCTAGGTGGGACTACATGGAAAGAAAGAATAAAGGACGTAAGCATTTAGCTTAGTAAGTTTGCATGTAATTCTCATAGCAATATATTTTCTTAACATTAATCATTCATCATAAACAATGGCATTATGAATCTTAAGTATTCAAACTTACTTACTCTTACTGATTCTTACATATTTCACGGTACTTACTATTCTCATGCTCGTACGGTAAACAATATACCTGTATCACTTGATCACATAGATCAGTATACTTTACTATGATAAGTATAATCTCAACTTCATCATTCATATCATAAATAATACTCTTAACTAGCATAGCTTGATAATAACTTTACTTACTTAACTTTCTTACTATATCGTTTGAGCTTTACTCTCTTGCCCGATGAATTTCTATGAATAACCGAGGATATTGAATCTCATCCCACATAAATCGATGCCAAAGCCATATCCCCGATATGGTCTTACATGGGATCTCTCATCTTGGTATTGATGCCATGTCTTGACGTGGACTTACTCAAAGTCTTCCTTGTGTGTTCCCTTGGGAACTTACCATTGCCATGTCTTGACATGGTCTTACTTGGTATCTTTACTCATGAACTGGTCAATGCCGAGCCTTGGCTTGGACTTACATGAAATCTTTCTTGTTACTCACCAATACCATGCCTTGGCTTGGACTTACATGGAATCTCTTCCTCATGATAGCTTTTCAATGCCAAGACTTGTCTTGGACTTACATGACATCTTTGCTTGGAGACTCACCAATGCCATGCCTTGGCTTGGGCTTACATGGGTCTTCATCTCAAAATAACTCTTCAATGCCAAGACTTGTCTTGGACTTACATGATAACTTGCTTGATTGCCGATGCCATGCCTTGGCTTGGTCTTATACGGACTTTCTTATCTCGTGTGGTAGATCGAGTATCCTAAGTAATTCAACTTCAATCGGGACTTTCTCATGCTTAATCTCATTAATTTCTTTATTTAACTTAGCAATAAGCATTTCTATGGTAACAATGTACATTATACTAAGCAATTCAATGCTAATAATCATAAAGCTTAGAAATCATACAAACTTACCTCAATATACAAAATGTATGTTGATATGCAATTTAGTCCTCGACTTTGTTCTTGCCTCGGTTTCGATCCGGGCTTCATTTTTCTTGATCTATAATAATAATTAGATCATTTAATACTCACATTGACTAAATTGACTCTTAACTCATACTTTGGCAAAATTACTATTTTGCCCCGAAACTTTCTCTTATTTGTACTTTTGCCCCTAGGCTCGTAAAATAATTCTCATTCAACTTTCTTAAACATCATGTTTAGCTGATTCATTTTCTCTACTATAACAATCATCAATTCTCACTATTTCTAATAGGTATGACCAATTTCATAACTATTACAAATTAGTCCATACTATCATTTTTCATGAAATTCACTAAGGAAAAGATGTTTATCTAACATCAAACTCCCATAATCTTCCATAAAATATCAATTTTCATGCATGATACACATGGGTAGATTTTTGAAAATGCTTCTTAGCTCATCTTTTAGCTAAAAATAGCTAATTCATAATACGAGGACTCCAAAAATACGAAGAATATTAAAAACGGGTCTAGGATGACTTACTTGCAAGCTTCAAAAAATTGAAGAACCCTAGCTATGGAGTCTCCCAATTTTTGGCACAAGGAAGAAGATGAATGAAATTTTTATCATCTTTTTCCCATTTTAATCATTTAATTGGTAAATGACCAAAATGCCCTTCTCTTTAAAAATTTACAATTTACTAACTCATGTCCATTTTTGTCCAAAACTTATAATTTGGGAAAATTGCTATTTAAGGACTTCTAATTAATATTCTAAAGCTATTTCATACAAAAAGCTTCTAGAAACTCATATTTTGCAACTTTTGCAATTTAGTCCTATTTGGTCATTCCATGTCAATTTCATAAAATTTCTACATGGAACTTTAATACTATCATGCAAACATGTCATAAACATTAAGAATTCAATTTACTAACTTTCAGTTTGTGGTCTCGCACCACTATTCCGACTAGGCCCCGAATCGGTCATTATAATTCTCCCCTCTTAGGAATTTTCGTCCTCGAAAATCTTACCAAAGAAACAGTTTTTAGGTAATCGGTTTCTCATGCTCTCTTCTGGTTCCCACGTAGCTTCTTCTATTCCATGTCTTTGCCACAATACTTTTACCAGGGCAATACTTTTATTCCTTAGCTGCTTGACTTCCCGAGCTAAAATCTTAACTGGTTCTTCACCATAATTCATGTCGGGATGAATCTCTATCTCTGACGGGGTAATTACATGTGAAGGATCTGATAGGTAGCGTCGCAACATGGACACGTGAAACACATCGTGAATCTTTTCTAACTCTAATGGCAAAGCCAATCGATAAGCTACCGGCCCAACTTTCTCGGTAATCTCATATGGTCCAATAAAACGTGGACTCAACTTCCCTTTCCGGCCAAATCTGAGAACTTTTCTCCATGGTGACACTTTCAAGAAAACTTTATCTCCGACTTGATACTCTATCTCTTTTCTCTTTAAGTCCGAATAGGACTTCTGTCTATCTGATGCAGCTTTTAAACATTCTCGTATCACTTTCACTTTCTCTTCAGCTTCTCTAACCAAATCAACCCCGTGAATTTGGTTTTCCTTTAGTTCAGTCCAATATAGAGGCGTTCTGCACTTACGCCCATATAAAGCCTCATAAGGCGCAATCTTTAAACTCGACTGAAAACTATTATTGTAGGCAAATTCTACCAATGGGAGAAACTTTTCCCAACCGCCTTAGATTTGAGAATACAACATCTGATCATATCCTCGAGTACTTGAATTAACCTCTCGGACTGACCATCAGTTTGAGGATGAAAAGCGGTACTAAAGTTCAACTTTGTACCCAAGGCCTCTTGTAACTTCTTCCAAAATCTGATGTAAACCTCGGATCTCTATCCGAGATGATTGACAACGGAACACCGTGAAGCCTTACTATTTCTCGAAGCATACAAGTTTGCCAACTTGTCTAGTGAGTAATCAACTCGTCAGTATAAAATGGGCTGACTTCGTAAGTCTATCAACCACGACCCATACAAAGATCTTTCTTGCTCGGAGACAACGGTAAACCCGTTACAAAATCCATAGTAATACGGTCCCATTTCCACTCCGAAACCAAAATGGGTTGAAGCAAACCCGAAGATACTTGGTGTTTAGCCTTTACTTGCTGACAAATCAAGCATTTGGAAACGAACTCTGAAATATCTTTCTTCATTCTCGCCACCAATATCGTTGCTTTAAGTCATTAAACATTTTGGTACTACCTGGATATCTACGAGATAAGCATCCCTTATGTGCTTCATGCAAAATTCTCTGAATAAGCTCGTCCTTTCTTGGTACACAAATTCTATCTTTGAACATCAGACCTCCATTGGGACTAATCCGAAAATCAAACTCAACATCTGTCTCGCACTGAGCTCTCTTGACTTGCAATTCATTATCTTCTTTCTGAGCCTCAAAAATCTCTTGGGGGAATACTAGTCTAGCTTTCAGCTCAGCTAGAATAGAACCATCATCGGGTAAAGTCATCCGTGAATTCATTGCCCTTAATGCAAATAGGGACTTTCTACTCAAAGCGTCGGCGACCACATTCGCCTTCCCGGGATGGTAGTCAATGACCAATTCATAGTCTTTTATCAACTCTAACCATCTCCGCTGCCTTAAGTTCAACTCTTTCTGCGTCATCAAGTACTTCAAACTTTTGTGATCGGTGAAGATCCGACATCTCTCACCATATAGGTGGTGTCTCCATATCTTCAAATCTCTTACTCATGATGGCCTCGGTGGACACGCATTCTTGAGCGTATTTGCTAAGCCGTACAAACTCACGCTCATAATCAGTCACAGACATCTTGCCTTGCTTTAACTCTAGAAATTCCTTTCTTTTCTGGTCCACGAACCTTTGACTGATATACTTTTTCTTGAACTCTTCTTGGAAAAATTCCCATGTGATCTTTTCCTGCATTCCACCACGACACAAGGGTGTTCCACCATTGGTAAGCGAGAATCTCTTAAAACAGAGACTACACACTTCATGCATTCCTCAGGTGTGCATGACAACTCATTAAATATCCTGATAGTATTTTCTATCCAGAACTCAGCCTTTTCTGGACCATCATCTTTTCTCGTCTGGAATTCTTCTGCCCCATGTTTCCTAATCCTATCAACTGGAGGCTTTTCTCCTCTTACCACCTCTACTACTTGAGGGCTCTTTGGGATAGGTTGAGGAATAGGTGGGGGTGGAGGGGGTTGTGCATTCGGGTTCGTACGAACAAACTCTGTATACCAGGTATTCATCATATGGAGGAAGGCTTCTCTAGCCTCTTCTCCTCCTTCTTGACTCATCGTGGTGGGTCTATTCTCGTTCTCATTCAGTGCCGTCCCTTCAGCGGGAGCCGGCGCGTTACTTTCTATGTCATCCTCCACAGCTCTATCGAGATCCATTTACTAAATGTATAAACATAATTTAAGTCGTCAGGAGTCGTCACACTATCATTATAAAAACATTCCTACGTATGGCATGTATAGCTAGACTCGTGCTCGTGCCACGTTAGTCCTAGAACCGACTAAATTGTAGCTCTGATACCACTAAATGTAACACCCCATACCCGAGTCCGAGACTAAGACTGGATACAGGACATTACCATGCTTGAACTCACTTAAACATGTACTTACGAGCTATAAAATTTCGTTCCAAATTTAAAACTTCTCTTTCTTAGTCAAATCAGACATTTCATGGGCCTACGAGGCCTCAGACTTACGTCCCGAAACTTTTGGAACTCATCTGGAAACTTTCTCTCGAGCAGGGGTCACACGTCCGTGTGACTTGGGACACGCCCGTGCATCCCTAAAACATGCCCGTGTCTTTCACTCGTGGTGGATACTGGAAAATTACACACGGCCTGGACACACCCGTGGCCCCAAACCGTGTCTAAAACCCCATCATTCTGCCAATGCCCCACAGCCAAGGCACACTGACTACCTTAACACGGCCTAGAGTCTAGACACACGCCCGTGTGACTAGTCCGTGGTCTATTCTGACTTAAGATACAAAGGTGCAGGGTGCACACGGCCTAGACACACGCTCGTGTGTCCATCCGTGTGGGCACTTATAGGCTATTTACCAAGCCAATTGCCACCCTGAAATCAAGACCAAACTCATGCTCAATTCAGCAACTCAAGTATTACATCTAACATGAATAAGGATGCATACTTCATTGATAGATTAAAACATACATACTTAATCATTCATGACTCATCTCTTTGGCCATATACAGAAATAATACTAAGCTTGATAGCCAACACTTTGGCTAGTTTTAAAACATAACTCAAAATGAAATGTTTCCTATACATGCCATACTTAATATAAACAACTTGGCTATACCAAAATAGCGATTGATAGTGTGCTCCGAGCTCGGTGGCGATGATCCACGAGATTAGCTAGGCGGGACTACATGGAAAGAAAGAATAAAGGACGTAAGCATTTAGCTTAGTAAGTTTGCATGTAATTCTCATAGCAATATATTTGCTTAACATTAACCATTCATCATAAACAATGGCATTATGAATCTAAAGTATTCAAACTTACTTACTCTTACTGATTCTTACATATCTCACGGTACTTACTATTCTCATGCTCAAATGCGGTGAAACAATATACCTGTATCACTTGATCACATAGATCAGTATACTTTACTATGATAAGTATAATCTCAACTTCATCATTCATATCATAAATAATACTCTTAACTAGCATAGTTTGATAATAACTTTACTTACTTAACTTTCTTACTATATCGTTTGGGCTTTACTCTCTTGCTGATGAATTTCTATGAATAACAGAGATCTTGAATCTCATCCCACATAACTTTCGATGCCAAAGCCATATCCTCGATATGGTCTTACATGGGATCTCTCACCTTGGTATTGATGCCATGTCTTGACGTGGACTTACTCAAAGTCTTCCTTGTGTGTTCCCTTGGGAACTTACCATTGCCATGTCTTGACATGGTCTTACTTGGTATCTTTACTCATGAACTGGTCAATGCCGAGCCTTGGCTTGGACTTACATGAAATATTTCTTGTTACTCACCAATGCCATGCCTTGGCTTGGACTTACATGGAATCTCTTCCTCATGATAGCTTTTCAATGCCAAGACTTGTCTTGGACTTACATGACATCTTTGCTTGGAGACTCACCAATGCCATGCCTTGGCTTGGGCTTACATGGGTCTTCATCTCAAAATAACTCTTCAATGCCAAGACTTGTCTTGGACTTACATGATAACTTGCTTGATTGCCGATGCCATGCCTTGGCTTGGTCTTATACGGACTTTCTTATCTTGTGTGGTAGATCGAGTATCCTAAGTAATTCAACTTCAATCGGGACTTTTTCATGCTTAATCTCATTAATTTTTTTATTTAACTTAGCAATAAGCATTTCTATGGTAACAATGTACATTATACTAAGCAATTCAATGCTAATAATCATAAAGCTTAGAAATCATACAAACTTACTTCAATATACAAAATGTATGGAGATATGCAATTTAGTCCTCGACTTTGTTCTTGCCTCGGTTTCGATTCGGGCTTCATTTTTCTTGATCTATAATAATAATTATATCATTTAATACTCACATTGACTAAATTGACTCTTAACTCATACTTTGGCAAAATTACTATTTTGCCCCTAAACTTTCTCTTATTTGCACTTTTGCCCCTAGGCTCGTAAAATAATTCTCATTCAACTTTCTTAAACATCATGTTTAGCTGATTCATTTTCTCTACTATAAAAATCATCAATTCTCACTATTTCTAATAGGTATGACCAATTTCATAACTATTACAAATTAGTCCATACTATCATTTTTCATGAAATTCACTAAGGAAAAGATGTTTATCTAACATCAAACTCCCATAATCTTCCATAAAATATCATTTTTCATGCATGATACACATGGGTAGATTTTTGAACATGCTTCTTAGCTCATCTTATAGCTAAAAATAGTTAATTCATAATACGAGGACTCCAAAAATACGAAGAATATTAAAAACGGGGCTAGGATGACTTACTTGCAAGCTTCAAAATTTTGAAGAACCCTAGCTATTGAGTCTCCCAATTTTCGGCACAAGGAAGAAGATGAATGAAATTTTTATCATCTTTTTCCCATTTTAATCATTTAATTGGTAAATGACCAAAATGCCCTTCTCTTTAAAAATTTACAATTTACTAACTCATGTCCATTTTTGTCCAAAACTTATAATTTGGGCAAATTGCTATTTAAGGACTTCTAATTAATACTCTAAAGCTATTTCATACAAAAAGCTTCTAGAAACTCATATTTTGCAACTTTTGCAATTTAGTCCTATTTGGTCATTCCATGTCAATTTCATAAAATTTCTACATGGAACTTTAATACTATCATGCAAACATGTCATAAACCTTAAGAACTCAATTTACTAACTCAGATTTGTGGTCTCGCACCACTATTCCGACTAGGCCCTGAATCGGGTTGTTACATGAGGGGTTCACACCATTGTAAAAGGTTTGAACCTGTAGCCATAATGGTAACCCATGGTGAGGGCATCTTCTCAGTAGATCCTTGTATCTCTCCCATGCATCGTAAAGTGTTTCTAAATCCATCTGCATAAAAGAAGAGATATCATTCCTCAACTTAGCCATTTTAGCCGGAGGAAAATATTTAAGCAAAATTTTTTTGGTCATTTGTTCCCATGTAGTGATTGATCCTCGTGGTAACGAGTTCAACCATTGTTTAGCTTTATTCCTCAACGAGAAGGGAAACAACCAAAGGTGAATGGCATCATCAGAAATGCCATTAATCTTGAAAGTATCGCATAATTCTAGAAAATTAACCAAGTGGTTGTTTGGATCCTCATCCTGCAAACCATCAAACTGAACAAACTGTTGAATCATCTGAATAGTGTTAGGTTTCAGTTCAAAATTATTTGTAGCAACAGCAGGTCTAACAATACTTGATTCAGTTCCTGTTAAATTAGGATTAGCATAATCATACATAGTACGAGGAGCATGATTCTGATTTACTGGATTTGCAGCGACCACAGGTGGTAGCAGATTATTTTGGGGATCAGCCATCTCCTCGGTATTAGTGATATCATTCTCTTGCACTTCTTGTATGTATTGTAGGCTTCGCCTTATCTCTCTTCGGTTTCTACGAGCGGTACTTTCTATCTCACTGTTAAAAAGCAAGGGTCCTGACGGGTTCCTTCTAGTCATAAACTAGAGACACCTACAAGAAACAAAGGAAAAGAAAAATTAGAAAAGTAACTATAAAATAAAAATAAATTGCAATAAAAATGGCTAAAGTAATAAAAAAATTTAGTGTTCCTAATATCTTAGTCCCCGGTAACGGCGCCAAAAACTTTATGTGTCTCTAACTAACTACAATCACAATAAAGGCAAGCGCACCTATCGAACAGTAGTATAGTTATGGTAAGACTGGAAATATTGTATCCACAAGGACCAAGAGTACTAGTAATTACTATCTTTCTATTATCTAGCCTAAGAATTTGAGTGATTTCTTTTTAAACTAAAATTAATTAAAAGCACGACAGAGAATGAATTAGGAAAATACTTTTTAGACAACTTTATGAGATAGGCAATACCCAAGGAAGAATCCACCTAGACTTCACTTATTACTTCTGATTCATACGATTTATTCACTTGACTTAATCCGTAGAAATCCCTGAATTATGTTAATATCTCTTTCAAGACTAAAAACAACTGACTCTAGGTTGATTAATTGAAATATCTTTCTAATTAAAACCCCTATCGTCGCATTAACTCGATCTATGGATTCCCTTATTAGATTTGACTCTAATCCGGAAGATTTTTGTCGCCCTATTTCTAGGGTTGCAATCAACTCTGCTTAATTGTGTTGATCTACTCTTAAACAGGGACTTTTTCTCCTCTGAATAAGCACTTTCGACTTGAATCAATAACCTGAATTATCAAAACAAGAATAAGAACTCACAATTAAGAATAAGAACAAGTATTTATCTTATAAATCAAATAGTAATAAGATCCATATTAGGTTTCATCCCCTCAGGTATTTAAGGGATTTAGTTCATACTGATAGAGGGAAACATCTTAAAATAAGGAAAACAACAAAACATAAGAAAACCCAAAAACTTCAAGAGAAATTGATAGGAGATCTTCAGTCTTGATGGAGATCCTTCTTCCGAGCTTCTCCCGATGGCTATCTTTGAGTATTTTCTACCTTCTACTCTACGTCTCCCCCTTAGGTCATCCCCTAGGGTGTTTATATAGGCTTTGGAACACCTTTCTTGGCTCTCGAGTAGTCTTTTCTGAGTAGAATTAGACTTGGGTCCGGTAGGGACACGCCCGTGTGACACGCCCGTGTTCGATAGCTTAGGCCGTGCTTGATTCTGCTCACCACACACGGCCATGTGATCTTCAACTTAGGCCGTGCTCGATTCTGCTCGTCACACACAGCCGTGTGATCTTCCCGTGTGCTATAGTACAGGGCGTGTTGATTTCCGAGGTAGGCCCATTTTGTCCCTTTTTAGCCCGTTTATCGTTCTTTTCGACTCCCTAAGCTCTCCTGAGTGTAAAACATGAAATTCAAGGATTAGGAGCATCGAATTCATCAAATCTAATGAAAATTCATCCAAAAATAAGCCAAGCATTGGGTCAAAATATGTATAAATTGTGGTTTATCAAATATTTTGGTCGAGCTAAGAAATAAGTCTTTGGATGCTAACGAACCTTATTAGTTACTCAACATGCCTATTGAATACATGCGTATGAAACAAGCATATCCATACGTTGAACACAGTGAGCTTAGTGGTGCTAACATAATTTGAATTTAATATATTAAAGAAATGAATAGTAAAAGATACAAACAAATTGGAATTCTAAATCATCAAGTTCATTTCAACACCTTTTATGCCATTTAAAAGTATTACTCCATATTATCCATGATCGTTTATACAAAGCATTTCATATTCCATCTGAATATATTACACCATGTTATTATGAGATATTTAACCAACTATATCAATGATTCTTTTTTTTTCAATGTACTCAATTATCATCGATCAACTCATTTGACAATTTTCCCATATTTATAAACACATTTCAAATCCATGAATCATAATGTCACAAGTTCATTTCTCATTATCAACTTCCGTATAATCTTATTATCACATATCTTTATCTCATTGTATTCACATTTCATAGTCAAATTTTAAGCTCATAAGAAGTTCTTCAATGGCCTCTATTAATTGAATATGGACTAAGGGATAGGTACATGGATTAATCTCCTAACATTCTACAATAAGAACATAAGTGCTGATTGAGAATTAATGCACCGATCTCCCCAAACACTCCATATATGCACTGTAGTGCCAAAATGATATGCACCGAAGTGCCAGAATGAATTGCACCGAAGTGCCAGAATGCTTCCACCAATATACACACAATATTATGGCATGTCAATGATATCTGAACTCTATTTGATATTGTTAATAGGGCAATTCTCATTATCGATTATCATCAATATACATTTCAATCTAAATTTTATCTTAATAATACTTTTGAATTCATATTATAACATTATATCAACTTCATACATATATATTTCATCACAACCACTAATATACATTTCAACTCAATCTTTACCATGAATACAACCTAATTCACATCATGACATAGTAGAAACTACTCATATACATACATACATACATACATACATACATACATACATACATACATACATACATACATACATACATTCATACATTCATACATTCATACATACATACATATATCAACTTGTCAATAATTTTTAAATATCAACGTTGCATAACTCATATATACTTAACTTTAATTATCAAATAATCTATAAGATTAATAACCTACCAAATAATCGCTAACTCAAAATGGCATATCACATGCTTGGTTACCATTTTTTTATTAACTATTCTATAGAATTAACAAGTGACAAATCATTTACACATTCAACATGCCATAATATACAATTACTTACCTTTTATTGTCAACTATTTAATTCTTTTAATTAATTAATAATTTAATGCAATTAAAGTAAATTAAGTTAGCACAAACCAAATTTGCTACTCATCACCCGTTTTCCCCTTTTCCCCTCAACATTTTGACCTCGTCTTTAGCTATATATGATAATGTTAATGTAGAAAAAATGTTAGTTTCTCAACATTATATCAACTTATAGCTAAACAAGTTATGCACATACTTACTTAAGTCCCTTAAAATCCAAATGTTTGAATTTCTCTTATCTTTCAACTCTCCTAATTGATTCAAAATCTGACTTCTTAACTATACTATAGGGACCTCAAACTATCATTGGATGCTAATAAACCCCAAAGTTCCCATCTCATCCATTTAATTAATCAAGAACCCGTCAATGATTTCTTTGATAACATGTAACAGTCCGGTTTAGACCCTAGTCGGAACAGTGGTTTTGGGACCACAAATCTGAGTTAGAATAATATTTTAATATTATTTTATGTGCCTTCAGTAAGTGATTAAGCATGTGTGAAAGTCTCGTATGAAAATTTGTCTGTTTGTGTGCTTAATTTGACAAAAGGGCTTAATCGCATTAAATGAAAGTTTGATGGTTAAATGTGAAAGCATTAAATATTTGATGTCTTTATAATGTGAAGCCCTTAAAAGGTAAATAGTCCATTTGTTAAGTTAGTGGATGGCAAAGGACAAGTATGCCCTTAATGTATATTTGTTTTCAAATATTAATTGAAAGGATAGTATAGTAGATAGTTTAATAACATGTTATTAATAAAACAAAAGGTTAAAAGATGGTGGAAATTCATATGTTCTTCCACCGAAAATCAAACAAAAGAAAAAGAAATAAGAAGCTAGGGCATTCAACTAGCTTTTGATTCAATTAAGGTATGTTTTGACTTTGGTTTTTGATGATTTTTATGTTTTTGAGATTGTTTCTTAGTCTACTATCAAGCCCATGTTGTAATTTGAGGAATTGATGATGTTTATAAGATGTGCCATTAATGAACTTATGTGTTTTGTGATGTTTGATGGTGAAAAATGAAAGATATGTGTTTGATTAACATAGTTTGTTCTTGAGTTTTTGATGAATTTGATGTATTTTGGATTTAATTGAGAAAATGAAATTTGTGAAATAAATGAAATTTATGGACTGATATGAGCATTGTGTGTATTTGACTAAGCATGGGTATATGATAATTTTGTGTATTTTGTGATTGTGTGAAATAGGGACTAAATTGTCCAAATGTGAAAATGTGAGGCCTAAATTGCAAATTTCCCTAAATATGTGTTTTTGGATTGATTTGAATAAGTTGACGAATAAAAAGATTAAATTTGAAAATGTATAGATCAAGAACCGAAGAAAACGAACTTAGATCGCGGGAAATCGAAAGTAATTGAGTAGCCGTACCCGTTTCCATTAAACTGGACTCGAGGTAAGTCGATATACAAATAAATGTATTTGCATTGAATTATTTGAGTATATATGATATTTGAGTTGCTATGATTATCCATTGAGATGGAATGTATGTGAAATCCGAGTTTGCGAACAAGTCGACAAGCTGTTAAAGTTCGAGAAGTCCCGTGTGAACTTAGGAATAGATAGGAATTACTTATGTCATGACATAGGTGTCCGTTATGTGATATCATGTAAGACCACGTCTGGGACATTGGAATTGATTCGAGATTTTGTGTAAGACCACGTCTGGGACGTTGGCATCGGGATGAGATTTACTTGTAAGACCATGTCTGGGACATTGGCATCGTATTGATTCGTGTAAGACCACATGCGGGACGAAGGCATCGATATCTGATTACATGTAAGACCACGTCTGGGACGTTGGCATTGTACGACTATTCTGAGCACTCTGCGTATCCTATTAGATTCCGGATGGTTCAACGGGCAAATTCGAGAAATGAACGACTATGTGAGTTGTATAGCTGTTTCAGGTACGTTTGAAAAGTGCACTATGTGTGCATGAAAGGTAAGTATCTATACGAACTTACTAGGATGAATATGTGTATTGAAATGATGAGATAATATGTGAAGATATGCTTGAATAAGCCATGTGTATATGTGATATTTGAGTTGAAGAATATGGTAAGATATGGCTAAGCAAATGAGCCAAAGAATATGTGATAAATTTGCATTGAGAAAACATTAATGTCATTGTATCAATGTGGTTATGAGCATTTTATGCTAAGTTTATTTATATATGGCTTACTAAGCTTTTGAAAGCTTACTTTGTGTTTTATAGATCGTCAAACCTACTGAAGGCTCGGGACCGTCGAGGATCATCATCACACTACCTAAGCTCATTTTGGTACCTTTTGGAAATGTATATAGTTAAATATGGCATGTATAGGCTAGATGTTTTGGTACATATATGAGGTGTGTAAATAACCATTTGATGTGGCTAGATTAAATTTTGGTAATATGCATGAGTGAATATGGTATATGATGCATGTTTTGATATAGCTTGATGGCATTGAAATGGTCAAGGTTATGGTAAGCATATGAATGCATTATGAGAATGTATGTTTGATCAATGAAATGGTATTATGAAAGGTAAAATTTGGATGTATCATGCTTGGATATATATATATATGTTTTGGTTGTACAAATTGGCATGATTAGAAATGGGATTGAATATGGAGATTTGTTGATTATTTGACATGTCTTTGGATGTCAATTGTGCATGAAATAAATTGGTATGTTGCTTGTAGAGATGACCTTAGCGTGGGTGGCAATTTTGGCCTTGCAAGTGGCTTGTTTTGCCTACACGGCCATGACACACGGGCGTGTCTGGTGGCCGTGTGAATAAGTCAGTAGCTAGCCTAATCTTATACGGCCATGGCACACGGGCGTGTCTGGTGGCTGTGTGGATAAGTCAGTATACATGCTCTGCTTTGGCATGGCCAGGACACATGGGTGTGTCTGGTAGCCGTGGGAGGCACACGGCCTGCCCACATGGGCGTGTGACCTCTGTAACTTAGAAAAGTTTTAGATTTTCAAGAAATTTCATATGTGTTCGGTTTAGTCCCGACCCTATTCTAAAGCATGATTAAGGTCTTGTTGACCTATAAAAGGGACACTTTGATTGTAAGTAATGACTTGTATTATGAAATGTCTGTAAAAGTTTTTGATCTGTCCGGTAACGCCTTTAACCCTAATCTGGCAATGGATACCGGTTAGGGGTGTTACATAACACTTAATCATACTTTGATCCAAAAAATACCCACTTTTGTTTTAACATATTTCTCACCTAAGCCAAGCTCAATAACTAGTTATTCATATATTCAAGTTTTCAATCTTTAATTTATTAAAACTCTCTTCAATGGTAACTACACCAACCTTTAATAATTGAAATTTCAACTAATGGGTATTCATCATCTACCAATATAAACTAAAAACTCTAGTTTCAATTAAGAAGAAAACTCACTTACTTGATGAATGAAGCTAACGACAATGGTGTTCAAAAACTCAAAGTTTTCTTCTTTTCTTTTTAGTGACTAGCAAGGAGGAGGATGATAATATGTTTTGGTTATTAGCCATCCCTCTCCCACTTAAGCATAAATATAAGTATATAAATTAATATTAAACTAATCTAATGATCAATCAAACATACATTATAAAATTATGCTTCGGTAAGTGGAATTGGATGGCAAGGATCATTTCGTACCACTAACCATGTTAATTTTTTTGTTAAATTATACATAATTCCTTGGTATAATTACCACCTAAGGCTTGCTTATTAATCAAATCAAATATCTTTATTTCACTTACCTTACAATTTAATCCATAATCAATATTTTATAACTTATCTAATTAGTCATTTTAAATTATTCAAATTTCTATTTTCATAACCATATCACATGAACTCCTCAAATAAACTCCTTGGTTTAACTTGACTTAGGAGATTCAGCCTTAAAAATAACTTTTCTAACATCGAAAAAAATTGGGGTCATTACATGTCATCTAATTTAGCAACATAAAAGATGCATCCACGTGATGCATGTTTTATACATTAAACCTTGAAAAATGCAAGTTGTTGTAGTGATAATTCTCACACTCATTGAATTATGTTATCGAGGGGCAATCATACTCAACTAGTAAGAACATAGATTTTAGAATCTTAAATCGCAAGGCTTCACACATATTAATAATAGTTTCACTTTGTTCATTATTTAACTTCAATAGAGCTTTGTGGGAAGTTATTTAATTAAAATAATCATGAGTGCATAACCATTAACTCAACACTAATCGTAATATGTTCTTTAATAGGAGTCATTGTGGGACAATCTCAACAATAATCATATATAACTAGGTGTCCATTTAAAGGAATTCCCTCCTAGTGAACCCACATGATAAGACCTCGATGTACTATCATGCTATCATCTAGAGACAATTAATGGAGGTCATGGGTCTTGTTTAGGGTCCTTCTCCCACTCAATATTTTGAAAATACGTAGGGTTTTAATTCCAATTTCATGGATGATGAAATGCTTAAATAAGATCAAGTGGCATTTGACTGCCTGTAAATGAGTTATTGTTTATAGTAAAAATAACACACCACAAATATAAGAAATTAAAACGGCGGTGTTTGCAAGTGCACGGGTTAAATTGTAATATCGTATGGTTTACAATGAAACGCTTTCGAGGATCATACCCAACGGAGGATGGAATAAATCTATAAAAACTTTTCTACAATAATAAGTCTAAATAGTATTAATTAAATCTTATATTATGAAAAATCATAAAAGGGGATTAATAAGAGAAATTAAATAACTAAATAAATAAATAAGAAAATAAACAAACGACTAAAATCAATAAACTAATTTGGAAGATTAACTCGCTTCAAGGTTTGTAGTTAACTTCAGATTAGGGTTTTAGGGTGAATTAGCTATCAATTAACCAATTATTACCTTCCAGCCTCTAACTAATTAATCAAGTAGTTGATACTCGCTTATCTCCTGAACTCATTTTCTCAACTAGGATAAACTACGATTTATTCTATTAGAGTTATATCCCGATCTCTTCTATCTTATGACTTCCTAGGTTTGAAACATCCTAAATTGGGTAGATTCGAAAGTAAGACATTTAGTTGTGAAGGTTATCTGTTTAGGCACGCTCTGATGGTAAGTTCACCAATTTAGGGTCTTCGCCTAGAGAAGTATGTCAAGATTTAGTTCTCGTAGCAATCTCTGATTGAGAAGGAATAAGACGAGTGAAGAGTATGCTTCGGAGTTTTAGCTGAATATTATACGCCATATATGAGTTATCTCCAAATGTATAATATGTCGGGATAGTAAACATGTGATTCGGTATATTGCCCTTGTGCTGTATTTTGTTTGGCCCTCATGGTAAGTTCTAGATAAATTCAGAGTGTTCTGTGATTGTTATTGTAACAGTCCGTTTTCAGTGAAATCAGATTAATGGTTTCAGGACCACAAATTTGAAGTCAAAAAATTTATTTTATTATTATTTTATTTCCTACAGCATGATAGTAGTACCGTATAAAAATTTCGTTAAGAAATTTTACCGTTTACATGCTCAATTTGATAAAAAGGACTAAATCGCGTAAAGTGTAAAAGTTGAGTTCTAGTAGATAAATGTATTAAATAGCTATAGAACCATAAAGGATGAGTCCTTCAATGGTAATTAGACCATAAATAGTGATAGTGGATGTACATGGCTTGGCATTTGTGTAAATTTTAATGGTTAAATTAGTAAATAGGTAAATAAATGATAAATTAAATAAAACACAATTAAGGTATCATCTTTTACATCTTTATTCAACTGAAAATTAAGTGAGAAAGGAAGCCATGGAAGCTTTAAGTTTCGAAAACCCTACTTACCTTGCATTGTAAGTGATTTTTGTCCCGTTTTTTATGATTTCTATGTTTTTGGGATCGTTGTAACTTAATCTAGCTAGCCCGGGGACTAATTTGTGAAACTTTTAAACTATTAGGGTTTTTCCATTGTTGAATATGCATGATTTTTGATGAGGTATTGTAACACCCCTAACCTGTAACCATTGCCGGTCTAGTTTTAAAGGCATTACCAGACAAAATGGAACTTTTTACAGACATTTCATAATACAACTCAACGAATTAAATCAAAGTGTCCCTTAAATAGGTCTACGAGACCTTAAACATGCCTTAGAAATGGGTCGGGACTAAACTGGGATCATACAAAATTTTTCAAAAAATCAAACATTTTTCAAAGTTACAGAGGTCACACGCCTGTGTGGGCAGGCCGTGTGCCTCCCACGGCCTTAGACACGCCCATGTGCCCAAGCCTTGTCAAAACAGGGCATACATACTGACTTGACCACACGGCATGAGACACGACCGTGTGCCTCACCCGTGGTCGAGCTTGACTTGCAACACACGGCCAGTCACACACCCGTGTGTCCAGCCCGTGGTCGAGTCTGACTAGTTTTGAAATGCAACCACGAGAGACACGGTCGAGCCACAAGTCCGTGTGCTCAACCATGTGGGCAAATATAGGCCATTTGCAAGGCCAAAATTCCACCCACACCTTGGGTCATCCCTACAAGCACATACAAGCATCATTCCCAACACTTATGGCAACCAAAAACATACCCAATTGACCATCTATTTTGCTCATTCAAGAACATTTCATCACAACATCTTATATGCTAATTAGTCCAACTAAATCACAAGCATAACCAAGCATGATTCATCCACAACTTACCACAATAATAAGACATCTTCTCATCAATGATATACCAACTTTGCATCAATAAGCTTACCCTTACTTTTACCATTTCATTAGCTAACAAACCATACCAAATTAAGCATAATATGGCTTGATTACTCATTCATATAATGTCATTATCTAGCCATATCACATGGCTAACTATACACCCTTTCAAAACATAACCATATCGACTAGACTACACATGCCATACTTAATATATATATTCAAAAGGTGCCAAAATATGATTTGAGTAGTGTGATGACAATCCTCGATGATCCCCGAGCCTTCTGTAGCTTTAACGATCTATAAAACAAAGCAAACACACACAAAGTAAGCTTTCCAAAAGCTTAGTAAGCCATATACAAATAAACTTAACATATAATCATTTATAAGTATAGCAATTCAAATACATTAATATTTTCATTTCAAACACATTGATTTCTCTTTGGCTCAATTGGTTTGCCATTGCTTACCAACATATCATACCTCAAGCTTTTCTTTTGCTTATATGTCAAACATACATATATCACACTTTATTCATTGCATCTATGTACGTATTTACTCACCTTTCATGCCTATTCAAAGCATATACATCAAACGTACCTGAAATGAATATACAATTCACATAGTCATTCATTTCTCGGACTTTCCCGTTGAACCGTTTGGAATCAAATAGGATGCTCGGAATACTCAGAATAATCGTACAACGCCAACGTCCCAGACGTGGTCTTACATGTAACCAAATATCGATGCCACTATCCCAAACAGGGTCTTACACGAATCAAATATGATGCCAATGTTCCAGACATGGTCTTACACGTAAATCTCAAATCGATGCCAACGTCCCAGACGTGGTCTTACACGATATCACAAATCAGAAACCTATGTCATGACATATGTAATCCTATCTATTCCTAGGTTCGTACGGGACTTCTCGGACATTGATACATTGTCGATATTTCCTCGGATTTCATATATGAATCATCTCGAACATATTCATCGCAATAAAAATTTCATAGATGCATAAATAAACCAATTATAATGCATTTATTTGTATATCGACTTACCTCGGATTCGTGTAAACGGAAACGAACAGCTATTCAACTATTTTTGACTTTCCTCGATCTAAATCTGTTTTCTTCGGTTCTTGATCTATACACATTCAAATTTAATCCATTTATTCACCAGATCATTCAATTCAATCCAAAAACACATATTTAGGGCAATTTACAATTTAGCCCTCATATTTTCACATTTTGACATTTTAGTCCCTATTTCATAAAATCACAAAATACACCAAATCTGCATACACCATGCTTAGACCGAATATTACCCATGCTCATACAAGTCCATATATTTCATTTATTTCACATTTTAATCCCTCAAAATATTATTTTCTCAATTTAGTCCAAATTACTCAAATTCATCAAAAATCCAAAGACAAACTATGTTAATCTAACACATATATTCCATATTTCATCCTCAAACATCACAAAACTCATGAATTGAACAATGGCACTTTTCAAAATCTTCATCAATTCACAAAATTAAAGCATGGGTTTTGAAGAACACGAAGCAACGATTACAAAAACGTAGAAATTATAAAAAATCGAACAAAAACGAACCTTGAATCAAAGAACATCAATGGCCAAATGTTTGAAAAGCTCAAACCTTGTTTTTCTTTTCTATTTTCGGTGGGTGAATATCTAAGATGAACATTAATTCATCTTTTTGTTTTATTAATAATCATAATAATTTTCTTTTCCATTTTTACGCTTAATGAGCTAATTATAAAACCATATAGCCATAGCCCTTAACCGTCCATCCTTTAATATAATGGCCTAATTCCATTTAAGGCCTTCATATTAAAAGAATATAGCATTAAAGCACTTTAACAATTATCAAGGCACTTTGGCATTTTACGCGATTAAGTCCTTTTATCAAATTAGGCATACAAACGAATAAATTATTTCACCAAACTTTCACAAATGCTTAATCACATACTGTAGGCACGAAAAATAATATTAAAAATATTTTTTGACTCGGATTTGTGGTCCCGAAACCACTATTCCGACTAGGGTCTAAACTGAACTGTTACAATTCTCCCCCCTTAAGGATTTTCGTCCCCGAAAATCTTACCTTTGAATAGATTCGGATATTGTTGTCTCATTGTATCTTCAGGCTCCCACGTAGCCTCTTCTACTCCGTGTCGTTGCCACAATACCTTTACTAATGAAATTTTCTTATTTCGCAATTCTTTCATCTCATGAGCTAAGATACAAATCGACTCCTCTTCATAAGTCAGATCGGATCGAATTTCAATCTCAGAGGGAGTAATCACATGTGATGGATCAGATCTGTATCGACGAAGCATTGACACTTGAAATACATTATGAATCTTTTCCAAATCAGGTGGCAGCAATAATCTATATGCTACAGGTCCGATATGCTCGATAATTTCATACGGCCCAATGAACCTTGGACTCAATTTACCTTTTTGTCCAAATCTGAGTACTTTCTTCCACGGAGATACTTTCAAAAACACTTTGTCTCCAATCTCAAACTCGATATCTTTTCGTTTCAAGTCTGCATAGGACTTCTGACGATCTGAAGCGGCTTTTAGACAATCACGGATCACTTTCACTTTATGTTCATTTTCTTTGATCAAATCAACCCCTTGTATTTTACTTTCACTGAGCTCAGTCCAATACAGAGGTGTTCGACATTTGGGTCCATACAAATCCTCATAAGGTGCCATTTTGATACTCGACTGAAAGCTATTATTATACGCAAATTCAATCAATGGCAAATATTGTTCCCACGTACCATTAAACTCAAGAATACAACATCTCATTATATCCTCGAGTATCTAAATAATCCGCTCGGTCTGACCATCAGTCTGTGGGTGAAAAGTCGTACTGAAATACAATTTAGTACCTAAGGCTTCTTGTAGTTTCTTCTAGAATCGTGAAGTAAACCTCAGATCTCTATCAGACACAATAGATAGTGGCACCCCGTGCAATCTCACAATATCAGAAATGTATAACTCAACTAACTTATCAAGTGAGTAATCAGATCGTACCGGAATGAAATGGGCTGATTTCATCAATATATCAACTACAACCCAAATTGTATCTTTCTTTCTCGGAATCAAAGGCAATCCAGAAACAAAATCCATCGTCACTCTATCCCATTTCCATTCAGGAATCATTATCGGTTGTAACAAACCAGATGGCACTTGATGGTCAGCTTTTACTTGCTGACAAACTAAACATTTCGACACAAAATCAGAGATATCTCTTTTCATACCAGACCACCAATAGTGTTGCTTCAAATCATGATACATCTTTGTACTTCCCGGATGAACAGATAGGCGGCTATTATGAGCTTCATTCAAAATTAACTATAATAACTCTGGATTTCTAGGAACACATATTCGATCTCGAGATCTTAAGCAATCATCAACATCAACTCAAAATTTAGAATCAGAGTTCGAATCACACTGAGCTCATTTCGCTATCATTTTGATCGCTGTAAATCAGAGCTTTAAAATTTATAAAAAGAATGATCGAACCTGGAAACTAACTCTGACAACGATTGAGGCAAGTGCACCTATCGAAGAGTAGTATAGCTTAGGCAAGACTGGATTATCGAACCCAAAGGAACTAAAAGTACTAATACTAATTTTCTTTTTATTATTTAGCCTAAAATAAGTGAAGTTGTTTATTAATCTAAATTAATTAACTACTAAACTAAAGACTCTAAGACAAAGAAGAATGAATTTGTAAAATAACTTGGGAAAAACTCAGTTGATTTAGACGATACAGTAGGAAGAATCCACCTAGGCTTCACTTGTTATCTAACACTGAACCATACGATTTATTCACTTAGTTTGATCCGTAAGACTCCCTAACGTATATTAAACCCTCTCTCGAGGCGAATAACGTTTAACCCTAGGTTAATTAGTAGAACTCTCGTTCTCTTATAATAACCCCCTAGAATAGCAGTAAATCGATCTATGGATTCCCATATTAGGTTTCACCCTAATCCGGCAAAATCTCGTCACCCTATCTCTAGGCGTGCGATCAACTCCGCTTAATTATGTTGGATCTACTCTTAGCGTGGTCTATTCCTCCTCCACCTAAGCACATTAAATTTGGATTAAGCTCACATAATTAAGAACAAACTAAGTTACTATCATATAATTCAAATAATCAAATAACAAGATTCATCATAGGTTTCATCTCTTCTGGTATCCAAGGTTTAGTTCATAATAATAAAGGAAAACATCTCAAGAGAAAAGATAAAACAAAACATAAGAAATCCCTAAAACCCTGAAGGAATTGAAGGAGAGATCCTCCGTCTTGAGTATAATTCCGGCTTCTTGAGATGGATCAACTGGCTATCCCGAGTGAATCCTACAAATCGCCTTTCTCGGCCTAGCACGCGCCCCTAGACGATGGCTTTGGGCTCCCTTTTCAGTCATACTTAGGGTGTATTTATAGGCTTTTAAAATACGTTTCTTTCTCCCTAAGTATCCTTTCCCGAATGAAATTGCTCTTCTCCACGGCAGAGACACGGCCATGGCGCACGCCCGTGTAAATCGTGGCCAGGTCGTGTTCGAATTTCTTTAATGAGACACGGCCGTGTGAGTCGGGGTTAGATCGTGTTCTAGATGATTGACTTGGCACGGCCGTGTGGGTCCAAGTCCAGGCCGTGTCAATTTCCTCTTTGGTCTGTTTTGATCCGTTTTGAGCCTGTTTCTCGTTCTTTTTATCCTTGGGTGCTTTCCTGGGTATAAGACATGAAAAGAAAGGATTAAGAGCACCTTTTTACATAAATCAAAGGATAATTCATCCAAAAGCATACTAAAAGTGGGCCTAGAATATGTTACTATTTCGGTTTATCAAATACCCCCACACTTAAGCTTTTGCTTGTCCTCAAGCAAAATTCTCAACTTACAATTAAAATGAATTTCCTGTAATTCATAATTCCTATTGATAGTGTCTCATCATAATTTAGAGATAATTTATACATGGATAATTCAACTCAAAGCATCCTAAAAATTCAAACAATATAAGTCATAGATTTTGCAGCTCAAAAACTTAGGCGTCTCCCCTTATCTAGATAATTACCTTTAATTTGAAATCGACAAGGATTGACATCCTCACAAAAGATTCACTCAAATCACTCAAAGTGTTTAAGGTTCAGAATTTAGGCACTCAAAAGTCAAACATGAAGAGTTAATCCCATAGGCTTGCATGAAAATCAAATCTCCACCACTAAAATATGAGATGAAACACAAATCAAAAGGTCTTTAACAGGGTTGTAACGGGGCTAGGGTTAAGGTGTGGAGTAAGGCTAAATTAGAGGGTTAGAATCGAGATTGAATTGACAAATTACCTAACTAAGAACTAATGAACTAATAATAATAATTACATCAATTGAAAACTAATGATACTAATAATACGAGCTTCTTTTTTCGATATTTGGAATAAGCTCGTTTAATCACATAACTAATAATGAATTTTGAATATACCTTTGATGATTTTTTTTGAGAACAAACTATAAATACATAACAAAGGAAAAACTACTAAAATTCATAATTAGGCAACTAATCAGATCAAATCTCGATATAAGGGTAGTCAAAAGGAATGGTGATAACAAAAACAAAGGGGTTCTGGGTTAATATTAGCGGTTATGTCAATAAATAGGGTTGTTAGGATTAAAAGGGGTTCACTAGGGGTTAATTGTGAATGTAGGCTTTTTAATGGAGTTAGTGGGTTAGATCCTAGGTGCCTTTATCATCTCTGTGTATCAAATAAAAAAATGTGGTCTCGACATGTATAATCGATGCAAGTTCTAGAATAACAAATCAGTGTTGACATACTCATAATCAATAAAGTGAGCAAGAAAAAGAATTTATGCTCTATAAGGCTCAAAAACTCACAAAAATTATGGGTATTTTGATGTCAACCTCGTAAATTTCAAACTTCAAAGTAATATTTAAACTCAGTTCGATAACCTAGAAAATTTTTAATTTCTGAAAAATAGACTTATCATGCTTGATTCTCTAGTATTCTTCAAATTTAATTATCAATGCACAATTATCAATGACTTAATCTAAAACATATCAATAGAAATCATAAATCATCAGAAATTCCATCCTAATTAGTAATATGAGTAATTTACTTTCAAAACAAGGCATAATTCAGGCTTTGAGTTAGGTATCTTTTTAGGTTGTTCACCCCCCACACTTGAGATGTACATTGCCCTCAATGTACAAAGATATATAATAACCTTGTA
Organism: Gossypium sturtianum; assembly: GCA_025698515.1. Lineage (NCBI taxonomy): Eukaryota > Viridiplantae > Streptophyta > Magnoliopsida > Malvales > Malvaceae > Gossypium > Gossypium sturtianum. The sequence continues at coordinate 44,031,489 of CM046953.1, read as the reverse complement.
ATAAAATCATCAGATATGGGGATAAGTGAAAACTTCCTGAATTTTCGGATGATTCCTTGAGAGGAGATTGTGCCTTTGGTGGTGCTGATGGGCCGTCTGGATGACAAACCTGCGCTAGATGAAGAAATTGGGAGGCTCGTGGAGAATTGGCCAGGACATCTAGGGTAATATTAAAACTATACTAATAATGTAATTAAAGACAAGAAAGATAAAGAGAAGGAGACTAAGAAGAAAACTAAAATTAAAAGAAAAGATGAATGGACTGGGAGGTCCTTATTGTTGGGTGTGATTTCTAAGGCTGAGGTTATGGTGGTGGTGGTGGCATGATTCCCAAGCAGCCTTTAGAACCTAAAACCAAGAAACTAAAGTAAAATCAACTAAATAAAGCATAATATAGTCAAAGGTAAGAAAATTGAGACAAAAGTAAAAGGACAAATAGAAATTAAATGGTCTCAAAGACCCCTGGCTTGTTTGTTGAATGAAGCTGCCGGCATGAACTCATTTAGATCATTCTCCTTGGGGGAGCTTGGCCTTTTACGCTTCCTAGACATTGTAGGTTTTGAGGATATTGAGAGCTTAGGAGCCTGAGATAGGAGGTGTTTGAGAGAGTGGAAAGAAGAGAGGAGGAAAGGAATAAAGTGGATGGAAAAGAAGGTGGGAAGAAGGAGAACTATTTAAACAAATTTTTTGTGTCTGTCGCCCTCCCACGCTCGTGTGCATAGGGTGTGTCGATTTACACGGCCACATCGCACGACCGTGTCGCAGGGTGTGTTGATTCTCTACGTTTGTTTTCGAGTCGACCATGGTTGGAAGACACGGGCGTGTTCTCGCCTGCGTGGTGTCAAGAGCTTCCGCACTCGGTCGTAAGGCAAGGGCGTGTTCTTCCCGTGGTTGGGAAGTCAGTAGCTTCACACGATTATGGGGCACAGTCGTGCCCCTTTATCGGTGCCCGTGGTGTCATGGTTGGATCCGTGACGTCGAAAAGTGGTTGGAATTGATTCGCACTGCCTTTGCTATGTCAGTATGGGGATTCTTATGGTCCACACGGCCACGGCCACGGCCGTGTGCAAGGCCGTGTGTCCTGGAATTCCGCACCCCTTGTTAGTTTAAAGCTAGGTGTAAAGAAGAGAAGAAAAAGAAAAAAAATTAAAGCAAAATATGAGAATAAATTATGTTAGTGCTTGGGTTGCCTCCCGAGAAGCGCTCATTTATAGTCTTAAGCTAGACTCTTCTCTCATTTGCTTTGTCAGGGTGGTTTGAGGAGTTGGAAGTCCTTCCTCATGCTATCATTTGCGTCTTCGTGAAAAAATTTAAGTCGAGATGTGTTTATAGTAAAAGTACCAAAAATATGATTACTTACCTCGACTGTTCCGTGTGGGAAAACACTGGTTACCCTAAAAGATATTTCTTTGTTTGTGCTAGGGTCCGGAGGAGATATTCGAGGATCTCACTTTGATCTAACATGCATGGGTCCCCTATTTTGAAGTGGTTTGTTGTTCCTATTAGCTCTTTTGGGGGCTCCTTCGATTTTATCTTGTGTGGTTCCGGTTCTTCGTCGTGTATCCCTAATTTCTCCTTGAAGTGTGTCTTCTACTCGTCTAGATCATCGAACTGAATCCTTCGATCTTCATGAGTTATTTCTTTGTTGGCATGGGGTTTAGGATCGGGTTCAGTTGTATTCTTTGGTGGTGCTTCCTGAAAATAAGGGTTAACCGGATGGTTATCAGTAGAATTTACGTTCTCACCTTGATTACTCGATGTTCTAGCTGAATCGAGAGCCTTGATGGTGACTGTCTCATTACCTACGCAAAGTATGAGTTCTCCCGCATCAACATCAATTTTTGTCTGGCAGATTCTTTGAAAAGGGTCTTCCTAAAATTAGGGGATCGAATTATCCTCATCGATGTCTAAGACAACAAAATCTCTTTGGGAAAACGAATCATCCATTTTACAAGAACATCTTCAATAATACCCCTAGGAATTCTAACAGTTTTATCACCTAATTGAATGCTCATCCTAGTTTGTTTGGGTTTCCCTAGACCTAATTGTTTAAACAATTTATAAGGCATGACATTTATGCTTGCCCCTAAGTCGACTAATGCATTATCAACGATTAATCTACCAATTAAACATGGAATTGTAAAACTCCTGGATCTTTTAGCTTTTGTGGTAGTCTATTTTGGAGAATTGTTTGTGTAACACCCCGTTTAGTGGGTTTGTGCATATGGGGTATAAATCAAGTGTTAGTAGGTTTTTGGGAGTGCTTGGTTGAGTTTTAGAGGCTCTAAGAATGTTGGGATGAGAAGGAAGGCTTTGGAAAATTTAGATTTTTAGGGTAAAAGGAATTGGGCCTAGGAGAATTGAGCCCAATGGGCCTTAGGCGTAGTAGCGTTTAAATTTTTGGAGAACAAGAGACCGGCTTAAATGCAAGTTGGACCTATTGGATAAGTGATTTTGGAAGGTTAGAAGGCTTCTATGAAGTCCCGGGATCAAATATTAGCTTTGGGGAAATTTTGGTTTTAGGTGAAAAAAAAAAACCCTGGAAGTTGGCAGGTAGGCCTTAAGAATAAAATGTAGAGGAAAATGACACAAGTGGAGTGTGTGGTGTAGTGGCAAAGTGACGCCACTTAAGAGGCAAGGGAGTGACGCCACAAGGGAAGGAAGGAGGTCCAAGGTTCAAGTCTTGGCTTTTGCATTTTGGTTTTCTTTTTACTTGGACCTCAGAATTTGGCTATAGTTTATATTTAGTTGCGCATGGTTTAAGACACAAGAGGAGTTTGTGGCCAAGTGGCTAGCAGCGTGGATTATGTTGCAAGGGAGCACAGGTTCGAATCTCATGAGAAGCAAGGGAGTATTTATTTTACTGATGCTGACGGGAAGAGTTTCATTGAATTTAAACTCTACTCGACGAAGGATCCCACATCGGAAAGACACAAAGAATGAAGGTGAAGAGCTAGCTATATAAGGAGCATCCTAGGAGGAGAGTAAACACATCTTGGAGGGCGTTTGGGCACGGGAGTGGTCGAGCGCGGATTAACACCGCAGTCCTATCGGTGTGTAACTCTCTCTACTCTAGTTGTAGAGCGGCAAATGCCGGTGCGGTCACGCGGCAATAGTAGCCACACGAGCGCGCGGCGCACGCGTGTGGGGCTTCGACGCGATAGTTGAGGCCATCGTAGTATTCTTGTGGGTTGGGGCCAATGGGCGTGATGGGCGAAAGTGGGCCCAATGGGCCCGTGGGCCCTTATGAGTAAATTGTGCGATTGTGTAGTATATAGTGAACTAGACTAGGTGGAACTTATATACGTGGCTAGATTTGTGTTAGGTGGGCCACACGAGCGTGTGGGCCCGAATGGGCGAAATTGGGCTTTAGGCCCAATAGTCCATTTCGACTGAAATGGTAGTTGGGTCGCTTCGGGCGACACTCGGGCCTTAGAAAGGCCATTCCAGTACGAAATTATCGATATACCCTTGGTGGGTAAATTACTTAAAATGCCCTTAGTAGGTAAAATTACGATTTTACCCTTAAAGGTTGATTAGCAAGGTAGGGGCGTGTTAGTTTTCTTTGTGCTATAGTTTTTGTCTTGGCTGAATGGCCTAAGTGTTCATTGTTTTTATGCCAAGGCCGATTGTAGGGAAGAAGAGCACATCATTGGGAACCTTTTGTAAGTCTGTTAGTCTGCGGTGCGTAAGCGAAGTGCGCGTTCGGGTTTTGGTATCATTTAGGTGCGTAATCATCGCACTATTTCGTGGTTTGGTTTGCTAACATGTTTATGTGTGTATTATGTGTAATAGCCGTTTATAATGGCATAAGTGATGAATAATCGGTGATGGTAAGTTAATCTTGATATACATTTATATATGTACAATGTGGTAGTGATAAGTGATAAATACTCATTCTATATGATATTCTTGCATGATTTATTGACACATGGGCATGGGATTGGATTGAAGAAGGAAGAAGTGTACACAGGATGTACGTGGTCTAATGATAGCTCATGCTACATTAGCGCTTGAGGGTTAGCTTTGTGCTACCTCAAGGGAGGTGTTGGCTAGGTGCCCATCTCGGCGGTTGATTGCTATGTGCATCACCGTAGACGATTACGATATTTGGATCACTTTGGTTGATCGGTGGCTCACCCACGGCCTCGAGCAATGAGAATGCCGAGGTAAGATTTATGGATCACGATGTGATCGGTGGCTCACCACGGCCTTGTGCAAGCAGTGTCCGCGAGGTAACATATGTGGGATCACTCGGTTGTGATCGGTGGATTAGCCACGGCCTTAGCGCGAGTCCGCTAAGGTTGGTGTCACGGTTGGATAGTAGGTTGGGTGAGATGCATTCTTGCATGATTTGTTTCGATGGTCAGTGTGGGGTATGGGCCAAGCCCATACGGATGGAAATATGTGTTGTGGTTATGCACCGAGTCGGTGGACTCACCCTATTTTTCTCAACCATTTCAGTGATTCGTGATTAATGGACCGGGTTGGAGGATACAAAGGTGGCCATGCGAAGGAGATTATTTTGATTATTTTATGTTTTTAATATTAAGTATTGGGTTTAAATATTGGGTTGTAATAAGGGCCTTATTTTTATTATTTTGGTATTATTTTATTATTATTTATGGCTTGTTCAAATTAGATTACTAAGTGAAGATAACTTTATTTTAGCAACTTATTTATTCAAATTATATATATATATATATATATATCTGTTTAATAAAGTTTTAATATGGGCATTGTATAATAACAAAGTTTTAATTATAATTTTAAATGGACATGGTTTTCAAAAGTTAACAATTTTCATATTTTATCCAAAAGTCAAAAAGATTTTCAACCGTCTTTCCGCAGTGACATAACCAGATCCGGTCAAGGCTCGTGGGCCGGGTTTGGGGGTGTTACAGTTTGGTATCAGAGCCAGGTTCAAAACTCGGCTTTGAGGGTTTTGGGCCCAAAAACGTTTCAAAATGGGTTTTTATGAAAGGTTTTCAGTTAGGTCGGCATGGCACTGTACCTCCGAATTCGAAGTCCACGGTAAGTACCCTTACTATTGCTTGTGAGTTATTGATGTGATCGGATGATTGCAATAGTGGATTACTTTAGAATCTGAAACTTTGATTGCTCGAAAGAACGACTTCCGAAACTTACTGCTCATAAAATTTGCTCGTGGATTAAAATAAAGGAACAAAATTTCTAATGCATAAAACTTTTAATCAGATTAAATCGCGACGCTAGATATGAGTTCTAGGGGGCGTGGTCGTACTTCTCGTGGACGTGGTAGAGGCAGTTTTGGTGACTGTTTATTTTGTTGCTCGTAAAGTATGTTAGCTCTTGGAGATCAGAGTGCGCAGCGATAGCGTAGTGGGAAGAATTGGACTGTTAGTTTAGACAAGTAATTTCGAGGACGAAATTATTTTAAGGAGGGTAGAATTGTAACACCCTGGTTTAGGGGCTGTGCATATGGGGTATAAATCAAGTGTTAGTAGGTTTTTGGGAGTGCTTGGTTGAGTTTTAGAGGCTCTAAGAATGTTGGGATGAGAAGGGAAGGCTTTGGAAAATTTAGATTTTTAGGGTAAAAAGGAATTGGGCCTAGGAGAATTGAGCCCAATGGGCCTTAGGCGTAGTAGCGTTTAAATTTTTGGAGAACAAGAGACCGGCTTAAATGCAAGTTGGACCTATTGGATAAGTGATTTTGGAAGGTTAGAAGGCTTCTATGAAGTCCCGGATCAAATATTAGCTTTGGGGAAATTTTGGTTTTAGGTGGAAAAAACCCCGGAAGTTGGCGTGTAGGCCTTAAGAATAAAATGTAGAGGAAAATGACACAAGTGGAGTGTGTGGTGTAGTGGCAAAGTGACGCCACTTAAGAGGCAAGGGAGTGACGCCACAAGGGAAGGAAGGAGGTCCAAGGTTCAAGTCTTGGCTTTTGCATTTTGGTTTTCTTTTTACTTGGACCTCGAATTTGGCTATAGTTTATATTTAGTTGCGCATGGTTTAAGACACAAGAGGAGTTTGTGGCCAAGTGGCTAGCAACGTGGATTATGTTGCAAGGGAGCACAGGTTCGAATCTCATGAGAAGCAAGGGAGTATTTATTTTGCTTGATGCAGACGGGAAGAGTTTCAGTTGAATTTAAACTCTCTTGACGAAGGGATCCCACATCGGAAAGACACAAAGAATGAAGGTGAAGAGCTAGCTATATAAGGAGCATCCTAGGAGGAGAGTAAACACATCTTGGAGGGCGTTTGGGCACAGGGAGTGGTCGGAGCGCGATTAACACCGAGTCCTATCGTGTGTGTAACTCTCTCTACTCTAGTTGTAGAGCGGCAAATGCCGGTGTCTGGCCACGGCAATAGTAGCCACACGAGCGTGCGAGCGCACGCGTGTGGGGCTTCACGCGATAGTTGAGGCCATCGGTGTAGTATTCTTGTGGGTTGGGTCGCTTGGGCCGTGATGGGCGAAGTGGGCCCAATGGGCCCGTGGGCCCTTATGAGTAAATTGTGCGATTGTGTAGTATATAGTGAACTAGACTAGGTGGAACTTATATACGTGGCTAGATTTGTGTTAGGTGGGCCACACGAGCGTGTGGGCCCGAATGGGCCGAAATTGGGCTTTAGGCCCAATAGTCCATTTCGACCAGAAATGGTAGTTGGGTCGCTCGGGGCGACACTGGGCCTTTAGAAAGGCCATTCCAGTCTGAAATTATCGATATACCCTTGGTGGGTAAATTACTTAAAATGCCCTTAGTAGGTAAAATTACGATTTTACCCTTAAAGGTTGATTAGCAAGGTAGGGGCGTGTTAGTTTTCTTTGTGCTATAGTTTTTGTCTTGGCTGAATGGCCTAAGTGTTCATTGTTTTTATGCCAAGGCCGATTGTAGGGAAGAAGAGCACATCATTGGGAACCTTTTGTAAGTCCGTTAGTCTGCGCGTGCGAAGCGAAGTAGCGTTTGGGTTTTGGTATCATTTAGGTGCGTAATCATCGCACTATTTCGTGGTTTGGTTTGCTAACATGTTTATGTGTGTATTATGTGTAATAGCCGTTTATAATGGCATAAGTGATGAATAATCGTGATGGTAAGTTAATCTTGATATACATTTATATATGTACAATGTGGTAGTGATAAGTGATAAATACTCATTCTATATGATATTCTTGCATGATTTATTGACACATGGGCATGGGATTGGATTGAAGAAGGAAGAAGTGTACACAGATGTACGTGGTCTAATGATAGCTCAGGGCTACATTAGCGCTTGAGGGTTAGCTTTGTGCTACCTCAAGGAGGTGTTGGCTAGGTGCCCATCTCGGCGGTTGATTGCTATGTGCATCACCGTAGACGATTACGATATTTGGATCACTTTGGTTGATCGGTGGCTCACCACGGCCTCGAGCAATGAGAATGCCGAGGTAAGATTTATGGATCACGATGTGATCGGTGGCTCACCACGGCCTTGTCGCGCGCAGTCCGCCGAGGTAACATATGTGGGATCACTTTCGGTTGTGATCGGTGGATTAGCCACGGCCTTAGGCGAGTCCGCTAAGGTTGGTGTCACGGTTGGATAGTAGGTTGGGTGAGATGCATTCTTGCATGATTTGTTTCGATGGTCAGGTGGGTATGGGCCAAGCCCATACGGATGGAAATATGTGTTGTGGTTATGCATCGAGTCATGGACTCACCCTATTTTTCTCAACCATTTCGGTGATTCGTGATTAATGGACCGGGTTGGAGGATACAAAGGTGGCCATGCGAGTAAGGAGATTATTTTGATTATTTTATGTTTTTAATATTAAGTATTGGGTTTAAATATTGGGTTGTAATAAGGGCCTTATTTTTATTATTTTGGTATTATTTTATTATTATTTATGGCTTGTTCAAATTAGATTACTAAGTGAAGATAACTTTATTTTAGCAACTTATTTATTCAAATTATATATATATATATATATATATATCTGCTTTAATAAAGTTTTAATATGGGCATTGTATAATAACAAAGTTTTAATTATAATTTTAAATGGACATGGTTTTCAAAAGTTAACAATTTTCATATTTTATCCAAAAGTCAAAAAGATTTTCAACCGTCTTTCCGCAGTGACATAACCAGATCCGGTCAAGGCTCGTGGGCCGGGTTTGGGGGTGTTACATGCTGAGCACTTTGCGTTAAGTTCCACATGTGACGACTCGTCTAACTTCCGCTTGTTTGTCGAAAGCTCTTTTAAAATTTCCTAGAATCTGCATCTGCGAAAGAGCTTCAAGTAATGGTAAGTTAATATGTAATTTCTTTAAAAGTTTAAGAAACTTACCGAATCGTTTCTTCCGTGTCGTCTCTTCTTAATGCCTCAGGGTAAGCTACGCGAGGTTGGTACTCCTTGATTACCGGTTTTGGCTTCTCTTGTGTTACCTCAACTTTACCTTTTTCTACCTCGTTTCCTTGTGTTGGACTGGGTTCATCTACTTCTTCGCTTTCTTGAGCTGTTATGGCTTGGATTTTCTCCTTTGGATTAATTTCAGTATTACTCGGTAGATGCCCTTGCGGTCGTTCGGATAATAGCTTTGCAATTTCTCCGACTGACTGGGTAATTTCCCTGATTGCCTTTGTAAGTCCTCCAACTTGGTTCTCGATCATTTTGGTCGATGTTTGTTGGGTGTCGAGTGTTACCTCAATTTTTTGGAGACAGGCTTCTGTGGATGCTATGAATTTGTTCAACGTCTCTTCAAGATTCGGCTTCTTTTCCTGTGGATAGGGCTGATTTTGGAAATTTTGAGGAGGTTGTTGTCTTTGATTTCCTTGATTTCCTTGTCCTCCCCACGAAAAATTTGGGTGGTTCCTCCAACCTGGATTATAATTATTACTATATGGGTTATTATTAGATCTGAAATTGTTACCTATATAGTTCATCTATTCGCTCTCTGTGCCCGGTTGGTAGGGTGGGTACTCGAGTTTAAATCACAGCCCACTTGTGTCGCATCGCATGATTTGGATGTACTGCGAAGAACACAAACTATCAATCTTCTTATTCATCAACTCTACCTGATTTGATAGCATAGTTACTGCGTCGAGGTTGTAAACTCTGGCTGTTTTTGTTGGCCTTGTTCTTGTAACTTGCCACTGATAGTTATTCAGCAACATCTCTTCTACAAACTCGTAGGCTGCTTCAGGAGTTTTATTATTCAGAGTTCCACCGGTGGTGAGTCGATTAGTTGCCTCGTTGAGGGTTTACACCGCTATAGAAAGTCTGGACTTGGAGCCACAAGGGTAAACCATGGTGTGGACACCTCCTCAAGAGATCCTTATATCTCTCCCATGCATCGTATAGTGTTTCTAAATCCATCTGCACAAAAGAAGATATATCATTACGTAATTTGGCCGTTTTCGCCGGTGGGAAATATTTTAATAAAAATTTTTCGGTCATTTGTTCCCATGTAGTGATTGACCCTCGTGGTAACGAGTTTAACCAACTGTTTAGCTTTATTCTTTAATGAAAAGGGAAATAACCGGTTGTATGGCATCATCGAAACGCCATTTATTTTGAAGGTATCACGTAACTCTAAAAAATTAGCTATATGAGCGTTTGGATCTTCGTCCCGTAAACCATCAAACCCAACAAATCTGTTGAATCATTTGTATATCTTTAGGCTTTAATTCAAAATTATTAGCAGCTATAGCAGGCTTAACAATACTTGATTCGGCTCATGTTAAATGCGGTTTAGCATAATCAAACATAGTACGAGGAGCATTATTTTCTGCCACATCTTGTGGTGGAAAATTATTTTAAATCCATCCCTTGATAGGATTGGATCTGTCTTCTCGCTCTCCTTGGTAATTTAGGGCTCGCCTAATTTCTCTGTGATTTCTTCGAGCGGTAGCTTCAATATCACTGTCGTATTCTAAAGGTCCTCTCGGGTTCCTTCTAGTCATAAACTAGAGGTACCTGCTAGGAAAAGAAAGAAAGAACCTTTAGCAAATTTAAAATTAAAACTAAAAATAAAAATAAACTGCGAAAAATAAAAATAATGGCTAAAGTAATAAAAATAGAGCTTTCTTAATATTTTAGTTCCCCGGCAATGGCGCCAAAAACTTGATCGCTGTAAATCAGAGCTTTAAAATTTATAAAAAGAATGATCGAACCTGGAAACTAACTCTGACAACGATTGAGGCAAGTGCACCTATCGAAGAGTAGTATAGTTTAGGCAAGACCGGATTATCGAACCCAAAGGAACTAAAAGTACTAATACTAACTTTCTTTTTATTATTTAGCCTAAAATAAGTGAAGTTGTTTATTAATCTAAATTAATTAAGTACTAAACTAAAGACTCTAAGACAAAGAAGAATGAATTTGGAAAATAACTTGGGAAAAACTCAGTTGATTTAGACGATACCCTAGGAAGAATCCACCTAGACTTCACTTGTTATCTAACACTAAACCATACGATTTATTCACTTAGTTTGATCCGTAAGACTCCCTAACGTATATTAAACCCTCTCTCTCGAGGCGAATAACGTCTAACCCTAGGTGTATTAGTGGAACTCTCGTTCTCTTATAATAACCCCCTAGAATAGCAGTAAATCGATCTATGGATTCCCATATTAGGTTTCACCCTAATCCGGCAAAATCTCGTCACCCTATCTCTAGGCGTGCGATCAACTCCGCTTAATTATGTTGGATCTACTCTTAGGCAGGGTCTATTCCTCCTCCACCTAAGCACATTAAATTTGGATTAAGCTCACATAATTAAGAACAAACTAAGTTATTATCATATAATTCAAATAATCAAATAACAAGATTCATCATAGGTTTCATCCCTCTGTATCCAAGAAGGTTTAGTTCATAATAATAAAGGAAAAAATCTCAAGAGAAAAGATAAAACAAAACATAAGAAATCCCTAAAACCCTTGAAGGAATTGAAGGAGAGATCCTCCGTCTTGAGTATAATTCCGGCTTCTTGAGATGGATCAACTGGCTATCCTGAGTGAATCCCCACAAATCTTCTTCTCTGCCTAGCACGACGCCCCCCTAGACGATGGCTTTGGGCTCCCCTTTTCAGGTCATACTTAGGGTGTATTTATAGGCTTTTGAAATACGTTTCTTTCTCCCTAAGTATCCTTTCCCGAATGAAATTTCTCTTCTCCACGAGAGAGACACGGCCATGGCGCACGCCCATGTAAATCGTGGCCAGGTCATGTTCAGATTTCTTTAATGAGACACGGCCGTGTGAGTCGGGGTTAGACCGTGTTCTAGATGATTGACTTGGCACGGCCGTGTGGGTCCAAGTCCAGGCCATGTCGATTTCCTCTTTGGTCCATTTTGATCTGTTTTGAGCCCGTTTCTTGTTCTTTTTATCCTTGGGTGCTTTCCTGGGTATAAGACATGAAAAGAAAGGATTAAGAGCACCTTTTTACATAAATCAAAGGATAATTCATCCAAAAGCATACTAAATGTGGGCCTAGAATATGTTACTATTTCGGTTTATCACATTTCATTATCAACTTTCTGAGCATCACATATTTGTTGTAAGAACAACGGTTTTGCTTTCAGTTCATCTAAAACTGAACCATCATCAGACAAGTCTAAAGGAGCATTCATAGCACATAATGCAAACAGTGATTTCCTACTCAAAGCATCAGCAACAACATTTGCTTTACCCGGATGATAGTCTATCACAAGTTCTTAATCTTTCAAAAGCTCTAACCATCTTCTCTGTCGTAAATTCAGATCTTTCTGAGTCATCAAATATTTCAAACTTTTGTGATCAGAATAAATATGACATTTCTCATCGAGCGCCATATCTTCAATGCAAATACAATAGCTGCCAATTCCAGATCGTGGGTCGGATAATTGTTTTCATGCGACTTTAATTGTCTTGAAGCATAAGCTATGACTTTGCCTTCCTGCATCAAAACACATCCCAGACCATTTAACGAAGCGTCACTATAAATCACGAATTCTTTACTTGATTCTGGTTGTACCAAAACTGGAGCTTCAGTCAACAAAGTTTTTAACTGATCAAAACTTTTCTGACATTTATCTGACCATTCAAATCTCACATCTTTCTGGAGTAATCTAGTCAACGGAGTAGTAATCATCGAAAAGCCTTTTACGAACCTTCGATAATAACCAGCAAGCCCCAAAAAACTACGAACTTTAGACACATTTTTTGGGGGTTTCCATTCCAAAATAGCTGAAATATTACTCGGATCAACTCGTATTCCAGAGGCCGATACAATATGTCCCAAAAAACTGACTTCATGCAACCAGAATTCACATTTACTGAATTTTGCATACAATTGCTTGTCTCACAGAGTTTGCAATACAATTCTCAGATGTTCAGCATGTTCAATTTCATCACGTGAATAAATCAAAATGTCGTCAATAAATACAACAACAAATCGATCTGAATACAGTCTGAAAATTTTGTTCATTAAATCCATAAAAAAGCAGGAGCATTGGTTAGCCCAAAAGGCATAATTAAAAACTCTTAGTGCCCGTACCTCGTTCTAAAAGCAGTTTTCAGAATATCTGAATCTTTTACTCGCAACTTATAATATCCCGATCTCAGATCTATCTTTGAAAACACAGTGGCTTCTTTAAGCTGATCAAATAAATCATCAATTCTGGGCAGATGATATTTATTCTTTATAGTCACTTTGTTCAACTGACGGTAATCAAAGCACATTCTCATCGTGCCATCTTTCTTTTTCACAAATAAAACAGGAGAACCCCAGGGCGAAAAACTCAGTCTTACAAACCCTCTATCGGTCAACTCTTGCAACTGAGACTTCAAATCTTTTAATTCTGTTGGTGCCATTCTATACGGAGCTATCGAAATAGGATTCGTTCCCGGCATTAGATCAATACCAAATTCAACTTCACATATCGGAGGTAATCCCGGTAATTCTTCAGGAAACACGTTAGGGAATTCGCAAACCACTGGCACTGATTCTACTTTCTTTTCAGTCACTTTTGAATCAATTACATAGGCAAAATAAGCTTCATAACCCTTTTTCACATAACTCTGAGCTTTCAACACTGATATCACAGTAGCTAACCCATTCAAATCATTAGACTCAATCCTAACTATTTCATCATTCTGACATCTCAAATCAATAGTCTTTCTTTTGCAATTCACAACGGCATCATGCAATGTTAACCAGTCCATACCCAAAATTATATCAAACTCATCAAAAGGTAATAGCATCAGATCAGCCGGGAAAAAAACATCTCGAAACATCAACGGACAATTCTTGCATACTTTATCGACCAGGACACTTTTACCTAAGGGGTTCGATACTCTAATAACAAATTCAGTATACTCTACAGGCAAAGTCTTACTGGATACTAAGTTCATGCATACATAAAAATGTGTAGATCCAGGGTCTATCAATACAATCACAGAAGTATCATAAAGAGTAAATGTACCCGTTATAACATCTGGAGACGAAGCTTCCTCACGAGCTTGGATGGCGTATGCTCTAGCAAGTGCCCTAGCTTCAGATCTCGCAACAATGTCTTTTGTAGTTCTCTGACTACCACTGACATTCCTTGTATTTCAAGAAGGTCTACCTCTAGCTGAAACATTATCTGACCTCGGGTTCTGAATAATCTCTTGCTCAACAGACTCTGGGTAGTCTCGAATGAAATGGTCTAATGACCCACATCTGAAACAGGCTCGATCATTCAACCTACAACTTCCTGGATGTCTTTTACCATAATGTTTACATTCAGGTCGTTCGGATCAGACATTTCCCACACTGGCCATCGAAGTAGCTAGAGCTTTAGAATTCGACTGTGATCTAGCTCGATCTCTATTTGAATATCCCACATTAGCCTTTGAATGGCTATGCTCATCTCTGAATTTCTTTGAAGCATACTGAAATGTTTTAGCTTCAGACTCAGCTTTTCTTTTATCTTTCCCGAGTGCCTCAGCTTTGCATGCTCGATCAACAAGCACGGTAAACTCTTTTATTTCCAGAATCCCAACAAGCAAATGAATATCTTCATTTAGGCCATCTTCAAACCTTTTGTACATTATCGCTTCAGTTGAGACACAATCCTGAGCATATTGACTTAGTCTCACGAACTCTCGTTCATATTCAGTGACAGACATGCGACCCTGTTTCATCTCCAGAAATTCTTTCCGTTTCTGATCAATAAATCTTTAACTGATGTATTTCTTTCGGAACTCAGACTGAAATAAATCCCATGTAACCCGTTCTTTCGGAAAAATAGAAATCAAGGTCTTCCACCATTGATAAGCTGCGTCTCGTAGCAAAGAAACAAACATTTCATCAAATACTCAAATTGTGTTCTCAAGCCAAAACTCAGCTTTCTCGGTATCATCATCACTAGTGGTCGTGAACTCTTTGGCCCCATACTTACGAATTTTGTAAACCAGAGGTTTACTCAACAGATTCAAGTTCATAACCGGAGGTATAGCAGAAGTCTGAGGAGGATTAGGCGGGGGCGGAGGTTGTGAAATAGCCAGGTTAGTTCTTATATACTGAGTGAACCACTCGTTCATCATTTGGAAGAAGGCTTGTTTAGCCTCTCCCTCTTGACCGCTAGTAGCCGATCTCGAATCAGATGGCGCTGTCCCTTGAGCGGAAGAAGGCACATTACTTTCAACATCGTCAGCTACGGCTCTTTCAGGATCCATTACTATACGAAGAACACATTTTACACGTCAGGATTCATCACACTATCACATTTCATATATATGGCATGTATAGCTAGACTCTTACACGCTACGTTAGTCCGAGAATCGACTAAACTATAGCTCTGATACCAATCAAATGTGACACCCCTAACCTGTAACCATCGCCGATCTAGGGTTAAAACCATTATCGGACAAAATGGAACTTTTTACAGACATTTCATAATACAACTTAACGAATTAAATCAAAGTGTCTCTTAAATAGGTCTACGAGACCTTAAACATGCCTTAGAAATGGGTCAGGACTAAACCGGGATCATACAAAATTTTTCCGAAAATCAAACATTTTTCAAAGTTATAGAGGTCACACGCCCGTGTGGGCAGGTCGTGTGCCTCCCACGGCCTTAGACACGCCCATGTGCCCAAGCTATGTCAAAACAGGGCATACATACTGACTTGACCACACGGCCTGAGACACGCCCGTGTGACTCACCCGTGGTCGAGCCTGACTTACAACACACGGCCAGTCACATGCCCGTGTGTCTAGCCCATGGTCGAGTCTGACTTGTTTTGAAATGCAACCACGAGAGACACGGTCGAGCCACACGCCCGTGTGCTCAACCGTATGGGCAAATATAGGCCATTTGCAAGGCCAAAATGCCACCCACACCTTGGGTCATCCCTACAAGCACATACAAGCATAATTCCCAACACTTATGGAAACCAAAAACATACCCAATTGACCATCTATTTTGCTCATTCAAGAACATTTCATCATAACATCTTATATGCTAATTAGCCCAACTAAATCACAAGCATAACCAAGCATGATTCATCCACAACTTACCACAATAATAAGACATCTTCTCATCAATGATATACCAACTTTGCATCAATAAGCTTACCCTTACTTTACCATTTCATTAGCTAACAAACCATAACAAATTAAGCATCATATGGCTTGATTACTCATTCATATAATGTCATTATCTAGCCATATCACATGGCTAACTATACACTCTTTCAAAACATAACCATATCGACTAGACTACACATGCCATACTTAATAAATATATTCAAAATGTACCAAAATATGATTTGAGTAGTGTGATGACAATCCTCGACGATCCCCAAGCCTTCTGTAGCTTTAACGATCTATAAAACAAAGCAAACACACACAAAGTAAGCTTTCCAAAAGCTTAGTAAGCCATATACAAATAAACTTAACATATAATCATTTATAAGTATAGCAATTCAAATATATTAATATTTTCATTTCAAACACTTTGATTTCTCTTTGGATCAATTGGTTTGCCATTGCTTACCAACATATCATACCTCAAGCATTTCTTTTGCTTATATGTTAAACATACATATATCACACTTTATTCATTGCATCTATGTACGTATTTACTCACCTTTCATGCCTATTCAAAGCATATACATCAAACGTACCAGAAACGAATATACAATTCACATAGTCATTCATTTCTCAGACTTGCTCGTTGAACCATTCAGAATCAAATAGGATGCTTGGAATACTCAGAATAATCATACAATGCCAGCGTCCCAGACGTGGTCTTACATGTAACCAAATATCGATGCCACTATCCCAAACAAGGTCTTACACGAATCAAATACGATGCCAATGTCCCAGACATGGTCTTACACGTAAATCTCAAATTGATGCCAATGTCCTAGACGTGGTCTTACATGATATCACATATCGAAAAACAATGTCATGACATATGTAATCCTATCTATTCCTAGGTTCGTACGGGGCTTCTCGGACATTGATACATTGTCGATATTTCCTCAGATTTCATATATGAATCATCTCAATCATATTCATCACAATCGAACTTTCATAGATGCATAAACAAACCAATTCTAATGCATTTATTTGTATATCAACTTACCTCGGATTCGTGTAAACGGAAACGAACGACTATTCAACTATTTTTGACTTTCCTCGATCTAAATCCGTTTTCTTCGGTTCTTGATCTATACACTTTCAAATTTAATCCATTAATTCACCAAATCATTCAATTCAATCCAAAAACACATATTTAGGGTAATTTACAATTTAGCCCTCATATTTTCACATTTTGACATTTTAGTCCCTATTTCATAAAATCACAAAATACACCAAATTTGCATACACCATGCTTAGGCCGAATATTACCCATGCTCATACAAGTCCATATATTTAATTTATTTCACATTTTAATCCCTCAAAATATTATTTTCTCAATTTAGTCCAAATTACTCAAATTCATCAAAAATCCAAAGACAAACTATGTTAATCTAGCACATATATTTCATATTTCATCCTCAAACATCACAAAACTCATGAATTCATCAATGGAACTTTTTAAAATCTTCATCAATTCACAAAATTAAAGCATGGGTTTTGAAGAACACAAAGCAACGATTACAAAAATGTAGAAATTATCAAAAACCAAACAAAAATGAACCTTGAATCAAAGAACATCAATGGCCGAATGTTTGAAGAGCTCAAACCTTGCTTTTATTTTCTATTTTCGGTGGGTGAATATCTAAGATGAACATTAATTCATCTTTTTGTTTTATTAATAATCATAATAATTTTTCTTTTCCATTTTTACCCTTAATGAGCTAATTATAAAACCATATAGCCATAGCCCTTAACCGTCCATCCTTTAATATAATGGCCTAATTCCATTTAAGGCCTTCATATTAAGAGAACATAGCATTAAAGCACTTTAACAATTATCAAGGCACTTTTGGATTTTACGCGATTAAGTCCTTTTCTCAAATTAGGCATACAAACGGATAAATTATTTCACGAAACTTTCACACATGCTTAATCACATACTGTAGGAATGAAAAATAATATTAAAAATATTTTTATAACTCAGATTTGTGGTCCCGAAACCACTATTCTGACTAGGGTCTAAACCGGACTGTTACAGTTATGGAAGAAAATGGATAGTTTTTATTAGATAAACAACTTTTGTTAAGTGATTTTTAATGAAAATGTCAAATAGGGATTAAATTGAAAAATAGAAAATTTTACATTGTGAAATTGTGAAATAAATTAAATATAGGGCTTGCTAGGGACCTAATTGATATTCGACTATAGTGGGTTGTGGTGAAATTGCATAAATTTCCATTTTTATGAGCTAGGGACTAATTTGAAAAAAAAATTAAAATTATAGGGGCTAAATGGAAAATTTTCCAAAATATGAGTTTGGGTTTAATTTAATAAAGTACATATTAAATTGAGCTAAATTTATCTGTATAGATCAAGATAGACCTTGTACGGCTTTAGATTGGGGCAAAGAGAAAGTCACAGGTTAATCGCCTCTGTATCTACGTATATTCGCCGAGGTAAGTTCGTGTGATTAAATTGTGTTTATATGTTTTGTATGGTTTTATACATGAATTATGAATTTCCATATGTATATACGATTGCATATCCAACGACGTACGACTATTACCGAGCACTGTTTGAACATTAGGAATTCGTTGGTTATAAACGACATGTCGCTAGGGTTTACATGATTCGGGTGCTGGTCCAGAATGTCCTACCAATGGCTGAGGTCCGACATGTGTTGCAGATACTCCACAGCTCATGTGAGTAGCATTGTGTAGCTACGTTTTGACCCACAGATGTTGTGAGCAGGCCTCTTTTCACAGCTCGTGTGAGCATACATGTACAGGATTTGACGGATAACAGTTATATGATTTAGCAAACTATGTGTGAGCTATCCTAGGTATCCCATGGTATTCTAAATGGTTCAACGGGCACTACTCTGATACAACATGGTGAGAGTACGATACGAACTAATACTGTAACACCCCCAACCCGTATCCGTCGTCGGATTAGGGTTAAAGGCGTTACCAGACAGATCAGAAATTTTTACAGAAAATTCATAAAACAAATCATCAGTCACAATCAAAGTGTCCCTCTTTATAGGTCAACAAGACCTTAATCATATAGTAGAATAGGGTCAAGACTAAACCAAACACATACCGAAGATCTCTAAAATTTAAAACTTTTCTAAGTTACAGAGGTCACACGCCCGTGTGGGCAGGCCGTGTGCCTCCCACGGCTGCTAGACACACCCGTGTGTCCTGGCCGTGCCAAAACAGAGCTTGTATACTGACTTATCTCCACGGCCACCAGGCACGCCCGTGTGCCATGGCCGTGTGCTCTTAGACTAGATACTGACCAATTCACACGGCTACCAGGCACGCCCGTATGCCATGTCCGTGTAGGCAAAATAGGCCCTTTGCAAGGCCAATATGCCACCCATGCTAGGGTCAATCCTACAAGAAAAGAACCAATTCATTTCATGCACATTTGACAAGCCAATACATGTCAAACAAACAACATAATATTTCATTCCATTTCATTTCCATTCATGCCAACTCATATACTAGATTGCATAAAAAATTAACATGTCTAACTATGCATGGTACTTTGACATCTTACCAAACATATATATTCATTTCATAGATCACAAACATATGCCCATTGTGCACCAATTTACCTTACACAAGATTTACCCTATCATGAACATATAATCAAACCAAAACCATCATCATATACTAAATCACTTATGCATAATACCAATACTTGTTAAGCCACATCTCATGGCTACCTTATACACATTTCATAGATATATCAAGATGACTAGCCTATTCATGACATATCTAGCTATATACATTTTCAAAAGATACCAAAATGAGTCAAGTAGTGTGATGACGATCCTCGACGGTCCCGAGCCTTCAGTAGCTTTGACGATCTATAAAACAGAACAAACACACACACAGAGTAAGCTTTCAAAAGCTTAGTAAGCCATATACAAATAAACTTAGCATAAAGTGCATATAACCATATAAAAACAATGCTATTCTTAGTTTATATAGTAATCTCATCACATACATTCTTTGGCTCATTACCTAGCCATGTTTTACCACCTTCTTCAATTCAAAGATAACGTATACACAAAGCTTATTCGAGCATATCTTCACATGTAATCTCATTATTTCTTTGCACATATTCATCATAGCAAGATCATATAGATACTTACCTTTCATACACATATAGTGTACTTTTTAAACGTACCTGAAACAATTGTACAGATCACAGAGTTGTTCATTTCTTAGACTTGCCCGTTGAACCATTCGGAATCTAATAGGGTACTCTGAAATGCTCAGAATAGTCGTACAATGCCAACGTCCCAGACGAGGTCTTACATGTACTCAGATATCGATGCCACTATCCCAGACAGGGTCTTACACGAATCAATACGATGCCAATGTCCCGGACATGGTCTTACACGTAAATCTCATATCGATGCCAACATCCCAGACGTGGTTGATAAACCATAAAAGTAACATATTTTAATCCCACATTTAGCGTACTTTTGGATTATTAATCCCTTGAATTGTAGAATTTGATGCTCCTAATCCTTTAATTTCATTTTTTATACTTAGGAGAGCATCAGAGGATGAAAAGAACGAGAAACGAGCCGAAGACGGAGAAAATGGGCCAAAGTACGAAATCAACACGGCCTGGAGTTCACCACACGGCCGTGCCACTTTAGCAGACTCGAACACGGCCTTGGGCTCGATTGACACGGGCGTTTCACACGGGTGTGTCCCTGCCGTGACCAAGATGAGTTTCATTCGAATTAAGATACTTGTGGGCCAAGTAAGGCATCCCGAAAGCCTATATAAACACCCTAGAGGGCAACCTAAAGGGGGAGTCGACAGAAGCCTTCTGTTAGGGCTTTTGATGGGGGCAGAGCCAGAGAGGGCTAAACACAGGGAATTACTCGAAGACAGCCAGTTGATTCATCCCAGAAGACGGAATCACACTCAAGACGGAAGATCTTCCCTTCAATTTCCTTCAGGGGTTTTTAGGGTTTTTCTTATGTTTTGTTATTTATTTTCTTCTGAGATGTATTCTTTATTAAACATGAACTAAACCCCTCAAATACCTGAGGGGGATGAAACCTAAGACGGATCTTGTTATTGTTTTCTCGAATCAGTATGATAAATACTTAATTTGTTCTTAATTATGTGTTCTTAATTATTGTTTTAATATTTCAGGATATTGATTCAAGTATTGATGTGCTTAGGCAGTGGAGCAAAAGTCCCTGTTTAAGAGTAGATCTAGCATAGTTAAGCAGAGTTGATCGCAACCCTAGAGATAGGATGACAAAAATCTGCCGGATTAGGGTCAAACCTAATATGGGAGTCCATAGATCGTGTTAATGCAACACTAGGGGTTTTAATTAGAAAGCGATTTCAATTAATCAACCTAAGGTTAGACGTTAGTAGCCTCGAAAGAGGAATTAATATAAATTAGGGAATCCTATGGATCAAGCCAAGTGAATAAATCGTCTGGTTCAGAGTTAAATAACAAGTGAAGTCTAGGTGGATTCTTCCTCGGGTATTGTCTTAATCAACTGGTTTTCCCAAAAGTATTTTCCCAATTCACTCTCTGTGTCTTAGCATCCTTAGTTTAGTAATTAGTTAATTAGTTAATTAAACATCTATTCCCCTAATACTTAGGCTAGATAATAAAAAGATAGTAACTACTAGTACTCTTGGTCCTTGAGGATACGATATTTCCGGTCTTGCCATAGCTATACTACCGAACGATAGGTGCGCTTGCCTTATTCATTGTCATAGTTAGTTTGGACACGATCAGTGGTCTTACACGAAATCGCCAATCAATTTCAACGTCCCAGACGTGGTCTTACATGATATCACAGAACAGACATCTATGTCATGACATAGTTAATCCTATCTATTCCTAGATTCAAACGGGACTTCTCGAATGCTAACACTAGGTCGATCTTATCTCGGAATTCATATATTCAACATCTCATATGCATTCATCATCATTAATAGTCATATGAACATTCATAATTCAAAACAACACATTTATTTGTATATCGACTTACCTCAGATTCGGATATTCGATCGGACTCGGTTATTCAACTACTTTCGCTTTCCCGCGATCTAAGTCTGTTTTCTTTGGTTCTTGAACTATACATATTCAGATTCAACCCATTCATTCATCAATTCATTCAATTCAATCCAAATACACATATTTAGGGCAATTTACACTTTAGCCCTTATATTTTCACATTTGAACATTTTAGTCCCTATTTCACAAAATCATCAAATACACAAAATCACCATATACCCATGCTTAGCCGAATACTCATGTATCACATACTAATCCATACATTTCAGTTATTTTACAAATTAGTCCCTCAAAATGCTATTTTCACAATTTAGCCCTAATTAGCTAAATTCATCAAAAATTCAAGAACAACACATGTTCATTTAACATATATCTTTCATTTAACACTTAAACTTATCACAAAGCTCACTATTTCATCAATGGCACATCTCATGAATATAATCATTTCTTCAAATTACAACATGGGCTTGATAGTAGACTAAGCAACAATCTCAAAAACATAAAAATCATCAAAATCTAAAGTCAAAACATACCTTAATTTTGCAATACAATGACCGAATGCCCTAGCAAGTTTTCTTCTTTTTTTCTTTCTTCAATATTTCGGCCAAAAAGATGATAAAAGCCATCTTTTAAATGTTTATTCTATTATAACATATAATTTATCCATTTAACAAAATAGCCATTTAATAAACATTTGAAACAATTATACAATAAGGGCATATTTGTCCAACTACTATCCACTATCTTAAAAGTGGTTTAATTGCCATATAAGGCCTTTCCATTAAGAAGCCATCTCAAATGGACACTTTTACAAATATCATGCTAATATTGCATTTAATGCAATTCAATCCTTTTATCAAATGAAATATACAGACGGATAAATTAACTTACGGAAATTTAACACATGCTTAGTCACAAATCAACGGCATAGAAAATAATATTAAATTATTTCACTGACTCAAATTTGTGGTCCTGAAACCACTGTTCCGACTAGGGTATAAATCGGACTGTTACAATTCTCCCCCCTTAGGGATTTTCGTCCCCAAAAATCTTACTGTTAAACAGATTCAGATATTGCTATCTCATCGAATCTTCAGGCTCCCACGTAACCTCTTCTATTCCGTGTCGATGCCATAATACTTTAACTAACAGAATTCTTTTATTTCTCAATTCTTTCACTTCACAAGCTAAGATACAGATCGGTTCTTCCTCATATGACATATCAGATCAGATTTCAATCTCAGACGGAGAAATCACATGTGACGGATCGGAACGATATCTACGGAGCATCGAAACATGAAATACATTATGTATCTTTTCTAGCTCGGATGGCAACAACAATCGGTACGCAACTGGTCCAACTCGTTCAATAATCTCATATGGCCCGATGAATCTCAGACTTAACTTGCCTTTACGTCTGAATCGGAGTACTTTCTTCCACGGAGACACTTTCAAAAACACTTTGTCACCGATTTCAGATTCAATCTCTATTCGTTTCAAGTCCGTATAGGACTTCTGACGATCAGACTCTGCTTTCAGACTGTCACGGATTACTTTCACTTTCTATTTTGTATCTTTTATCAAATCAACCCCGTGTAGCTTATTTTCACTAAGCTCTGTCCAATACAGAGGTGTACGACATTTACGTCCGTACAAAGCTTCATACGGTGCCAATTTGATGCTCAACTGAAAGCTATTATTATATGCAAATTCAATCAATGGCAGGTACTGTTCCCATGTGCCGTTAAACTCAAGAATATAGCATCTCAACATATCCTCGAGAATCTGAATAATCCGCTCGGATTGACCATCCGTTTGCGGATGAAAAGCTATACTGAAATACAGTTTCGTGCCTAAAGCTTCTTGCAACTTCTTCCAGAACCGTGAAGTGAACCTTGGATCTCTATCAGACACAATTGATAATGGCACTCCGTGCAATCTCACAATATCAGAAATATAAAGATCAGCTAATCTATCAAGTGAATAATCAGATCTCACCGGAATAAAATGGGCAGATTTCGTTAATCGTTCAACTACGAACCAAATCGCATCTTTCTTTCTCGGAGTCAGAGGAAATCCAAAAACAAAGCCCATCGTCACTCTATCCTATTTCCACTCAGGAATCAAAATTGGTTGTAACAAGCCAGACAGAACTTGATGTACAGCTTTAACTTGCTGACAGATTAAACATTTTGACACATAGTCAGAAATATCTCGTTTCATACCTGACCACCAATAGTGTTGCTTCAGATTGTGATACATTTTAGTGCTTCCCAGATGAAAAGATAGACAAATATTATGAGCCTCACTCAGAATTAACGGTAATAACTCAAAATTACTCGAAACATAGATACGATCTCGAAATCTCAAGCAATCATCAACAACTCTGAATTCAGAATCAAAATTCAAGTCACACTGATCTCGTTTTGCTAACATTTCATTATCAATTTTTTGAGCATCAATTATCTGTTGAAAAAACAATGGTTTCACTTTCAATTCAGCTAACACTAAACTATCATCAGACATATCTAGTTGAGCATTCATAGCATGTAATGCACACAGTGAGTTTCGACTCAATGCATCGACAACTACATTAGCTTTACCCGGATGATAATCTATTACAAGTTTGTAGTCTTTTAACAGTTCTAACCATCTTCTCTGTCGCAAATTCAAATCTTTCTGGGTCATCAGATATTTTAAACTTTTATGATCTGTAAACACATGACATTTCTCGCCGAACAGATAATGTCGCTAAATCTTTAATGCGAACACAATGGCGGCTAGCTCAAGATCGTATGTCAGATAGTTCCTTTCATGAGGCTTCAACTGTCTTGAAGCATAAGCTATTACTTTGCCTTCCTGCATCAATAAGCATCCCAGACCATTCAACGAAGCATCACTGTATATTACAAACTCTTTGCCCGGTTCTGGTTGTACTAACACTAGAGCTTCAGTTAACAGAGTTTTCAATTGATCAAAGCTTTTCTGACATTTATCGGACCATTCAAATCTCACATCTTTCTGAAGCAATTTAGTTAACGGGGTAGCTATCACTGAAAAGCCTTTTACGAATCTGCGGTAATAACTAGCATGTCCTAGAAAACTGTGAACTTTAGACACATTCTTCGGAGGTTTCCAATCCAGAATAGCAGAAATCTTGCTCGGATCAACTCGTATTCCAGAGGCCGATACAATATGCCCCGGAAAACTAACTTCACGCAACCAGAATTCACATTTACTAAATTTGGCATACAATTATTTTTCTCTCAGAGTTTGCAACACGATTCTCAGATGTTCAGCATGTACAGTTTCATCCCGTGAATAAATCAGAATTTCGTCTATGAATACAACAACAAATTGATCTAAGTACGGTCTGAAAATTATGTTCATCAGATTTATAAAAATAGCAGGAGCATTCGTTAGTCTGAAAGGCATAACTAAAAACTCATAATGCCCGTACCTTGTTCTGAAAGCAATTTTCGGAATGTCTGAGTCTTTTACTCGCAACTGATAGTAACCCGATCTCAGATCTATCTTTGAAAATACAGTGGCTCCTTTTAGCTGATCAAACAAATCATCAATCCTGGGCAACGGATATTTATTCTTTATAGTCACTTTATTCAACTGACGGTAGTCAATGCACATTATCATCATGCCATCTTTCTTTTTCACAAACAGAACGGGAGCACCCCAAGGTGAGAAACTCAGTCTAGCGAACCCTCTGTCAGTTATTTCTTGTAGCTGTGACTTCAATTCTTTCAACTCTATTGGTTCCATTCTATACGAAGCTATCAAAATAGGTGTCGTACCATGCAACAGATCAATACCAAATTCAACTTCACGTATCGGAGGCAGTCCCGGCAATTCTTCCAGAAATACATCAGAAAACTCATAAACAACTGGCACTGATTCGACTTTCTTTTCAGACACTTTCGAATAAATCACATAAGCAAAATAAGTTTTGTAACCCTTTTTCATATAACTCTGAGCTTTCAACACGTATATCACAAAGAAAATCCATTTAAATCATTCGACTCAATACGAACTATTTCACCATTCTGACGACTCAAATCAATAGTCTTTCTTTTACAGTTCACAACAGCATCATGCAACGTCAACCAGTCCATACCCAGAATTATATCAAACTCATCAAATGGTAATAGCATCAGATCAGCAGGGAAACGGATATCTCGAAACATTAACAGACAGTTCTTGCATATTTTGTCAACCAGGACACTTTTACCTAAGGGGTTTGATACTTTTATAACAAATTCAGTAGACTCTACAAGCAAAGTCTTACTGATTACCAAATTCATGCATATATACGAATGAATACAACCAGGGTCTATCAATGCAATCACAGAAGTATCATAAAGTATAAAAGTACCAGTTATAACATCAGAAGATGAAGCTTCCTCACGAGCTTGGATAGCATACGCTCTGGCAGGCGCTCTAGCTTCAAATCTTGCAACAGTATCTCTCGTAGTTCTCTGACTACCACTGACATTTCTTGTATTTCGCGAAGGTCTACCTCTCACTGGAGCATTATCTGATCTCAGATTCTGAATAATCTCTAACTCAACAGACTCTGGGCAATCATGAATGAAATGATCTACTTATCCACATCTGAAACAAGCCCGGTCATTCAATCTACAACTTCCCGGATGCCTTTTTCCATAATGCTTACACTCGGGTATCTCAGAACGGACATTTCCAACACTTGCTACTGAAGTTGCCGGAGTTTTGGGACTCATTTGTGATCAAGCTCGATCTCTACTCATTTTTCCCATATTAGCTCTTGAATGGTTTCGTTCATCTTTGAATTTCTTCGAAGCAGACTAAAATGATCTACTCTGAAATCTCTTTCTCACATCTTTAGCTTCAAACTCAGCTTTCCTTTTATCTTTCCCAATGGCTTCGGCTTTGCACGCGCGATCAACAAGTACCACAAACTCTTTTATTTCCAGAATCCCAACAAGTAAACGGATGTCTTCGTTAAGACCATCTTCGAATCTTTTATACATTATTGCCTCGGTGGATACACATTCGCAAGCATACTGACTCAGTCTCACGAACTCTCATTCATATTCAGTAACAGACATACGGCCCTGTTTCAAGTCAAGAAATTCTTTCCATTTTTGATCAATGAATCTCTCATTGATGTATTTCTTTCGAAACTCAATCTGAAAGAAATCCCATGTCACCCGTTCTTTCGGAACAACAGAAATCAAAGTTTTCCACCACTGATAGGCCGCGTCTCGAAGCAAAGAAACCACACACTTTATGCATTTATCGGGACTCAATGACATTTAATCAAATACCTGAATTGTGTTTTCTAACCAAAACTCGGCTTTCTAGGTATCATCTTCATTGGTAGCCCTGAATTCTTCAACTCCATACTTACGAATTTTGTCTACCGGAGGCTTATTCAACAGATTCAGATTCACAGTCGGAGGTATAATAGATGTCTGAGGGGGATTAACAAGGGGGCGGAGGTTGTGAAACAGTCGGGTTATTTCTAACAAACTGAGTGAACCACTCACTCATCATCTGGAAGAAAGATTGTTTAGCTTCTCCCTTATGACTTCTCGTAGCCGGTCTCGGATCAGAGGGCGCTGTCCCTTCAGCAGGAGCAGATGCATTACTTTCTACATCGTCAGCTACGGCTCTTTCGGGATCCATTACTATACAAAAATCACATTTTACATGTCAGGATTCATCACACCATCACAGTTCAGATATATGGCATGTATAGCTAGACTCTGACTTGTTACGTTAGTCCGAGAATCGACTAAACCGTAACTCTGATACCAACCAAATGTAACTCCCCCAACCCGTATCCGTCGCTGGATTAGGGTTAAAGGTATTACCGGACAGATCAGAAATTTTTACAAAAAATTCATAAAACAAATCATCAGTCACAATCAAAGAAATTAATCATATAATAGAATAGGGTCGGGACTAAACCGAACACATACCAAAGTTCTCAGAAATTTAAAAATTTTCTAAGTTACAGAGGTCACACGCCCGTGTGGGCAGGCCGTGTGCCTCCCACGGCTGCTAGACACATCCGTGTGACCTGGCCGTGCCAAAACAGAGCTTGTATACTGACTTATCTCCATGGCTACCAGGCACGCCCGTGTGCCATGGCCGTGTGCTCTTAGGCTAGATACTGACCAATTCATACGGCTACCAGGCACGCCCGTATGCCATGACCGTGTAGGCAAAATAGGCCCTTTCCAAGGCCAATATGCCACCCATGCTAGGGTCAATCCTACAAGCAAAGAACCAATTCATTTCATGCACATTTGACAAGCCAAGACATGTCAAACAAACAACATAATATTTCATTCCATTTCATTTCCATTCATGCCAACTCATATACTAGATTGCATAACAAATTCACATGTCTAACCATGCATGGTACTTTGACATCTTACCAAACATATATATTCATTTCATAGATCACAAACATATGCCCATTTGGCACCAATTTACCTTCCACAAGATTTACCCTATCATGAACATATAATCAAACCAAAACCATCATCATATACTAAATCACTTATGCATAATACCAACACTTGTTAAGCCACATCTCATGGCTACCTTATACACATTTCATAGATATATCAAGGTGACTAGCCTATACATGCCATATCTAGCTATATACATTTTCAAAAGTTAACAAAATGAATCAAGTAGTGTGATGACGATCCTTGACGGTCCCGAGCCTTCAGTAGCTTTGACGATCTATAAAATAGAACAAAAACACACACAGAGTAAGCTTTCAAAAGCTTTGTAAGCCATATACAAATAAACTTAGCATAAAGTGCATATAACCATATTAAAACAATGCTATTCTTAGTTCACATAGTAATCTCATCACATACATTCTTCGGCTCATTACTTAGCCATGTTTTACCACCTTCTTCAATTCAAATATAATTTATACACAAAGTTTATTCAAGCATATCTTCATATGTAATCTCATTATTTCTTTGCACATATTCATCATAGCAAGATCATATAGATACTTACCTTTCTTACACATATAGTGTACTTATCAAACGTACCTGAAACAGTTGTACAGATCACAGAGTTGTTCATTTCTCAAACTTGCCCGTTGAACCATTTAAAATCTAATAGGAAACTCAGAAATGCTCGGAATAGTCGTACAATGCCAACGTCCCAGACGAGGTCTTACATGTACTCAGATATCGATGCCACTATCCCAGATAGGGTCTTACACGAATCAATACAATGCCAATGTCCTAGACATGGTCTTACACGTAAATCTCATATCGGTGCCAACGTCCCAGACGTGGTCTTACACGAAATCGCCAATCAATGCCAACGTCCCAGACGTGGTCTTACATGATATCACAGAACAGACATCTATGTCATGACATAGTTAATCCTATCTATTCCTAGATTCAAACGGGACTTCTCGAATGCAAACACTAGGTCGATCTTATCTGGAATTCATATACTCAACATCTCATATGCATTCATCATCATTAATAGTCATATAAACATTCATAATTCAAAACAACACATTTATTTGTATATCGACTTACCTCGGATTCGGATATTCTATCAGACTCGGTTATTCGACTACTTTCGCTTTCCCGTGATCTAAGTCTGTTTTCTTCGGTTCTTGATCTATACATATTCAGATTCAACCCATTCATTCATCAATTCATTCAATTCAATCCAAATACACATATTTAGGGTAATTTACACTTTAGCCCTTATATTTTCACATTTGAACATTTTAGTCCCTATTTCACAAAATCATTAAATACACAAAATCACCATATACCCATGCTTAGCCGAATTCTCATGTATCACATACTAATCCATAAATTTCAATTATTTCACAAATTAGTCCCTCAAAATGCTATTTTCACAATTTAGCCCTAATTAGCTAAATTCATCAAAAATTCAAGAACAACACATGTTCATTTAACACATATCTTTCATTTAACACAAACTTATCACAAAGCTCACTATTTCATCAATGGCACATCTCATGAATATAATCATTTCTTCAAATTACAACATGGGCTTGATAGTAGACTAAGCAACAATCTCAAAAACATAAAAATCATCAAAATCTAAAGTCAAAACATATATTAATTTTGCAATACAATGACCGAATGCCCTAGCAAGTTTTCTTCATTTTTTCTTTCTTCAATATTTCGGCCAAAAAGATGATAAAAGCCATATTTTAATTGTTTATTCTATTATAACATATAATTTATCCATTTACCAAAATAGCCATTTAATAAACATTTAAAACAATTATACAATAAGGGCATATTTGTCCAACTACTATCCACTATCTTAAAAGTGGTTTAATTGCCATATAAGGCCTTCCCATTAAGAAGCCATCTCAAATGGACACTTTTAAAAATATCATGCTAATATTGCATTTAATGCAATTCAATCCTTTTATCAAATTAAACATACAGACGGATAAATTAACTTACGAAAATTTAACACATGCTTAGTCACATATCAACGACATATAAACTAATATTAAATTATTTCACTGACTCAGATTTGTGGTCCCGAAACCACTATTCTGACTAGGGTATAAACCGGACTGTTACAAATACAGGGACATATGTAAATTACATTGAATTAGTACTATATGGCATATTGAGAATTGAAATGGATGATACATGTATATGAGATATAATTATATGTTGTGTTCATTCTTGATTACATAACCTATGTTATATGATCAAATGGCTAACATGTTTGGTGTACATGTTTAGGCTTTGGCCAAGTGTATTTGGATTATGCCGTGTTATCTTACCTATTATGAATTGAAATGGTAAGTTATGTTTTATGTTATACGAACTTACTAAGCTTATATGCTTACTCTGTGTCATTTTCCGTGTCTAATAGTGTATCAGAAGCTCGTTAGGGTTGGAAGCTTGTCGAAGTTATGTCACACTATCCATCGGCTCTATCAGTACTTTCGGGTGTTTAATTTTGGTTATAATGGCATGTATAGGTATATTGGCTAATGTTGGCATATGTATTTTGGTTGTTGAGATGGCCATTTGACTTGGTTTATGTCTTGGCATTTTGTTGGTGTAATGGCATATTTTGATATGTATATAAGTAGCCTTAATATGGTTGATGTTTGGTTTGATGTGTTTGAATATACTTGTATATATGGCTTGTAACTTGTTGGAAATGTTGTGAATTTGTACTTTACTTTGAAATTATTATATGATGAAAGTAAGTATAGTCATTTTGGCATGAAAATGTGGTTGACATATATGATTATTGATGCTAGTAATTGAATGGTATGTTTGGTACAATTTGGTATGTTTTGGTGAGTAAATTCAATGGTTTGTATTGATGCAAATTTAGTTAGAAGTTAGTTGATTCTTTGGCCAAATTGAGTACATGGTTATACATGTTTAGAAGTTTTTATTGAGGTGCCTTTGGGCATATTGGTTGTATGATATTTTACCATATGTGTATAGCTTGAATTTGCATGAATTTGGTGTCTTTTGATGGCTTGTATATTGGTGCAAAAGTGGTTGTAGGTACTTGTGGGTGTGGGTGAGAAAAATGGCTTGTAAAATGGCCTATTTTTTTCCACACGGGAAGAGACACGAGCGTGTGTCTATGCTGTGTGTGACACACGGCTAGGTGACACGGCTGTTTGTCCCTTGTAGTTTTCAAAGGGTTGCAAGTTAGGCTATTACACGGTCTAGCACACGGCCTGGCACACAGGCCTGTGGGGTTATTTTGAATGGCACACAGGTGTGTGGCTTTTCCATGTGACCCAAGTTAATGAGTTATAAGGGCACGGACACGGGCTAGGACACAGCCGTGTGTCCTACTTTGAATGCCTACATGGCCGTGTGACCCCTGCAGTGTTGAAAATTTTTACTATTTTCTAAAAAATTCTCTGAGTTTTTGACCTAGTTTCGACTTATTTCTAATGTGTTTTTAGGGCCTCGAGGGCTCGTATAATGGCAATATGTTTGATTTGGTTTGGTTTTAATATGTTTTTTGATATGATTTGAAATTTTTGAAATTTATGTTCGTTTGAATTCAAAACACTAGTAATACTCTGTAATCCTGTTCTGGTGGCGGATACGGGTTAGGGGTGTTACATTTAATGGTATTAGAGCTACGGTTTAGTCGATTCTCATACTGAACATAGCATGTGTGAGTCTAGCTATACATGCCATTATATAACCTGTGATAGTGTGATATCTCCTAACCGTTTTAAAATATGTTTTCTTACAGAAATGACATCCAACCGAGCTAAATTTGATGAAGTAGAGATAACTCTCAATCCTCCATTCACAGAGAAGCATCGAGCCGTACATGGTCCGTATATGAGGGCCGAGTAAGAGAGGCTAAGGAAGCCTTCTTCCAATTGATGAATGAATGGTTTATTGAGTTTGTACGGATGAACCCGGCTGCTCAACAACCTCCACCCCTGTAACACCCTAAACCCAGCCTAGACGTTACGACCGAATCTGATGTGTCACATCTAAGTGTTTTTCGAAATCAGGCTTGTTGAGAGAAAACTGTTTTTAAACGATTGCCATGTTTGTTACAGTTGGTTTCTTAGTTGGTTAAAAACCCGCGGAAGCTACTCTAATGAATGTCATTTTGAAGTTTAAAAATGTGAGTTTGTCTTTTTAAAACAATTATTATTTTTGAAAATTTGTTTGTATCAGTTTGGTAGTTTAAAACATGAAATTAAACCCAATTAAAAGAAATTAAAATCACCAGAGGCCTTATTACATAAATATCAACCCAATATAAAAACTTAAGTAACTAAGGCTGGGGATTACCTGTACAGTTAAAAGAAAAGGGTGAGTTTATGAAACTCTGTGTGTAATCCCCTATCATTTAGTCAGTAATATATGCGGAAACAGTCTGGGCCTGAGCCCTATTTAGTAATAGTATAGTGTGGGCCTTAGCCCGTTACAGTAACAATGTGGGCCTAAGCCCAACACAACATCAGTATGGTGCAAATATGCAACCCACCCCAATCCAACCAACACACCACCCGTACCAACCAACACACCATGTGGGGGTAAAATCGACCCACCTAGCCAACACACCAATATTGCAAACAGAGTCATCAAGAATAATAACGTGAGCAGAGCCAAGCAAGTAATGATATGTGGTAAAGCCACCATAATGATGATTGCAATAGAGCCGCGAAGATCGATGATCGCAAAGAAAGCTTCCAAGAATGATATTTGTGGCAAAGCCACCAAGAATAAAGACACACTTCATCCATAACAAAGATCCCAACCCCATGCAAAGATGTCGTGGTATGCACGCCATGCTCGAGAATCACCATACAAATCACAGACAAATCGGTCATTTAAATCACAGACAAACCAGTCATTTAAATCACAAACAAATCAGTCAAATCATAGCACAAGTTAGTCATTTACCCTCGATGGGCAAAATAGTCATATACCCTAAAGGGGCATTACGGTCATTTTACCCTACAGGGGTATTACGGTCATTTTACCCTACAGGGGCATTACGGTCATTTTACCCTATGGGGGTATTTCGGTCATTTACCCTATGGGGGTATTTTGGTCATTTTACCTTACAGGGGTATTACGGTCATTTTACCCTACAGGGGCATTGCAGTAATTCTACCCTACTGGGGTATTTCGGTAATTCTACCTTACAGGGGTATTTCGGTAATTCTACCCTATCGGGGTATTTCGGTAATCTTACCTTAACAATCAACAGTGTAAACGGGCCCAAGGCCCATTATGGCCCACATGCCCGTGTTGTAACGCCCTAAAATTTGGGCCTAGAAGTATTGGGCCTTGAGCAAGGGAACGATTAGGAAACTGTGCGTAAAAGTTTATGTGAGCTAGGAAATTACACAATTAAATGTCTACTGAAGTGGTTAAGGGTCTTGAGAGGAGTTAGAAAAGTCCTGGGTTCAAACCTGGGCTTTAGCAAAAATTTTGGTTTTAAGTGGATAAAACCCTGGATGCTTGGATGTAGGCCTTTTAAATTATTGTGTTAAAAAAAATTACACAAGGAAGCATGTGGTCTAGTGGTTGTGGCGTCATTAAGGTTGCAAGGGAGCCTGGGTTCAAGTCTTGGCTCTTGCAATTTATTGTGATTTTTGCTCTTTTGGAAACCTGGACGTTAGCTTAAAGGGCATATATTAAGTTGTGTTTGTTTTGTGACACAAAAGATCTTGTGTTGTGGTGGCAAGTGGCGTGTTGGGCATTTAAGAGGGAGTGGGTTCGAATCCCATGGCATGCAAAAATGGGGTTCTATTTTATGTCTCTGTGGCGTGAGAGGTGGAGTTTGATTCAAACTCTGCAGAGGTAGTTGGAGAATTGGTCATTAGAATTTGAATGGAATTTGAATGGGGGGTTGGTGTAAATTTAGGAGAAACCGGTGTAGATTTTTAAGGAATTGAGGTGTGAGGGGAGTGATAGCCGAATTGGGTAGCTAGAGTCGGGGAATTCGGCTAAGAGAACTCATTGGGTGCATTTTCGGCATTTTGTGAGAGTGTAGAAGTCGATTATCCTCTCTGCTATTCTGGGTTCCTTCCTTTTTGCGTTTTGGGTTTTTTTCTCGTTGTGGTGTTTCGTGCAGTGTTTTTGACCATTCGGGTCTTTCTCTTTTCAACTTTGTTTCTCAACTGTTGTTCACTTTAGCCGAAACACAAATACCAAGTGTCGAATTCTCCCCTGAAACTTCTCTTTTCTTCTTCACATTTTCTCTCTGCCAAATTGGCATTCTTCTTCTTCTCTTTTTCTAAATCGAATTAAGTTTCTTTTGTTTCCTCTCTTCTTGAGTAATAGCCGAATACCTTGCCTCCTCCTCACACCTTCTAAAACTCTGACAAGCTGATCACTGCATAGACCTTCTCATTCTTTCATTTTGTCATTCCATTTCTGTTGTGAATCTATTATTACCCTTTCTCTTTGTCACCAAGCCGAATTTTGGGGTAAGTAATTGGGTTGTTTCTTGTTACTTTGTGGTTTTCCCTTTTAGGATTATTGTTGTTACTATTTAATGATCTCCTTTCGGTTTATCCTCTTAGATCGAACGCAATATTCCACTCGCGTGTGCCGCTCCTTTAAGTCAACTTTCGGTTCTGAGGGATTCGGTAAGTTGTTCTCTGTCTTGCTCAAGTTAATGTTGCTGGATGTAAACTACATCCTTAATCAACCCTTTAACGAGATCTGTTGTTATGCAGTGAGTGGTCAATCAACAATTGTGGGAGTCTAGCCAAACGTTTTTAGGGTTAAAGGCTATACTCCTGTTTACCAAGGTTAGTGGTAAGGGCAGTGTAGAGATTCAGGGTTTGTGAATCTTATTAACGATTTAAGGACTGATTGAATTTTTGGATTGAATCTAGGTTGGTGCTTTTGGAACTTTGCAAGTGGTCGCTAAAAGGTGTGTAATCATACACCCAATATTTTTACTGTCAAAACGATGGACAATGATGTGTATTCACACCCCTGTCTATCTGTGAATCGGCAAAAGCCGATAAGCTGAAATGCCGAAACCTCGGCAATCGAGGCTTCACGAGCATGCGAACGCACGTGGGGAAAATCGAGCCCCAAATCGTGGGTAGCAGATTGCGAAGGCCACCACGTGCGTTTTCGTGGACTGGGGTCGTATGGGCCTCGATGGGTCAGAATGGGCCGCGTGGGCCCAATGGGCTTGTGGGCCCACATGGGTAAAATCCTCGGTAATGATCATTGATAGGTTGGTTTATGAGGCTCGTGATGCCGTATGTGAATCTGGACTAAGTGGGCCACACGAGTGTGTGGGCCTACTTGGGCCCAATAGCGGTTTTTGGGCCCATATACACTGTTCTGACCTATCTGAGTCGCTCGAAGCGACGATAGACCCTCTAGGAGGTCGTAATAAGGACCGAGACCCCAATATTTGTAAAATTACCAAAATACCCCTGTAGGAGAAAATGACTGTTTTACCCTTGTGGGTAAATGACTGACTTAGATTATGAATTTGACTGATTTGACTGTGATCGTATGACTGTGTTTTAACTGACTGGAATGTGGTCGTGTGACTGATATGCTTTTAAAATAGGTTTAAATGACTGTTACTGAGCATGGCCATTCTGCATACACCTGTGATGATTGAGCATGACATACACGACATATTGCATGGGGTTGGGACATTGTTACGGAGGAAGTGTACGGCTCGTTGCCATTCTGTACAAGGCTTCCAGCCTTTCTGCGATATTTATGGCTTTTATCCGTTCTGTCTACGGTGCCGAGCCGTTCTATTGACTTAGTGTCGCAACCGGTGCTAGGCTTGGTGTGTTGGCTGGGTGGGTCGATTTTATCCCCACATGGTGTGTTGGTTGATACGGGTGGTGTATTGGTTGGATTGGGCTGGATTTCTGTCTGTATATCTACATCTGATACTGATTCTGTAATGGGCTTAGGTCCACCTGGTTCTGTTAATGGGCTATGGCCCACCTGATACTGTGTCTGTGATAGGCTCAGGCCCAATCTGTTTCTGCATACTGTATATCTGATTGTTTGTATTATAAGGGATTACACACTGAGTTTTCACAAACTCACCATTCTGTCTAACTGTGCAAGTAATCTTAAACATAGAAATGAACTTTTAACGACAAACTTAGTTTTTGAACGACGCTTTGATGTGACACGCCAGATTCGGCCATAACGTCTAGGCCGGGTTTGGGGTGTTACATTTAGTGGTATCAGAGCTGAGTTGCAAAAATCGGTTGTGGAATGGGTTTTCAAAATTTTGTATTACAAGAGGTTGGTTTCAAATATGTGAAGTGTTTTGAGGTATTTTTCTGAAAAGTGTGGTACACCGAGTCTCTGGCACCAAATCTGTAAGTTCTTTGACTCTGTTTACTGTTATAGACTGAAATGTTATGCTGAGAAACTACTATAGATAGTAGCACTACACTAAAACTCCATAGATAGAGTAAACTGAAAAAATTGAAGTGAGCTTGCGAATGCGAAAACAAACTCTAAACTACTGTTTCTCATAAGACATCTGCTTAATTACTGAAATTGTAACTAAATTGCATAAAATTTTTAATTCAGATATTACGCAAAGAGAAAATGAGCGCTAGAAGGGGTACAAGAGGCCGCGGTAGAGGTTGTGGTAGTGCTAGGGTTAAGTCTTTGGCGTCAGGCCACATGCCCAATGTTGAGGCGAGGGAAGCACCGGCTTCACCGGTAGCTGAGGCAGGGTCGTTTGATCGAGCGGATGGGGACAACGCATTGTCCCAAGCAATGTTGAGGATTCTAGAAAGAGTTACGGGTACTGTTGGGTCGAATACCGTTACTGTGGGCTGCGGGTTAGTTACTGAACGACTCCGGTCAAATGGAGCAGAGATCTTTAGGGGAATTTCTGGGGTGGCCCCGAGTGTGGCAGAATACTGGTTGGAGACCACCGAAAGAATTATGGATGACCTCGACTGTACATCGAAACAAAAGTTGAAGGGTGCTGTGTCCCTGCTGAGAGATGAAGCCTATCAGTGGTGGCTTACGGTAAAAGAAGGTACTCCGTCTGACCAAATGACCTGGGAATTTTTTAAGTCCACGTTTCAGGGAAGGTATGTGGGTGCTAGCTATGTCAACGCTCATAGGAAAGAATTTTTGAATTTGGTTCAAGGTGACAGATCTGTGGCTGAGTACGAGGCAGAATTTTTGTGACTTAGTCGGTATGGCTAAGGAATAGTAGAAATGGAATACGAGCGCTGTGTTTAGTTTGAGGACAGCCTCAGGGACAACCTCTGAGTGTTGATAGCTCCACAGAGGGAGCGAGACTTTGTCATATTAGTAGAGAAAGCTAAGATTGCTGAGGAGGTAAAGTACGCCGAGCGTCAGAACCGGGAAAAGGAAAGGAGCAGAGATAAGAGGGATTTAGAACCCTCCAATTCGGATCGGAGGTCTAAGAAAAAGGCCAAAATGGAAGGGCCAGTTTGGGTTAGGGCCCTTGTTGCTGTTACTTGATCACAACCTTGTGTGGGTTGTGGGAGCTATCATCGGGGTGACTGTCGGAAAAGGACTGGGACGTGTTTCAGGTGCGGATCAGTGGAGCACTATGTGAGAGATTGTCCACAGAGGCCTGGGCAGATGCAGGCTGTTGGGCAGGGTTTTGCTCAGCTAGCGAGAGGTGGACAGCAGTCGCCAGGAGGCCGTGGTCAGGCCAGGGGTGGAAACAGAGTGGGCCGTGGAGCACCAGGCAGAGGTGCTGGTCAAGCTGAGGCGAGGCAACCAGCTTTGGTCTATGCAGCACGTTGCCGAGAGGTCATAGACGCTCCAGATGCGGATACTGGAACGTAATTTAACCATAGTGTACTACATTTAATTTGGAAATAGAGTGCGCAGCGGGAGCACAGTGGTGTAGATTGAGCTAAGCGGTTGTTCAGATAGTTGGGAATTTCGAGGAAAAAAATTCTTTAAGGGGGTAGAATTATAACGCCCCAGAATTTGGGCCTAGAAGTATTGGGCCTTGATCAAGGGAACGGTTAGAAAACTGTGCATAAAAGTTTATGTAAGCTAGGAAATGACACAATTAAATGTCTGCTCAAGTGGTTAAGGGTCCTGAGAGGAGTTGGAAAAGTCTTGGGTTCAAACCTGGGCTTTAGCAAAAATTTTGGTTGTAAGTGGATAAAACCCTGGATGCATGGATGTAGGCCTTTTAAATTATTGTGTTAAAAAAATGACACAAAGAAGCATGTGGTCTAGTGGTTGTGGCGTCATTAAGGTTGCAAGGGAGCCTGGGTTCAAGTCTTGGCTCTTGCAATTTATTTTGATTTTTTCTCTTTTAGAAACCTGGACGTTAGCTTAAAGGGCATATATTAAGTTATGTTTGTTTTGTGACACAAGAGATCTTGTGTAACATCCCATACCCGAGTCCGAGACTAAGACTGGATACGAGACGTTACCATGCTTGAACTCACTTAAACATGTACTTACGGGCTATAAAATTTCGTTCCAAATTTAAAACTTTTCTTTCTTAGTCAAATCAAACATTTCATGGGCCTACGAGGCCTCAGACTTACGTCCCAAAACTTTTGGAACTCATCTGGAAACTTTCTCTCCAAACTGGGGTTACACGTCCGTGTGACTTGGGACACGCCCGTGTACCCCTAAAGCATGCCCGTGTCTTTCACCCGTGGTGGATACTGGCAAATTACACACGGTCTGGACACGCCCATGGCCCCAAACCGTGCCTAAAACCCTAGCATTCTGTGAATGCCCCACGGAAAAGGCACACCCCCGTGCTTACCACCCGTGGTGCACACTGACTACCTTAACACGGCCTAGAGTCTAGACACACGCCAGTGTGACTAGTCCGTGGTCTATTCTGACTTAAGATACAAAGGTGCAGGGTGCACACGGCCTAGACACACGCCCGTGTGTCCATCCGTGTGAGCACTTAGAGGCTATTTACCAAGCCAATTGCCACCCTAAAATCAAGACCAAACTCATGCTCAATTCAGCAACTCAAGTATTACATCTAACATGAACAAGGATGCATACTTCATTGATAGATTAAAACATACATACTTAATCATTCATGACTCATCTCTTTGGCCATATACAAAAAGAATACTAAGTTTGATAGCCAACACTTTGGCTAGTTTTAAAATATAACTCAAAATGAAATGTTTCCTATACATGCCATACTTAATATAAACAACTTGGCTATACCAAAATAGCGATTGATAGTGTGCTCCGAGCTCCGATGACGATGATCCACGAGATTATCTTGGCGGGACTATATGGATAGAAAGAATAAAGGACGTAAGCATTTAGCTTAGTAAGTTTGCATATAATGCACATAGCAACATACTTGCTCAATATAACCCATTTAACATAAACAATGGTATCATAAATTTCAGCTATTTAAGCTTACTTACTCATAATGATTCTTACATATCTCATGATACTTACTAGTCTCATACTCGTAAGGTAAGCAAGGTACATGTATCACTTGATCACATAGATCAGTATGTTGGAACGCCGGCACCCCCATGGCATAGCAAAATAAAATTAATTCCGGTGATCCAAACCATAAATCCATGTGTGAGGAACGAATCGGGGTGAAATAAAGGTTTCAAAATTACCGAAACTTCAATCTAAGTAGACAGCGATGCCTCGGCAACAAGAGTTTTGATCTACTGTCGAACCAAGCCGCAACATTTTTTCAATGTCGGCCTCTACGTAATCCACCCGGTTTAACTATGAACGGAAGAAATCTCCAAAACTAATTTGGAGGTTTATTTGCTTGACGGCTGCTAGACCTCACAAACAATCTCTTAGGGTTTCTCTTAAGCTTTGTATCTTTTTAATACCTTTTATAATTGGTATCTCTTGCATGTACCATAAAATTAAATAAATACAATAAAGTTTTTAACCGAAAATTATAATTACATTAATTATATCCAAAAATTATAATTACATTAATTATAACAAGGATTTCGGTAAACTATATTTATTTAAATTTATATACGAATCAAATTCATATATTAATAGAACTATGTTGTCATTATGTGTACAACATCATTGTACATATAATATGTTCAATATTTCAATGCCAAATTAAATTAATTCTTTAATTAATTTAATTCATGTGACAACCAAACACAATACCAACTATGTTTTATTCCGTTCATTTCAACCATAGGGTGTGACCCTGTAGGTTCTTGCAACGTTAGCAGTAATACTAGAACGATTCTAATGTTACAAACAATGAGTGGCATCTAGCAATGCATCATTGCTACCTAAGCTACAAGAAGTCATGATCCGACATAACCTTTTTGTGATTAACCTTTCATGCATTAATCCTTAAGTCCTTTATCTCTGGAATAAATACAAGTCATGGGATAGTCACACTTGCATAGTCCATCCCATGTTTCTTGATATCTTGAGTAGACTATGATATACAAATTAGTATAACATCTCATATCAACTTATTTGAGCATGGCCATGCATTTCTAGTCTCACTCAATCAAGTGGCCTAAGATATTACTCCTATTATGTAGGAGGGACTTATCCTATATTGATCAACCATATCCCTCTACATAGATTATGGTATATCCAACATCAGCCTTTATAGAACAACCTATTACGGTGTACGTTTGACTGTATCAAAATATACAACTCACGATGTTGGGATAATGATGATCTCAAGTCTGAGGATCATATACATATTAATCACTATGAGTGATATTGTGACAATTACATAATAATCCAAGAAACATACTCATAGCGGGTCAATCCTGTAACATCCTTAAATAGGGGCTATTGTGTTTGAATTGTTTTGTATGTGTATGGCTTGGTTGTGATGTTAATTGGGATGTTTTAGGGTCTAGGTATGAGCCAAGGGTATGCCCGAACTATAGGAAAAATTTTGTTTTAAGCTTTGGTTAAGGGGAGCTGAAGGAGCTAGGGGTTAAGTATATTCCGTGGTAAAGTTAAGCACAAGAATTTCCTTGGTAAAGTGTCAAGGAGGCGCCACTTAGGGCCTTGAGGAGTGACGCCACATGCAGGGAAGGGGGAGCTCAGGTTCGAGCAGCGGAGATCCCATTTTCTGCTTATTATTTTGATGCCAAGCTGAGGAAGAGTTGTGCTCAGCTCAAACTCTGTCAGATAACTGTTGAACAAGTCAAATTGATTTGAACGGGTGGCAAAGAGAGAATTTAAGAGTTTGAATATTTCAAACTCATTTGAACGAGTGGCCAGGAGAGGTTTGAGAGTTTGCCGAAATTTGAATTGTGTGGGGAGGTGTATTCGACTGGAAGGCATAGGAGGTGTGCCGAAAATCCTTAGTGAACATTTTCGGCTAGCAAAGCTCTGGTGCATTCGGTTGAGAAGCAAAATCGAAACCTCATTTGGGCACTTGTTGATTTTCCCTCTAGCACAACAAGCCGAATCCTTTAGAACCATTTGAGATTTCTTTCTTTTTCTCCTTTGAAACCGAAAGCCGAAAGCACCCTAGACTCTTGCCGATTTCTTCCTTAGGCATTGAGCCGAATTTTCACTTGCATTCCTCTTTTATTTCATTTGAAGCCGAAACACTACTCTCCCTAAACCTCATCTCTTTTTGCTCTCCATTCTTATTGGTTGGCCGAACCTTCTTCTTCCTCAAGCCATTCTTTTAATTGTTTCTTTCATCTTCTTTTCACCATCACTCCAACAGAATACCCCTTCCATTCTCTCCTTCCATTTTGGCCGAATCTCATCTGCTTTTTCTTTTCTTAAGCCATAGCCGAATCTCCCTTGATCACTCAACCCCATTGCCGAAATCGCTCTCAGCTCTCCCCTTCTTGTTTTAACTTTTGGCCAAATATCAACTAAGCATAGATCTCTCTTGTGTGATTTTCTCTAATCGGGTTTGAAGAGGGTAAGTGTTCTTGGCCGAAACTCTATCATCTTCTTCTTTTCACTCTGTGACATGCCAGATTCAGTCGTGGTGTGTTGACCAGGTCTGGGGTGTTACATTTATGGTATCAGATCTAAGTTCAACAGCTCGGCTGTGGGCCCGAGGCCCAAAATGTTTTAAGATAAGGTTTCAAAGAGTTTTACTGGAAAATGTATGGTCTGAAACGCATGGCACCGAGTCTCCGGCACCAATCCGCCCTGGTAAGTACCCCTACTGATGTTTGCATATGATTATGATTTTTGATGATATATGCTATGAACGGCTAGTGATAGTGGACTATCCTAGAGATTGAAACCTATAGGACTCTATGAACTCGCGGAAAACAAAACTCTGTAATAAGAACTGTTCATAAGACTGTGCCTTAATAATAGTGGAATAAAGACTGATGCATAAAACTTTTAAATCAGATAAGTCGAGATATTAGACATGAGCACTCGAGGTCGGGGTCGTAATACGCGTGGACGCGGTCGGGGTAGGATGACTGTGTCTGAACTAGTGGGATCTGGTCAAGGATCAGAGAATGAGATGCCACCACCACCACCAGCTGCTGGTGTTGAGTACCAGGATCAGACAGGGGATGATGCAGTATCGCAGGCGATGCTGCGAGTTCTTGAGAGGGAGGCTGGAGCAGGTGGAGGCACGGGAGCTCGTAAGTCTGTATCTGAGCAACTTCGAGCCAATGGAGCCGAGGTTTTCTGAGGTGTTTCTGGTGTGGCGCCCAATACGGCTGAGTATTGGTTGGAGGCGACGGAGCGTATCATGGACGACTTAGATTTGACTGCTGAGGAGAAACTGAAAGGGATAGTGTCACTTCTTCGGGATGAGTCATACCGGTGGTGGCTCACGGTTCGGGATGGTGCTTTGCGCGAATGATCTCACGTGGGACTATTTTAAGGCGTGCGGAAGAAGTATATTGGGTCCGATTACATTGATGCGCAAATGAAAGGTATTTCGAGGCTGGTTCAAGGAGTAAGTCATGTCGGAGTACGAGGCGAGAATTCTTAAGGTTGAGCCAGTATGCTCGAGGTATCGTGGCTCTGCGATCACGAGTGATGTGTCGTTTCGAGGACGGATTGAGGATGAGCCGAGATTGCTGATTGCTCCACAGCGAGGAGCGAGAGTTTGCCGTGTTAGTAGAAAAGGCTAAGATAGCCGAAGGGGTAAAGGAATCTGTGAGCGCGAATCGGGACAGAATAGACATAAGAGAGGTTTTGGATCATCCGGGTCGATCGGTAATTCTCAGAAAAGGGCTAGGCATAGTGGGCCAAATCAATCCGGGAGGCCTGTTACTGCTAATCAGGGTCCAGCGCAGTGTAATCGGTATTGGAAATCTCATTGGGGAGAATGTTGGATTGGTGGAAAATGATGCTTTGAATGTAGCTCGTTGGATCATCGTGTGAGGATTGTCCACGTAAGTTAGCCATGATTCGGTCGAGGCCGTGGTCGTGCTCGGTTTAGGAATGAGGACCACAACCACGAGAGGGTCGTGGTTCTGCAGAGGAGGTAATGGTTCTGGTCGGGGCCGCGGGCATCGGGCGAGAGGTGCGGTAACACCGAGGCGAGACAGCCTGGATTGGTATATGCAGAGGAGGCGTCGAGAGGAAGGCGACGCACCGGACGTCATAATCGATACGTTCTTAATCTTTGGATTACCATATACTGCTTTGATAGATGTAGGTTCGACGCATTCGTATGTTGCTAGTAGCATAGTAGAGACCATGAACCTAGACTTTGAGACTACTTCTAGGAGATGACAGAATTAGCCCTCTAGGTCACTCAGAGAAGTAAATAAGTCAGATAGGGATGTACCCCTAGAACTCCAAGGGGTAGTGTTTGTGGCTGATCTGATGGAACTGCCGTTTGGGGAGTTCGATCTGATTCTTGGGATGGACTGGTTGGTGAAGTACCAAGCAAGTCCGATTGCGCGCT
This sequence comes from Gossypium sturtianum, assembly GCA_025698515.1. Classification (NCBI taxonomy): domain Eukaryota; kingdom Viridiplantae; phylum Streptophyta; class Magnoliopsida; order Malvales; family Malvaceae; genus Gossypium; species Gossypium sturtianum. The sequence continues at coordinate 43,987,461 of CM046953.1, read as the reverse complement.
GCGCATGGTTTTGAAAAAAACAGTTGAGGGTGAAGAAGTGGTGATGATAGGTAATAGAAGATATTATCTCGTCCAACGTGGTGTCCGCTTTGAAAGTCGAGAAAATGGTCAGAAAGGGTTATGAGGCGTTTATGGTTCATGTGTGTGCCTTGGAGGCCAATGAGTCAGCTGTAGAGAATGTCCAAACGGTGAAGGAATTTTTCGACATATTTCCAGAAGAACTTCCGAGTCTACCTTCGGATCGGGAAGTTGAATTTGGTATAGATCTGTTGCTTAATCGCGCGCGGTGTCTATCACCCCGTATAGGATGGCGCCGAAGGAATTGGTAGAGCCGAAGGCTCAGATTCAGGAACTATTGGATCAGGGTTTTATCCGGCCAAGTGTTTCGCCTTGGGGAGCACCTGTGCTCTTTGTCAAGAAGAAAGATGGTACAATGCGGATGTGTATAGACTACCGCCAATTGAATAAGCTGACGATCAAAAACAAGTATCCGTTGCCCGGGATAGATGACTTGTTTGATCACCAAGGTGCATCGGTTTTCTCAAAGATCGATCTAAGGTCGGGGTATCATCACCTAAAGGTGAAAGAGGTGATATTCATAAGACGGCATTTTTCGTGACTCGGTATGGGCACTACGAGTTTCTCGTAATGCCGTTTGGGTTGACTAACGCGCCGGCAGCATTCATGGACATGATGAATCGGGTGTTCCAGCAGTTTTTAGACCAGTTTGTCGTGGTGTTTATAGACGACATTTTGGTATACTCAAGGTCTGAGGAGGATCATGATGCGCATTTGTGGATAGTTTTGCGAGATTCCGAGGAGAAGCGCTTATTTGCCAAGTTCGGTAAGTGCGTGCGCTTAAGGAGGTGACTTTCTTGGGTCACGTGGTGTCAGCAGAAGGGATTAGAGTGGATCCTCGCAAGATTGAGGCAGTGTTGGACTGGAAGCCACCTAAGTCGGTTGCAGAGATTCGGAGTTTTCTAGGTCTGGCAGGGTATTACCAAAGGTTTGTAGAGGGATTTTCTTTGATCGCAGCACTGTTGACCAAGTTACTTAGGAAAGGAGTTCCATTGTGTGGTCTGAGAAGCAACAGGAAAGTTTCGACAAGTTGAAGAAGATTCTGACCGAAGCTCCGATTTTGATTCAGCCTGAGGCAGGAAAGGAATTCACGGTATACTGTGATGGATCATATACTGGCTTAGGATGTATGCTGATGCAGGAGGAGAAGGTAGTAGCATATGCGTCTCGACAGCTGAGACCGCATGAGGTTAACTATCCGACGCATGACTTGGAATTAGCTGCAGTGGTTTTCGCCCTGAAAATATGGAGGCACTATTTGTACGGAGAGAAGTCGATAGTCTACACGGATCACAAGAGTCTGAAGTACCTTTTGACTTAGAAGGATTTAAACTTGAGACAGCGCAGATGGATTGAGCTGTTGAAGGACTACGACTATTCAATTAAGTATCATCCGGGCAAGGCTAACGTGGTGGCAGACGCGTTGAGCCGTAAGGTAGTATCGGACTTGAGAGCGATGTTTGCTCATCTTAGCTTGTATGACGATGGGAGTCTATTGCCAGAATTGCAGGTTAAGCCGACTTGGGTAGAGCAGATTAAGGAGAAACAGTTAGTGGATAAGGGTTTGAATGCTCGGAGGTTGCAAGTTCAGAATGGTGGGTTGGAAGGTTACAGCTTGTCCAGTGACGAAGTATTGTGTTTTCAAGGGAAAGCTTGTATGCCGAAGGACGTCGAGTTAAGGCAGAGGATTCTTTAGGACGCACATAGCAGCCCATACGCTATGCATCCTGGAGGTAGCAAGATGTATCAGGATTTGCGAGAGCAGTTTTGGTGGCCAGGTCTGAAACGGGAAGTGACTGAGTTTGTGGGTAAATGTCTGACGTGTCAGCAAGTCAAGGCTGAACATCAGTTGCCGTCGGGTTTACTTCAGCCGGTGAAGATTCCACAGTGGAAGTGGGAAAGGATTACCATGGACTTTGTCAATGGGCTACCCCTTACGCCTAGTAAGAAAGACTCAGTCTAGGTAATTGTGGATCATTTGATGAAATCAGCTCATTTCATACCGGTAAGGGTTGATTACTCGCTTCAGAAGTTAGCTAAGCTGTAAGTGGCAGAGATAGTGAGGTTGCACGGTGTGCCAGTGTCGATTATCTCGGATAGGGATCCCAGATTCACGTCAAGGTTCTGGAAAGCGTTGCATCAGGCGTTGGGTACGCGATTGGATTTTAGTACGGCATTTCATCCACAGACAGACGGACAGTCGGAAAGGGTTATACAGATTTTGGAAGATATGTTGAGAGGCTGTGTTTTGGATTTCAGAGGCAGCTGGGAAGAATTTCTACCGTTAGCTGAATTTGCGCATAAATAATAGTTACTGTGCAAGCATTAAGATGGCACCATATGAGGCGTTGTATGGTAGGAAGTGTCGTACACCTACATGCTGGACAGAGTTGGGTGAGCGTCAGATGTTGGGTCCGGAGTTGGTTACGGAAATTGAGGATAAGGTCAAATTGATTCAGGCTCGTCTAAAGGAAGCTTCGGACCGGCAGAAGTCCTACGCCGATCTTAAGCAGAGAGATATAGAGTTTGCCGTGGGAGACAAGGTCTTTTTAAAGGTCTCGCCGTGGAAGAAAGTGCTGAGATTTGGAAGAAAAGGCAAGCTAAGTTCAAGGTTCATTGGCCCGTATAAGGTGTTGAGACGAGTGGGACCAGTAGCTTATCAGCTCGAGTTGCCAGCAGAGCTGAGTCAGATACATGATGTGTTCCACGTCTCCATGCTTAGACGCTACCGTTCAGATCCATCGCATGTTGTATCGGTAGGGGAGATAGAGGTGAGCCCAGATTTGACTATGGAAGAGGAACCAGTGCAGATTCTAGATCGGGATGTGAAGGTTTTGCGCAAAAAGTCAGTTCCTTTGGTAAAGGTGTTATGGCGAAACCATTGCGTGGAAGAAGCTACGGGGGAACCAGAGGATGTGATGAGACAGCAATACCCTCAACTCTTTTGACCAGGTAATTTCAAGGCCGAATTTATTTTTAAGGGGGGTAGAACTGTAACATCCTTAAATAGGGGCTATTGTGTTTGAATTGTTTTGTATGTGTATGGCTTGGTTGTGATGTTAATTGGGATATTTTAGTGTCTAGGTATGAGCCAAGGGTAGGCCCGAACTATAGGAAAAATTTTGTTTTAAGCTTTGGTTAAGGGGAGCTGAAGGAGCTAGGGGTTAAGTATATTCCGTGGTAAAGTTAAGCACAAGAATTGCCTTGGTAAAGTGGCAAGGAGGCGCCACTTAGGGCCTTGAGGAGTGACGCCACATGCGGGGAAGGGGAGCTCAGTTCGAGCAAATGAGATCCCATTTTCTCGCTTAGTATTTTGACGCTGTCGAGGAAGAGTTGTGCTCACTCAAACTCTGTCGATAATCATGTTGAACAAGTCAAATTGATTTGAACGGGTGGCAAAGAGAGAATTTATGAGTTTGAATATTTCAAACTCGTTTGAACGAGTGGCCAGGAGAGGTTTGAGAGTTTGCCGAAATTTGAATTGTGTGAGGAGGTGTATTCGGCTGGAAGACTTAGGAGGAGTGCCAAAAATCCTTAGTGAACATTTTCGGCTAGCAAAGCTCTGGTGCATTCGGTTGAGAAGCAAAACCGAAACCTCATTTGGGCACTTGTCGATTTTCCCTCTAGCACAACAAGCCGAATCCTTTAGAACCATTTGAGATTTCTTTCTTTTTCTCCTTTGAAACCGAAAGCCGAAAGCACCCTATACTCTTGCCGATTTCTTCCTTAGGCATTGAGCCAAATTTCCACTTGCATTCCTCTCTTATTTCATTTGAAGCCGAAACACTACTCTCCCTAAACCTCATCTCTTTTTGCTCTCCATTCTTATTGGTTGGCCGAACCTTCTTCTTCCTCAAGCCATTCTTTCAATTGTTTCTTTCATCTTCTTTTCACCATCACTCAAACCGAATACCCCTTCCATTCTCTCCTTCCATTTTGGCCGAATCTCATCTGCTTTTTCTTTTCTTAAGCCATAGTCAAATCTCCCTTGATGACTCAACCCCATTGCCGAAATCGCTCTCAACTCTCCCCTTCTTATTTTAACTTTTGGCCGAATATCAACTAAGCATAGATCTCTCTTGTGTGATTTTCTCTAATCGGGTTTGAAGAGGGTAAGTGTTCTTGGCCGAAACTCTATCATCTTCTTCTTTTCTCTCTTTCGACATGTATAGAACAAAAGCCAAATTTCGGCATTTGTCTTGACTCTTAATCAACTATGCAATCGGTTTCTCCTAGGTTCTTCGAGTTTAGAAGCAGTGGATCGTGGTCATCTACTTTCTCTGCCAATCGGTTTCGTTAGGACTGTGGTAAGGTCTCATGCCGATTCATTCTTTCCCTTATTCTTTTGAAAAGCCGAAGGCTATTGCTTTATGTGGTTGAATGTTGGCCGATTGTAGGGGAAGGCTGAGATCTCGAATATCTCGGGTTGTGGCTAGTATTCGAAAAGCGTTAAGGTAAGGAGGGTTGCTAGATGCGTTAACTTTTCGGGATTTACAAGTGAAGCCGAATGGTTTTTGCTAATGATCTTGGTTTGGCCGAATGTAGGTAAAAGGGATCTAGTGCGTTAGATCGGGATCTTCGGGATTCAGTGATTGCGTTAGTAACCAGGTGTGTAACTTACACACTTCATAATTGTTGTAAACTTGTTAATAACCTAAACTATGTTAAAAGCCGAAACTGTGTAGATTTCGATATGATACCTTTATGGGTATGAGCAAGGATTTCGGGTAAGTCTGTTTTGTTGAGATTACGGCACATGATTTCTGATGATATTATCTATGTATGTTCGATATATGTCTAATGATTAAGCATGATGGCATGATTTGTATGTGCATTGCATTATTGTGGGTGATATGAGAGGAGGGGGAAGATTGATATCTCTGTGACTTTGGGTCACCAGTGGTTTGGCACCACCAAAGTGGTTTGGTACCACAGCTTGATTTCGTGACTTTGGGTCACCAGAGGTTTGGCACCTCATAGCGACTCGTCCTGGGCTTAGCACCACAAAGGTTGGCCCCACATTTGATAAAACGGGATTGTCGCCAAATGATTTGGTATCACAATGTGGGTTGGCCCCACAATTGGATTATTCGTGACTTTGGGTCACCAAAGTGGTTTGGCACCACATTATTATTGATATCGGTGACTTTGGGTCACCAAGTGGTTTGGCACCACCAGTGGTTTGGTACCACACGGGTAGAAAACGGAGTTGTGGATGGCTAGGTTTGGGTGCATGATGTGTTTGCTTGATTATGATTTGTGTAAGCATGTTGCAATAATCGGGAGGATTATGCACTGAGTCTTGGTGACTCACCTTCTCCCTTATCTTTTCAGTGATTCGTAGATCGCGGATGAGGAGCCGGTGGACTCGAGGTGACCATGCGATAATTGCTTCGGTTTTACATGGACATTTGATTTAGGTATTTTACTTTAAATTCTGGTTTTTATTTGGGTTTGTAACAAGGCCTTTAAATTATGTTTTGGATTATTTTATCTGCTTTGGATTTGGTTTTAAATATGACTAAGTAATTACTTGATTTGCTTTAATAACCTGATAATCAAAGTTTTCAAACTAAGCTACGCAACGAGTTTTCTAAACTCTACCATCGGGTAATACAATTCACATGATTTCAAAGCAACTTAACATTTTCCACTATACATATATCGGTTTTCCCCAAACACAAGCAATCGAAGAGTTTTCACCGAAAATAAACCGGTAACCTGTTTTCTTCGAATCGTTTTCACTCTGTGACATGCCAGATTCGGTCGTGGTGTGTTGACCGGGTTTGGGGTGTTACAAATTCAATATGTTGTTCTTTAACACACATATTCATGCATTGATTTTGATACTCCATGTCAATGACAACTCTTTATCATCAATCAACTACATGTTAGTCTTAATGCATTATTGTTGTCCTAGTCAACAATAATACTTGACTAAGGATCTTTTAAGAATAATCATATTATTCTCAGGACATTCTTATAAAACAATTTATTTTTACACACAGAAAGAAAAACTGAAATAATAATGACAACGCTTTATATTAATAAACATGGTAAATCAAGTATGTTATTACAACCATCTCATGATTGATCTTTGGGCATACTCTTACAATCTCCCACTAGCACTAAGACCAATCACTCATATATCCAATACCAAGCGACTTAGTGTGACGATCATGGTTCTGCTGTGTCAGAGGCTTGGTCAGGGGATCAGCAATGTTATCATCTGTAGGTACTCTGCATATCTCTACATCCCCTCGATCGATAATCTCTCGAATAAGATGGTAGCGCCTAAGTATGTGTTTGGATCGCTGGTAAGATCTGGGTTCTTTAGCTTGTGCAATAGCTCCATTGTTATCACATCGGAGTTCTATAGCATCTGATATGCTAGGCACAACCCCTAGTCTGGTAATGAACTTCTTGATCCAAACTGCTTCTTTTGCTGCCTCACTGGTTACAATATACTCAGCCTTTGTTGTAGAATCGCTCATCGTGCTTTGCTTTGAACTCTTCCACCACACAAGCACCACCATTAAGGTAAAACACAAAACCTGATTGCGATCGAGAATCGCCCTTGTCGGTTTGGAAGTGGCATCGCTGTAACCTTTTACACTTAACTCTTCCTCACCTCCATATATTAGGAACGCATCCTTAGTTCTTCTTAAGTACTTAAGGATATTCTTGACTATGGTCCAGTGACCTTCACCAGGATCTACTTGGTACCTGCTCGCCATACTTAAGGCATATGAGACATCTGGACGAGTACATAACGTGGCATACATGATAAATCCAATAGCGGAAGCATATGGAATTTTACTCATGTGTTCTCTCTCTTGTGGAGTTGAATGACACATTTCCTTCGAGAGTGAAATACCATGTCTCATAGGTAGGAATCCTCTTTTAGAATCTTCCATACTGAACCTTTTCAATACTTTATCTATGTATGTACTTTGGCTTAGAACTAGTAGTCGTCTTGATCTATCTCTATAGATCTTGACTCCCAAGATGTAAGTGGCTTCGCCCAAGTCCTTCATTGAAAAACAACTTCCCAACCAAGTCTTAATAGACTGCAAGGTAGGTATGTCATTTCCCATAATAAGTATGTCATCCACATACAGTACCAAGAATGTGATAGTGCTCCCACTAACTTTCTTGTAAACACATGGTTCATCTTCATTTTTGATAAAACCAAACTCTTTGATTGCATCGTTAAAACGAAGATTCCAACTTCGAGAAGCTTGCTTTAATCCATAAATGGATCTTTGTAGCTTACATATCTTTCTAGCATCCTTTGGATTGACAAAACCTTCAGGTTGTGTCATGTACACATCCTCTTCAAGTTTCCCATTAAGGAAAGCTGTTTTGACATCCATCTGCCAGATTTCATAATCATGAAATGTAGCTATGGCGAGCAAGATCCTGATGGATTTAAACATAGCTACAGGAGAAAAGGTTTCATCATAGTCAACACCATGAATTTGGCGAAAACCTTTAGCGACTAATCGCCCTTTGTATGTTTGTACATTACCATCCATGTCAGTTTTCTTCTTGAAAACCCATTTGCACCCTATAGGTTTAACCCCTTCGGGTGGGTCAATCAAAGTCCATACTTGGTTTTCATACATGGAATCCATCTCAGATCTCATGGCCTCAAGCCATTTCTCAGAGTCTGGGCTCGTCATCGCTTCTTGATAAGTCCTAGGCTCATCTTGATCTATAATAAGAACGCGTCACCATGCGTTGTAATGAGAAATCCATATCTCTCGTGCATGGCGTTCTCTTAAAGATCTGCGCGTGGTTGTGTTTCTACAAAGCAGCTTGTTTGTTCCTCAATTTCTTGTGGAATTTGCTGTTGTTCAATCTCTGGTTCAGTGGTATCTTGTGATTCTCGAATTTCTTCAAGTTCAATCTTTCTCCCACTTCCTTTTCTAGAAGTAAATTCTCTCTCTAGGAAGACACCAGTCCGAGCAACAACCGTTTTTTTCTCAGTGGGATTAAAGAAATAATATCCTTTGGTTTCTTTTGGATACCCCACAAAAATACACCTTTCAGATTTGGGTTCAAGCTTAGTAGACGTATGACGTTTAACATAAGCTTCACAACCCCAAATTTTCATAAAAGACATACTGGGACGTTTCCCAGTCCACATCTCATATGGCGTCTTTTGAACCGATTTAGATGGAACACAATTTAGTGTAAAAAGCAGCTGTCTCAAGTGCATGTCCCCAAAAGGAATTTGGTAGATCAGCATGACTCATCATGGATCAAACCATGTCTAACAAAGTTCGATTTCTTCTCTTAGATACTCCATTCCATTGAGGAGTACCAGGAGGAGTAAGTTGTGAGACAATCCCACATTCCTTCAAAAGATCATCAAACTCTAGGCTCAAATACTCTCCACCTCGATCAGATCGAAGTGACTTGATAGTTTTCCCTAGTTGATTTTGTACTTCATTTTTGAATTCCTTGAACTTTTCAAGGGACTCAGACTTATGGCGCATGAGATAAACATACCCATATCTATTGAAATCATCAGTGAAAGTAATGAAGTAGTGAAATCCACCTCTGGCCTGTGTATTTATTGGTCCACATACATCAGAATGTATCAGGCCCAATAAATCACTAGCTCGTTCACTTTTACCAGTAAAAGGAGATTTAGTCATTTTTCCCAATAAGCAAGATTCACATACTTCAAACTGTTCAAAAACAAATGAATTCAAGAGACCATCTTTATGGAGTTTGGATATGCGTTTCTCACTTATGTGGCCCAAACGACAATGCCAAAGATAAGTTTGATTTGAGTCATTTATTTTAGATCTTTTAGTATTTATGTTGTAAATGGGATTCGTTTGATCTAAAATATAGAGGCCATTAATCAATTGTGCCGAACCATAGAAAACATTATTGAGATAAAAGGAACAACAATTATTCTTAATAATTATCTCAAAACCAATTTTGTCTAAACAAGAAATTGAAATAATGTTTTTAGTCAAACTGGGCACAAAATAACAATCCTCTAAACATAAATCAAGTCCACTAGGCAAAGATAAAGTATATGTTCCCACAACTAATGCAAAGAACTTTTGCTCCATTTCCAACTCGCAGTCCACATCTCCTCTAGCCAAAGTCCTACTCCTTTGTAGTCCATGTACGTAAGTACAAATATGAGAACCACAACCAAAGATCTAATACCCAAGAAGTAGTAGTTGATAAATTAATATCAATAACATAAATACTGAAGCAAAGGCGTTCCGCTTGCTTTAGCTTTCTTGACTTCCTCAAGATAGATAGGGCGCCCATTTCCAATGTCCAAATACACCATAATGAAAGCGATTTCCTTCCTTAGACACCCCACCTTTAGGTTTCAAAGTGCACTTTTCCTTTTCCAAGCTTAGGCTTACCTTTGCCCTTGGGCTTTGTTTGAACTTTGGCCTTTCCTTGCCCTTGTTATTACGGACCATCAAGTATGGGCTTGGGTCCAACCTTTTTCATGTTGCCTTCAAAGTCGTAACATATACCGAGCAACTGTGGCGAGTCTTGTCAATTTCATTCATATTGAAATTGAGGACAAATCGGTCAGTAGCTATCCGGCAACGATTGTAGAATAACATCAGTGGCCAACTCTTGGCTCAATGGAAACCCAAGCTTAGACAGGCTTTCAATATAGCCAATCATCTTAAGGACATGAAGTCCTACTGGGCTTCCTTCAGCCAACTTACATTGGAATAGGGCCTTAGAGATATCGAACCTCTCTTGCCGTGCTTGCCCCTGATAAAGTTCTTTCAGATGCCCGATCATACCATAAGCAACCATGTCCTCAAGTTGCTTCTGAAGCTCAGGATTCATAGTGGCAAGCATAAGACATCCAACATCTACCATGTCATCGAGATACTTCTTGTAAGCATCTTTATCAGTCCTCGAGGCATTAGCGGGTGGTTCATTAGGAAGTGGTTGTTCAATGACATATAATTTCCGTTCTTGTTTGAGGACAATCTTCAAGTTACGGAACCAGTCAAGAAAATTCAAACCATTCAATTTGTCCTTCTCAAGGACCAATCGCAATGAGAGTGTGCTAGTGTTTGTAGCCATAATATATCTACAACAATTAAATATGCGTGTGAGTAAATTTACCAATTTTATATCAATCATTAAAAAGACTTTATTAAATGATGTTCCCACTATTTTATTTCAAAATTAATAACCCTCATATATTAATTTCGGAAAAACTTTCTCAAAAGTATTTCTAATGGGTTAAAGATCCATATTTCACCTCCTCTTAAGTCAGCTTTTGCTTTACTCTTAAGACTATGGTTATTTAGGTAAGCAACATTTGCTAATTACATCATATGTAACTCCTAATATTTGGTGAACAACTCTTGTTCTAATCATCTTATGATTTATCCAATTTACTTGCCTCTAGGTTTCTAGTCCTATTAGAGTAACCTAGTTAAGTCATTAACCAATTTTTAACCAAATGAATATCACTTGTTTATTCTTCATGCGTTTAACCAAGATAAATACTAGTACTTCGCTTTGGCGTAACCTACATAGTATTGATCGACGCCTTAACGAGGCAAAATTGGAAGGCCATGTTGACTTAATATTTTAATAGAGGGATTTTATTAAGGTTGTTCCATCTCAAAGAATTATGGTCTACTTTGGTCCATTTAGTCTTTTAATTGATCTCATCAATTAATGGGGTTTATTATTATCAAATTTTAATATATAAAAATTGGCATGCTTTAGACATCCATAGCATCTCATACATGAATAAATAAAGCAATAAATAAATGCAATAGTTATAGCCCATAAACTAAGGTGATTCAACCCAAGCCAATGGGAGAACCAAAAGGAAACCTAAAGGTGTAAGCCGTTTCACAAGCTATCAATCCATAATAGATGTCCCAACTTCCTTCTCGTCTAGCCCACAGCAACTCTTGCAAATTACAATATGCAGAAACTTGTTTTACATACGAGGGAGTAAGATGAGAAGAGAAATACAAGAGAATAGTAGTAAGGCACGACACGTAGGCCGTATTTATATATATAAAATTACAACCTTTTATCAAATGGGTCATTGGGCTATAACTATGCATTTTCAAACACCGTGTATGTCAAAAATATCATACATAATTCAACGCTTTTTGCTAAGGTGAATTATAAAATATCCTTTCAACCTTTTGTGGCCCATCAAGTTTATAAATTTCTTTTATTAACAAAACATACTGTAATAATTTGATAACTTTTATCAACAGAATCGTGTTTTCAGGATTTTAATCCTTTAGGTTTCATATCGGAACAACCCTTGTTCCACTAGCCAGTTAACTCTTACTAGAAACTGTAAATACCACCGTCGCATCATTACAAATTTGTTAATAGTTAACAGTAATAACATAAAATCGGATAGGCCACAACACCATGATTAACATTTAATCAATTATCGAAAGGAACAGTTATCAGGTTATGCTTAAACGATTTAAACAATCGAAAACGCAATAAAATTAAAGCATACATCTCATACAATTGCATCACCCAAGTATTTAAACCCGAGTTCGTATCACACAAGTGGCTCTGATACCACTGTTGGAACACCGGCACCCCCATGGCGCAGCAAAATAAAATTAATTCCGGCGATCCAAACAATGAATCCATGTGTAAGGAATGAATCGGGGTGAAATAAAGGTTTCGAAATTACCGAAACTTCAATCTGAGTAGACAGCGACGCCTCGGCAACAAGAGTTTTGATCTACTGTCGAACCAAGCCGTAACCTTTTTCTGATGTCGGCCTCTACGTAATCCACCCCGTTTAACTATGAACGGAAGAAATCTCCAAAACTATTTTGGAGGTTTATTTGCTTGACGGCTGCTAGACCTCACAAACAATCTCTTAGGGTTTCTCTTAAGCTTTGTATCTTTCTAATACCTTTTATAATTGGTATCTCTTGAATGTACCATAAAATTAAATAAATACAATAAAGTTTTTAACCGAAAATTATAATTACATTAATTATATCCGAAAATTATAATTACATTAATTATAACAAGGATTTCGGTAAACTATATTTATTTAAATTTATATACGAATCAAATTCATATATTAATAGAACTATGTTGTCATTATGTGTACAACATCCTTTTACATATAATATGTTCAATATTTTATTGCCCAATTAAACTAATTCTTTAATTAATTTAATTCATGTGACAACCAAACACAATACCAACTATGTTTTATTCCGTTCATTTCAACCATAGGGTGTGACCCTGTAGGTTCTTGCAACGTTAGCAGTAATACTAGAACGATTTTAATGTTACAAACAATGAGTGGCATCTAGCAATGCATCATTGCTACCTAAGCTACAAGAAGTCATGATTCGACATAACCTTTTTGTGATTAACCTTTCATGCATTAATCCTTAAGTCCTTTATCTCTGGAATGGATACAAGTCATGGGATAGTCACACTTGCATAGTCCATCCCATGTTTCTTGATATCTTGAGTAGACTATGATATACAAATTAGTATGACATCTCATATCAACTTATTTGAGCATGGCCATGCATTTCTAGTCTCACTCAATCAAGTGGCCTAAGATATTACTCCTATTATGTAGGAGGGACTTATCCTATATTGATCAACCATATCCCTTTACATAGATTGTGGTATATCCAACATCAGCCTTTATAGAACAACCTCGTTACGATTATGCGTTTGATCAGATCAAAATATACAACTCACGATGTTAGGATAATGATGATCTCAAGTCTGAGGATCATATACATATTAATCACTATGAGTGATGTTGTGACAATTACATAATAATCCAAGAAACATACTCATAGCGGGTCAATCCAATATGTTGTTCTTTAACACACATATTCATGCATTGATTTTGATACTCCATATCAATGACAACTCTTTATCATCAATCAACTACATGTTAGTCTTAAAGCATTATTGTTGTCCTAGTCAACAATAATACTTGACTAAGGATCTTTTAAGAATAATCACATTATTCTCAGGATATTATTATAAAATAGTTTATTTGTACACACAGAAAGAAAAACTGAAATAATAATGACAACGCTTTATATTAATAAACATGGTAAATCAAGTATGTTATTACAACATTTTCATGATTGATCTTTGGGCATACTCTTACACAGCATACTCTACAATAATAATTATAATCTCTAGTTCATCATTCATAATATGAGTAATACTCATTTCTAACCTGATAATAGCTTTTCTTACTTGTCTTTTTGTTATCATTTTAACTTTACTCATTTTCCCGATGAATTTCTGCGAATAACCGAGGATACTGAATCTCCTCCCACATAACTCGATGCCAAAGCCATATCCTCGATATGGTCTTACATGGGATCTCTCATCTTGGTATTGATGCCATGTCTTGACATGGACATACTCAAAGTCTTCCTTGTGTGTTCCATTGGGAACTTACCATTGCCATGTCTTGACATGGTCTTACTTTGTATCTTTACTCATGAACTGGTCAATGCCGAGCCTTGGCTTGGACTTACATGAAATCTTTCATGTTACTCACCAATGCCATGACTTGGCTTGGACTTACATGGAATCTCTACCTCATGATAGCTTTTCAATGCCAAGACTTGTCTTGGACTTACATGACATCTTTGCTTGGAGACTCACCAATGCCATGCCTTGGCTTGGGCTTACATGGGTCTTCATCTCATAATAACTCTTCAATGCCAAGACTTGTCTTGGACTTACATGATAACTTGCTTGATTGCCGATGCCATGCCCTGGCTTGGTCTTATACGGACTTTCTTATCTCGTGTGGTAGATCGAGTATCCTAAGTAATTCAACTTCAATCGGGACTTTCTCATGCTTAATCTCATTAATTTCTTTATTTAACATAGCAATAAGCATTTCTATGGTAATAATGTACATTATACTAAGCAATTCAGTGATAATAATCATAAAGCTTAGAAATCATACAAACTTACCTCAATATACAAAATGTATGTAGATAAGCAATTTAGTCCTCGACTTTGTTCTTGCCTTGGTTTCGTTCTGGGCTTCGTTTTTCTTGATCTATAAAAATAATTAGATCATTTAATACTCATATTGACTAAATTGACTCTTAACTCATACTTTTGAAAAATTACTCTTTTGCCCCTAAACTTTCTCATATTTGCACTTTTGCCCCTAGGCTCGTAAAATAATTCTCATTCAAATTTCTTAAACATCATGCTTAGCTGATTCATTTTATCTACTATAAAAATCACCAATTCTCTCTATTTCTAATAGGTATGACCAATTTCATAACTATTACAAATTAGTCCATACTATCATTTTTCATAAAATTCACTAAGGAAAAGATGTTTATCTAACATCAAACTCTCATAAAATTCCATAAAATATCATTTTACATGCATGATACACATGGGTAGATTTTTGAACATGCTTCTTAGTTCATCTTATAGCTAAAAATAGCTAATTCATAATACGAGGACTCCAAAAATACGAAGAATATTAAAAGCAGGGCTAGGATGACTTACTTGCAAGCTTCAAAAATTTGAAGAACCCTAGCTATGGAGTCTCCCAATTTTTCGGCACAAGGAAGAAGATAAATGAAATTTTTATCATCTTTTTCCCATTTTAATCATTTAATTGGTAAATGACCAAAATGCCCTTCTCTTAAAAAATTTACAAATTACTAACTCATGTCTATTTTTGTCCAAAACTTATAATTTGGGCAAATTGCTATTTAAGGTCTTTTAATTTATATTCTAAAGCTATTTCATACAAAAAGCTTCTAGAAACTCATATTTTGCAACTTTTGCAATTTAGTCCTATTGATCATTCCATGTCAATTTCACAAAATTTCTACATGGAACTTTAATACTATCATGAAAACATGTCATAAACCTTAAGAACTCAATTTACTAACTCAGATTTGTGCTCTCGCACCACTATTCCGACTAGGCCCTGAATCGGGATGTTACAATTCTCCCCCTCTTAGGAATTTTCGTCCTCGAAAATCTTACCAGCAAACAGGTTTGGGTACTGGTTTCTCATGCTCTCTTCTAGTTCCCACGTAGCTTCTTCTATTCCATGTATTTGCCAAAATACTTTTACCAGGGCAATACTTTTATTCCTTAGCTACTTGACTTCCCGAGCTAAAATCTTAATTGGTTCTTCACCATAAGTCATGTCGGGATGAATCTCTATCTCTGACGGGGTAATTACATGTGAAGGATCTGATCGGTAGCATCGCAACATGGACACGTGAAACACATCGTGAATCTTTTCTAACTCTGATGCCAAAGCCAATCGATAAGCTACCAGCCCAACTTTCTCGGTAATCTCATACGGTCCAATAAAACGTGGACTCAACTTGCCTTTCCGGCCAAATCTGGGAACTTTTCTCCATGGTGACACTTTCAAGAAAACTTTATCTCCGACTTGATACTCTATCTCTTTTCTCTTTAAGTTCGAATGGGACTTCTGTCTATCTGATGCAGCTTTTAAATATTCTCGTATCACTTTAACTTTCTCTTTAGCTTCTCTAACCAAATCAACCCCGTGAATTTGGTTTTCCTTTAGTTCAGTCCAAAATAAAGGCGTTCTGCACTTACGCCCATATAGAGCCTCATAAGGCGCCATCTTTAAACTCGACTGAAAACTATTATTGTAGGCAAACTATACCAATGGGAGAAACTTTTCCCAACTGCCTCGAAATTCAAGAATACAACATCTGAGCATATCCTCGAGTACTTGAATTAACCTCTCCGACTGACCGTCAGTTTGAGGATGAAAAGCGGTACTAAAGTTCAACTTTGTACCCAAGGCCTCTTGTAACTTCTTGCAAAATCTGGATGTAAACCTCGGATCTCTATCCGAGATGATTGACAATGGAACACCATGAAGCCTTACTATTTCTGAAACGTACAAGTTTGCCAACTTGTCTAGTGAGTAATCAACTCGTACATGTATAAAATGAGCTGACTTCGTGAGTCTATCAACTATAATCCATACCGCATCTTTCTTGCTCAGAGATAATGGTAGACCCGTTACAAAATCCATAGTAATACGGTCCCATTTCCACTCCGGAACCAAAATGGGTTGAAGCAAACCCGAAGGTACTTGGTGTTCAGCCTTTACTTGCTGACTAATCAAGCATTTGGAAACAAACTCTGAAATATCTTTCTTCATTCTCGGCCACCAATACTGTTGCTTTAAGTCATTAAACATTTTGGTACTACTCGGATGTACAGATAAACATATGTTATGTGCTTCATGCAAAATTCTCTGAATAAGCTCGTCCTTTCTTGGTACACAAATTCTATCTTTGAACATCAGACTTCTATTGGGACTAATCCGGAAATCAGACTCAACATCTGTCTTGCACTGAGCTCTCTTGACTTGCAATTCACTATCTTCTTTCTAAGCCTCAAAAATCTCTTGGAAGAATACTAGTCTAGCTTTCAACTCAGCTAGAATAGAACCATCATCGGATAAAGTCATCCGTGAATTCATTGCCCTTAATGCAAATAGGGACTTTCTACTCAAAGCGTCGGCAACCACATTCGCCTTCTCGGGATGGTACTCAATGACCAATTCATAGTCTTTTATCAACTCTAACCATCTCTGCTGCCTTAAGTTCAACTCTTTCTGCGTCATCAAGTACTTCAAACTTTTGTGATCGGTGAAAATCTGACATCTCTCACCATATAGGTTGTGTCTCCATATCTTCAATGCGAAGACTATGGTAGCCAACTCTAGATCGTGGGTCGGATAATTCTTCTCATATGGCTTCAACTATATTAAGGCGTAAGCAATCACTTTGCCTTATTGCATAAGTACACAGCCTAATCCATTTAAGGATGCATCGCTGTAAATCACAAATTCTTTCTCTATCTCAGGTTGTACTAAAACTGGAGCTTATGTCAACATCGCTTTCAGTTTCTTGAAACTTTGTTGGCATCTTTCTGTCCACTCAAACTTCACATTTTTCTGTAACAATTTAGTCATCGGGGTTGCAATCATAGAAAACCCCTTGACGAATCGTCTATAATAGCTAGCTAGGCCTAGGAAACTTCTAACCTCAGAGACATTTCTCGGTGGATTCCAGTCCATTATGGCTGAAATCTTACTTGGATCTACTCGGACTCCATCTCTCGAGACAATATGTCCTAGAAATCCTACTTCCTTGAGCCAAAATTCACTTTTACTGAACTTGGCATATAATTGATTTTCTCGAAGAGTTTGTAAAACTGCCCGTAGGTGCTCAGCATGCTCATTCTCATCTCAGGAATAAATCAGTATGTCCTCAATGAAAACGACTACAAACTTGTCGAGGTATGGTATGAAGATGCGGTTCATTAAGTCCATGAATACCGCAGGAGCATTGGTCAAACCAAAAGGCATGACTAAAAATTCATAATGCCCATACCTTGTTCGAAAAGCTGTCTTAGACACATCTGATTCCTTTACTCTCAGCTGGTAGTACCCTGATCTCAAGTCTATCTTAGAGAACACAGTGGCTCCCTTCAATTGATCGAATAAATCATCGATCCTTGGCAATGGGTACTTGTTCTTTACTGTCACTTTATTAAGTTGGCGGTAATCTACGCACAATCTCATGGTGCCATCTTTTTTTTACACAAATAAAACTAGAGCACCCCAGGGAGAACAACTTGACCTAGCAAAGCCTTTATCTGTCAACTCTTGCAACTGTGAATTCAGCTCCTTCAACTCCGTTGGAGCCATTTTGTAAGGAGTAATAGATATTGGTATAGTACCGGGAGCTAGCTCAATGCTGAACTCAACCTCTCTAACTGGTGGTAGTCCTGGTAAGTCCTCGGGAAAAAATCCACGTACTCACATACTATTGGTATTGACTCAGTCTTTAACTCTGTTTTTTTATCATTCATCATAAAGGCCAAATATGCCTCATACCCTTTTCTTATGTATTTCTGTGCCGTCATATGAGAAATCATTGCCGGTGGCCTACCTTGTTCATCTGATTTTACATGGAGAATGTCCCCATTCTCACATTTCATCTCAATGTACTTTTTCCCACAATTTACTATTACATCATGGGCAGCCAACCAGTCCATACCAAGAATGATGTTAAACTCATCAAATGGTAGCAACATAAGATTTTCTTTAAAGTAATGACCTTTAATCATTAATGGACAATCTTTACATACTTCATCAACTAACACACTCTTGCCTAAAGGATTAGACACCTTAATCGTAAATTCTGTAGAATCTATAGGCATATTCATACTGGATACTAGTTTCATACAAATGTAAGAGTGTGTGGATTCGGGATCTATTAAAGCAATAACTTTGATATCATAAAGAGAAAAGGTACCCGTAATAACATCAGGAGAAGATGCCTCTTCGCTAGCGCGAATGGCATAAGTCCTTGCAGCCGCCCTACCCTCGGGTCTCGCAGCCTGCTCTCTAGGGTTCCTCTCCGGTCTTCCTCTGACCACACTCCCGGATCTCGGGTTCTGAGCTCTATCTTCTTTCATTGTCTCTGGACAATCTTTTATGTAGTGGTCCTGGGAACCACATCTGAAACATGCATTTTCATGTGCTCGACATTCTCCAAGATGACGTCTGCCACACTGTGGGCATTCGGGTCTATCCGATCGGATGTTCCCCACACTAGCAACTGAGGTCATCTGTGCCTTACTTCCCGAATACTGCTTACTCTTGTCCTTCCTTGAAAACCCAGCGGAAGTAGCCGATCGGGTGGAGAAATCTCTTGACTTCTTGGATGAAGATTTGAATGACTTATTCCACTGTCTCTTTTTAGAGTCGCGAGACTCTATTTCAGACTTTCTCTTCTCCTTTACTAGTTCTTCGGCTTTACAAGCCCTCTCTACTAGCACAACAAATTCCTTTAGTTCTAGGACAACAACAAACAATTTAATGTCCTCATTTAGCCCATCTTCAAATCTCTTACTCATGATGGCCTCGGTGGACACGCATTCTCGAGCGTATTTGCTGAGCCGTACAAACTCACGCTCATAATCAGTCACAGACATCTTGCCTTGCTTTAACTCTAGAAATTCCTTTCTTTTCTGGTCCACGAACCTTTGACTGATATACTTTTTCTTGAACTCTTCTTGGAAAAATTCCCATGTGACCTTTTCCCTCGGTACCACAGACACCAATGTGTTCCACCATTGATAGGCAAAATCTCTTAAAAGAGAGACTACACACTTCATGCATTCCTCCGATGTGCATGACAACTCATTAAATACCCTGATGGTATTTTCTAACCAGAATTCAGCTTTTTCCGGATCATCATCTTTTCTAGCCCGGAATTCTTCTGCCCCATGTTTCCTGATTCAATCAATTGGAGGCTTCTCTCCTCTTACCACCTCTACTACTTGAGGGCTACTAGGATAGGTTGAGGAATAGGTGGGGGTGGAGGGGGTTGCGCATTCGGGTTCGTACGAACGAACTCCGTATACCATGTATTCATCATATGGAGAAAGGCTTCTCTAGCCTCTTCTCCTCCTTCTTGACTCACCGTAGTGGGTCTATTTTCATTCTCGTTTGGCACCATCCCTTCAGCGGGAGCCAGCGCATTACTTTCTACGTCATCCGCCACAGCTCTATCGGGATCCATTTACTAAATGTATAAACATAATTTAAGTCGTCAGGAGTCGTCACACTATCATTATAAAAACATTCTTACGTATGGCATGTATAGCTAGACTCGTGCTCGTGCTACATTAGTCCTAGAACCGACTAAACTGTAGCTCTGATACCATTAAATGTAACACCCCATACCCTAGTTCGAGACTAAGACTGGATACGAGACGTTACCATGCTTTAACTCACTTAAACATGTACTTACGGGCTATAAAATTTCGTTCCAAATTTAAAACTTCTCTTTCTTAGTCAAATCAGACATTTCATGGGCCTACGAGGCCTCAGACTTACGTCCCGAAACTTTTGGAACTCATCTGGAAACTTTCTCTCCAAACAGGGGTCACACGTCCGTGTGACTTGGGACACGCCGGTGCACCCCTAAAGCATGCTCGTGTCTTTCACCCGTGGTGGATACTGGCAAATTACACACAGTCTGGCCACGTCCATGGCCCCAAACCGTGCCTAAAACCCCAGCATTCTGCTAATTCCCCACGGCCAAGGCACACGCCCGTGCTTACCACCCGTGGTGCACACTGACTACCTTAACACGACCTAGAGTCTAGACACACGCCCGTGTGACTTGTCCGTGGTCTATTCTGGCTTAAGATACAAAGGTGTAGGGTGCACACGGCCTAGACACACGCCCGTGTGTCCATTCGTGTAAGCACTTAGAGGCTATTTACCAAGCCAATTGCCACCCTGAAATCAAGACCAAACTCATGCTCAATTCAGCAACTCAAGTATTACATCTAACATGAACAAGCATGCATACTTCATTGATAGATTAAAACATACATACTTAATCATTCATGACTCATCTCTTTGGCCATATACAAAAAGAATACTAAGCTTGATAGCCAACACTTTGGCTAGTTTTAAAACATAACTCAAAATGAAATGTTTCCTATACATGCCATACTTAATATAAACAACTTGGCTATACCAAAATAGCGATTGATAGTGTGCTCCGAGCTCCGATGAAGATGATCCACGAGATTAGCTTGGCGGGATTACATGGAAAGAAAGAATAAAGGACGTAAGCATTTATCTTAGTAAGTTTGCATATAATGCACATAGCAACATACTCAATATAACACATTTAACATAAACAATGGTATCATAAATTTCAGCTATTTAAGCTTACTTACTCATACTGATTCTTACATATCTCATGATACTTACTAGTCTCATACTCGTGAGGTAAACAAGGTACTTGTATCACTTGATCACATAGATCAGCATACTCTACAATAATAATTATAATCTCTAGTTCATAATTCATAATATGAGTAATACTCATTTCTAACTTGATAATAGCTTTTCTTACTTGTCTTTTTGTTATCATTTTAACTTTACTCATTTGCCCGATGAATTTCTGCGAATAACCGAGGATACTGAATCTCCTCCTACATAACTCAATGCCAAAGCCATATACTCGATATGGTCTTACATGGGATCTCTCATCTTGGTATTGATGCCATGTCTTGACATGGACTTACTCAAAGTCTTCCTTGTGTGTTCCCTTGGGAACTTACCATTGCCATGTCTTGACATGGTCTTACTTGGTATCTTTACTCATGAACTGGTCAATGCCGAGCCTTGGCTTGGACTTACATGAAATCTTTCTTGTTACTCACCAATGCCATGCCTTGGCTTGGACTTACATGGAATCTCTACCTCATGATAGCTTTTCAATGCCAAGACTTGTCTTGGACTTACATGACATCTTTGCTTGGAGACTCACCAATGCCATGCCTTGGCTTGGGCTTACATGGGTCTTCATCTCATAATAACTCTTCAATGCCAAGACTTCTCTTGGACTTACATGATAACTTGCTTGATTGCCGATGCCATGCCTTGGCTTGGTCTTATACGGACTTTCTTATCTCGTGTGGTAGATCGAGTATCCTAAGTAATTCAACTTCAATCGGGACTTTCTCATGCTTAATATCATTAATTTCTTTATTTAATATAGCAATAAGCATTTCTATGGTAATAATGTACATTATACTAAGAAATTCAATGATAATAATCATAAAGCTTAGAAATCATACAAAGTTACCTCAATATACAAAATGTATGTAGATATGCAATTTAGTCCTCGAATTTGTTCTTGCCTCGGTTTCGATCCGGGCTTTGTTTTTCTTGATCTATAATAATAATTAGATCATTTAATACTCATATTGACTAAATTGACTCTTAACTCATACTTTGGAAAAATTACTATTTTGCCCCTAAACTTTCTCATATTTGCACTTTTGCCCTAGGCTCGTAAAATAATTCTCATTCAACTTTATTAAACATCATGCTTAGCTGATTCTTTTTCTCTACTATAACAATCATAAATTCTCTCTATTTCTAATAGGTATGACCAATTTCATAACTATTACAAATTAGTCCATACTATCATTTTTCATGAAATTCACTAAGGAAAAGATGTTTATCTAACATCAAACTCTCATAAACTTCCATAAAATATCATTTTACATGCATGATACACATGGGTAGATTTTTGAACATGCTTCTTAGCTCATCTTATAGCTAAAAATAGCTAATTCATAATACGAGGACTCCAAAAATACGAAGAATATTAAAAATGGGGCTAGGATGACTTACTTGCAAGCTTCAAAAATTTGAAGAACCCTAGCTATGGAGTCTCCCAATTTTTCGACACAAGGAAGAAGATGAATGAAATTTTTATCATCTTTTTCCCATTTTAATCATTTAATTGGTAAATGACCAAAATGCCCTTCTCTTTAAAAATTTACAAATTACTAACTCATGTCCTTTTTTGTCCAAAACTTATAATTTGGGCAAATTGCTATTTAAGGACTTCTAATTTATATTCTAAAGATGTTTCATACAAAAAGCTTCTAGAAACTCATATTTTGCAACTTTTGTAATTTAGTCCTATTTGATCATTCCATGTCAATTTCACAAAATTTCTACATGGAACTTTAATACTATAATGAAAACATGTCATAAACCTTAAGAACTCAATTTACTAACTCAGATTTGTGGTCTCGCACCACTATTCCGACTAGGCCCTGAATCGGGATGTTACATCTTGTGTTATGGTGGCAAGTGGCGTGTTGGGCATTTAAGAGGGAATGGGTTCGAATCCCATGGCATGCAAAAATGGGGTTTTATTTTATGTCTCTGTGGCGTGAGAGGTGGAGTTTGATTCAAACTCTGCAGAGGTGGTTGGAGAATTGGTCATTAGAATTTGAATGGAATTTGAATGGGGGGTTGGAGTAAATCTAGGAGAAATCGGTGGAGATTTTTAAGGAATTGAGGTGTGAGGGGAGTGATAGCCGAATTGGGTAGCTAGAGTAGGGGAATTCGGCTAAGATAACTCATTGGGTGCATTTTCAGCATTTTGTGAGAGTGTAGAAGCCGATTATCCTCTCTGCTATTTTCAGCATTTTCAGCATTTTCAGGGTTTGTGAATCTTATTAACGATTTAAGGACTGATTGAATTTTTGGATTGAATCTAGGTTGGTGCTTTTGGAATTTCGCAAGTGGTCGCTAAAAGGTGTGTAATCATACACCCAGTATTGTTACTGTCAACAATGGACAATGGTGTGTATTCACACCCCTGTCTATCTGTGAATCGGCAAAAGTTGGTAAGCTAAAATGCTAGAACCTCGACATTCGATGCCTCACGAGCGTACGAACACAAGTGGGGCGAATCGAGCCCCAAATCGTGGGTAACAGACTGCGGAGGCCACCACGTGCATTTTTATGGGCCCACACGGGTAAAATCCTCGGTAAGTGATCATTGATAGGTTGGTTTATGAGGCTCGCGATGCAGTATGTGAATTTGGACTAAGTGGGCCACACGAGAGTGTGGGCCCACTTGGGCCAAATAGCGGGTTTTGGGCCCATATACACTGTTCTGGCCGTGTAGGTCATCTGAGTCGCTCGAAGAGACGATAGACCCTTTAGGAGGTTGTAATAAGTACTGAGACCCCAATATTTATAAAATTACCAAAATACCCCTTAAGGACAAAATGATTATTTTGCCCTTATGGGTAAATGACTGACTTAGATTATGAATTTGACTGATTTGACTATGATCGTATGACTATGTTTTAACTGACTTGATTGTGGTCGTGTGACTGATATGCTTTTAATATAGGTTTAAATGACTGTTACTGAGCATGGCCATTTTGCATACACCTGTGATGATTGAGAATGACATACACGACATATTGCATGGGGTTGGGACATTATTACGGAGGAAGTGTACGGCCCGTTGCCATTCTGTACAAGGCTTCCAGCCTTTCTGCGATATTTATGGATTTTTGCCATTCTGTCTACGGCGCCGAGCCGTTCTGTTGACTTAGTGCCGCAACCGGTGCTATGCTTGGTGTCCTGGCTGGGTGGGTCACTTTTATCCCTACATGGTGTGTTGGTTGGTACAGGTGGTGTATTGGTTGGATTGGGCTGGATTTCTGTCTGCATATCTGCATCTGATACTGATTCCGTAATGGGCTTAGGTCTACCTGGTTCTGTTAATGGGCTAAGGCCCACCTGATACTTTGTGTGTGATGTGATCAGGCCCAGTCTATTTCTGCATATCGTATATCTGACTGTTTGTATTATAAGGGATTACACACTGAGTTTTTGCAAACTAACCCTTCTGTCTAACTGTGCAGGTGATCCCCAGCCTTAGGCGATTTGGAGCCGCGAGAGACTCGGAGGTGGCCACACGACCGCTGATGTTTTTCTGTAGACTTTTTATTTGAATTTTATATTTTGGGTTTTAATTCTGTTATAAGGCCTCTGAGGGATTAAATTTTTAAATGGGCTTTAGATTTCTTTATTTAAAACTGCTAAACACGAATTTTCAAAATTAACAACTATTTTCAGAAACACTTAAAAACAGACGTTTTTATATTTCAAACTTTATGAGCTTCAGCGATTGGAATAACCTAAAGTATCAATGCCAGACATTAAGTAAACGTTTTTGACGAGATGATTGGCTAAACTCAAGCAAAAGGATTTAAACATAGAAATGAACTTTTAACGACAAACTCAGTTTTTGAATGACGCTTTGATGTGACATGCCAAATTCGGCCATAACGTCTAGGCCGGGTTTGAGGTGTTACACGTGTGGCCCGGTAAGCCCAGAAACGACCTTAGCCATGTGAATGACACAGCTGGGTCTAATAATTTCCACATGTCCTTGAGATTTTCCCGTGTTGGGACCACGAGCCCATTGGGCCCACACGGCCCATTTTGGCCCAACGTGGCCCAAAACGGCCTAAGCCCATGAGATCACTCATGGTGGCCTCTACAGTCAAACGCCCATGTTTCGTGGGCTCAGTTCACCACACGAGCGTTCGCACACCCATGTGGCCTCAATTGCCGTATTTTCGGCTTTTCGGCTTTTTCCGTGCTACAGTCAGATTAGGGTGTGTACACACCTATTTGCGAACACTTGCAAAAACTCTTGAGCACCAACCTTGATCAATCAACAAAAGGCCACACTCCTATTCCGTTGCTAGAGATTATCCACTAGGCCTTAGGGAAACCTGACAGCGCAAAGTCACTAGTGGAAGAGAAAAATAATCGGCCTACACCCCCTTTAAGGGCCGAAATCGAAAGTACTAGGAATGATGGAGATAAAATGGGGCAACGGTACTCCCTTTTTGTCAGAAGATTTTTGTAAGCCGATACGATACTACCACTAAGAGAACAAGAGAATATTCGGCCAAGTATCCCAAAATAGAAGGGTGAAGAAAAGAGTTCAGTATTCGACAAGGGTTACAGAAAAAAATGTAAGAACTAATTGAAAGGGGAGGAGAATGACAATGGAGGAGAGGAGAAGAGAAAAGTAAAGATTCGGCCAGAGAATGTGGAGAGATTAAGAACACTCAGAGAGTATACGGTTAAGGACAGAAAGAGGAGGAGCAAAGTTTAGCTTTGGCACAAAAAGGGATTGAAACAAAGTAAGGCCAAGAATAAAAATGCCTATTCGGCCAAAGAAGAAAAAAATGACAACAAAATCGACTAGAAGAGAAAAGAAGAGGCGAGAGACCACAATCCCGAAAAACCAACAGAATGCCGAATATACACGAAGAGCAGTTGACACCTTGCCCACTCCCAAAAGATCCCCACTTTCCCTTCAACTGAAACTAATGCAAGATTAGAGTTTCAATTCAGCTATAGAACTTCCAACATCAAATCCCTTATTATCTCCCAAATTCTCTCCACCAAATCCACACCAACCACCATCCAAATCCCCCCCTTTTTCCTTCTTGAATTTCTCCATGACTCATTTAAATTCCAACCTGCAGAGTTCTAGTCAAAGTCCACTTCTCATGCAGCAAGGAAGTAAAATAAATACTCCTTTGCGTAACAGGAGACTCGAACTCAAGCTCCCTTGCCACCTTAATCACGCCACTGCCACTGGACTACAAGCTCATCTTGTGTCATAATTTAACCACAACAATTTAAAAGCCCTCTATCTAGATCCCAAGGATTTTATACTCTAAAAATAAAAATTTTGCTAAAGCCCAGGTTTGAACCCAGAACTTCTCAGACACTCCCAAACACTGCTAAATCACTTAACCACTTTGAAGCGAGCATACAATTGCGTTATTTCCTTGCACACATAAACTTTTATGTGTTCCTACGCTCAAGGCCTATTTCTTCTAAGCCCAAATTCAGGGCGTTACAACCCCTCTTGTTCCCCAATCAGTTCCCGTTATTCCTCAAGGTTTGGAACCTATACGAGTTAATAAGTCGCCAGTTGATAAGATTCATAAGTACGGGGTTGAAGAATTCAGAGCTACTGCTGAAGATGATCCCGAGAGAGTAGAATTCTTGTTAGAGAATACAATCAGGGTTTTTAACGAACTATCCTATTCACCAGCGGAATGTGTTAAGTGTGCGATATCTTTGTTGAAAGATCCAGCTTATCAGTGATGGAACACATTGATTTCTGTGGTGCCAAGAGAGCAAATCACCTGGGAATTCTTTTGAACCGAGTGTCAAAAGAAATTTATTAGTCAGAGGTTTCTGGATCAAAAACGTAAAAAATTTCTCGAGCTCAAATAAGGCCGTGTGTCTGTATCAGAGTACAAGCGGGAATTTGTCAGACTTAGTAAATATGCCCGATAATGTATTTCGACCAAAACTGCTATGTGTAAAAGATTTGAAGAAGGGTTAAATGAAGACATAAAGCTACTAGTTGGAATTCTTGAGCTGAAAGAATTTGTTGTATTGGTTGACCGAGCACATAAGGCCGAAGAGCTGAGTAAAGAGAAATGACATGTTGATTTTGAAGCTAGAGACTTGAGCAAGAGATCGACTGGGAAGTCGTATCAGTCAGCATCAAAGAGATCAAAAGAACATCATAATCGGTCTACAGCTTCAGTGGGGTATTCCAGTAGAGACAAATGCAACTGACGTTCGAGTCCTAAACCTCAGGCTACATCTGTAGCAAGTGTGGGTAGTGTCAAAGATGTTTGACCCAAGTGCAAGCACTGTAAAAGACCACATTATGGTGAGTGTCGGCTAAAGAGTGGAGCATGCTTCAGGTGTGGTTCCTTCGACCACTATCTTAGAGATTTCCTAGAGAAATTTGAGAAAGAAAAAGTTTAGAATACGAGGCTGAACAACACAGCTTCGAGAGGTAGACCAGCTCGTAATCCCGAAAATATGAGTGATAGTTATGGTGTAACGAAAGACTCTACCGTGAGATCCGAGGCACAAGCACCCGCTAGGGCTTATGCTATTCGTGCACGAGAGGATGCTTCTACGCTAGATGTTATTACCGGTACCTTCTCTATTTTTGATACTGATGTTACTGCTTTGATTGATCCGATATTAACCCATTCATTTGTTTGCACGAATTTAGTATCCTATTGAGTCCACTAAATTCGTGGTTAAAGTATCGAACCCCCTAGGTTAGTATGTGCTAGTTGATAAAGTCTACAAGAATTATCCTTTGATGACTCGGGGTTATAGGTTTTCAGCTGATTTGATGTTGTTACCGTTTGATGAATTTGACGTAATTTTGGGTATGGATTGGGTAACTCTAAACAATGCTATTGTAAACTGTAGACGAAAGATTATTGTATTGAAATGTCAGAACGGTGAGACACTTCGTATTTAATCAGATAGTCCAAGTGGGTTGCCTATTCTTATATCAACTATGTCAGCACAGAAATACGTGAGAAAAGGTTGCAATGCTTACCTCGCTTATGTTTTCGACTCTAAAGTATCTAAGTCGAAGCTTGAATCAGTGTTGGTGGTTTGCAAGTATCCTGATGTATTTCCAGAAGAGTTACTTGGATTACCGTCGATCAGAAAGGTTGAGTTTGCTATTGAACTAGTACCGGGGATGATAAACCATAAAAGTAACACATTTTAATCCCATGCTTAGCGTATTTTTGGATGTTTTATTATACAATTTTGTGAATTCGATACTCCTAATCCTTTAAATTCGTGTTTCTATACTTAGGAGAGCATAGGGAAGCGAAAGGAGCAAAAAAGGGGCCAAAATAAGATAAAACGGGCCATCTTAAGGATCCACACGACCAAGCCCGCACCACACGAGCTGAGCACATGCCCGTGTGAACCACACGGGCTGGACACACGCCCGTGTGCCAGCCCGTGTCGATCGAGAGCCATGCAAATTTTCACACGGCCTGGGCCTCCTCACACGGGCTGATCACACGCCCGTGTCCCTGTCACACCCTGCTTCATTTTCAAGCGGAAAAAGCCAATTTTTAGGGTTTCTGAGCATTCTAAAGTCTATAAATACACACTAGAAGAATACCTAAGGGAGCACGCAGAGTAGAACAAAGAAATTACTCGAAGGAAGCCGTCAAAATCATCTCGGAAGCAGATCCACTCCAAGATTTAAGATCTCCATCAAGTTCTTTAGAAGTTTTTGGGTTCTTTATGTCTTGTTGTTTTCTTGATTCTAAGATGTTTTCCTTTTACGTTATGAACTAAACTCCCTAAATACCTAGGGATGATGAAACCTATGATGATTCTTATTATTTAATTATCTGAATTACATGATAAATACTTGTTCTTGTTCTTAATTATGTGTTCTTAACCCTCGCTTTAATATTTTTAGGATATTAATTCAAGTCTAATGTACTTATTCAGTGGAGAAAAAGTCCCTGTTTAAGAGAAGATCTAACATAATTAAGCGGAGTTGATTGCAACCCTAAAAATAGGACGACATAAATCTGCCGGATTAGAGTCAAATATAATAAGGGAATCCATAGATCGAGTTAATGCGACCATAGGGGTTTTAATTAGAAAGAGATTTCAATTAATCAACCGAGAGTCAGTTGTTCTTAGTCTCGAAAGAGATAATAACATAATTTAGGGATTTCTACGGATCAAGACAAGTGAATAAATCGTTTAATTCAGAGTCATAATAATAAGTGAAGTCTAGGTGGATTCTTCCTTGGGTATTATCTTTATTCATTGGTTTATTTCGATTACTTTCTTCACTCTCTGTCGCATTCATAGTTAATTAGTTAGTTAAAATTTAGATTAAAATAAATCCCCTTAATTATTAGGCTAAATAATAGAAAGATAGTTATTACTAGTAACTTTAGTCCTTGTGGATACGATATTCCAGACTCACCATATCTATACTACTGTTCGATAGGTGCGCTTGCCTTTGTCAAATTATTAGTTAGTTTCGAGCCCATTAGGGGACATCACCAATATCAATAGCACCTTATAGAATGGCTCTTATAGAGTTAAAAGAGTTGAAAGCACAGCTACAAGAGTTGACAGATAGGGGTTTTTCTTGACCTAGTTTCTCACCTTGGGGTGCACCGGTTCTGTTTGTTAAGAAAAAAGATGGATCGATGAGATTGTGTATTGATTACCATCAGCTCAACAAAGTTACAATCAATAATAAATATCCACTGCCTCGAATTGACGATCTGTTTGATCAGTTGAAAGGTGCCACAATATTTTCGAAGATTGATCTTCGTTCTGGCTACTATCAGCTACGAGTTAAAGATTCGGATGTGCCAAAAACTGTATTCAGAACCAAGTACAGACACTATGAATTTATTATGATCTGTTTGGTTTAACTAATGCACCTGCAGCATTTATGGATTTGATGAACATAATCTTTAGATCGTATTTAGACAGATTTGTTGTGGTTCTTATTGATGATATTCTGATTTATTCACGAGACAAAAAACTTTTTGCTAAATTTAGCAAATGCGAGTTTTGGCTCCGAGAGGTCGGTTTTCTGGGACATATAGTGATGTGCGATGTCAGAGTCTTAAAAATTGATGTCGAGCCTAGAAACTAACTGTGACAACGATTAAGGCAAGTGCACCTATCAAACAGTAGTATAGCTTAGTGGCAAGACTGGATTGTCGAACCCAAAGGAACCAGAAGTACTAATACTAACTTTCTTTTTATTATTTAGCCTAAGAAACAAGAGAATTTTTTGTTTAATCTAAAATTAACTAACTACAAAGCTAAAGACGCTAAGACAAAGAGAACGAATTTGGGAAAATACTTGTGAGAAAAACCAATTGGCTAAGACAATACCCGAGGAAGAATCCACCTAGACTTCACTTGTTATCTAACTCTGAACTAGACGATTTATTCACTAGACTTGATCCGTAGGATTCCCTAATGTATATTAATCCCTCTCTTGAGGCGACTAACGTCTAACCCTAGGTTGATTAATTAAAATCTCTTTCTAATTAAAACCCCTAGAATTGCATTAACTCGATCTATGGACTCCCATATTAGGTTTGGCCCTAATCCGGCATATTTTTGTCACCCTATCTCTAGGCGCGCGAGCAACTCCGCTTAACTATGCTAGATCTACTCTTAGGCAGGGACTTTTGCTCCACCACCTAAGCACATCAATACTTGAATCAATATCCTGGAATATCAAAGCAAGAATTAAGAACACATAATTAAGAACAAATCAAATATTTATCATATAGTTCAGCAAACGATAACAAGATTTGTCTTAGGTTTCATACCCCCCAGGTATCTGAGGGTTTAGTTCATAATTATAAAAGAATACATCTCAGAAGAAAAGATAAAACAAAACATAAGAAAAACCCTAAAACCCCCTGAAGGAATTAAAGAGAAGATCCTCTGTCTTGAGTATGACTCCAGCTTCTTGAGATGAATCAACTGGCTTTCTTCGAGTAAATTCCACAATTCCGACCTCTCTGGCTAGGCTCCTTGGCCTAGCTGGATGCCCCCGACAGAAGGCTTCTGTCGAACTCCCTCTTTAGGTCATACTTAGGGTGTTTATATAGACTTTGGAATGTGTTTCTTCACCTCTAAGTATCCTAATTTGAGTGAAATTCCTCTTTGTCACGGTAGGGACACGCTATTGGCACACGCCCGTGTGAATCGTGGCCAGGCCGTGTTCGAGTCTATCAATGAGGCATGGCCATGTGGCTTTGGTCCAGGTCGTGTCGATTTCTTTTTTTGGCCCATTTAGTCCGTTTTAAGCCTGTTTCTCGTTCTTTTCATCCTCCTATGCTCTCCTGAGTATAAAACATGAAATTAAAGGATTAAGAGCACCAAATTACATAATTCAAGGGATAATTCATCCAAAAGTATGCTAAATGTGGGCTTAAAATATGTTACTATTGCGGTTTATCAAATACCCCCACACTTAAGCTTTTGCTTGTCTTCAACCAAAATTCTCAACTCACAATTAAAATAGAATTTTCTCAATTCATAACCTTCATCAATAATGTTTCATCATAATTCAAAGATAATTCATACATGGATAATTCAACTCAGAGAGTCCTAAAGATTTAAACAATCTAAGTCATAGTTTTTATAGTACGAAAAAGAGGTGTTTCCCCTCCTCTAAATAATTACCTCTAATTCAAAATCGAAAAGGGTTGACATCCTCACTGAAGATTCACTCAAATCACTCGAAGTGTTTAAGGTTAAAAAATAAGCACTCAAGAGTCAAAGATGAAGAGTTAATCCCATAGGCTTGCATGAAAATCAAATCTTCACCACTATAAAATGATATGATACACAAATCAAAAGGTCTTTTATGGGTTGCAACGGGGCTTGGGTTAAAGGTGTGGATAAAGGCTGAATTAGAAAGTTAGTATCGAGACTGAATTGACAAATTACCTAACTAGAAAGTTGTACTAATACTGAATAATTACATCACGGAAACTTAATATTAATAACATGAGCTTCTTCTAAAGATAATGAAATTAACAGTTTAAGCTCAAATAACATAGAACTAATAATGAATATACTTCGTTTTTTTTAGAACAAATCAAATACATAATAAAGGATAAATTTAGCTACTGAAATAAAGATCATAGTTAGGCAACTGATCATATTAAATCTCGATATAAGGGTAGTCAAAAGGAATGGTGATAACAAATACAAGATGGGTTTTGGGTTAATATTAGTGGGTGAGTCAATAAATGGATTGTTAAGATCAAAGGGGTTCACTAGGGGTTAATTGTAAGGGTAGGCTTTTAGTGGAGTAAGTGGGTTAAAACCTAAGTGCCTTTATCATCTTAGTATATCAAATCAAAGGTGTGGTCTTGACATGTATAATCGAAGCAAGTTCTAGAATAACAAATCAATGTTGACACACTCATAATCAATAAAGTGAGCATGAAAAAGAATATATGCTCTAAAAGGCTCAAAATCTCACAAAAATTATGGCTTTTTGACATCAACCTTGTAAATTTCAAATTTCAAGGTAATAACTAGATTCAGGTAAACAACCTAAAAAAATTTTAATTACGGAAAATAGACTTATCATGCTTGATTCTCTATTATCTTAAAGTTTAATCATCAATGCACAATTAACTATGACTTAATCTAAAACATATCAATAAAAAATCATAAATCAAAGGAAATTTCGTTCTAATTAGTAATATGAGAAAATTACTCAAGACAAAGATATAATTCAGGGATTTGAGAATAATGCAAAAAGTTAGGCACTTTTAAGATTCACCCCCCACACTTTAAGATGTACATTGCCCTCAATGTGCGAAGATAGATAAAAACATTATAGTAAGAAGATCAAAAGATAGGGATAGAAGTGAAACTTCCTGAATTTTGGATGGATTCCTTGAGAATGAGGCTTGTAGGTATTTGATTTGGAGGTGAAAGATAAGTTGGAGGAGGCGTCTTTGGTGGTGGTGTGGTGACCGCCAACAATTTCTGCGTTAGATGAAGAAATTGGGTAACTCGTGAAGAATTAGCCAGGAAATAATAAGGATAATTCAAATTATACTAATTATATATTTAAAGGAAAGAAAAATAAAAGGAAAGAGTGTAAAAAGTGAAATGAAACTAAAAGAAAAGATTTAATGGACTGAAAAGTCCTTATTGTTGGATGGTTCGCGAGGTGGGTGTGACGATGAAATGTGAAGGTGCTGTCATATCTAGTGGAGGTTGGTGCTGTTGTTAATGCACCCCTTGAACCTAAATTAAAGAAATCAAAATATAGTAATATAAATTTAAAGATGAGAAGGATAAAAGAAAAGAAATTAAAAACTAAAATAAGAGAAAAAGAAAAATATAAATGGACTCAAAGGTCCCACGGGCGTGTCGCACGCCCGTGTAGATTTCTCAGTTTCGACCACAGCCGAATCGCACGGCCGTGGCATTTTATCGCAGCCCGTGTTTTGGGATAAGTTTTGTCCTGTTTCCACACGGCCACGGCCACGCCCGTGTGCAAGGCCGTTTGGTAGGGAAACCTGCGCTTAAAAATTTGGTTAGTTTTTAGTTAGATGCTAAAATTCGGAAATATGGACGTTAGTGGGGTTAGTGCTCGAGTTACCTCCCGAGAAGCGCTCGTTTAAAGTCTTGAGCTAGACTTACCTCTTATTCGTATAATCATGGTGGTTTGAGGAGGTGAAAATCCTTTCTCATGCGATCAATTCGGTTATTGATATATAGTTTAAGTCGAGTAGTGTTTACCTTAAAAGTGCTGAATTTAGGATTAGTTACCTCGACTGTTCCATTTGGGAAGATTTTGAGTACCTGATCTCCTATCTTAAGCTGGGTTGTCCCATAGATAAGTTTGTCGTAGAGTTGCCTCATTTTTGCTTCATGTGTTTTTAGTTCCTCTTTGAAGTGTGTCTTCCACACGTCTAGTTCATCGATCCGAAGCCTTCGTTCCTCATGAATTTCTTCTTTATCGACACGAGGTCTAGGATCTGGCTCAGTTGTGTAGTTTCGTGGTGTTTCTGTCACATGTAAGGTTGAATCAAATGATTATTAATAGAATTTATGTTTTTACCTTGATTACTCGATGTCCTAGCCGAGTCAAGAGCGTGAAGAGTGATCGTTTCGTCGCCTACATAAAGTGTGAGTTCGCCGAATTGTTCCTCTGTGTGGTCTTTCATCATTGCATCGGGATATGGCACACGAGGTTGGTACTCTGTAGTTGCCGGTTTTGGTATATCATGGCTTACCTCAACCTTACCTTTATCTGCCATGTTTTCTTGCCTTGGTTCTGGTTCATTTAACCCTTGTGGTTGTTCTGCTATGATCTTGGCAAGTTGTCTTAACTGCTTCTCGATCCCTTGAATCGATGCTTGTTGATTTTTAAGTATTGTCTCATTGTTTTGAAAACGAGTTTCTGACACTGCGATAAATTTCGTTAGCATCTCCTCAAGGTTCGCTTTTTTTCTCGCTGGTGAGGTGGTTGTTGAAAACACGGGAGGAAGTTACGGGCTTTGATTACCTTGACCATCCCACGAGAAATTGGGATGGTACCTCCAACTTTGCATTATAAGTGTCACTATAAAGATTATTTTGAAGACTAGAATAGTTACCCATATAGTTGACTTGTTCGTTCTCTCTGTGCTAGGGTTGTAGGATAGATATTCATGTTGTTCACACCTCCTCCATTTGTATTGTACTTGTATTACTGGATGTACTTGCATAGAACCATACAAACCATCAATTTTTTTATTTAAAAACTCTACCTAGTTTGATAGCATGGTTATCTTTGCGTCGAGGTTGAAGACATCATGCGCTTCATTGGCTTTGTCTCATGAATTGCCACCGATAGTTATTCAAAGGCCATCTCCTCTATAAACTAAAATTACCTGTCAAAGGAAAATAATATAAAAATTAGCAAAGTAAAATAATAAAAATAAAAATAAGAATAAAAATACATTGCGATAAAATGGCTAAAGTAATAAAAATTGAGCGTTCTTAATATTTTAGTTCCCCAGCAACGACGCCAAAAACTTGATGTGCGATGTCAGAGTCTTAAATATTTATAAAAAGAATGATCGAGCCTAGAAACTAACTGTGACAACGATTAAGGCAAGTGCACCTATCGAACAGTAGTATAGCTTAGTGGCAAGATCGGATTGTCGAACCCAAAGGAACCAGAGTACTAATACTAACTTTCTTTTTATTATTTAGCCTAAGAAACAAGGGAATTTGTTGTCTAATCTAAAATTAACTAACTACTAAGCTAAAGACGCTAAGACAAAGAGAACGAATTTGGGAAAATACTTGTGAGAAAAACCAATTGACTAAGACAATACCCGAAGAAGAATCCACCTAGACTTCACTTGTTATCTAACTCTGAACCAGATGATTTATTCACTTGACTTGATCCGTAGGATTCCCTAATGTATATTAATCCCTCTCTCGAGGCGACTAACGTCTAACCCTAGGTTGATTAATTGAAATCTCTTTCTAATTAAAACCCCTAGAATTGCATTAACTCGATCTATGGACTCCCATATTAGGTTTGACCCTAATTTGGCAGATTTTCGTCACCCTATCTCTAGGCACGTGAGCAACTTCGCTTAACTATGCTAGATCTACTCTTAGGCAGGGACTTTTGCTCCACCACCTAAGCACATCAGTACTTGAATCAATATCCTGGAATATCAAAGCAAGAATTAAGAACACATAATTAAGAATAAATCAAATATTTATCATATAGTTCAGCAAACGATAACAAGATTCGTCTTAGGTTTAATCCCCCTCAGGTATCTGAGGGTTTAGTTCATAATTATAAAAGAATACATCTCAGAAGAAAAGATAAAACAAAACATAAGAAAAACCCTAAAACCCCCTGAATGAATTAAAGAGAAGATCCTCTGTCTTGAGTATGACTCCGGCTTCTTGAGATGAATCAACTGGCTTTCTTCGAGTAAATTCCACAATTTCGACCTCTCTGGCTCGGCTCCTTGGCCTAGCTGGATGCCCCCGACAGAAGGCTTCTTTCGAACTCCCTCTTTAGGTCATACTTAGGGTGTTTATATAGACTTTGGAGTGTGTTTCTTCGCCTCTAAGTATCCTAATTTGAGTGAACTTCCTCTTTGTCACGGCAGGGACACGCCCTTGGCACACGCCCGTGTGAATCGTGGCCAGGCCGTGTTCGAGTCTATCAATGAGGCACGGCCGTGTGGCTTTGGTCCAGTCCGTGTCAATTTCTTTCTTTGGCCCATTTGGTCTGTTTTAAGTCCGTTTCTCGTTCTTTTCATCCTCATATGCTCTCCTGAGTATAAAACATGAAATTAAAGGATTAAGAGCACCAAATTACATAATTCAAGGGATAAATCGTCCAAAAGTATGCTAAATTTGGGCTTAAAATATGTTACTAGTACGATTTATCATATAGTATCGGCTGAAGGCATCAGGGTTGATCCGAGTAAAATTTCAGCAGTTGTTGACTGGAAACCATCGAGAAATGTATCTGAAGTTAGAATTTTTTTGGGATTAGCTTGTTATTACCAAAGATTCGACAAAGGGTTTTCGATGATAGCTACACTGATGACGCGACTATTATAGAAAGATGTGAAATTTGAATTGTTCGAGAAATGTCAACAAAGTTTTAATCAGTTGAAAGCACTATTGACCGAGGCACCAGTTTTGGTTCAGCCTGAATTGGGTAAAGAATTTGTGATTTACAGTGATGCATCTTTAAATGGTTTAGGTTGTGTTTTGATGCAAGAAGGCAAAGTAATAGCTTATGCTTCTAGACAGTTAAAGCCGCACGAAAAGAATTATCCGACACATGACCTAGAGTTGGCAGCTATTGTGTTTGCGTTGTAAATTTTTCGACACCATTTGTTCGGGAAAAAATGTCTTATTTTTACCGATCATAAGAGTTTGAAGTATTTAATTTCGCAAAAATATTTGAATATGAGATAGCGCGGATGGCTTGAACTGTTAGAAGATTATGAGTTAATTATTGATTATCATCCGAGAAAAGTGAATGTAGTTGCTGATGCTTTGTGTAAAAAGTCCTTGTTTGCTTTGCGAGAAATGAATACTCAACTGACATTATCTGATGATGGCTAAATCTTAGCTAAGTTGAAAGCTAGACCGATGGTTTTATAGCAGATCAGTGAATCTCAGAAATGTGACGACGAGTTGTTAGCTAAACGGGCACAATGTGAGTCGACTTCTGATTCAGAATTTCAGATAGGACCCGGTGATTGCTTATTGTTCAAAGGTAAAATTTGTGTACCGAAAAATCCAGAGCTTATTGGGAAAATCTTGGACGAAGCTCATAATGGTAGCTTATCTGTTCATCCGGGAAGTAATAAGATGTACGGTGATTTGAAACAGATGTACTAGTGGCCGGGAATGAAATGCGAGATTTCTGACTTTGTATCTAGATGTTTAGTATGTCAGGAAGTTAAAGCTGAACATCAGGTACCTTCTAGATTATTACAGCATGTGATGGTACGAAGTGGAAATGGGATCGAATTACTATGGATTTCGTATCGGGTTTACCCCTATCTCCGAGAAAGAAAGATGCCATTTGGGTTATCGTTGGTCGTTTGACGTAGTCAGCACATTTTATTCCAGTACGTACAGATTACTCCCTTGAGAAATTAGTTGAATTATATGTTTCTGAGATTGTCAGATTACACGGAGTGCTAGTTTCCATCATCTTGAATAGAGATCTGCGGTTTACATCACAATTTTGGAGAAAGTTACAGGAAGCTCTAGGTACGCGATTGCAATTTAGCACTGCATTTCATCCTCAGACTAATGGTCAATCCAAATGAGTGATTCAGATTCTCGAGGATATGCATCGTTGTTGTGTATTAGAGCTCGAAGGCAACTGGGAGAAATATTTACTATTAGTTGAATTCGCGTATAACAACAGTTTTCAGTCGAGCATAAAGATGGCATCGTAGGAAGCTTTATATGGTCGTAAATGCCAAACTCTGTTATACTGGACTGAGCTTAGTAAGAAAAATATACACGGGTTTGATTTGATCCGTGAGACTAAAGAAAAAGTAAAAGTAATCCGAGATAGTTTGAAAGTAGCTTCAGATCGTCAAAAATCATATGCAGATCTTAAAAGTAAAGATATAGAATTCCAAGTTGGCGACAAAGTATTCTTGAAAGAATCACCCTAGAAGAAAGTTCTTCAATTCGGTCGCAAAGGAAAACTAATTCTGCAATTTATCGGGCCGTATGACATTATTGAAAGAATTGGACTTGTTACGTATCGATTAGCTTTACCATCAGAATTAGAAAAGATTCATAATGCCTTTCACGTGTCTATTTTATGATGATACCGATTTGACCCTTCGCATGTTATCTCCTCGACGGATGTCGAGATTCAGCCTAATATGTTGTACAGTGAAGTGGAACGACGGAAATGTGCAAGTGTACACAATCGCAATAAGTAATAAAGTGACAAGTAAATATCGAGTTATCGTACCCACAGGGACTGTGAAAAGAATTATTTATGAATGCAATCTAAAACACTTTGGTGAAGAAAAATATTTTGATTTGAAAGGTGATTAAAAGCTAAAAAAACAAAGTTAAATAAATAAAATAAAATAAGTTCTAATGCACGATTTCAAAAGCTGATTTTAATCAAGATGACATAATTGTGTTAGATTAATTACATTTCTTAACTTAGAATTATTAAACTCATGTTTATGTTGTTACGAATAAATTAACGGCAACTCGGTAATTTGCTAACTTATGAACATACTTACCTACCAAAATCCATTTATCTCTTGACCATATCTCCATGTCAATTCAACCGATTAAACAGATTTTAATAAGCAAATGTGTTAATGAATATACATACTTATGAAATTAAAATAATCTATTGTACATATCTCTATGCCAATTCAAACAATTAATTCAATCTCATAAGCACATAAAATATTATGTGAGGTAACAATATATTTCTACCTTGAAACAGTTTAATCACAATAACCTTGCAAGTTATGCAAGGAAAATGTATCGTTTGATACCGTTGCTAATTCAACCCTCAGCTACCTTAGATGATTAAACATGCACTGATTAAGTATTGTGTCAATTAGTTACAATTTCAATCCGTTTAAATAATTAATTAATTAATTACCTTACAATTGTAATGCAAGAATAACTTAGTCATGATTTTACTTAATCAAACATCTTACCGAGGCCTATAACAACACAAACACAATTTTAATAAATGAAGTAGACGAAATACAATCAACCTAACATGAATTAAATTTAAGCCATATCAATTAATTTAAACATTTCAACATCACAAATATTCATAGACATGTTCATCATAACAACAACAAAAATTAAAAGGATAGGGAACAAGAATCAAATCCGGTGTTTCACCGTGGCTTGACTGGTTTGCTCCACTCTTCCTTCTCTGCTTGTTCTTTTCGAATCGAGGCTGCTAAAAAAACTTTAATGCTGCTCCAAATGATGGATGAATGACTCTTTTTCAAGAGGTGAAATCGAAAAGAAAATAAAGGGAAATGGATTGGAAATGAAAAGGGAAAATTGAGAGAGAAGAGAAGAGATGAGAAAGTTGAGGTGTTTTGAAATGAGCAACCAAGGGAGTTTTTATAGGGTGAGAGGGCTGCTAAAAATAGCCAAAATCAGCAGCCAAAGAGCCCTCCCTTGGCCGGCCACACATGTTGCAAGTTTGAAGCTTTCAAACTTGCTAAATTAAGGTTGGGGCAAATCTAGAAAGGCACTAAAAGAGGAGGGGTTTGTTTGCAGTTTGACGAAGTCTTCAAAGGCCTTTTTGCAAGCCAATTAATCAGCCAAGCAATTTGATTGGGTCAGCATGCTGGACGGTTTTGGGCTGCCCATAGCTTGGTTGGTTCACTTTTCTCGGTTCATCTCAACTGGGCTACTTTTCATAATTAAGTAATAATAATTTATTTAACCCAAATTAATTTGGATTAAAATTAAAACTAATTATATTATGACTTAATACACATAATTTGGACCGTCTTTAGCTGAAAAATTCATTCGTCTCGATGCTTCAAAAATCGCTTCTCGGTTTTGCGCTTCTAGTAGTGTCTGCCGAGCCAATTTTCTCCCTTTGTGCGAATCTGTCGAAAATGATAAAAATTAATCAAAATTTATTATAAAATTAATTAAAATTAATTATGTTAATATTTAAGTACAAAATAATTATTTTATAATAATTATATACTTTTCGACAATAATTTTATCGAAACTGCATGAATTTGAGTTAAAAAGGGCATGAAAAAGTGTGTATATTTTTGTGTTTCCATGAGGAATCGATCAGAATTCTGGCACGAGATGTGAAAGAATTGATAAACAAGAACATAGCTTTAGTAAAGGTTCTTTGGCAACGACATGGAATGTAACACCCCTTACCCTTATCCGACACCGGAACAGGGTACGAGGCATTACCGAACTTAACAGACTTCTTCATATAATATCAGGCCATAAATTTTCATTCATACTTAAAAACCCGTCATTCGTACTCATAATGTCACTATTATAGGTCTACTAGACCCTAAACATACATCTAGAAACATACAAATACTTAGAATTTTTTTGCTTAAGACAGGGCCACACGCCCGTGTGGCAAATCACACGCCCATGCTTCAGGCCGTGTCCAAAATAAGGGACATTCTATTTATGATGTCAGCAACCATTTAGGGCCACACGGCCAGGTCACCCGCCCGTGTGCTAGCCCGTGTGACGAACTGAATTTTTCGTAAATTAGATGCAGACTTCACACGGTCTGGCACACGCCCATGTCCTGAGGCCGTGGCCTTCACACAGCTGAGACACACGGCCCTGTCTCTGCCCGTGTGCTTTCTACTGAGCATTCTATTTTACTAGTTTTGGATGCAGGGGAACACACGGCCTATCAACACGCCCATGGGGCTGACCGTGTGTTGCACATGGCCTAGACACACGCCCATGTGTCTATCCGTGTGGACAAATACAAGGTTATTTACCAAGCCATTTGCCACCTGAAAAGCAACCACATCCATACCATTTCATGCAACACTTAACTTAACAATAATGTCCTTCTAACATACACTATTAAGACATCCACACCTTAACTACACACTACAACATTATGCACATACTTCATACATTACTCATTCAATTGCACAAACTTGCTCTTCATGAAATTCATCATCATTGGATAGATATAACTTAGTGTAACACCCCAAACCCGGCCCAAACACTACGACCAGATTTGGCATGTCACTAGGAAGAAGTTTAGGAAGTTTGACAGGTTTCGAAAAATTCTAAGTCATTTTAAAATCTCAAATTTCGTGGTTCAGTTGACAACCCGTTGTTTAGTTAACTTTGAAAATTTAGTTAGTCGAACCCTTGCGATTAGGTGACATTTTAAAACACTTACCAATTATTCATTTATCAGGTTTTCAATGAAAATGCCTTTTATTGTAAGAAACGTTATTGGGCAGGTTATAAGAAAACTTTAGTTTGCAGTTTTAAAAACGTCCCACTGAGCTGTCTATAATTAACATGTCCAAAATTAAAACCCGAAAGTAAATTCCAAGTTTTGTAGTGGCCTTATTACAAATCAAAGAAAAATACCCAAAAGTTATAAACGATATATAAAATAAAGTTTACTAGTAACCCATGCGTGGCCACCTCGAGTTCCCTCCATTACATCCATCATGCTAAGAATTACCTGCAATTGTTTAAACAAAGAGTGAGTCACAAGACTCGGTGTGTGCAATTAGTCCACATACCCCACAATTGGGCCTAAGCCCCCAAATCACCATCGGCCGAAGCCCAATCATACAGCATAAACAAATAATTAACATGCTAGCCCAACCCAGCCTAGTTTTTCCATCCTCTACACTCCACTTCATATGTCCAACCTCAACACACCTGGGGATTTCTACAATCAACCTTCCATCCTCTACACTCCACTTTGGCAGTCATGCTGACAGACACACTGCTCAAAGACAATAACACGTGGCCTAGCCACCGATCACTATGTGACCAAATCACCGATACAATAATGTACCATCAATAGGTGTGACATTGTCACCCATAAGCACTTCCCCTTCATATCATAACATCCCGATATCCCATGCACATGCAACATAGTATAATAAACAGGTTATATGTAATGTCACACACAATCATGCTATCAAAATGTTAAGGTTTAACCAAGATACACTAACCTGATGTTTCGGTTTTACCCAACAGGGATAACTCAATCTCCATTGCCGGGATTTCCGGCTTTCATAACACATACACGATTATTACAACAACAAAAGGGGTAGTGTGATAATTACACACCTGTGAACACGCAAGACTATACTATCGATCTTGCTAACGTCCTCACTTGCAGGGATCACAGTGATCTGTCTATCCCTTTCAGAAGCCGGCCCACACCCTAGTGGCCAATCTCGAACGGCAGACACCGCACGTCTTTTGAACTTAGGGGCTGGGATTACGGGTCTAGCCCCTTCCGTTGCTTGGCTGGCATTTGATTCCATCCAAAAGGTCTTGGTCAGAAGACCGAGTTAAAACATCGAAGCAGAGAAATCAAGGATATACGCCGAATAATATAGTGATTTCTTACCTAAGTCGATAGAACCTGGAGACTACTACACTTGGATTAGCAAGCCACTGGAATCCCTACACAACTCCATAATAGAATCGGCCATCTTAGATATGGTCAAAAAGAATGGCCTTTCGGCCTAATCAAAAGATGCAAACTCCCTTACCTTGGTTGATCGATTGCCCCTCCTAAGATCCTTCAATATCGCTTAGATGCAAAAAGAATGTGAATGGAGGCCCCTTCTACATTCGGCCAAAGATAGACAGAACATGGTTAACCCCACCGGTTACAAACCCAACAGAGATTAAAAGAGAAAAGAGAAGGAGGCTCGCGCTTACCACTTAATCATGATGGAATCGATTTGAAAGGGAGATAGGAGGATGAGTGACAACACTTTCCTGAAACAATAATCGAGTAAGAGATGTGAACACAACAAGGGATTCGGCAAATCAAGAAAACAACTCAGGAAGAAAGAAGAGAAAGTAGGTTTCGGTTTATGAAGAAACAAAGAGAAAATGTGAGAAGAATTGGCTCTGGAGGTTCGGCTAAAGAGAAAGAGGAATAAGGCAAGGTTAGAAAGGAGATATGGCAGTAGTTTCGGCCTAGAGAAATAAAACTAGAAGAGAAAGATTTGATGTGAGG
This sequence comes from Gossypium sturtianum, assembly GCA_025698515.1. Lineage (NCBI taxonomy): Eukaryota > Viridiplantae > Streptophyta > Magnoliopsida > Malvales > Malvaceae > Gossypium > Gossypium sturtianum. Next base: position 43,944,271 of record CM046953.1, on the reverse strand, counting down.
TGGGTTTCGGCTATGAAGAATAGTTAAGGGAAATATGAAGAATGAAAAAGAGAGAAGAGAGGCTAATGGGTATTTCGGCTTTTAGTGAAAAGAAATGGGTGTGAGAATGAGTGATTGCCGAAAAGGTGAGTCCCCAAAGGTGATTTTGGTCAATTATGAAGAAGAAGTGGTAGAAACCTTGTTTGGTAGAAAAGAGAAACGATATCAAAAAGGAGGTTTTGCCAGATGATTCGGCAATGGTCCTCAAAGAAAATGGAAGTGAAATCTAGAACCAACCCAAAAGGAGAACCTAATTGAATTTCGGCACACCTACTACAAGCCTAAACCGATTTCTCCCCCCTCCTCAAGCATCCAAAATTCGGCCACTACCTTCACCAACCCTCAATCCCATATTTTCCTCCTAAATTCCCTCTCGCCCACTCATTCAAACTAATTTGAACAATTCAAACTCCTTTCTCTTCTCATAGCCACACATTTGAATAGTTTGACCCAATCAACACTCCCCCTTGAAGTGTCGTAGCCGAACTCCACCTCCTCCCTTCCAGACGCCAAAAGAATTCCCAAAAACAATGCATGCGACTCGAACCTGCTTTCCCTCTGCTTCCCCTGAGGCGTCACTTACCTGCTCCTTAAGTGGCGCCTCCTTGCCACTTTACCATCTTAGTTCTTGTGTTAACAAGCACCAACAATAAACCTTAAGTCCTGCCCCAAATCATCTTCCCAACTAAAGTGCCCAAAATTAAAATTTTGGCCAAGGTTTCGACTTAGCCCCGGGCCTTCCCGAAGACTCCAAACACACTCAAACAACATACAAAGTATACCAAACACACAGAAACAAGATAGATGCAAAGCCCCTAAATCCCGGATGTTACACTTAGCTAGTTTTGGCCGATTTCAATGGCCATTTACAAAATGAATTGAGTAACATTAATAGCCAACACATTGGCTAACCAATTTGACATATAAAAAAATGACCATGTTCCTATACATGCCATACCCAAAATGATCAAACTTTACTATACCAAAAGAATAGCTTGATAGTACGAATCGAGCTCTGATGTCCTTCAGTCCCCGAGCTAGCTTGGCGATACTACAAGGAAAAAGGAAAAGAGAGAGGTAAGCATAAAGCTTAGTAAGTTTGCATGAAATAAATAGCAACATAGAAGCTTGTGATAACATCTATACGTTACATTAAGTTATAACACAAGTTCTCAAGCGCATTGACATAAATTACTCATGCTTACTCTTACCAATCACATATCACATATCGGACTCATTTCTCATAAGTTACTCATATGTACCTGTACCACTTCATCACATAACTCTAGCACTTCTATCATCTTGAACATAGACTTAGCTCTTTATCTCGTTGAACCACTTGAAATATCGAAGGATACTCGAACTCGTCCCAAATATGGTCTTACACGGGATCTCATATCGATGTCGATGCCATATCCTAGATATGGTCTTATACGAGATCGTATATCAATGCCATGTCCCAAACATGGTCTTACACGATTTCATACCGAAGCCAGGTCCTAGACGTTTTCTTACACGGGATTACTACTCGATGCCGATGCCATACCCAGATATGGTCTTATACGGGATCTCCATTCGGTGCTGAGGCCATGTCCCAGACATGGTCTTATACGGGACCTTTTTAATCTCATGTCGTGAGAATGGTATCCTTTTTATTCCTAAGGTTCAACCGGGACTTCAACTTAATACAATTTCATCATATTTTCATCGAGACTTCATTAACCAATATCATAAAGATAATATACGTTTCACAAAACATCAAGCATTTAAAAGCATAATAACATTATGTTGATTTATTACACACAAACTTACCTCGGTAACAAAATATGTACAGTTGTTCAATTTAGTCCACCACTTTGTTCTTTCCTTGGTTTCAGTTCGGACTTCGTGTTTCTTGATCTATAATGAAAATTTCACTTATTTAATGATCACACTGACTAAAATAACCCATGAATCATACTTTGGCAAAATTATGATTTTGCCCCTAAACTTTCACATATTTACAAAATGGTCCCTAGGCTCGTATAATGAAATGTACTCATTTCCTTGGTTACCCAAGCCTAGCCGAACCTATCTTAAACTTATAATAGCTCATATTTTCCTTCAAAACTGATTTTTACTACACATTTTATCACTTTTACAACTAGGTCCTTTTTATGAGTTTTCCATGAAAATCACTTAGAAAAAGATATTTATCTTACATCAAACTTTCATATTCCTCCATTCAACATCAAAATACATGTATGTCATACATGGGTAAATTTTTGAACATGAACCCTAGCTTAAAATATAGCTAGATATAGCTAAATCGAGCTAGGAGGATCTCAAAAATACGAAGAACATAAAAACGGGGCTAGGAGGTACTTACAATCAAGCTTGAAAGTTGAAGAAACCCTAGCTATGGTGTCCTTGAGAATTTCGGCCAAGCATGGAGAAGATGGACAAGATTTTTGACTTATTTTCCCTTTTAATTCTTTTATTATCCAAATGACAAAAATGCCCTTAAGGCCATTCCTTGAGATTTTTCCTTCCCATGTCCATTTTTGTCCATCTTGACATATAATGGTCTAATTGCTAAATAAGGACCTCTAATAGATTTTCTAATGCTATTTCATACTTTAATCTTCTAGAATCTCATATTTTTCAATCTTTGCAATTTAGTCCTAATGAATAAATTGATCACTAAATTATAAAATTTCTTCATGATATTTTCACACAATCATGAAAACATGTCATAGACCTCATAAAAACCATAAAACACATATTTCTACCTCGGATTTGTGGTCTCGCAACCATCATTCCGACTAGGCCCTAAATCAGGCTGTTACAATTTTCCCCCCTTAGGGATTTTCGTCCCCAAAAATCTTACTGGTAAAAAGGTTTGGATATTGGTTTCTCATAGCCTCCTCGGGCTCCCATGTAGCCTCTTCTACCCCATGTCTTTGCCACAATACTTTCACAAGAGCTATACTTTTATGTCTTAACTACTTGACTTCCCGTGCCAAAATCTTAACCGGCTCTTCGCCATGTGTCATATCGGGTTGAATTTCAACCTTGTTAGTACAATCACATGCGAAGGATCTGATCGGTAACGTCACAACATAGATTTGTGGAATACATCATGGACCTTTTCCAACTCAGATGGCAAAGCCAAACGATAGGCTACTGGCACTATCCTCTCGGTAATCTCATACGGTCCGATAAAGCGTGGGTTTATTTTGCCTTTCCGGCCAAATCTGAGAACTTTCTTCCATAGTGATACTTTCAAAAATACCTTATCGCCAACTTGAAACTCAATCTCTTTCCATTTCAAATCCGCGTAAGACTTTTGTCTGTCCGAAGCAGCCTTCACACAATCACGAATCACTTTTACTTTCTCTTCGGTTTCTCTGACCATATCGACCCCGTGAATCTGATTCTCTCTGAGTTCGGTCCAATACAAAGGCGTTCAGCACTTACGCCCATACAATGCCTCATAAGGCGCCATTCTCAAACTCGACTGAAAACTATTATTGTTGTCAAATTCCACTAATGGTAAATACTTTTCCCAATTACCTTGAAATTCCAAAACACAGCATCGGGGCATGTCTTCAAGTATCTGTATTACCTCTTCGACTGTTCGTCGGTTTGGGGATGGAAAGCTGTGCTAAAATTCAACTTTATGCCCAAGGCTTCTTGCAACTTTTTCCAAAATCGTGATTTAAATCTCGTATCTTTATCCGAAATAATTGACAATGGTACTCCATGTAGTCTTACAATTTCTGAAACATACAAATCCGCCAACTTATCAAGCGAATAATCAATGCGTACCGGTATAAAATGGGCCGACTTCGTAAGTCTATCAACCACAACCCACACGACATCTTTCTTTTTCGGTGTCAAAGGTAGACCCGTCACAAAATCCATTGTAATACGGTCCCATTTCCACTCGGGAACCATAATAGGCTGAAGTAAACCCGAAGGTACTTGGTGTTCAGCTTTCACTTGCTGACAAATCAAGCATCTCAATACAAACTCGAAAATATCTTTCTTCATACTTGGCCACCAATAGAATTTCTTCAGGTCATTATACATTTTTGTACTGCCTGGATGTACAGATAAACATCCATTATATGCTTAATGTAAAATTTTCCGAATAAGTTCATCATCTCTTGGTACACATGTAACACCCCTAACCTGTATCCGTCGTCGGAATAGGGTTAAGAGGCGTTACTGGATGAATGGAGACTTTTACAAACATTTCATAATATAACTCAACTAATCAGATCAAAGTGTCCCTTAAATAGGTCAACAAGACCTTGAGCATGCTTTAGAATAGGGCTGGGACTAAATCGAACACATACGGAAATTCTCAGAAATTTAAAACTTTTTCTAAGTTACAGAGGTCACACACCCGTGTGGGTAGGCCGTGTGCCTCCCACGGCCTCAGAAAAGCCCGTGTCTAAGCCGTGTCAAAATAGGGCATACATACTGACTTGCACCACACGGCCAGTCACATGCCCGTGTGTCCAGCCCGTGGTCGCTACTGACTTATTTTGAATTACAACCACGAGTTACACGGTCGAGCCACACGCCCGTGTGCTCAACCGTGTGGGCAATTATAGGCCAATTTCAAGGCCAAAATGCCACCCACACTTGGGTCATTCCTACAATCTTAAACAAGCATTATTCCATACACAATTGGCAACCAAAATCATGTCAAGTGAACAACATATCATCTCATTCAATATCATTTCTATTCATACCAACTTGTATACTAATTTGCACAACTAATTCACATATAAAACTAATCATGTTTCGTCCTCAATTTGCCACATTCATAGAACCATCTCATTATTCAAACATATATACTCATATTGCATCATTATACTTACCATTACTATGACCATTTCATTGCCATTAAGCCACACCAAAAATGCATCATATTCCATAATCACTCATGCATATTACCAACATTTATCTAGCCACATCACATGGCTAATTACACATCTCAATCATGTTCCAAACATCTAACCTATACATGCCATACTTAGAATATACATTTTCAAAAGTACCAAAGTTGGGTTTGATAGTGTGGTGATGATCCTCGACGGTCCCCGAGCCTCTCGTAGCTTTAACGATCTATAAAATAGAATAAACACACACAAAGTAAGCTTTCAAAAGCTTAGTAAGCCATATACAAATAAACTTAGCATAAAATGCACATAACCATATTGATACATTGACATTAATGTTTCTCAATGCAAATTCATCACATATTCTTTGGCTCATTTACTTAGCCATAACTTGCCACATTCTTCAACTCAAATATCACATATACACAGAGCTCATTAAAGCATATATTCATATATTATCTCATCATTTCTATACACATATTCACCTTAGTAAGTTCATATAGACACTTACCTTTCATACACATATAGTATACTTTTCAAACGTACCTGAAACGGATATACAACTCACATAGTAGTTCATTTCTCGGACTTGCCCGTTGAACCGTTCGAAATCTAATAGGATACTCAGAGTGCTCGGAATAATCGTACAATGCCAACGTCCCAGACGAGGTCTTACATGTACTCAGATATCGATGCCACTGTCCCAGACAGGGTCTAACACGAATCAAATACGATGCCAATATCCCAGACATGGTCTTACACGTAAATCTCATATCGATGCCAACATCCCAAACATGGTCTTACACGAAATCTTGAATCAATGCCAACATCCCAGATGTGGTCTTACATGATATCACATATCGGACACCTATGTCATGACATATGCAACCCTATCTATTCCTAGGTTCATACGGGACTTCTCGGACTTTAACAACTTGTCGACTTATTCGTAAACTCGATTTTCACATACATTCCATCTCAATGGATATTCATAGCAATTCCAATTTCATATATACACAAATAGTTCAATTCAAATACATTTATTTGTATATCGACTTACCTCGGATTCGGATATACAGAAACGAACTCGGCTATTCAATTACTTTTGACTTCCCTCGATCTAAGTCTATTTTCTTCGATTCTTGATCTATACATATTCAAATTTAATCCATTTATTCATCAATTCATTCAATTCAATCCAAAGACACATATTTAGGGCAATTTACAAATTAGCCCTCACATTTTCACATTTTGACAATTTAGTCCTTATTTCACAAAATCACAAAATATACAAAATCTCATGATACCCATGCTTAGCCGAATTCTCATGTAGTCCATACAAGTCCATATATTTCATTTATTTCACAATTTAGTCCCTCAAAATATTATTTTCTCAATTAAGTCCAAATTACTCAAATTCATCAAAACTCCAAAGACAAAACTTGTTAATCTAACACATATCTTTCATGATTCATCACCAAACATCACAAAGCTCATGAATTCATCAATGGCACATTTCGAAAACATCATCAACTCACAAAATTGAGGCATGGGTTTTGAAGTATACAAAGCAACGATTACAAAAACGTAGAAATTATCAAAAAACTGATCAAAAACCATACCTTAATTTAGCTTTAAAGCTAGCCGAACCCTTAAAGTATTTCTTCTTTCTTTTTCTTCACTATATTCGGCCAAAAAGATGAATAAAATGGCCATGTTTTTATGATTTGTTTTATTATAAAAGCTTTAACACTTATGTTACTAAATTAACCTTTAATACAAAATATATATATAACATAAAATATAAGGTCATTCTTGACCATTGCCATCCACTATCTCATTAATGGCTTAATTGCCTCATAAGGCCTCCTCATTTAAAAGCCACATCAAATAGGCACTTAATCAATTAGAAGGCCACTTTTACACTTTATGCGATTTAGTCCCTTTTGTCAAATTAAGCACACAAACAGACAAATTTTCGTACGAAACTTTCACACATGCTTAATCACATACAATAGGCACAGAAAATAATATTAAAATATTTTTTAGACTCGGATTTGTGGTCCCAAAACCACTATTCTGACCAGGGTCTAAACCGGACTGTTACAACATAGACCCTATCTCGGAACATCAAACATCCATCAGAACTAATACGAAAGTCTGACTCAACACCCGACTCACACTGAACTCTTTTGGCTTGCAACTCACTGCCGCCTTTCTGAGCTTTACAAATCTCTTGGAGAAACATCGGTCTAGCTCTCAACTCAGCTAGAATAGATCCATCATCCGATAAGTCCAACCGTGTATTCATAGCTCTTAATGCAAACAAGGATTTCCTACTCAGAGCATCAGCGACAACATTCGCCTTTCCTGGGTGGTAGTCAATTACTAACTCGTAATCCTTTATCAACTCTAACCATCTTTGTTGCCTTAGATTCAATTCCTTTTGAGTCATCAAGTACTTTAGACTTTTATGATCAGTGAATACTCGACATTTCTCGCCATATAAATGGTGTCTCCAAATCTTCAACGCAAACACAGTGGCAGCTAACTCCAAATCATGTGTCTGGTAATTCTTCTCGTGCAGCTTTAACTGTCTAGAGGCATAAGCTATCACCTTGCCCTCTTGCATGAGTACACAACCCAATCCATTCAAGGATGAATCACTATAAACCATAAATTATTTTCCCGGTTCAGGTTGCACTAAAATTGGAGCCTCAGTCAACAATGCCTTTAGTTCCTCAAAACTCTGTTGGCACTTTTCTGTCCATTCAAACTTTACATCTTTTTGTATTAGCCTCGTCATCGGAGTAGCTATCATAGAAAATGCCTTGACAAACCGTCTGTAATAACCAGCTAGGCCCAGAAAACTTCTAACCTCGGATACGTTCCTTAGCGATTTCCAATCAACAATTGCTAAAATCTTACTCGGGTCAACTCTAATGCCATCACCCGAAATAATGTGCCCCAAAAATATGACTTCTCTAAGCCAAAATTCACTTTTACTAAACTTGGCATATAACTGATTATCTCGTAAAATTTGTAGAACCGTTCTCAAGTGCTCAGCATGCTCATTCTCATCACGAGAGTAAATCAGTATATCATCAATAAAAACAACAACAAATTTATCCAAATATAGCCGGAAGATGCGGTTCATTAAATCCATAAACACAGCAGGAGCATTTGTTAAACCGAAAGGCATGACTAAAAATTCATAGTGACCATACCTTGTCCAAAATGCAGTTTTCGGCACATCTGCGTCTTTGACTCTCAACTGGTAATAACCCGACCTCAAGTTTATCTTGGAAAACACAGTGGCTCCCTTCAAATTGTCAAAAAAATCATCGATCCTTGGCAAGGGATACCTGTTCTTTACGATTACCTTATTCAGTTGCCGATAATCTATACATAACCTCATAGAACCATCTTTCTTTTTCACAAATAATACGGGAGCACCCCACGGAGAATAGCTTGGTCTTACGAAACCTTTATCCGTCAACTCTTGTAACTGTTCCTTCAATTCTTTCAACTTGGTTGGAGCCATTCTGTATGGAGAAATCAAAATGGGAGTAGTACCAGGGGCTAACTCAATACCAAATTCAATCTCTCTAATAGGAGGCAGTCTTGGCAATTCTTCTGGAAATACATCTGGATACTCACATACTATGGGCACTGATTCAATTCTTAACTCTGATTCTTTAGAATTCATCACAAAAGCAAGATAAGCTTCATAACCCTTTCTTACATATTTCTGAGCAGACATATGAGAAATCACTACAGCCAATCTGTCATGTTCATCTGATTCAACACGAAGAGTATCCCCATTTTCACATTTCAATTCAATGTATTTCCTTCCATAATTTACTATCACATCATGAGCAGTTAACTAGTCCATACCAAGAATTACATCGAATTCATCAAACGGTAATAACATGAGATTAGCTGGAAAGTAATGACCTCTAATCATCAAACGGAAATCTTTGCATACTTTGTCAACTAACACACATTTTCCTAGGGGATTTGACACTTTTATCACAAATTCTGTAGACTCTAAAGGCAGGTTCATACTAGATACTAATTTCATATATACATACGAGTGGGTAGATCCCGGATAAATTGAAGCAACAACATGAGTATCATAGAGAGAAAATATACCTGTAATCACATCAGGGGAGGAAGCCTCTTCACGAGCGCGAATGGCATAAGTCCTCGCAGGCGCTCTACCCTCAGATCTTGCAGTCTGTTCTCTAGGTGTATTCTTACTACTCGTTCCGTTTCCCAGATTTTTCTGTGGCCTCCCTCTAGTAGTACTTCCCGATCTTGCACTCTAAATTTTCTCTTTTCCAACCATCTCGGGGCAACCTCTAATGAAGTGATCTTGGGAACCACACTTGAAACAAGCTCTCTATTTGCTTGACACTCACCGGGGTGACATTTGCCACACTGTGAACACTCCGGTCTACTTGGTCGAGCATTGCCGACACTAGCAATAGAAGTGGTCTGAGCTTTAAAACCCGAGTACTGTTTACCTTTACTTCGGTTTGAAAACCCAACTGAAGTGGCTGATCGAGTAGTGAACTCTCTCGATTTCTTGGACGAGAATTGAAATGACTTTCCCAATTGTCTCTTCCTCGAGTCACGGGACTCAATTTCATCCTTTCTTTTCTCTTTGGCCAATTCTTCGGCCTTGCAAGCTCTTTCTACTAGCACAATAAATTCTTTCAATTCTAGAATACCAACAAACAATCGGATATCCTCATTTAATCCATCTTCAAACCTTATTCACATGATGGCTTCATTGGATACACACTCCTGAGCGTATTTACTCAGCCTTACAGATTCACGTTCATATTCAGTTACCGTCATTCGAACTTGTTTTAGCTCAAGGAACTCCTTTCTTTTCTGGTCGATGAACCTTTGGCTAATATACTTCTTTCGAAACTCTTCTTGGAAAATTCCCAATTAACCTTCTCCTTTGGAACAACCGACACAAGGGTATTCCACCACTGGTAAGCCGAGTCTCTTAAGAGAGACACCACACCTTTCATACACTCCTTGGGTGTGCAAGACAATTGATCAAATACACTGATGTTATTTTCAAGCCAGAATTCTGCTCTTTCCAGATCGTCATCTTTATTAGCTCAAAATTCCTCAGCTCCTTGTTGCCGAATTCTATCAACCGGGGGCTTTTCCCCTCTTACAACTTCTACGACTTGAGGAGCTACAGGGGTAGGCTGAGGGATAGGTGGGGGTGGAGGGGGTTGAGCGTTCGGGTTCATTCGAACAAACTCCGTATACCAGGCATTCATTATATGGAGAAAGGCTTCCCTAGCCTCTTCTCTTTATCTCTGACTCACAGTCATTGGTCTATTTTCATTTTCAGTTGGCACCGTCCCTTAGGCGGGAGCCGGTGCGTTACTTTTTACATCATCTGCCACTGCTCTTTTGGGATCCATTTGCTATATAAAAACATAATTTAAATCGTCAGGAGTCATCACATTATCATTATGTAAATACTTATACGTATAGCGTGTATAGCTAGACTCGTGCATATGCTACATTAGTTCGAGAATCGACTGAATCGTAGCTCTGATACCATTAAATGTAACACCCCTTACCCGTATCCTATGCCAAAATAGGGTACAAGGCATTACCAAACTTAACAGACTTCTTCATACAATATCGGGCCATAAATTTTCATCCATACTTAAAAACCCTTCATTCGTACTCATAATGTCACTATTATAGGTCTACTAGACCCTAAACATACATCTAGACTGGTTCGAGGCTGAACCGAAAACTTACAAACACTTAGAATTTTTCTGCTTAAGATAGGGCCACACACCCGTGTGAGAGGAGTGACACGCCCGTGTGGCATATCACACGCTCGTGCTTCAGGCTGTGTCCAAAATAAGGGACATTCTATTTATGACGTCAACAACCATTTAGGGCCACACGGCCAGGTAACCTGTTCGTGTGCTAGCCCGTGTCACGAACTAATTTTTTTGTAAATTAGATGCAGACTTCACACAGTCTGGCACACGCCCTTGTCCTGAGCCTGTGGCCTTTACACGGCTGAGACACATAGCCGTGTAATATCCGGGATTTAGGGCTTGTGCATTATTGCTTAATTATGTGAAGTAGCATGCCTGTGTGTGTTGCAAATATGTTTTATGAATTTTTAGAACCTTAAGAGTGTAGGTGAATGCCTTAGAAAAATATTAAATTTTAAGTTTTAAAGGGGAGCTAAGCCTGAGAGGCCTTAAGAGAAATTGTAGGGGAAATTGGACATAATATTGGGCTTGGTAAAGTGGCAAGGAGGCGCCACTTAAAGCCCTGGTAAGTGACGCCATGTGCAAGGTGCAAGGGCCTAGGTTCGAGCCACAAGGGATGCAAAATGGGAGTTTTTATTTTGCGGCAAAAAGGAGTAGTAGTGGACGGCATTGGGAGACTGAGAAAGGAGTTTTAGATGTGATTAAATTCTTTTTAAACTTTCGGCTAAGGGCAAGGATAATGATTGATTTAATAAAATTATTTTGAATGGGTGCTAAAGAGAAAAACAAGGAGAAAAGGATGGAATTTGAGAGGAGAGTGTGTGTTGGCCGGCCAAGGGACTCTTTTGTTGGTCATATTTGGTCATATTGAAGGGAGGAGAAACCGAATGTGCATAGTAGAGTTAGGTATTTTCCTTGTGCACTTTTCCTCTCGAGTCATCTTCTTCTCTTCTCTTTTATTTTGTTTGGCAAAACCGAAAACACAAGTTAGTTTAGCCGATTTCTTCATAACATCAAAAGCTGAAATATCCCTTGTGCTAGCCAAATCTTTATCTATCACCATTGCCGAAATTGCTCAACCTTTCTCTTCTTCTTTTCGCAACTCTCCAAAAGCCAAATCTCCTATTTTGGTGGCCATAGCCGATTGTTCTTTTGAGAAGGGAGCCGATTCCTTCACTAGATCAAAAGCCGAAACTTAAGTGATCAACATCTAGCCTATAGCCGAATACCTCTGTGGATCTAAGCAAGGGTGCCGTCGAATACAGTAGTAGGGGTAAGATCAAGTGGTATTCGATTTTCTTTCCTTTATCTTTGAGATTAAACCGAAACTAGGAATCTAATTCCAATAATGTTCTTGGCCGAAACTTTGAAGGAGGAAATCATTCGGGATTTGGTTGTTGTCGATTACAAGGAGGAAATCATTCGGGATTTGGTTGTTGTCGATTACAAGGAGGAAATCATTCGGGATTTCAGGATCTAAGGTAAGCGAATGTGATCTTAGGCCGAAGGCCACTTATTGTGATTAAATGATAGAGTTGGACCTAACATATGCCTATAGTGATTTCGACAGATACCACAACTAGGTATCAATTTTGGGATTTGAGATTTGCAAGGTAAGTGGATAAGCATATTCGGCCAAGGCTATATTTAGTGATTATTTGAGTGGCCGATTCTAACTTTGACTGTATAGGGAGGAGTACAATCCGATTCGATCAACTTTCGAGATTTCAGTGAAAGCGTTAAGTGCCAGGTGTGTAACCCCACACAAATTCTTAATAGATTTACGGTATTAATTTAAAACATGTGTTAATAAGAATGTGAAGGATATGGCTAAAGGTACCATTCAATGGTATGGCATATTCAGGTACGTTATTCTCCAAAACTCTGTTAATAGTATTATGGACCTTGAATGTGGCATAGATGAGAATTGGTTACGAATATGAAATAAGGCTTAAGGCATGATATTTGCATGATTTGCATGACATGGGGAATATGGGTGATTGTGAAAGGGGAAGTGATCTGGTGGTTTTTACCACAATATTTGGTGACTCATGTCACATAATCTGAATGTGGTGACTTATGTCACAAATTGTTATCTGGTGGCTATGCCACAAAATTTATAAGGGCGATGTGCAAGTCGTCTGCAGCGACTGCCTTCGATGATGTGTAGTGGATGGAGGGTCGATTTAGTAATCCCCACGGTGTGATGGCGGGTACGGGTGATGTGTAGCGGATGGTTAACTAGGTTGGGTTTGGGATTGCATCATTATATGTAATTGCTATATGAATATGTATGATCTGACATGCCTAAATCGTTGAGACCTGTGTTGGCTATTACATACTGAGTCTGTTTGACTCACCCCGTTGTGGGATATCTTTTCAGGTGACTCTCAGTAGATGGACCGGGTCGGCTGGGAGCTTAGTGGTGGCCATGCTCAGCACTTACGCTTATTTTATTTTGAGACTTTATTTTTAAGTTTGGATTTATTTCGGTTTGCTATTGATGTAATAAGGCCATTATTATTAAACTGTTTTATGTTTCAAATTTTTATTATGATACGATAATTATTAAATCGAGGGTTAAATAACTTATCTTGGAAACAATTTTAAATGTTTTGACACCTAACGATTCCTCTTCAAAATGACCACATTTTCCAAATTGACAAACAAGATTTGAAATGTTTTACTCGAGGAACATGCCAGATCCGGTCGGGGCTTGTGGGCCGGGTTTGGGGTGTTTCAATTTGGTATCAGAGCCAAGTTTTAAACTCTCGGCCTTGGGTTTAAAGCCCACAACGTTTTCAAAATTAAGCCCAATTAAGTTTTTGAGAAAATTTTTGTGAAATGAGCAGGTTTTTCTGGCATGGCACCTAAGTCTCCGGCCCAAAGTCCACCAGGTAAGTACCCCTAACCGTTGTGTGAATTAATGTATGATTTGTATATGGGTATAACGGGAACGTAGATTAGTATATTAAGTTATGGAACCCTAGGATTAGTTTACCCCAACACAAGAACTACATAAAATTTAAGGCCTAACTAAACAAACCTGTGACTAAGTCGCCGAGTTAGGGTGTGGCAACCATTGTGTGCATGTCTAGGATTGGATTCAGGAAGAGCCTGGTATTTAAGCAGTCCTAGTGACTCACCTCCTCTTCACTCGAATCCTACCTGGTGCGTAGTAACGGTTCACCCTAACCAAGAGGACTCATTCACAGGCTAAACTCAATAATTAAAACCCGAAAGGGACCTGCTACATTGTTTTATAAATCATAGTTTTAAAATCACCAAATTACCCCTTTGATTTGTAAAAACTATTTTAGACCTTAAAAAGAAAATTTTTCGAAATATTCCCGATTTACAAAAAAATTACCCAAATACCCCTGGTTTGTAAGATTACTAAAATACCCTTGGTTTATAAAGTTACCATATTATCCTCGACTTTTATTAAGATATTCCTACTTTACCAAAAATACCAAAAACCCCTATTTTTGCAAAATATCAAGGTACCCTAATTTGAAAATTTACCAAAATACCCCTATAGGACAAATTACGAAAATACCCCTGGGATTAAAACGGACAAAAATGTACAAGTGATGAATGTGTTTAGTAGATACTACTGAATGAAGGTGCATCTTTCTCTGAACTAGGATAGAAGACTTGAAACAAAACTCTGAAATGATCGAAAGAACTACTACTAAACTTCCTTACATAAAACTTGTTCGTGGATAATTAGTGGAACAAAGACTAATGCATAAAACTTTTTAAAACAAATTAAATCGCGATCGTAGACATGAGTTCTAGGGGACGTGGTCGTAATACACGAGGGCGTGGTAGAGGCAGAATGGCCGTATCGGAACCCGTTAGGTCTGGTCAAGGGTCCGAGAATGAGGTACCACCACCACCACCAGCTGCTGGCGTTGAGCATCAGGATCAGACGGGGGATGATGCAATATCGCGGGCGATGCTGCGGGTTCTTGAGATGGTGGCTGGAGTAGGTAGAGGTGGGGGAGCTTGGAAATCTGTACCCGAGCGACTCCGAGCCAATGGAGCTGAAGTATTCTGTGGCGTATCTGGTGTGGCACCCAGTACGGCTGAGTATTGGTTGGAAGCGACAGAGTGAATTATGGATGAGCTGGATCTGACTGCTGAAGAGAAGCTGAAGGGAATGGTGTCGCTACTTCGCGATGAGGCATATCAGTGGTGGCTCACAGTTCGGGATGGTGCTACAGCTGAGGATCTCACTTGGGAGTATGTTAAGGCGGCATATCAGAAGAAGTATGTTGGAACTAGTTATACTGATGCTCAGAGGAAGGCATTTCTGGGGGTGGTTCAAGGGAACAAGTCCGTAGCGGAGTACGAGGCTAAATTCTTAAGGTTGAGCCGGTATGCTCGAGGTATCGTGGCTACGGAGCATGAGCGATGTGTTCAGTTTGAGGACGGACTGAGGGATGACCTGAGATTGTTGATAGCTCCACAGCAGGAGCGGGAGTTTGCAGTGTTGGTGGAAAAGGCTAAGGTAGCCGAAGGGGTTAAGGAATCTGTAAGGTAGAATACGGATAGGAACAGGCAAAGGAGAGGTTTTGGATCATCAGGGTCATCCGGGAATGCTCAAAGAGACAGAGAGTTGATGGGCCGCGAGGTCAGCAGGTTGCTACAGGAGGACAGTACCGTACTTGTACTCAGTGTGGGAATGGCACCAAAGGAGTTGGTGGAGCTCAAAGCTCAAATTCAGGAGTTGCTTGATCAGTGGGTTCATCCGACCCAGTGTGTCTCCATGGGGAGCACCGGTCCTGTTTGTGAAGAAGAAGGACGGGACTATGCGTATGTGCATAGATTACCGTCAGTTGAATAAGCTGACCATCAAGAACAAGTACCCGTTGCCAAGGATAGACGACTTGTTCGATCAGCTTAAGGGGGCCGCGGTGTTCTCGAAGATAGATCTACGGTCTGGATATCATCAGCTTAAGGTGAAGGAGGTGGATATCCATAAGACGACTTTTCCGGACAAGATACGGGCATTTTGAGTTCGTAGTAATGCCGTTTGGATTGACGAACGCCCCACCGCGCTCATGGATATGATGAACCGGGTTTTCAACCCTACTTGGATCGATTCATCGTTGTGTTCATAGACGACATCCTAGTGTATTCTAAGTCGGAGGAGGAACATGACGAGCATCTCCGAATAGTGTTGCAAGTGTTAAGGAGAAGAAGCTCATGCCAAATTCAGCAAGTGTGAATTTTGGTGAAGGAGGTTGCATTCTTAGGGCATGTAGTGTCTGCAGAAGGAATAAGGGTGGATCCTAGGAAGATCGAAGCAGTGCTGGATTGGAAACCACCTAAGTCGGTGGCGGAGGTTCGCAGTTTCTTGGGATTGGCAGGCTACTACAGAAGGTTCGTGGAAGGGTTCTCATCAATAGATGCTCCTTTGACAAAATTGTTGAGAAAGGAGGTACCCTTCTGCATGCATGTAGATAGGCAACAGGAGAGTTTTGAGAAGCTTAAGAGGGTCTTGACTGAAGCTCCAGTCTTGATTCAGCCGAAAGCGGGAAAGGATTTTGTGGTATACTGTGACGCTTCTCATACAGGATTAGGATGCGTATTGATGCAAGACGGGAAGGTAGTCGCTTATGCGTCTCGACAATTGAGGCCACATGAGGTGAACTACCCGACGCATGACCTGGAATTGGTGGCGATGGTGGTCGCGCCCTTAAGGTATGGAGGCACTACCTATATGGAGAAAAGTCGGTGATCTACAGGACCACAAGAGCCTTAAGTATCTGTTGACTCGAAAAGAGCCAACTGAGACAATGAAGGTGGGTGGAGTTATTAAAGGATTACGATTGTTCTATAGCGTATCAACTGGGCAAGGCGAATGTAGTGGCAGATGCTCTAAGTCGAAAAGTAGTGTCGGATCTGAGGGCGATGTTTGTACATCTGAGCTTGTATGACGACGGAAGTTTGCTGGCTGAATTGCAAGTTAAGCCGTCATGGTTGAATGAGGTGAAAGAAGGACACCGGTAGATGATGATCTAAGTGTTAAGTTGCGACAAGTGCAGAGTGGGGAGTTAGAGGATTATGGTATTAATGATGAAGGAGTGCTAAGTTTTCATGGCAAGGTCTGTATGCCTAAGAATAAGAAGTTAAGGCAGAGAATTCTTCAGGAATCGCATAGTAGCCCTTATGCTATGCATCCTGGTGGTAGTAAGATGTACCGAGATCTAAGGGAACAGTTTTGGTGGCCTGGTCTTAAGCGGAAGTTACAGAATTTGTAGGAACCGCTTGACGTGTCAACAAGTCAAGGCGAGCACCAAGTTCCGCTCGTGGTTGCTTCAAATGATAAAGATTCCGCAGTGGAAGTGGGAGAGAATCACCATGGACTTCGTTAGTGGGCTTCCCCTTACGCCTACTAAGAAGGACTCGGTATGGGTGATAGTGGACCGATTGACAAAATCTGCGCATTTCATACCAGTGCGGGTTGACTATTCTTTGCAGAGGTTGGCGAAGTTGTATGTGGCGGAAATTGTGAGGTTGCATGGAGTGCCGGTGTCAATTATTTCAGATAGGGATCCAAGGTTTACGTCTCGGTTTTGGAAAGCACTACATCAAGCTTTGGGCACCGTGATTGGATTTCACTACGGCATTTCATCCACGATCGGACGGTCAATCTGAGCGAGTGATCCAAGTGTTGGAAGATATGTTGAGGGGCTGTGTTATAGACTTCAGAGGAAGTTGGGAAGAATATTTGCCTTTAGCGGAATTCGCATATAATAACATCTATCAAGCCAGTATTCGGATGGCACCGTATGAAGCGTTGTATGGACAGAAGTGTCGCGCTCCTACGTGTTGGACAGAATGGGGAGAACGTCAAGTTTTGGGTCCAGAGATTGTGGCAGAATCCGAAGAAAAGGTTAAGTTGATTCGGGCACGGTTAAAGGAGGCATCTGACAGGCAGAAGTCGTATGCGGATCTTAAGCGAAAGGAAATAGAATTTGCTGTAGGAGATCAGGTGTTTCGTAAGGTTTCGCCTTGGAAGAAGGTGATGAGATTTGGTCGCAAAGGGAAGTTAAGTCCCAGGTTTATAGGACCTTATCGGGTCTTGAAGCGAGTTGGACCAGTGGCATACCAGTTAGAGTTGCCTCCGGAGTTGAAGCAGATGCACAATGTGTTCCATGTTTCTATGCTACGTTGTTATCGATCGGATCCATCTCATGTAATACCGGTTGAAGAGGTGGAGCTAAGGCCAGATTTGTCCTACGAGGAGGAGCCAATCCAGATCTTGGAACGAGATGTGAAGGTATTACGAAGGAAATCAGTTCCTTTAGTCAAAGTGTTATGGCGTAATCATGGATCGGAAGAAGCTTCTTGGGAGCCGGAAGAAGCAATGCGATAGCAATACCCTCACCTATTTTAGCCAGGTAATTTCGAGGACGAAATTATTTTAAGGGGGGTAGAATTGTAATATCCAGGATTTAGGGCTTGTGCATTATTGCTTAATTATGTGAAGTAGCATGCCTGTGTGTGTTGTAAATATGTTTTATGAATTTTTAGAACCTTAAGAGTGTAGGTGAATGCCTTAGAAAAATATTGAATTTTAAGTTTTAAAGGGGAGCTAAGCCTGAGAGGCCTTAAGAGAAATTGTAGGGGAAATTGGACATAAGATTGGGCTTGGTAAAGTGGCAAGGAGGCGCCACTTAAAGCCCTGGTAAGTGACGCCATGTGCAAGGTGCAAGGGCCTAGGTTCGAGCCACAAGGGATGCAAAATGGGAGTTTTTATTTTGCGGCAAAAAGGAGTAGTAGTGGACGGCATTGGGAGACTGAGAAAGGAGTTTTAGATGTGATTAAATTCTTTTTAAACTTTCGGCTAAGGGCAAGGATAATGATTGATTTAATAAAATTATTTTGAATGGGTGCTAAAGAGAAAAACAAGGAGAAAAGGATGGAATTTGAGAGGAGAGTGTGTGTTGGCCGGCCAAGGGACTCTTTTGTTGGTCATATTCGGTCATATTGAAGGGAGGAGAAACCGAATGTGCATAGTAGAGTTAGGTATTTTCCTTGTGCACTTTTCCTCTCGATTCATCTTCTTCTCTTCTCTTTTATTTTGTTTGGCAAAACCGAAAACACAAGTAAGTGAAACTTTGAAGGAGGAAATCATTCGGGATTTGGTTGTTGTCGATTACAAGGAGGAAATCATTCGGGATTTGGTTATTGTCGATTACGAGGAAATCATTCGGGATTTCAGGATCTAAGGTAAGCGAATGTGATCTTAGGCCGAAGGCCACTTATTGTGATTAAATGATAGAGTTGGACCTAACATATGCCTATAGTGATTTCGACAGATACCACAACTAGGTATCAATTTCGGGATTTGAGATTCGCAAGGTAAGTGGATAAGCATATTCGGCCAAGGCTATATTTAGTGATTATTTGAGTGGCCGATTCTAGCTTTGACTGTATAGGGAGGAGTACAATCCGATTCGATAGACTTTCGGGATTTCAGTGAAAGCGTTAAGTGCCAGGTGTGTAACCCCACACAAATTCTTAATAGATTTACGGTATTAATTTAAAACATGTGTTAATAAGAATGTGAAGGATATGGCTAAAGGTACCATTCAATGGTACAAAGATATTCAGTGCGTTATGCTCCAAAACTCTGTTAATAGTATTATGGACCTTGAATGTGGCATAGATGAGAATTGGTTACGAATATGAAATAAGGCTTAAGGCATGATATTTGCATGATTTGCATGACATGGGGCATATGGGTGATTGTGAAAGGGGAAGTGATCTGGTGGTTTTTACCACAATATTTGGTGACTCATGTCACATAATCTGAATGTGGTGACTTATGTCACAAATTGTTATCTGGTGGCAATGCCACAAAATTTATAAGGGCGATGTGCAAGTTGTCTGCAGCGACTGCCTTCGATGATGTGTAGTGGATGGAGGGTCGATTTAGTAATCCCCACGGTGTGATGGCAGGTACGGGTGATGTGTAGCGGATGGTTAACTAGGTTGGGTTCGGGATTGCATCATTATATGTAATTGCTATATGAATATGTATGATCTGACATGCCTAAATCGTTGAGATCTGTGTTGGCTGTTACATACTGAGTCTGTTTGACTCACCCCGTTGTGGGATATCTTTTCAGGTGACTCTCAGTAGATGGACCGGGTCGGCGGGAGCTTAGTGGTGGCCATGCTCAGCTTACAGTTATTTTATTTTGAGACTTTATTTTTAAGTTTGGATTTATTTCGGGTTTGCTATTGATGTAATAAGGCCATTATTATTAAACTGTTTTATGTTTCAAATTTTTATTATGATACGATTATTATTAAATCGAGGGTTAAATAACTTATCTTGGAAACAATTTTAAATGTTTTGACACCTAACGATTCCTCTTCAAAATGACCACATTTTCCAAATTGACAAACAAGATTTGAAATGTTTTACTCGAGGAACATGCCAGATCCGGTCGGGGCTTGTGGGCCAGGTTTTGGGTGTTTCAGCCGTGTCTCTGCCCGTGTGCTTTCTACTGAGCATTCTGTTTTACTAGTTTTGGATACAGGGGAACACACGGCCTATCAACACGCCCATGGGGCTGACCGTGTGTTACACACGGCCTAGACATACGCCCGTGTGTCTATCCGTGTGGACAAATACAAGGCTATTTACCAAGCCATTTGCCACCCTGAAAAGCAACCACATTCATACCATTTCATGCAACACTTAACAATAATGTCCTTCTAACATACACTATTAAGACATCCACACCTTAACTACACACTACAGCATTATGCACATACTTCATACATTACTCATTTAATTGCACAAACTTGCTCTTCATGAAATTCATCATCATTGGATAGATATAACTTAGCTAGTTTTTGCCGATTTCAGTGGCCATTTACAAAATGAATTGAGTAACATTAATAGCCAACACATTGGCTAACCAATATTACATATAACAAAATGACCAAGTTCCTATACATGCCATACCCAAAATGATCAAACTTTACTATGCCAAAAGAATAGCTTGATAGTGTGAATCGAGCTCCGATGTCCTTCGATCCTCGAGCTAGCTTGGCGATACTACAAGGAAAAAGGAAAAGAGAGAGGTAAGCACAAAGCTTAGTAAGTTTGCATGAAATAAATAGCAACATAGAAGCTTGTGATAACATCCATACGTTACATTGAGTTATAACACAAGTTCTCAAGCGCATTGACATAACTTACTCATGCTTACTCTTACAAATCACATATCACATATTGAACTCATTTCTTGTAAGTTACTCATATGTACCTGTACCACTTCATCACATAACTTTAGCACTTTTATCATCTTAAACATAGACTTAGCTCTTTATCCCGTTGAACCACTTGGAATATCGAAGGATACTCGAATTTGTCATACACGTAATACGATGCCAATGCCATATCCCAGATATGGTCTTGTTGGGATCACATCTCGATGCCGATGCCATATCCCAGATATGGTCTTACACGGGATCTCATGTCGATGTCGATGCCATATCCCAGATATGGTCTTATACGAGATCATATATTGATGCCATGTCCCAGACATGGTCTTACACGATTTCATACCGAAGCCAGGTCCCAGACGTGGTCTTACACGGGATTACTACTCGATGTCGATGCCATATCCCAGATATGGTCTTATACGTGATCTCCATTCGGTGCCGAGGCTATGTCCCAGACATGGTCTTATATGGGACCTTATTAATCTCATGTCGTGAGAATGGTATCCGTTCTATTCCTAAGGTTCAATCGGGACTTCAACTTAATATAATTTCATCATGTTTTCATCGAGACTTCGTTAACCAATATCATAAAGATAATATAATTTTCACAAAACATCAAGCATTTAAAAGCATAATAACATTATGTTGATTTATTACACACAAACTTACCTCGGTAAAAAAATATGTACAGTTGTTCAATTTAGTCCACCACTTTGTTCTTTCCTCGGTTTCGGTCCGGACTTCGTGTTTCTTGATCTATAATGACAATTTCACTTATTTAATGATCACATTGACTAAAATAACCCATGAATCATACTTTGGAAAAATTACAATTTTGCCCCTAAACTTTCACATATTTACAAAATGGTCCTTAGGCTCGTATAATGAAATGTACTCATTTCCTTGGTTACCCAAGCCTAGCCGAACCTATCTTAAACTTATAATAACTCATATTTTCCTTCAAAATTGATTTTTACTACACATTTTATCACTTTTACAACTAGGTCCTTTTTATGAGTTTTCCATGAAAATCACTTAGGAAAAGATGTTTATCATACATCAAACTTTCATATTCCTCTATTAAACATCAAAATACATGTATGTCATACATGGGTAAATTTTTTAACATGAACCCTAGCTTAAAATATAGCTAGAAATAGCTAAATCGAGCTACGAGGATGTCAAAAATACGAAGAACATCAAAAACAGGGCTAGGAGGTACTTACAATCAAGCTTGAAAGTTGAAGAAACCCTAGCTATGGCGTCCTTGAGAATTTCAGCCAAGAATGGAGAAGATGGACAAGACTTTTGACTTATTTTCCCTTTTAATTCTTTTATTATCCAAATGACAAAAATGCCCTTAAGGCCATTCCTTGAGATTTTTCCTTCCCATGTCCATTTTTGTCCATCTTGACATATAATTGTCTAATTGCTAAATAAGGACCTCTAATAATTTTTCTAATGCTATTTCATACTTGAATCTTCTAGAATCTCATATTTTTCAATCTTTGCAATTTAGTCCTAATGAATAAATTGATCACTAAATTATAAAATTTCTTCATGAAATTTTCACACAATCATGCAAACATGTCATAGACCTCATAAAAACCATAAAACGCATATTTCTACCTCAGATTTATGGTCTCACAACCACCATTTTGACTAGGCCCTAAATTGGGCTGTTACATGGAATAGAAGAAGCTACCTAGGAACCTGAAGAAGCTTTGAGAAAGCAATATCTGAACCTCTTTTCTAGTAAGATTTTTAGGGATTTAAAATTTTATTTTATTGCTTACAGCATGATAGTAGTACCGTATAAAAATTTCGTTAAGAAATTTTACCATTTACATGCTTAATTTGATAAAAAGGACTAAACCGCGTAAAGTGTAAAAGTTGAGTTCTAGTAGCTAAAGGTATTAAATAGCTATAGAACCTTAAAGTATGAGTACTTAAATGATAATTAGACCATAAATAGTTATAGTGGATCTACATGGCTTGGCATTTCTATAAATTTTAATGTTTTTAAAGGTTAAATTAGTAAATAGGTAAATAAATGATAAATTAAATAAAACCAAATTAAGGTATCATCTTTTACTTCTTTATTCAATCGGGAATTAAGTGAGAAAGGAAGCCATGGAAGCTCTAAGTTTCAAAAACCCTAATTACCTCGCATTGTAAGTGATTTTTGTCTCCTTTTTGATAATTTTTATGTTTTTGGGATCGTTGTAGCTTAATTTAGCTAGCCCAGGGACTAATTTGTGAAAATTTTAAATTATTAGGGTTTTTTCATTATTGAATATGAATGAGTTTTGATGATTTATGGAAGAAAATGGATAATTCTTGTTAGATAAATAATTTTTATTAAGTGATTTTTGATGAAAATGTCAAATAGGGATTAAATTGAAAAATAGTAAATTTTACATGGTGAAATTGTGAAATAAATGAAATATAGGGCTTGATAGGGACCTAATTGATATTCGGCTATAGTGGGTTGTGGTAAAATTGCATACATTTCCATTTTTATGAGCTCATGATTAATTTGCAAAGAAATTAAAAGCATAGAGGCAAAATGATAATTATTCCAGAATATGATTTTGGGTTTAATTGAATAAAATACATATTAAATTGAGCTAAATTTATTCGTATAGTTCAAGAGAGACCTCGTACGGCTTTAGATTGAGGAAAAGAGAAAGTCTCGGGTTAATCGCCTCCGTATCTACGTATACTGGTTGAGGTAAGTACGTGTGATTAAATTGTGTTTATATGTTTTGTATGGTTTTATATATGAATTATGAATTTCCATATGTATATACAATTGCATATCCAACGACGTACGACTATTATCGAGCCTCGTTTGAACCTTAGGGATTCGTAGTATACAAATGACATGTCATTAGGGTTTACATGATTTGGGTGCTAGTCCTGAATGTCCTACCGATAGCTAAGGCTCAACATGTGTTACGGATACTCCACAGCTCGTGTGAGCAGCATCGTGTAGCTACGTTCTGACCCACAGCTCGTGTGAGCAGGCCCGTTTTCATATCTCGTGTGAGCATTCTGATTCACAGCTCGTGTGAGCATACATGTACAGGATTTGACGAATTACAATTATATGATTTAGCACACTATGTGTGAGCTATCCCAGGTATCCTACAGTATTCTAAATGGTTCAACGGGCACTACTCTGATACAGCATGGTGAGAGTTCGATACGAACTAATACAGGGACATATGTAAATTACATTGAATTATTACTATTTGACATATTGAGAATTGAAATGGATGATACATGTATGTGAGATATAATTATATGTTGTGTTCATTCTTGATTACATAACCTATGTTATACGATCAAATGGCTAACATGTTTGGTGTACATGTTTAGGCTTTGGCCAAGTGTAGTTGGATTATGCCATGTTATCTTACCTATTATGTATTGAAATGGTAAGTTATGTTTTATGTTATATGAACTTACTAAGCTTATATGCTTACTCTGTGTCATTTTTGGTGTCTTATAGTGTATCGAAAGCTCGTTCGCGTTAGAAGCTTGTCGGAGCTATATCACACTATCTATCGGCTCTATCGGTACTTTTGAGTGTTTAATTTTTGTTATAATGGCATGTATAGGTATATTGGCTAATGTTGGCCTATGTATTTTGGTTGTTGAGATGGCCATTTGACTTGGTCTATGTCTTGACATTTTATTGGTGTAATGGCATATTTTGATATGTATATAAGTAGCCTTAATATGGTTGATGTTTGGCTTGATGTGTTTGAATATACTTGTATATATGGCTTGTAACTTGTTGGAAATGTTTTGAATTTGTACTTTACTTTGAAATGATTATATGATGAAAGTAAGTATAGTCATTTTGGCATGAAAATGTGATTGGCATATATGATTATTGATGCTAGTAATTTAATGGTATGTTTGGTACCATTTGGTATGTTTTGGTGAGTAAATTCAATGGTTTGTATTGATGCAAATTTAGTTAGAAGTTAGTTGATTATTTGGCCAAATTGAGTACATGGTTATACATGTTTAGAAGTTTTTATTGAGGTGCCTTTGGGCATATTGGTTGTATGATTACCATATGTGTATAGCTTGGTTTTTCATGAATTTGGTTTCTTTTGATGGCTTGTATATTGGAGCAAAAGTGGTTGTAGGTACTTGTGGGTATGGGTGATAAAAATGGCTTGTAAAATGGCCTATTTGTCTACACGGGCAGAGACATAGACGTGTGTCTCAGCCGTGTGTGACACACAGCCAGGCAACACGGCCGTGTGTCCCCTGTAGTTTTCAAAGGTTTACAAGTCAGGTTGTTACACGACCTAGCACATGGCCTGGCACACGGGCCTGTGGGGTTATTTCGAATGGCACAAGGCCTGGCACAGGGCGTGTGGCTTGGCCGTGTGACCCAAGTCAGTGAGTTACACGGGCACAAACGCAGGCTAAGACACAGCCGTGTGTCCCTATTTCGAATGCCCACACGGCCTGAGACACGGGCGTGTCTCTTGGCAGCGTGAGTCACACGGCCGTGTTGAAAATTTTCACTATTTTTTGAAAATTTCTCAGAGTTTCCAACTTAGTCCCGACTTGTTTCTAACGTGTTTTTAGGGCATTGAGGGCTCGTATAAGGGACAATATGTATGATTTGGTTTGGTTTTAATATGATTATTAATATGATTTGAAATGTTTGAAATTTATGTTCGTTTGAATTGAAAACACCAGTAATGCTCTGTAACCCTGTTTCAGAAACAAATACGGGTTAGGGGTGTTACTGTTGCTGCTATGAAAAGGTTATGATTGATCTGATGTTAATTGGGTTGAATTAGTTCTGTAATGTAATCGAATAAGTCTTAAGGGAAGTTCTTGAAAAGAAATGTGTATTTGTATGTTAGAAAGGGGTATCCACCATGGTAACCTTTTAGTTTTGAATATGGGTGTATTCATAGTTATGAAAGGTGTAAGAAATTGTCAATCCGAGTTCGTTTGTGGTATGTAGTGCTGAAATCTGAATATCTGGTATTAGCATATCTGAATAGTATTATGCCTTATTTTGGAATCTTATGGATTTTCAACTATTTTTCTGTAACACCCCTCACCTGTATTCAACACCGGAATAGGGTTACGGAGCATTACCGGACTTACTATACAATTAAACACACATTTCACTTACATTTTCAATTTTCATATAATCATCATTCAACAACATGCAGGTCGTCCCTAGTATAAGCCTACGAGGCCTAAAACATGCATTCGGAGTGGTTCGGGACTAAACCGATAACTTAGGAAACTTTTACGAGACTTAGAAAATTTTTCAAATTTCAGGGGACACACGCCCGTGTGGCCTGGCCGTTTGTCTCACACTGCCAAAGACACACCCGTGTCATAGGCCGTATGGACATTCGAATTGGGATCACATGGTCGTGTCCCAGCCCATGTCTGACCCCGTGTAACTCTCTGACTTGGGTCACATGGACAACACACACACCCGTGTGGCTAGCCCGTGTGCCCTAAAAATGGCCACACACGTCCGTGTGCCAGGGCGTGTACTAGGCCTGTAACAGCCCGTTTTTAGTCAAATCGGAACAGTGGTTTCAGGACCACAAATCCAAAGTCAAAATATTTATTTTATTATTTTAATAAGGTCTACAGCATGATAGAATTTTTGTGTGAAAGTTTTGTAAAGAAATTTTACTGTTTTAATGGTTAATTCGAGAAAAGGGACTAAATCGCGTAAAGTGCAAAAGTGTCATTGTATTAGTTAAAAGTATTAAATAGCTATGAAATTAAATTGTGGGAGTCCTCATGTTGAAATTAGACCATTGTTAAGGTTAGTGGACATTTATGTCCATGGTTTATGTGATATATTAATGTTTTATTAAAAGGTTAATATAGTAATTATATAATAATTTAAGTTAAAAATGATAAAAACAATTTGTCTTCATCTTCATAAAATAGCACCACCGAATTTAGGGTTTGAAAAACACCATTTTAGAGCTTGGACATTCGGCTATGGTGAATTGAACATATAAGTCTATTTTTAGCTCTATTTTTAATGATTTTTACGTTTTTGAGATCGTTGCTTCGTGTTCTAGCTAGCCCGTACCTTAGATTTCGAAACTGTTAAAGATTTATCATGTTGCCATTGTTGAATGCTTGAGTAAATTGATGGTTGATGATAGATTATGAAGGTTTATTGATAGATTTACTAGTTTTGTAAAGTGATTTTTGACAAAAATGTCAAAAAGGGATTAATTTGTGAAATTGTAAAATTATGTGGGTAAAAGTGTGATTAAACAAAAGAGATGGGCTTCTAGGGACTCCATTAAAATTCAGCTAGCATAGTTAAGGGTCTAATTGCATGAATTTGCATTTTTACGAGCTAAGGACTAAATTGTAAAAATGTAAAAATAGTAGGTGCAAAAGTGTAATTTTGCCATAAGGTGATTTTTGGGCTAAATTGAATGGAATGAATATTGAATGAGTTAATTTTGATATTATATAGATCAAGATAAGCCGAGATCGAAATTAGATCAGGGAAAAAGAAAAGTAGACGAATAGCCGATATTTGCTATCCGAGCGATACGAGGTAAGTTCGTATAATTAGAGTCGAACTTTTAAATACTTGTAATTATTTGAAATGAATGTATATAATTGAGTAAATGATCTACTTGAAATACAAATGCCTTATTGATATAGTCTGATAGTTACCGAGCCCCGTTCTAACTATAGGAATTCGTAGGATACGAGTGACATGTCACTAGGGTTACCGTTTAGGTTGAGATCCTGCATGTGTTGCGGACTCACTGCAGCTCGTATGAGCTTACCGATATATCAGCTCGTAAGAGCTTACTA
This sequence comes from Gossypium sturtianum, assembly GCA_025698515.1. Classification (NCBI taxonomy): domain Eukaryota; kingdom Viridiplantae; phylum Streptophyta; class Magnoliopsida; order Malvales; family Malvaceae; genus Gossypium; species Gossypium sturtianum. The sequence continues at coordinate 43,916,442 of CM046953.1, read as the reverse complement.
TTTTTAGCTCATCAGAGCTTACCGTTTCATCTCAATAGAGCTTACTGTCTATCAGCTCGGGAGGAGCTTACTGATCATAGCTCGAAAGAGCGGAAATGATAATGAATTGATGAATTATTGATTTATATGTTACGTATATCACCTGGGTATCCCTCGATGTTCTAATAGGTTCAACGGGCATAAATTCTGTTATTGGTTATGTGAAAAAGCTATATGTTATACGGATGAATTACTGTTATATGGATGAGTTACTGTTATCGAATGATTTATAGTTTATATGATTGCGAGTGAAATGTTATAAATGATGTACATGATATATGAATTTGATATGATACAATGTATTGAGTATTAAATTGAGATAATGGATGATTACATGCACTTATGTAACTAACTTGTTGATGAATGCTTGTGTATAGGCATTTGGCAAGTGAATTTGATATACTTTGTTTAACTGTTTGATTATGTATAAATGGTAATTTAAATTCTGAATTATACAGGCTTACTAAGTTATAAAGCTTACTCTATTTCTTTTCTATGTTTTATAGAGGTTCGATAACTCGCTCGATCCGGATAAAGTCGGAGTTACACATCACACTATCCAGTTGCTATTTGGTACTTTTGAACTCTTGGATATTTGTAAATATGGCATGTATAGGCTAGTTATAAAGATGATAGTTATGGTTATTTGAGATAGTGATTTTGGTACATGTTGTGGTATAAGTTAAAGCCATGTGATTTGGCTTAACTTGGTGTAATGTTTTGGTTGTGTATAAGTGTTCAAATATGGTATGTTTTGGCAAGTAATAGATGGAATGGAAATATGCAAATGTTATCTTGATTTGTAATAGGCATATGAATGGAAAATGCATGATATTAATTAGGTATTTGAATACTATGTCAAATTGGTATAAAATGTGTATGCAATGTAGTGGATTGGCTGCCTATTGGGTTATAAAATGTTGCAATCTATGCTTGTGCATGCATGTATAAATAGGGTGGCAAAATGGCTTTACAAATAGCCTATTTTTGTCTACACAGGCAGAGACACGGGCATGTGTCTCACCCGTGTGTGACACACGGTCATGTTACACGGCCGCGTGTCCCCTGGTGTTGATATTAGAACCAAGTTAGTAAGCTCCACACAGTCACACACACGGGCGTGTGACTAGCCGTGTGGTACATGTCAGTATACCCCCTAATTGGCACACGGCCTAGCACACGGGCGTGTGACTTGATCGTGCTGCATAAGTCAGTATACCCTATAGTTTTGGCACGGCCTAGCACACGGCCTGGCACACGGGCGTGTGCGGCCACTTTGAAGGGCACACGGACTAGACACACAGGCATGTGGTTGGCCGTGTGACCCAAGTCAGTATGTATCCCCTGTTTTCACACGGTTGGAGACACGGGCGTGTCTGGTGGCCGTGTGAGATACACGGCCTGGTCACTTGGGCGTGTGTCCTGTGTATTGAGAAAAATTGTCAAAGCTTTGTAGAAGTTTTATAAGTTATCGGTTTAGTCCCGAACCACTCCTAAAGCATGTTTAAGGCCTCGTAGGCTATTGTAAGGGACAATTTGAATTATGATTGTATGAAATGATTGAATGCATGAGAAAAATATGGTTATATGTGTTATAAGTTTGGTAATGCTCCGTAACCCTACTCCGGCATTGAATAGGGGTGAGGGGTGTTACAAGGCCGTGCCAAACATGTAGGGTATACTGACTTAGGCCACATGGCCAATCACACGCCCGTATGCTGGGCCGTGTGGAGCATACTGACTTGATTTTTAATTCAACACCAGGGGACACACGGTCGTGTATTCTGACCGTGCGTCACACAAGGCTGAGGCATATGCCCATGTCTCTGCCCGTGTGAACAAAAATAGGCTATATACCAAGCCAATTTGCCACCCAAATTTGCATATACCTACATCAACCCAAATGGCACAAAACATGGCATAACTAGGCATTTAAATCAAATCCAATCAAACTCAATTCATACCAATTCATACCATTTTAATACCAACCATTTCAAGTCACACAATTACTACAACACACCATCAATTTCATACTAAAACTCACTTTTATAATACAACAAAATAACCAATTCCAATTATACATTATTTGCCTAGATTCACTAGCATACCAATTTTTATAACTCAACCATTTGCTATCCATATCATCTATTATTAACAAGCATCATATAACCAACATCCAACACATCACACAAGCCATATGCACATATATATACATGATCAACTATATCAAAATAAGCCAACTCCATGGCTATATACAAAACCAAACTTTAGACATTTACAAGCTAATTCAAATGGCTAAATTCATTATCAATCCATAACCAAAATGGCCATAATCTTATACATGCCATATACTCAAAATAATTAAGTTCAAAAGTACCAAAATGATAGTAGGATAGTGCGATGAAATCTCCGACGATCCCCAAATCCGAGCTAGCTTGATTTCACTATAAAACATGAAAAAATAAACGAAGTAAGCTATAAAGCTTAGTAAGCTCGTATGAAAATAACAAGCAAAACTCACCATTTAGTTACCATTCAAAATATACATATAACATACTACAATATATATATAACCATAATGTTAACATATATTCAATCATTTATTTAACCATGAACTCTATTCTTTCATACGTTCAATGCATATTCAGTTTTCGTACATACCTGTATTGATGCATATCTATTTCTTACCATTTCATATCCTCGATATACCCGTTGAAACAATTGGAATAATACAGGATACTCGAAAATCTCGCACCCTAAGTGCCAATATATATAGCCGAAGCTATCTCAATAAAATCTTGCACAGAAGTGCCAATACATAGTCGAAGCTATCTCAATATCATATCTCAATAATGCTCACTCTCGAGCTATCAACGGGTCTGCTCACACAAGCTGACGGTCATGACGTAGCTACATGGTGCTATTCACACAAGCTGACGAGAATCCACAACACATGCTGGATAACTTAGCCATCGGTAGGACGTACGAACCAGCACCCAAAACAATAATAACCCTAATGACATGTCATTCGTATCCTAATCTATTCCTAAGGTTCAACCGGGATTTCACACTTACTGAATTGTCGTCAAACATGTCCGTAGATTCATATTCACAGTTTATGCAATATCAAAACATTTAAAATACAATTATAATAAAGCTTATTACATACAAACTTACCTCGAATGTAAAAACGGCGAATTAAGTCGATTAATCCGAAACCTTGTTCTTTCCCCGATCTAAATCCGTATTTCGCCTTTCTTGATCTAATTGCAATAAAAAATAACTTATTTAATTATCACTCTATTCAATTTAGTCCAAAATACACTTTAAAGCCACTTTGCACTTTTGCCCCTAATATTTTACATTTTTACAATTTAGTCCTTATTTCATAAAATTACAATTTTATGCAATTCAAACTAAAACCATGCTAGATGAATTTCAATTAAGTCCCTCGCAGCCCATATTTTTCATTTATTTCACATTTCCACCACAAAATTTACACATTTCTCAATTTAATCCCTAATTGATAATTTTACTAAAATCACTTTATAAATGGTGTTTATCTAACAACAAGCATGCATTTTCTATCATCAAACATCAAAATACACCTATATTCATCAATGGAAAAACCCTAAACCTTTAAAATTTTTGCAAATTAGTCCCTTGGCTAGCTAGATTAAGCTGCAACGATCTCAAAAACATAGAAATCATTAAAAACGGGACAAAAAGCGTACCTAAAAGAGCAAGAGAAGCTTGGCCGAATATCAACCCTATCAATGGTTTTTTATTTCCTCAAAATTAGGTGGAAAGATGGTGTGAAGAAGATGATAGGAACTTTTTTTTTGTTTTATTATTATTAACCTTTAATTATTAAATACCAAAATTAACCTTTTAATTAAACAACAAAAATCACTTAAAAGATGTCCATAAATGTCCACTTAAGCAACCAATGGTCTAATTACCACATAAGAACCTCAATTTTAAAATTCCATAACTATTAAACACCTTTAGCTAATAAAACACAAGTTTTACATTTTACGCGATTTAGTCCTTTTTATCAAATTAAGCACTCAAACGATAAAATTTCTTAACGAAATTTTCACACAATCATATTATCATGCTGTAGACATTAAAATAATAATAAAATAATTATTTTGACTTCAAATTTGTAGTCCCAAAACCACTGTTCCGATTTGATTAAAAACGGGCTGTTACATTGTCCTCTTGGGTAACTATGTGTTTTGTAAAGAAGATATGGGAAATATTTCTGAATCATCTGAATAGTTCACATACAATATAAGTAGGTATTGGGTTTGACCTAGAAGATGATTTTGTTGGTAAATTGATGGTATGTGGGAATCTGCCAAATGTAGGATCCGTAATTAGGATGCGCCAAGAATAGTACTGGGTATCAACTGTTCTGGAATAAATGTTGATGGCTGTTTGAAGAGAAGAGAAGAGATAGTACGTCTGGTAAGTGCTGGAATTAGTCGTTTAATAAGTAAAAAATAATAAGTTAAGAGCAGTAAGTGTCTTATAAGTATATATAATTATTCAACAATGAGATGGGTATCTGCCAAAGACAAATTCAGTAACCTAAATAACCAGGGTGAATAGTTTAGCGTGAAAGGTTTAAAGGTATAGTGTATTTTGAACTCACTAAGTTCATGTAACTTATAAGTGATATGTTCATGTTTCAAGTTATGTTGTAGGAATGATTTCATCAGGAGGGACAAGCTAGGAGTAAGCCAACAAAGCTGCGATATGGGATATTATGCATACAGTATATATCTTTAGATAGTGACGTATTGTAGGATTACACCCTATTAGTATGTATATTTAAATTTATGTATTGTAATAAGTTATTATAGATATGATGCTTATTTTTAATTACATTTCCTGGTTTCTCTAATAAATTAGATTTTTGATAAAATGATAAGAAATTGTTTTAAATGAAGTGTATAAGAAGGCTTCTTAGAAAAGTTTACTAAGTGAAACGTGTAGTAACACCAGAGATCCAAACTCGGTGATTCGGGTCGGGTTGAGGGCATTACAAGGGTTATCAAGCCTAGGGTTTAAGAACGCATAATCTTTACCAACTAATCTTCTCAGGAAACCCTAAATCCTTTATTAATCACGTCCACATCCACTCGTTAATCTCCCCCAAGGGATTTAACCACTCATGTCACACCCGGTTTCCTCTAAGTCTAGAAGTTTGGGAATACTTGATGGGTTACATTGAATGAAGTCGTAAGTTGGTGGCCTTTACTGAAAAGTTAGGAAAAGCTAAGTGACTGTTTTGGATAATGGTTGAAATCCAATTCTTGTTCAGCTGGATCAAAACCAGTCAATTCTTTAGTGGGAGACACAATGAATGTCGATGGGTTGATTTTATACGGTTGAAGACCCTGCGAGAAGGGTTATGAATAGTGAAGAAGGGACTTTTAGGAGAGAATTCATCTCGATTCTATTTCATTTTCCTCTCTTTTTTATATCTTTTTTGTTTTCTCTGAAGAAGAGATGGTTATGGAAAGCTCTGCATGAAGCAGTGCTCATGAAAATTTAAACGAAAAAATAGAAAGCCCAGGGAGTTGCTACCAGGAGAATGGAAGCTCTGGCATTTGAAAAAGCTATGCTGATAAGGAAAAAAAGAATTAGGTGAGTTTCTATACTCCATTTCTTGGAAGCTGTATAGCAAGCATAAATCATTAGTGAGTTTTGAGATAATGTATGATCTTTTCTGTTTGAGAGTGCTATGTATGCACATGGTCAAGTAGGTAATTAAGTACCTGCAAGTGTGTCGGTATGCATAAAATGGTTGTGGTAACACATAGCTAAGTTTTGTGAGCTCCATGTTATTATGTTTTCGTGCTCATATGTTTGTGCCTGTGTGTTTATAAATTGTGGAGTGTTTAGGGAAAAATTGACGAGATAGATGAAGCTAGGATTTGGGAATGAGAATTTTTGTTAGATACCGACATATGGAGTTGTTGTTTGCAATCTGTGATGTGTGAAGCTCCGAGCCTTACGGAGGGGACACTGCGGTGTTTGAGCATCAAGGTTAGGAATGGCAAAATGCAGGAATGGGTGGATGAATAGAGAAATGGAATTCCATTGAGATACCATCATACCAGATTGTTGAGTGCAAATTGTGATGAGTGAAGCTCTGGGCCTTGTGTAGGGGACACTTTAGTGTTCTAGCATTAAGGTTAAATGAGTAATGAATCAATATCAGTGACTATTAGGTTTCATAGAGCAACACCACAATGGCGGTCAGTAGGCTCTATGTGGCGACACCGCGATAGCGGTAAGGTCCTATCGGGCGACACCTCAAAAGAGGTCTAACGAGTAAGACCATAGCTCAGATATGGCAACCAATAAAGTTTCTCAGGATAGTAAACATGAGATAGTCCATTGGGATAGTAAACACGAGGTAGTCTGTTGGGACAGTAAACACAAGAATTACGAGGTGTAAGACTATAGCTCGGCTATGGCAACCAATGGAGTCCGTCGGGACAATAAACATAGGGTTATACTTTGTAAGACCACAATACCAGCATTTGTAGTCTATTAGGACACTAAACACAAGGTAGTCCGCTAGGACAGTAATCATGGGAAATCCTGCAAACAAGGAAAGAGGGTTAGAAGGAAAATGAAAAGTGTGGGCAAGAAATAGTAAGCCAATGGGTCGAAGGAATCCATCTATAAATGAAAACGTAATTGAAGTGGGAAAAGACTGACCCTGCAAGATTTAGACAAGGGAAGTGACGTGCTAGTAATGACTGTGGTAAAGAAAAATGAGAGATGTATCCAAGGATTTCAGATGAGAATCTACCATTAAGGACCACCAGAAGGCATAAAATAAAATTTGGTATGCGAAAGAAAGGTAGTAATAAGGGGTAATAAGTGACAAATATGTCTGTCAAGAATATTCCTGTTACTGGAGGATCTATCACAAGAATACTCGTCATGGAGTTAGTCCCGAAAGGAAATCTTCACATAAAAGAAGTCCTAAACTCGTATGGTCAATTGAGATAACCATCTAATAGAAGCCGATGGGTAGAAAGATTCAATGCAAATGGATGGGTTTGATCTTAAAGGAAGGGTATAGCGAACATGGCTGATTACCAAGGACTAATCCAAACAACATTGCAACTCGAGTGTAAGGTAAGATAAGATTAAGTTAGTTAGAATGGAGTGGGGCTTGCTAGTAGCCTTATCAAAGAAATGGTGATAAATACACCAAACTTGTAACACCCTAACCCATATCCGTCACTAAAATAGTACACAAAACTTGTAACACCCCTAACCCATATCCGTCATCGGAACAGGGTTACGGAGCAATACCAGAGTTTACAGATTTAAATATAGTTTAAACATATCATTTCCTATTCATAGACGAAATCAAACATATTCAATCATAATGTCCCTTGAATGGGCCCTCGAGACCCAATTTATGCTTTAGTAACAAGTTGGGACTAAATCGGGAACTAAGAGAATTTTCGCAAAATCTCAATTTTTTTCTTAAGTGCAGGGGACACACGCCCGTGTGGCTAGGCCGTGTGGCTCACACGGCCAAGTGACACGCCCGTGTCCCAGGCCGTATGGGCATTCAATGTGAGGCACACGGCCGTGTCCCAGCCCATGTCCATGCCCGTGTAACTCTCTGACTTGGGTCACACGGCCAGCCACACGCCTGTGTGCCAAGCCGTGTGGAAAATTTAATTTTCAAAAATTAGGTACAGGGGTTATACGGCCAAGTCACACGCCCATGTGCTAGGCTGTGTGACACATACGGCTGAGACACACGCCCGTGTCTCTTCCCGTGTGAGCAATTCAAAGCATTCTATTTCTCAAAATTTTAAGATGCATGGGACACACGGCCAAACCACACGCCCGTCCGCATTGTTGTGTGTCACACACGGCTGAGACACATGCCCATGTCTCTACCCGTGTGGACAAAATAAGCACAATTCCAAGCCATATTTCTCACCCAACATTGCATCAACCTATCCAACCATTTTTTGTACCATTACAAGTCACAATAATACCTTCAATTCAAGCCAATTTCAAGTTCAACACATGTCATAACATCCCATTTATCTAAGTATTTAATCTTACCTAACTTGCCATATAAACATATAAGTATATTTATGTAACTTCAATCATTCAACCATTTCAATACACACATCAAGCATGTTAAGGCCTTATATAACTACATCAAAATATGATTAACACTAGCCATTCCAATGGCTAGTTACAACCAAAACATTTCATCATTATGCCTACTTAGCTTATCCATGCCATTATACCAAAAGTTAGCTTGCTTTATATATCGGGAAGTCCGAGGGATAGTGTGATGTGTCTCCGACCAAATTCCAACCTTCACGAGCTTCTGAGTACTATAAAATAGAGGAAAGAAAAATCGAGTAAGCATTTAATGCTTAGTAAGTTCGTATAACTTGAAATTTTACTTACCATTCATTTTCATTAAAATAAACATATAAATGACATCCAAGCAATTTGGATAAGAGCCTAAAACACAACTTCACTAATCATGTTAGTCAAGTAATTCAAATAAATACCAAGAACATGAATGAGCTCATCATGTAATAACTTTCATATACATATGCTTTTGAAATCATATTTCCATATAACATATACATTACCATGACAAATTATCCCAAGTTCAGTTTAACCATATCAGAACTTTGCCCGTTGAATTTATTTGAAATATCGATGCATACACATGTAGTACACTCGAAGTATACAAAACTATAATCCGTCAACTGATATTCAGGGGTACCCATTACGGTACATAATCAGGAAGCACTCTCTTGAGCCATATAACATGATGCTTATGTGAGCCATGTAACAGGAAGCTTATCCGGGCTATAACAGGAAACTCATAAGAGTTTGAAACAGGAAGCTCATTGAGCTTAACAGGTAACTCCGAAGAGTTATTATCAGGGAGCTCTGGATAGCCATATAACAGGAAGTTCAAGCGAGCCATATCAGGAAGCTCAAAAAGAGCCTATATCAGGACGCTTAGAAAGAGCTGCGGTATGTCAACATTATATGCAGGATCCATACCAATCATATAACAAGACACTCACAAAGAGCTTCGGAATGATCGCAACACATGCAGGGTCAATACCGATTGGGATTCTTACATGAACGATGTAATGGAAATCTCGAGAGGGCTTATAACAGGATGCTCGTAACAGCTATGGTGTGTCCGCAACATATGCAGAACCACAACCAATACTGGAAATCCTGTATCCAACGAATTTCATTTATTCAAACAGGACTTAACGTTTATCGAGTATTATCGGATATGTGACTGATTTTCATACATAAGACATTTATACAATTCACACATATACAACATTAAATTCAATCATATTAATATACATAATTTAGTTACACGAACTTACCTCGATAATTTTTCGTATTTGTAGGCTACTAATCCGATACTTTTTGTTTTCCTCGATCCAATTCCGAACTAGGTCTATCCAGATCTATATGAATAAATTTAACTCATTTTAATAAAATTCACATTCAATTTCATCCAATTCACATCCTAGGCAAAATTACCATTTTGCCCTTATCTTTTAATAAATGATGATTTCATCCTTAGGCTTGGAAAATGAAATTCATGCAATTTAATCCTTATTCCAAGCCTAACTGAATTTTTCATATAACATTTACAGTCCATGAAATTCATCGAAATCAGAAATTTTCCATGAATTTTATATCTTTACAATTTAGTTCCTAAATGATAATGTCATGAAAATTTCCTTTGCGAAAGTTGTTTATCTATCAACAACCTTTCATTTTCTACCATAACTTTCAAAATTTCAGTATACTCATCCATGGAAAACTTTTAACACTTTGATAACTTTACAAAGTAATCCCCAAAATAGATAGATTAGGTTATTACGATCTCGAAAATATAAAAATTACTAAAAACGGGACAAGAATTCATACCTAATTGAGCCAAAACAACTTGCTTTAAGTCACTTTCTCTTAGCTAGGGTTTCCATGTATTTTTAATTTGGGGAAGATGATGAAATAAGATGATATTAGCTTATTTCCATATTTAATTAATTCAATTTCCAATTTAGTCCTTTTCCTTTTCTAATTTTCCATGGATGAATCATCATAAATATCTACTAACTCCATTTAATGGTCTAATTGGCATATAAGGACCTCAAATTTTGAATTCTATAGCTATTTAATCCTTTTAGCTACTAGAACTCAACTTTTGCATTTTATGCAATTTAGTCCTTTCTATAATCAAACATGTAATCGGTAAAATTTTTGCAACAAAATTTTCATACGTTATTTCTATCATAATGCAGACCAAGAAATAACATGACTCAGATTTGTGATGCCGAAATCACTGTTCCGATTTCACTGAAAATGGGTTGTTACAACTCTCCCCCCTTAAAGAATTTTCATCCTCGAAAGTCTTACCAGTGAAGAGGTTCGGATATTGCTTTCTCATTGTTTCCTCCAGTTCCCAGGTAGCTTCTTCTATTCCATGTCGTTGCCAAAGAACTTTCACTAAAGCTACCTTTTTATTTCTTAACTCTTTCGTTTCCCATGCAAGAATTTTGATCGGTTCTTCACTGTAAGTCATGTCAGGCTGAATCTCAACTTCTGTCGGATAAATAACATGTGAAGGATTTGACCGATGCTGTCGCAACATAGATACGTGGAAAACATTATGAATTCTTTCAAGCTCTGGTGGTAATGCTAATCGGTACGCAACAGGTCTGATTCTTTCAATGATCTTATATGCCCAATGAACCGTGGGCTCAGTTTTCTTTTACGACCAAACCGAAGAAGTTTCTTCCAAGGTGAACTTTCAGAAATACTTTGTCACCAACTTGGAACTTTATTTCTTTACATTTTAAATCTGCATAGTATTTTTGATGGTCAGAAGCAGCTTTCAAACTGTATTTGATCACTTTCACTTTTTCTTTAGTCTCACGAATTAGATCAACTCCATGTATCTTTTTTTCTCACTGAGCTCAATCCAATACAACGGATTTCTACATTTATGACTATACAGAGCCTCGTACGGTGCCATTTTATTGCTGGACTGATAACTATTATTGTATGCAAATTCAACTAAAGGTAGATACTTTTCCCAGTTACCTTCAAATTCTAGTACACAGGAACGAAGCATATCTTCTAAAATCTGAATCACACACTCAGACTGACCATCAGTTCAAGGATGGAATGCGGTCCTGAAATGTAACTGTGTACCCAGAGCTTCTTGCAACTTATTCTAGAACCGAGATGTAAACCGAGGATCCCTGTCTGAAATAATGGAGACCGGCACTCTATGTAGTCTGACAATCTCAGAAACATATAACTCTGCTAATCTATCCAGGGAGAAATCCATACGTACCGGAATAAAGTGTGCAGACTTCGTTAAATGATCAACTATTACCCAAATAACATCTTTCTTTTTTGGGGATAGGGGTAATCCTGATACAAAATCCATAGTAACTCTTTCCCATTTCCACTCCTGTATTGTAACTGGATGCAATAATCCCGAAGGCACCTAATGTTCAGCTTTAAGTTGCTGACATATCAAACATTTAGATACAAATTTAGAAATATCACGTTTCATTCCCGGCCACCAGTACATCTTTTTCAAATCGTTGTACATTTTGTTACTCCCCGGATGAACAGACATAGTACCATTATGAGCTTCGTGTAAAATCTTCTGTATAAGTTTTGAATTCTTCGGTACACATATTCTGCCTCTAAATAACAGACAACCATCAGACCCAATCTAAAATTCTGAATCGAAATTTGACTCACATTATACCCGTTTCGCTCATAATTCATCATCATTTTTCTAAGCTTCACAAATCTGCTGTAGAAATGTCAGTTTAGCTTTTAAATCAGCTGTGATTGAACCATCATCAGATAACAACAACTGGGTATTCATTGCTCGCAAAGTAAACAAAGATTTTCTACTCAGAGCATCTGCAACCACATTGGCTTTTCTCGAATGATAATCAAAAACCAGATCATAATCTTTCAATAATTCAAGCCATCTGCGCTGTCTCAAGTTCAAGTCTTTTTGCGACATCAAATACTTTAAACTTTTATGATCAGTGAATATATGGCATTTTTCACCAAACAGATAGTGCCGCCAAATTTTCAGTGCAAAAACAATGGCTGCCAATTCTAAATCATGTATCGAATAATTCTTTTCATGTGGTTTTAGCTATCTAGAAGCATAGGCTATTACTTTAGCTTAAACCATTCAATAATGCATCACTGTAAATTAAAAAATTCCTTACCCGATTCAGGCTGAACTAGAACTGGTGTTTCAGTCAACAAAGCTTTCAATCTGTCAAAACTCTGTTGACATTTATCAGACCATTCACACTTCACATCTTTCTGTAACAACAATGTCATTGGAGAAGCTATCATCGAAAATCCTTTTACAAATCTCCAATAGTAACCAGCTAATCCCAGAAAACTTCTGACTTCAGATACATTTTTCGGTGATTTTCAGTTAACAATTGCTGAAATTTTATTTGGGTCCACTCTGATGCATTCAGCAGATACTATATGCCCAAGAAAACCAACTTCCCGAAGCCAAAATTCACATTTACTAAATTTGCCATACAATTATTTCTCACGCAGTGTTTGCAGAACAATTCTCAAATGATCTGCATTTTAGTTTTCATCTCGGGAATATACCAGGATATCATCAATACATACGACCATAAATCTATTTAAATACGGTCTGAAAATTCTGTTCATCAGATCCATAAATACCGCAGGTGCATTTGTCAAGCCAAATGACATCACAATAAACTCATAGTGCCCATACCTGGTTCTGAAGGCTGTCTTTGGCACATCTGAATCTTTCACCCGTAGCTGATAGTAATTGGAAAAAAGATCAATCTTTGAAAATACAGTGGCACCTTTCAACTGATCAAACAAGTTATCAATATGAGGCAATGGATACTTATTCTTTATTGTGACTTTGTTAAGCTTCCGATAATCAATACATAGTCTCAAAGATCCATCTTTCTTTTTAACAAACAAAACTGGCGCACCCCAAGGTGAAAAAATAGGTCGAGCAAAACCTCTGTTCGTTAGTTCTTGCAACTGAGCTTTCAACTCCTTTAATTCAATAGGATCCATTCTGTAAGGTGCTATAGATATAGGTGTTGTTCCAGGAACAAGATCTATAGAAAATTCTACCTCTCTGGCTGGTGGTAATCCGGGTAATTCCTCTGGAAACACGTCAGGAAACTCACAAACAACTGACACAAACTGAATCTTTTATTCGGATACTTTAGTGTCCAACACATATGCAAGATAAGCATCATACCCTTTCCTGATATATTTTTGTGCTGACATAGCTAAGATCACATTAGACAACCCATCCAGTTTATCAGATTCAACGCGGAGCAATTCACTACTCTGACATTTTAATACAATGTATTTCTATTTACAATTTACCACTGCATCATGTTGAGTTAACCAATCCATACCCAGGATTACATCAAATGGCAATAATATCAAATCAGCCGAAAAATAAAAACCCCGTATCATTAGTGGACATTTCTTGCAAATTTTATCCACCATCACATACTGGCCTAGGGGGTTTGATACTTTGACCACGAATTTAGTGGATTTAATAGATAAATTTTTAATAAATGCTAAAGTCGTGAAAATGTATGAATGTGTTGAACTAGGATCAATCAAAGGAGTAATATCAGTATCAAGTAGAGAAAATGTACAAGTAATAACATCAGGTGTAGAAGCATCCTCACGTGCAAGTATAGCATATGTTCTAGCTGGTGCTCGTGCTTCAGATTTAGCAGTTGAATCTTTTCTTGTACCTCGGCTATCACTCATATTACCGGGGTTACGAGGTGGTCTACCTCTCGAGGTAGGGTTGCTCGGCCTTGAAGTCTGAATAGTATCTTTTTCAATTCTTTCTGGGTAGTCCTTGAGATAGTGGTCAAGAGAACCACATCTAAAATAGGCTCCGCTTCTCATGCGACACTCACTGAAATGCCATTTATTACAATGTTTACATCTAGGTTTGGGATTTCCAGCACTTCAAGCACTTGCTACTGATGGAACCAGAGATCTCGGATTTGAACGTTGAGTACCTCGGTCTCTTCCAAAATACCCCACAGATGTGGTAGAATGATCGTGATATTTCTTTGATTTCTTTGAAGCTGACAATTGTGACTTTCCCATAAATCTTTTACTCGCAGTCTGGGCTTCCATCTCTACCTACCTCTTTTCTTTACTTAATTCTTCAGCTTGATGTGCTCGATCAACCAGTACAACGAATTCTTTTAATTCCAGAATCCCAACTAACAACTTGATGTCTTCATTTAACCCTTCTTCGAAACGTTTACACATGGAAACTTCAGTCGGGATACATTCTCTAGCATATTTTCTTAATCTGACAAATTCCTGCTCGTACTCAGATACAGTCATATTCTCCTGTTTGAGTTCTACAAATTCCTTCCGTTTCTGATCCAGGAATCTCTGGCTAAAATACTTCTTTCTGAATTCCGTTTGGAAAAATTCTCATGTAACATTCTCCCTCGGTACAACAGAAACCAGAGTATTCCACCACTGATAAGCCGAATCTTTTAGCAAAGATACAACACATTTCAAACATTTGGCAGGTGTACAAGATAATTCATCCAGAACTCTGATGGTGTTTTCTAACCAAAATTCAGCCCTTTCCGGATCATCTTCAATAATGGCCCTAAATTCTTCTGCCCCATATTTCTGAATTTTATCTACCAAAGGCTTACCAGTTCTAACAAGTTCAGTACCTTGTGGTATATCAGGAACCGGTTGAGAAACAGGAGGGGGAGGTTGTTGTACAACAAGATTTGTTCTCAAGTATTCAGTGAACCATTCATTCATCATTTAAAAGAAGGCTTCTTTAGCCTTCTCACCTCGGCCCTCATATACGGGCCTTCTACTACTGGAAACAGCTCTTTGAACTGAAGCTTGAGCATTGCTCTAAGCTTCCTTAGATTCAGCTCGGTTGGACGACATTACTAAATGAAAAACAAGTTTGAAATGGTCAGGAGATATCACACTATCACAAATTATATAATGGCATGTATAGATGAACTCGTACTTGCTACATTAGTTCGAGAATCACTAAACCGTAGCTCTGATACCAATAAATGTAACACCCCTAACCCAATCCTTCACCGAAACAGGGTTATAGAGCATTACCAGAGTTTACAGATTTAAATATAGTTTAAACATATCATTTACTATTCATAACTGAAATCAAACATATTCAATCATAATGTCCCTTGAATGGGCCCTCGAGACCCAATTTGTGCATTACAAATAAGTCGAGACTAAATCGGGAACTCAGAGAATTTTTCACAAAATCTCAAAATTTTTCTTAAGTGCAGGGGACACACGCCCGTGTGGCTAGGCCATATAACATCCCATATAAACATATAAGTATATTTATGTAACTTCCATCATTCAACCATTTCAATACACACATCAAGCATGATAAGGCCTTATATAACTACATAAAAATATGATTAACTCTAGCCATTCCAATAGCTAGTTATAACCAAAACATTTCATCATTATGCCTACTTAGCTTATACATGTCATTATATCAAAAGTTAGCTTGCTTTATATACCAAGAAGTCCGAGGTATAGTGTGATGTGTCTCCGACCAAATTCCAACCTTCACGAGCTTTCGAGTACTATAAAATAGAGGAAAGAAAAATCGAGTAAGCATTTAATGCTTAGTAAGTTCGTATAACTTGAAATTTAACTTACCATTCATTTTCATTAAAATAAACATATAAATGACATCCAAGCAATTTGGATAAGAGCCTAAAACACAACTTCACTAATCATGTTAGTCAAGTAATTCACATAAATACCAAGAACATGAATGAGCTCATCATGTAATAACTTTCATATACATATGCTTTTGAAATCATATTTCCATATAACATATACATTACCATGACAAATCATCTCAAGTTCAGTTTAACCATATCAGAACTTTGCCCGTTGAATTTATTTGAAATATCGATGGATACACATGTAGTACACTCGAAGTGTACAAAACTATAACTCATATTCAGGGGTACCCATTAGGGTACATAATCAGGAAGCACTCTCTCAAGCCATATAGCAGGATGCTTATGTGAGCCATGTAACAGGAGGCTTATCTGGGCTATAATAGGAAACTCATAAGAGTTTAAAATAGGAAGCTCATTGAGCTTAACAGGTAACTCCGAAGAGTTATTATCAAGGAGCTCCGAATAGCCATATAACAAGAAGTTCAAGCGAGCCATATCAGGAAGCTCACAAAGAGCCTATATCAGGGTGCTCATAAAGAGTTGCGGTATGTCCGCATTATATGCAGGATCCATGCCAATCATATAACAGGACACTCACAAAGAGTTGCAGTATGACCGCAACACATGTAGAGTCAATACCGATCAGGATGCTTGCAGGAACGATGTAAAGGGAAGCTCGGGAGGGCTTATAACAGGATGCTCGTAAGAGCTATGGTGTGTCTGCAACATATGCAGGACCACAACCAATACGGGAAATCATGTATCCATCGAATTTCATTTATTCAAACGGGACTTAACATTTATCGGGTATTATTGGATATGTGACTGATTTTCATACATAAGACATACAATTCACACATATACAACATTCAATTCAAACATATTAATATACATAATTTAGTTACATGAACTTACCTCGATAATTGCTCGTGTTTGTAGGCTACTAATCCGATACTTTTTATTTTCCTCGATCCAATTTCGAACTAGGTCTATCCGGATCTATATGAGTAAATTTAACTCATTTTAATAAAATTCACATTCAATTTCATCCAATTCACATCCTAGGAAAAATTACCATTTTGCCTCTATACTTTTAATAAATGATGATTTCATCCTTAGGCTCGAAAAGTGAAATTCATGCAATTTAATCCTTATTCCAAGCCGAATCGAATTTTTCATATAACATCCCATGAAATTCATCAAATTTAGAAATTTTTAGTGAATTTTATATCTTTACAATTTAGTCCCTAAATCATAATTTCATGAAAATTTCCTCTACAAAAGTTGTTTATCTATCAACAACCTTTCATTTTCTACCATAAATTTCAAAATTTCAGCATACTCATCCATGGCAAACTTTTAATACTTTGATAACTTTATAAATTAATCCCCAAAATAGATAGAGGTTATTATGATCTCAGAAATATAAAAATTACTAAAAATGGGACAATAATTCATACCTAATTGAGCCAAAACAACTTGCTTTAACTCACTTTCTCTTCCATGTATTTTTAATTTGGGGAAGATAATGAAATAAGACGATATTAGCTTATTTCCATCTTTAATTAATTCAATTTCCAATTTAGTCTTTTTCTTTTTCTAATTTTCCATGGATGAATCATCATAAATATCTACTAACTCCATTTAATGGTCTAATTGGCATATAAGGACCTCAAATTTTGAATTATTTAGCTATTTAATCCTTTTAGCTACTAGAACTAAACTTTTGCATTTTATGCAATTTGGTCCTTTCTATAATTAAACATGTAATCGGTAAAATTTTCGCAACAAAATTTTCATATGTTATTTCTATCATAATGCAGACCATGCAATAACATTAAAATAACTTTTCTTTCTGACTAGGATTCGTGGTCCCGAAACCACTATTCTGATTTCACTGAAAACGGGCTGTTACAAAACTTTTATGAGATAAGAGAATCAATAAAATTGGGAGCTCTATTGAGGATAGAGTGTACTGCTAAACCCCATCCTAAGGAGGATGTAACACCCCATACCCGAGTCCGAGGCTAAGACCGGATACGAGACATTACTATGCTTGAACTTTCTTAAACATGTACTTACGGGCTATAAAATTTCGTTCCGAATTAAAAACTTCTCTTTCTTAGTCAAATCAGACGTTTCATGGGCCTACGAGGCCTCAGACTTACGTCCCGAAACTTTTAGAACTCATCTGGAAACTTTCTCTCGAAACAGGGGTCACACGTCCGTGTGACTTGGGACGCGCCCGTGCACCCCTAAAACATGCCCGTGTCTTTCACCCGTGGAGGATATCGGCAAATTACACACGGCTGGACACGCCCGCGTGCTCCTCGGCCGTGTGCCAAACCTGGCATTCGACTTACTCACACGGTCTGTACACACGCTCGTGTGCGTCAGCCGTGTGACAATTGAATTTCTAAGTGTCAAGTGCAGACTTCACACGGCCTTGGCACACGCCCATGTGCCAACCGTGTGTATCACATGGCCTGAACAAACGTCCGTGTGACCAGCTCGTGGTCTAATCTGACTTAAGATACTAAGGTGTAGAGAGACACCTGCGGCCTAGACACACGCCCGTGTGTCTATCCGTGTGGGCACTTAGAGGCTATCTTACCAAGCCTTTTACCACTCCCGTTTGCATACATTCATATACTACTTCAAAACATTCTCAAATCATCCTTTAAAACACATGAATTAACACATTTAATCATCAAAGAGATAAAGTCTTTATCCCATACACTAGGGAGAACTACTCCCAGTACAATTACAACCAATTTAAGCCATCATCTATGGTCATACACAACCAACTCTAGATTCTCTTAGGCCAATACAATTTGGCTACATTGATTAGAACTTAATCAACTTTAAAAGAATCCCTATACATGCCATGACTCATAAGGATTTGATACCTCATACCAAAGGTCTGCGCGATAGTGTGAAAACATCTCCAGCGGCCTCCAACCCGAGCTAAGTAATGAAACCTATAAGAGATAAGAAAAGTAAAGGAGTAAGCAAAAATGCTTAGTAAGCTCATCTACATAATCTGTCAAATATTGATATTCAGTGAATGTACATAATTACAAAGTATCATGGAGAGTGTCTCTCATGAACTCATGGTTACTTGCTCAAATATTCTTGAAACTTACTCATTCAATCTCTTACCACATTCTTACCATGTCACAAGCCAATTGCTCGTTCAATTAGCATACATTCCTTCACTAATCACCACATGATCATATAAAACAATACATCAAGCATTTTCAATAAGCCGCTCATGCTACTAATATCTCGGTGGTTTCGCACTTAGCCAACCATTGAATCTCTAATAGGGTGGTATCACACACAGCCCACCAATCATTTATACTTATGGTAATTTCGCACTTAGCACACCAATCGTTTATACTTACGGTGGTTTCTCACTTAGCACACCAATTGTTTATAAGCGATGGTATCGCACATAGCCCATCGATTACTAATTAATCAGGTGGTAACGCACATAGCCAACCGATATTAATATAATTGATGGTATCGCACCCAGCCCATCACTACCATCAATAAGGTGATATCGTACATAGCTCACTGTTATTTTACATTCATGGATAGTAATCCACAAGTATATCTCTATTTCAAATGTTCATCCTTGAACATCCTCACATACTTCTATTCTTACTTAACTTTCTACGATACTCGTTCGCATTCACACAGTGCATCAATAAATCCGTCTCATGCAACTAAGGTGCAATAATAACACATATCCCACTAGGGGTTCATCATATATTGAATTCATCTCCATTCAATTCTAACACATACTTGTGCTTCTCGTGGTACAACCACATACATTCAACATATCCGTTGAATCATTCAAATTGTTAACTAACTCTCTTGAGTCTCATACACATAGTTCTCATTGACATTATACCCCAATAAGGTCCTACATACATTAACATGTCGATGCCATGTCCCTGACATGGTCTTATACGAACTCTTACACCGAGGCCATATTCTAATATGGTCTTACTCGAGACTTTAACCATCATCATATCATGCTATACACATCTCAATTCTATTGACATTTCATCAAAAGATATTTCATGCATTCATATGGTAAATATACATTCCCTACCACATTGGAACGTTAAATTAACTCGTACGTAATTACAACGTTTGCATATGAACTTACCTCGATGCCGAAAGGGCCAAAAAGGGACCTTTTTGCCCACATTTCTCTTTTCATCCGTGAAACACCCCACACCCGGCCCACGAGCTTGGACCGGATCTGGTATGTTCCTCAAGTAAACCGGTTCAAAGTTCTTTTGTTACTTAGGGAAAACTTGTGTGATTTTAAAAAAAACTATTGTTTTGGGTTGGGCTTGAGTTAAAAACCCATTGATCTTATTTTAAAGTCCAATTAATTAAGATGAAAAAAACAATTAGGGTTTATTTTTAAAGAAATAAATTTTACTTAACTTTAATTGAAAATAATTCGTAACATAGTAATTAAAAATAAAAGTAAAGAAATGTAACTTATGGCCTTATTACATCAAGTAAAATCCCAAAATAAAATTCTAAAACACTTAAATAAATTTAAATATCCATATTGAATAAAACTTCAAAGTGAGCATGGCCATCCCTAAGCTTCCGCCGAACTCGGTCCATTCTTGATCGTCACCAAAAATAGTCCCACAATGGGGTGAGTCAACGCACTCAATGTGTACACAACACTAAAATTCAATAGATCGGGCATACATTTTTCATATCCAATACTTATTCATATAATGTGAGATAAAAATGATGATGCAACCCAAACCCAAAGCTAGGTGCCATCCGCTACACATCCCCGTACCAACCTTGCACACCGTGGGGACTACTAAGTCAACCCTCCATCTGCTACACACCATCGAAGCGCGATGCATGCGAATGACGTGCTCATCGCCCATATAAAATTTTGTGGCATAGCCACCAGATAATTGTGTCATGAGACACCACATTCAGATAATGTAACCGAAGTTACCACATTCAGATAATGTAACCGAAGTTACCACATTCAGATAATGTGACCGAAGTCACCACATTCAGATAGTGAGACCGTAGTCATCACATTCACTTCCCCTTTTTCATATATCCCGAATGACCCATATTATTCATATCATGCATATCATACTTAAATTCACATTCTTATCATATTTCACATGTTAAATATAACATATTTTGTAATCCTAATAGGAGTAGGAAACGTACCTGAGTACTTTGTACCATATTATGGTACCTTAGCCACATTCTTATAAACATGCATATATTACATATTACCATAGATCTTATTAAAAGTTAGTGTGGGGTACACACCTGATTTGCTTAACAAAGTCCTTGAAATCCCGAAGAACCGATCTACTGATTTAGATCCTTAACTCCTATATTCGGCCAATCATTTAAATACATTAATAAACCTTTTTGGCTTTAAAACCAAATCCTAGTAGGATTTGTATACTGAAAACCTACCTTGTTGCCGATTGACTTAAGAATCAAGTCCCAAAACTTTGTTGTATTCCTTCTTGCATTCGGCCAACATTAAAACACATCATAGGTTAGTTTCGGCTTTTGGGAATAAATCCAAATACTTAAAATAGGCTTTGGCCGAATGTCTTAAACACATACCTTTGTGATCTCAAATCCCGAAAAGTATCATTGCTTTCCTAGGGATGTCGAAATTCCTATAATCACATGTTAGGTTTAATCTAACATTAAAACTTAAAACAAGACCTTTGGATCTTATAGTTTCTTACCTTAGATCCCGAAATATTCCTCCTTGTAGTCGACAGTTGTAGAAACCCGAGAGATCCCCTTAATACTTCAGTCGACTACTTCCTTGCTTAGAATCACAGGGAGATTCGGCTATGGCTTCTAATGGAGAGGAAAATATTCGGCTAGGTTCCAACAATTACTTAATTTCGACTTGACAAAAGAAAAGAAAGAAAAGAAGAGAGGAGAGCACTAAGAATTCGGCAGAGAAAGGAGGAAGCACAAATTGATGAGTAGCCCTCCTTCCTTCCTTTTATAGCCGAAATTATCATCTAAGGAGTCCCTTACTTGGCCACCACTCCTCTATCTGATAACTTTATCCTTTAATTATCATAAATAAAAGAGTTTAAATCCAACATTTATCTCTTCAAAATAATCCAATTTAAAAATCCTTTATTTATCACCCTTTTTAATCGAATATTTATGAAAATAAAACACCTCCTTTCTAGAAGCATGTGCTGTCCACCTCAGTCTTCTGGAAGCAAAATAAAACCTCCTTTATTTGCTTCCCAAGTGACTCGAACTCAGGCCCATTCCTCTTGCATATGACACCATTTCCATAGGCCCTAAGTGGCATCTTCAGGCCACTTTTCCAAGCTTGTTTGTGTGTCAAATTTCACAAACTTTTTCTTTTAAGGCCACCTTGCCTTAATTTCCTCTTTTAAACTTTAAAACTCGACATTTCTAAGTCATTTATAAGTTTCCAAAAATTTTCATTCGGCTCTGTAAACTTGACATTTTCTTACATTTCCAAGTTTCCAGAAATGTGCACTTTCCTATTTTGAATCATTTCCAAATCATCTCCATCCATTTCCAAGTTTCCAAAAATGTTCACTTTCCATTTTTTTTTAACTTAACATTTCCATACATTTTCAGGTTTCCAAAATTGTTCAAAATTTATTCTTAGTACATAAAACAGGTTACTTCGTACAATTAAATCGAAAATGCATAGGCCTTTTCCAGGATGTTACAATCCGTTCTAGGTCCGAAACTCATTTTCTTTGATTTGAGTGGAGAATTGCTTGCTAAAATTTTAAGCTTAAAAAACCCCTCCCATGGCTGCTATTTTCGGTGGAAGAAGAGAAGAAATAAAAAAAAAAAAGATGATAGCTTTTCTTTTTGTCATATTTTATTCATCTTTTCTCACCAAATTTGACTAAGCATTAAATGCTCTTGTCTCCCATACCACATGGCCGGCCATCACACTCCAAAATGGCCTATTTGCACATTTGGGACCTCCAATTTATAAACCATAGCTTTTTGGTACCTCTAGCAATTAAAATAGAACTTTCGCACTTTATGCGATTTAGTCCTTTTTCACAATTTAGCTAGAAATCGCTAAAATTAAGGCACCAAAATTTTCATGCATCCTTATAAACATGTTATAATACATAACATATCATGAAAATAATTTTCTCTAACCTCGAATTAGTGATTCTAAGATCATTGTTCCGACTAGCCCCTAAATTGGGCTGTTACAATTCTCCCCTCCTTAGGAATTTTCGTCCCCGAAAATTTTATCAGGAGGAGTTTCTATCAGCATTCTTAAAACGTTTCCATCTACTCTTCAAAATAACAAATCCACTTATCCTCAAGTTTCTCTTGCCAACAACTCTTAAGCTTTGATACATAAGGTCGAAACGTAACTTGAGACTTAAGTTATTCTTCCTCTGGTATATGCTATATTCAGTAATCCACCAATTAGGAACTCTGTACATGTCCAAATGATCATTCGGATCTTTACTGGTTGATTCATTACAATTCGAATGACATCCCCCTCTTTGGGAATCTTGTCAAACTAAATTTGAAATCTATAAGGTTTTATCTCGCTTTCTCATTAAAGCATTCACCGACTGTAATGGTTTTGACTTGTACGCTTTGGAAACTCAGCTTTTAGTGGTTAACTACTTCTGACCATAACTCCATCATATCGTGAAATGTACTCTACTGTCAAAACATTTATCCACATAACTGTACTTCCTTATTCTTGCTTTATTAGATATGCTTCTAAAAAATCTCATACCAAAGCTCTGTATAAGTTCTGGATTCATCATCAACAATGGAAAACTTATACAACCTTTATTTACCATCTCAAATAAACTCATTCGGAGCTTATTTAAAATACCATTTACTATATCTCTTACAACCCTTTTTGTTCTCAAAAAAGACTCGCTCTAGTCATTAACCTTGCTGAAACTAAGATGTTACCAACTAGGGTCAACCGAGTAACTAACTTGCATTGCTTAACATGGATCTTTTCATAACATCTAACTTACAACACAGACGTAAAAGTGATTGTCTCTGGATCACCAACCTGTCAACTCTTTCTCTTGATTCAGACTGATCTCAGTACTAGAACTTTCAAATAAACAGTTCTTTCAATAGCTTACAACTCAACTATCATGGTTTGAACATTTTGATGAGCATATCTTTATATTATGCTCCCTACTCACGTACACATAGAATTTTATTCTCTTTACTGATTCATGCGTGAATATACACAGAACTTAAATCATATCTCAATACCTTAATCTACTCTTTTCTCCATACTGAGAACATATTTTAAGCACACTCTCATCTGAGTTTCTCTTGCTATGCCAATCTAGAACCTTTACAATCGTCATATCTCACGATAGTAGGGACATCTTGATCGAATTCGTTAACTCTATTCGAAACACCGAAAACCCATCACACAACGTGAAACTTGTGATTTCACTTCTTATACACGAATCATCACCAATTTCCTCCTCAAGGTACCCAATTAAGGTTACGAGGAGATAAAGGAAATGTCGATTTCAATTAACTAAATCGACAACCGTTTTGTCTGATTTTTACTATCAGTTAACATTCTTACACAATCATAATTTATGAAAAGAACAACTACATCATCCCTGAAGGGAAACATGTATTAGTACATAATACTAAAGGAGATCATTATAATCCCATCCATGGCATTAACTAACCATGCACAAACCACAGGCTTCGAGCCAACTTACTCATACTTGCCATTTATTTAGCACATATCGTGCCACACATCGTACTAGTTTCTTCGTAATTCATTCACGAATATCTGCATTCACTCCTTCACATACTGAGAGTACTAATCTCATTTATACTTCTAGACTCATCTATTTGTCCCATTGATCACTAGGGATAATCAAAGACGCAAATTCGTCGCCATTCATGTAGGCACGAAACCAATGCCACACCCCCGGGGTGGTCTTATATGGAGTCACCTCTAAATGCCAATGCCATATTCTAGATAAGGTCTTATATGGACTTCCACAGCAAGTATCGATGCCATGTTCCGAATATGGTCTTACACGATTCTCATATCCATTACTGATGCCATATTCTAGATATGGTCTTATACGGAATCATAACTTGGTGCCGAGGCCATGCCTCGAACATGATCTTATATGGAACCTTGTCTATCTCATATCTCGATGATAGCCTCATCATTTTAGTCCTCTAGGACTTCAACCTCATGTTCAACAACAGTTACTCTATTTAGTAGAGTATTATGCATCGATGTGATACAAAGCATTCTCAAAATGCTAACATAAATACTGCATTAATCACATGTAAACTTACTCAATTTAACTCTCATAACATCTCATCATAATTCAACAGTGGTAAGGGAGTGAGGTTGCAAAGTCCCTTAGCCTAACTCTCGTGACTACATACATATGATTTACTACTCATTGTCAATTAAATATCATCATAGTCACACAACTCGCCTCAGGCAAGTTTTCATACTTACTCATGTTACAATGGTTTCTATCACCCATAATTTTGAACAGTGACTTCACTTACTCAAGTTCCACCTTAATGTCTACTCAAGTACTCAACATTAAGTTCTAATTCCTCTTACTATTTCTTATTAATCTAGAGAATGTCTTACGGGTTTTGAGTACGCCGTTTACTTGATTGCCATAGTCCAACTATGGTCTTACTCGTATCACAACATCATAGCCCAGCTATTGCTTTACATGTCATCACGATGCCATAGCCTCGCTATGGTCTTACACGAAATCTCATATCAACACCAATGCCATATCCCAGATATGGTCTTACATGGAAACTCATATCGATGTCGATGCCATATCCCAGATATGGTCTTACACGAAATTTTATACCGAAGCCAGGTCCCAGACGTGGTCTCACACGAGATTACTATTTGATGCCGATGCCATATCCCAGATATGGTCTTATACGGGATCATGTATCGATGCTAATGCCATGCCCCAGACATGGTCTTATATGGGATCACATATACCGCCATGGTCTTATTCATCATTTTATCATTGAACGGTCGTACTCATCTCCTGCATTCTACTTAGTCAAACTTTTCAGTTTTAACTTCCACACCATAATATGTGTGGCTTCATAACAGAGTCATAAAAAAAAACATCATGCATTCTCTATTTTAACAGTCACATGTGAGATTTAACCATGTGGACAAATTTATCATAAACAATGGCATCACAAATCTCAAATGCTTACTTACTCTTACTGCTTCTCACATACATCATGGTACTTACTAGTCTCATGTTTGTAAGGTAAACAAGGTACCTGTAACACTTGATCACATAGATCAGTATACTTTACTATAACAAGCATAATATTTGATTCATCATTCATAACAAGAACAATACTCATTTTCAACTTGATAATAACTTTGCTTACTCAACTTTCTTGCTATCTCACTTTAACTTTACTCATTTGCCCGATGAATTTCTGCGAATAACCGAGGATACTAAATCTCTTCACATGAACTTGATGCCAAAGCCATATCCTAGATACGGTCTTACATGGAATATCTCATCTTGATTTTGAGGCCATGTCTTGACGTGGACTTATACGAAGTCTTTCTTATTCTCACCAATGCCATGCCTTGGCTTGGACTTACATGGGATCTCTTTCTCTTGATAGCTTTTCAATGCCAAGCTTGCCTTGGACTTACATGATAACTTGTTCAATGCCAAGCTTGCCTTGGACTTACATGATAACTTGTTCAATGCCAAGCTTGCCTTCGACTTACATGATAACTTGCTTGATTGCCGATGCCATGCCTTGGCTTGGTCTTATACGGACTTTCTAATCTCATGTGGTAGATCGAGTATCCTGGGAAATTCCATCTTCAATCGGGACATGCTCGTATTTAATCTCACTGATTTCTTTGTTTAGCAAAACATTAAGCATTCCATGATAATAATGTACAGTATACTAAGCAATTCAATGATAGAAATCATAAAGCTTAGAAATCACACAAACTTACTGAAATTAGCTCGGTTGCGAATCATCTCTGTCTTAACAAAACAATTTCGTTAGAGCCGGGAGACATCACACTATCATTATCCACATATGGCATGTATAGCTAGACTCTTACTCGTGCTAGGTTAGTCCGAAAATCGACTAAACCATACTCTGATACCACTAATTGTAACACCCTATACCCGAGTCCGAGGCTAAGACCGGATACGATACATTACTATGCTTGAACTTTCTTAAACATGTACTTACGGGCTATAAAATTTCGTTCCGAATTAAAAACTTCTCTTTCTTAGTCAAATCAGACATTTCATGGGCCTACGAGGCCTCAGACTTACGTCCCGAAACTTTCAGAACTCATCTGGAAACTTTCTCTCGAAACAGGGGTCACACGTCCGTGTGACTTGGGACACGCCCGTGCACCCCTAAAACATGCCCGTGTCTTTCACCCGTGGAGGATACTGGCAAATTACACACGGGCTGGGCACGCCCGTGGCCCTGGCCCGTGTGCCAAACCTTGGCATTCTGACTTATTCACACGATTTGTACACATGCCCGTGTGCATCAGCCGTGTGACAATTGAATTTCTAAGTGTCAAGTGCAGACTGCACATGGCCTTGGCACACGCCCATTTGCCAACCGTGTGTATCACACGGCCTAAACAAACGGTCGTGTGACCAGCTCGTGGTCTAATCTGACTTAAGATACTAAGGTGCAAGAGACACACGGCCTAGACACACGCCCGTGTGTCTATCCGTGTGGGCACTTAGAGGCTATCTTACCAAGCCTTTTACCACTCCCGTTTGCATACATTCATATACTACTTCAAAACATTCTCAAATCATCATTTAAAACACATGAATTAACACATTTAATCATCAAAGAGATAAAGTCTTTATCCCATACACTAGGGAAAACTACTCCCAATACAATTACAACCAATTTAAGCCATCATCTATGGTCATACACAACCAACTCTAGATTCTCTTAGGCCAATACAATTTGGCTACATTGGTTAGAACTTAATCAACTTTAAAAGAATACCTATACATGCCATGACTCATAAGGATTTGATATCTCATACCAAGGGTCTGCTCGGTAGTGTGAAAACATCTCCGGCAGCCTCCAACCCGAGCTAAGTAATAAAACTTATAAGAGATGAGAAAAGTAAAGGAGTAAGCAAAAATGCTTAGTAAGCTCATCTACATAATCTGTCAAATATTGATATTCATTGAATGTACATAATTACAAAGTATCATGGAGAGTGTCTCTCATAAACTCATGGTTACTTGCTCAAATATTCTTGAAACTTACTCATTCAATCACTTACCACATTCTTACCATGTCACAAGCCATTTGCTCGTTCAATTAGCATACATTCCTGCACTGATCACCACATGATCATATAAAACAATACATCAAGCATTTTCAATAAGCCGCTCATGCTACTAATATCTCGGTGGTTTCGCACTTAGCCCACCATTGAATCTCTAATAGGGTGGTATCGCACACAGCCCACCAATAATTTATACTTATGGTAATTTGGCACTTAGCACACCAATCGTTTATACTTACGGTGGTTTCTCACTTAGCACACCAATTGTTTATAAGCGATGGTATCACACACATCCCATCGATTACTAGTTAATCAGGTGGTAACGTACATAGCCCACTGATATTAATATAATTGATGGTATCACACCCAGCCCATCACTACCATCAATAAGGTGATATCGCACATAGCTCACCATTATTTTACATTCATGGATAGTAATCCACAAGTATATCTCTATTTCAAATGTTCATCCGAGAACATCCTCACATACTTCTATTCTTACTTAACTTTCTACGATACTCGTTCGCATTCACATAGTGCATCAATAAATCTATCTCATGCAACTAAGGTGCAATAATAACACATATCCCACTAGGGGTTCATCATATATTGAATTCATCTCCATTCAATTCTAACACATACTTGTGCTTCTCGTGGTACAACCACATACATTCAACATATCCGTTGAATCATTCAAATTGTTAACTAACTCTCTTGAGTCTCATACACATAGTTCTTATTGACATTATACCCCAATAAGGTCCTACATACATTAACATGTCGATGCCATGTCCCTGACATGGTCTTATACGAACTCTTACACCGAGGCCATATTCCAATATGGTCTTACTTGAGACTTTAACCATCATCATATCATGCTATACACATCTCAATTCTATTGACATTTCATGAAAAGATATTTCATGCATTCATATGGTAAATATACATTCCCTACCCCATTGGAACATTAAATTAACTCGTACGTAATTACAACGTTTACACATGAACTTACCTCGATGCCGAAAGGGCCAAAAAGGGACCTTTTTGCCCACATTTCTCTTTTCATCCGTTCTAGGTCCGAAACTCGTTTTCTTTGATTTGAGTGGAGAATTGCTTGCTGAAATTTTAAGCTTCAAAAACCCCTCCCATGGCTGCTATTTTCGCTGGAGGAAGAGAAGAAATAAAAAAAAAGATGATAGTTTTTCTTTTTGTCATATTTTATTCATCTTTTCTCACCAAATTTGACTAAGCATTAAATGCTCTTGTCTCCCATACCACATGGCCGGCCAACACACTCCAAAATGGCCTATTTGCACATTTGGTACCTCCAATTTATAAACCATAGCTTTTTGGTACCTCTAGCAATTAAAATATAACTTTCGCACTTTATGCAATTTAGTCCTTTTTCACAATTTAGCTAGAAATCGCTAAAATTAAGGCACCAAAATTTTCATGCATCCTTATAAACATGTTATAATACATAACATATCATGAAAATAATTTTCTCTAACCTCAAATTAGTGATCCTGAGATCACTATTCCGACTAGCCCCTAAATTAGGCTGTTACAGAGGATGACCGGGGGTACATCTCGATAAGCTTTGAGATTTCAAAACTTAGCCTCGAAGTAATGGGAAACGATGATTAATTTCTAGAAGTATGTAAGTAAAGTGAGAATCCTTCATGATGATAAAACATCTAGAAACCATCAACACTCTGTTGTTAGGATATAAGCTCGACCAGGAACTTATGGTATTAATGGTCGAACTACAATTAAAGAAATTTGGAAGGGCACGAGAGTTTGCAATTTCAAATAATGCGTGAAATTCTTAGTAGAAGCAAGGAGTTAAAGTATTATATTTTTCTTTTAAGAATTTACCCTAGTAATGAAGGGGCGAGGTGTGCATTTTGGTATATAAGAAACTCACTAAGTTCATTGAACTTACCAAAGTGTTGGCATGTTATTTACAAGATTTATGGGATAAGGAACTCAAGGAAGGACCAAACCATATCGTGTTAGATCCAGGATCATCATCAGTAAGGTGTCATGCACATAGGAAGGGGTACCTTCAGAGGCTTCGCCTCGGGGTTGAATATATTGTAGATAATTTGTTTCTTTAGAGTTCAAAATTTGAGATAGTACTTTTGTTCTAATTTAGGGTTTTTGTTGTAAGATATATATAATATTTAATAAAGACCGTCTTAAAATTATTAAGTTTATAATTTTGTTCTTAGTTCAAACTTGTAACACCCCAAACCCGGCCTAGACATTATGGCCGAATCTGGCGTGTAACGTTGATGTGTCTTTCAAAAATTGGACTTATTGGTAGAAATTCATTTCTGAGTTGATGTAACACCCTAAATTTTGGGCCTAGAAGAAATGGGCTTCGCGTGCCGGAGGAATTTGAATTTAGTTGTGCATGTGAATAACCTAAAAGTATGTTTGCTTTGGTGGTTAAGGGTCCTAAGAAGTGTTGAAGAAGTCTGGGGTTCAAACCTGGGCTTTAGGAAAATTTTGATTTTAGGTGAATAAAACCCTGGATGTAAGTAAGTAGGCTTTAAGAATATTGTTGGGGAAAATATGACACAAGGAAGCATGTGGTCTAGTGGTTGTGGCGTCATTAAGGGTGCAAGGGAGCCTGGGTTCAAGTTTTGGTCCTTGCAATTTATTTTGGTTTTCTTTTAAATGAACCTGGACACTGACACTTAGGCTTTATTAATAATAATGTTTGGTTAGTGACACAAGAAGAGCTTGTGGCCTAGTGGGAACTGGCGTGTTGGGCATCTATGTGGTCTGAGGTTCAAGTCCTAGGATAAGTAGGGAAGTGTTTATTTTGCTGCTTGAGCTGGGAAGCTAGAAGAGTTGGACTGAAACTCTGCTGGATGAGGTTTGAATTGGTCAAGGAAGAGAGAATCAGGGGATGTGGTTGGTAGTTGGGTGATTTGGAGGAGAATTAGGAGGAGGAAATCAAGGAATTCAAAACTTGGAAAGTTGTAGCCGGTTAGGGAAGCTTGTGCATGCATATTCGGCTAGAGGCCTCCTTTTTGTGCATTTTTTCGAAAATTGGAGAGAATTTTGGGATAGTCTTGGTTTTCCTGAGTGCCAAAATTCCACTTACCATTCGCGCATCTTTTTTTGTCTTGCATTTAACCATTCACGCACTTTTGCTGTTCGGTTTAGCACTTCTTCAAGCATCTTGTTGGCCAAATCTCTGCTTCCCTCTCCCTTCCTCTTCGTTCTTTTGTTTTTCTTCTTTTCCCTTTCTTCTCCTAAGCCGAATATCATATCTCCCCTTTTTTTTCGGCTTCCTATTGGCTTGTGAACCGAATCTTTCTCTTTTCTCTTGATTAGTTCGGTGGTGATCAAATTTCTGCTTCATTCCTTCTCTGTTTCAAGTTTTGCAAGTATTCCTGAAATCGGTAAGTGTTCTTATTCTTCACTTCTTGTTTAAACTGTTCTCTCTTATCCCCCTTTCCTTTAAAAACCGAATGCTTCTGCTACTCATGGTCTGTGTTTGGAATCCCTTCCTCGTGGGGTGGTGAGCGTTGGATTTTAGGTATTCTCGAGGAGTGGAGAAGTGCAGAAGTTATTCTTGTCATCAAACTTTGTCTCTCGTTAAGGGTAAGATCACTACCATATTCTTAGATTAGGCCGAATATTCCTGTGGTTGGTAAGTTAGCATTTGTGGTTTAAGGCCACATATGTGATCATTGTTTTGGTTAATAAAATCTGTTTGGATACAGATATTCGGCATAGGTGTGGGATCAATCCTCATCGGTCGTCAAGCAAGGTTGGGCGCTCGTAAATCTTGGAACGACTCCGTAAAAAGGTGTGTAATAGTATCCTGTATTCGATAGCCGGCGAGAAAGCCGATAGAGTGTGTGTAACCACACTCCTTCTGTTCGTAGATCGACAAAATGCCGAAAAGCCGAAATATCGGTGAATGATGCGACACGAGCGTGCGATCGCATGTGTGGTGGACCGAGCCCACGAATATGGGCGTAAGATGGTTGAGGCCACCAGGAGCGTTCTCATGGGCTTAGGTCGCTTTGGACCGCGTTGGGGTCGAAATCGGCCGTGTGGGCCCAATGGGCCTGTGGGCCCCACACAGACTAAATTTGCATATTGTGGTAAATGTTAGACCGAGCCGTGCAGTCCACATGGCTAGGGTCGTTTTTGGACAATAGCCCGTGTGGGCCACTAGGCTGGTGGGCCCTACACGGATAAAATGCATGTTATATGGTTTTTATTGGTTTGAACTGTGCTGCCTGTATAGCTGAGGCTATTTCTGAGCTAATTGGGCCACACGAGCGTGTGGGCCCACTTAGGCCGAATAATGGGCCTTAGGCCTATTTTCACCGTTGTGTCTGTTTGGGGTTACTTAAGTCGTTCGAGGGGACGGTGGACCTTCTGTTGGGTCGTTAAGCCTCGATTTGTCAAATTACTAAAATACCCCCGATTTGTATAATTACTAAAATACCCCCGATTTGTAAAATTACTTAAATACTCCCGAATTGCAAAATTGCCAAAATACCCCCAATTTGCAAAATTACTGAAATACCCCCGAATTGTAAAATTACTGAAATAACCTCAGATTTGTAAAATTATTGAAATACCCTTGATTTGCAAAATTATTGAAATACCCTCAGATTTGTAAAATTACCAAAATACCCTCGATTTGTAAAATTACCGAAATACCCTCGATTTGTGAAATTACTGAAATACCCTCGATTTGTGAAATTATCGAAATACCCCCGATTTGTGAAATTATCAAAATACCCTCGATTTGTGAAATTATTGAATTACCCTTGATTTGTGAAATTACCAAAATACCCCCAGTTTGTAAAATTACCAAACCTGGTTTGCAAATTACCGAAAACCCCCAATTTGTAAAATTACTGAAATACCCCTGTAGGGTAGAATTACTTAAATACTCCTATAAGGTAGAATTACTGAAATACCCCTGTAGGGTAGAATTACTGAAATACCCTTGTAGGGTAGAATTACCGTAATGCCCCTGTAGGGTAAAATGACCGAAATACCCTTGTAGGGTAAAATGACTATTTTACCCTTGTGGGTAAATGACTGACTTGTGCTATGATTTGAGTGATTTGACTTGGATTGTATGACTGTGTTTTAACTGACTTGACGGTGGTTATATGACTGATATGCTTTTAATATATGTCGAAATGACTGTTATTGAGCATGGCCATTTTTCATACACGTGTAATGATTGAGCATGAAATACACGACATATTGCATGGGGTTGGGACATTGATATGGAGGAAGTTCTGATAGGGTCGCACGGGTCGCATGACGACTGTGGATCCAGTATTGATCTGTTAAGGTCGTACGGGTCGCCCGAAACGACTGTGGACTGACGGACGGCTTAAAGCCGCGTAATCTGATTATGGCTCTGTGCCAAACTAAATATGGCTCTGTGCCATCTTGATTATGGCTTTGTGCCAATCGTATTTACCCGTGGCTATGTGCCTAACATATATATCGATGACTCTGTGTCGATCATATTTACTCAAGGCTGTGTGCCGATTATATTACCGTCGTTGATGGCTATGTGCCAAACACAATACAGTTACTGATAGCTTGGTGCCAATTATAATACCGCTACTGAAGGCTTAGAGCTGCATATATATTCTAGCAGTTTCGCTGCATTTTCGGTTAGTGCCGCAACCGGTGCTAACATTGGTGTGTTGGCTGAGTGGGTCGATTTTATCCCCACGTAAGTGTAGTGTTGGTACGGGTGGTGTGTTGGCTGGATCGGGGTGGGATGCATCCTCATACTGTTGCATACTTGTTTATGAGATCTCACATCAGATCTTTGGGCTTAGGCCACTGTTCATTATGGGTATGGGCTAGGCCCCATTTGATTCTGTTATGGGTTGTGTCCCAAATGTTATTGTAGTGGGCTCGCCCACGTATGCTCTAAACGGAGACATCTTTATTCTTTATCAAAAGGGCTTTGGCCCAGCATCGCTTCGGTTCTGTTTCTACTTATTAACTGTTACTTTAGTAAGGGGATTACAAACTGAGTTTTCGTAAACTCACCCCGTTTTTAACTATGCAGGTAATCCCCAGCCTTAGACGGATCGATGCTGCGAGGGACTCAGAGAAGGCTACACACTACTTATGTTTTCCGTTTTGATTACTTACATTCAAGTATTTTGATTTGGGTTGTAATAAGGCCTCTTTAAGTTTCTGGATTTTAACTTTGGGTCTTTCTTTACTTTGAATTATATCCATTAGAAGTAAATCACGGTTTTCCAAAATGTTAACTGTTTTTAAAACAACACTACATTTTCGCAACCTTTTTGAAGTGGTTTCGCGACTTAATCTTTTTCGTAAATCAATTACTTTTAAGATTAGCTTCCGTAACTGGAAAGATGTTTTGGGAATAAATTAATAATTTTTCAATGTACCACATTTTAAAAATAAACTAACGTAACTGGGATTTTACTTAAGCTTTTAAACAAGAAGGGTTTTCAATGAAAACATGGTTTTCGAAAAACACTTCAATGTGACAAGCCAGATTCGGGCCTAACTTCTAGGTCGGGTTTGGGCTGTTACAGTTGAAATCTCTTTGTTAAGACTCAAATCATCTTAACCATTTACTAACCAATTAAAACGTCTTTACTTTAAAAACATTGTTTGTTGCTGAAGCAATATCCAAAATGTTGCGAAAACGCGGTGTTTTGAAAATAGTTAATCTTTTTGAAAACCAACGTTCTATCACTATTAGTTAAGTATCAAATAAATAAAGCCAAAATAACATAACTCAGGTTTAAGAGGCCTTATTACAGAATCAATAGCCCAATAAGAAACTTAAATAAATAAGTCTAAAGTAGAACATCAGCGATCGTGTGGCCACCTCCGAGTCTCTCGCGACTCCAAATCGTCTAAGGCTGGGGATTACCTGTACAGTTAAAAGAAAGGGTGAGTTTACGAAAAACTCAGTGTGTAATCCCCATCATTCGATCGATAATATATGCGATATGATGCGGGCACAGCCCTTTTCGATATGAGAACAACGTGGGCTTTAACCCAAAACAAGATAATTGAGTGTAGTGTGGGCTTTAGCCCATTCTGATGTCGAGAATCGAAACAAAATACATGTGGGCCTAAGCCCAATACAGTGACAGTATCAATAACAGAAATGCAACAATGCAATCATACAACCCATCCCAATCCAGCCAACACACCACCCGTACCAACCAACACACCATGTGGGGATAAAATCGACCCACCCAGCCAACACACCAATATCGCAAAGCATAGTGCGAAGACAATAATAACGCAGCAGAGTCGCCATGTCGAGAATGGCTAAGAGCCGTAAACATGATAGCTATAATGCCATGAGTACAGTAATATAATTGGCACAAAGCCATCGGTAGTAGTAATATGATCAGCACAAAGCCACCAGTAGCATCGCAGCTAAGCTACCAGCAACGGTATCGTAGCAAAGCTGCCAGTAACAGTATATGTGGCAAAGCCACTAGTAACAGTGATTGTGGTAGAGCCACCAGTACAGTACTTTCTCTATAACAGTATCCCAACCCCATGCAGTATGCCGTGTATGCAAAATGCCATGCTCAGAATCAGTCATACAAATCACAGACAAATCAGTCATTTAAATCACAGAGAGATCAGTCATTTACGTCACAGACAAATCAATCATTCACATCGCAAACGAATCAATTATTTACCCTCGAGGGGTAAAATAGTCATTTTACCCTTTGGGGGTATATCGGTCAATTCACCTAGCAGAGGTATTACAGTCATTTTACCCTACAGGGGCATTACGGGCATTTTACCCTACAGGGGCATTACAGTCATTTTACCCTACAGGGGCATTACGGTCATTTTACCCTATAGGGGTATTACGATCATTTTACCCTACAGGGGTATTACGGTCATTTTACCCTACAGGGGCATTACGGTCATTTTACCCTACAAGGGCATTACGGTCATTTTATCCTATAGGGGCATTACGGTCATTTTATCCTACAGGGGCATTACGATCATTTTACCCTATAGGGGTATTACGGTCATTTTACCCTACAAGGTATTACGGTCATTTTACCTACAGGGGTATTACGGTCATTTTACCCTACAGGGGTATTACGGTCATTTTACCCTACAGGGGCATTACGGTCATTTTACCCTACAGGGGCATTACGGTCATTTCACCCTACAGGGGCATTACGGTCATTTTATCCTACAGGGGCATTACGGTCATTCTACCCTACAGGGGCATTACGGTCATTTTATCCTACAGGGACATTACGGTCATTCTACCCTACAGGGGCATTACGGTCATTCTACCCTATAGGGGTATTACGGTCATTCTACCCTATGGGGGTATTTCGGTCATTTTACCCTATGGTGGTATTTCGGTCATTTTCATGCATTAGGGGTAAAACGGTAATTTTTCCCTTTAGGGGTATTTTTGTCATTTTACCTACCTTGGGGTCTCGATACAGTTAACGACCATTCCAAAGGCGTACAGTCGCCTCAAGCGACACAGATAATCCATTTGGTCAAAACAGTGTAAATGGGCTCAAAGCCCAATATTCGGCCCAAATGGGCCCACACGCTCGTGTGGCCCATTTGGCCCAAATTCACTCACGGCTATGCGAACTTCATAGCCCAATCCAGTTTCTGCCACTTTTTGTAAATTTTATTCGTGTGGGGCCCACGAGCCCATAACGGCCCAAGTGCACGAGAATCCTCGTGGTGGCCTCTTCAGTCTACCGCCCACAGCTGTGGGCTCGATTTTACCACCCAAGCGATCGCACGCTCGTGAGGCCTCAAATGCCGAAGTTCCGGCTTTTCGGCTTTTGCCGATTCACACCGGAGATAGTGTGATTACACACCTTTTTACGGAGTCGTTCCAAGATCTACGAGCACCCCACCTAAATTCAACATGACCCACGTTAATCCTTTAACCATTAGGGTAAAACACCCTCTTATGGACACTTAAACCAAACCACCTTCCTTACCTTGCTTGAATGAGGCGACTTTAGTCCTCAAAACCACTATCCCGAAGTGGTCGCATGCCTTTATGGTGTATCTGCATCACAACATTCTTAAACAAGATAGGCCTTCTAAGTGGCCTCAATTCGGATATATCAAACTTGCAGAACATAGGGATATTCGGCCTATGCACAGAAAGAACAAAATGACTCTTTTACCTTGACAGATGAACGAAAAGGTTTTGATTGCTTCAGTCACGTGCCCCCCTTCACTCTACTGAAGCCCCTAACACCCAACAAACCGCCACATCGCAAGGAAGACAAGAACGCAAAAGAACTCATGAGAAGAAGCACTCATCTTTCGAGAAAGATAAAAAAAACAGATTGAACACATAAAGAACCAACAAAGAGTCGGAGGAGGGGACTCATGACTACCTACCGATTCGTCAGAACCCTTTCAAGACTGAAACCGCAACACCACTGCAGAGTATAGAGACAGTCGGCCAACACCCATAAACAAAAGAACACTGAAAGGAAGAAAAATAGAGGAAGGAAAGAAATGTTGAAAAGGAGAACAAGAAGGTTCGGCTATGAACCCAAAGCCGAAAATGACTAGCAATCCCCCTAGCCGAATTGTCAAAGTTTGAGTTCCCCCAAACGGCACAACTCTCCTCTCACTCAAACTCCTTGATTCTCTCCCCTTATCCCTCCTTTATATCCTCCATAACAACTCCAAGACCAATTCAAACTTCACCTGGCAGAGTTTCAGTCCAACTCCACTTCTCCTGCTGCAAGGAAATAAAATAAATATTCTTTTGCATGCCAAGGGATTCGAACCCAAGCTCTCCCCTCAGCCAAATCACGCCACTTGCCACCAAGCCACAAGCTCATCTTGTGTCATATTTTAACCACACATATCTAAAAGGCCTACTATCAAGCAGCAAGGGTTTTATTCACTCAAAAACTAAAATTTTTGCTAAAGCCCAGGTTTGAACCCAGGACTTCTCCAACACTTCTCAGGACCCTTAACCACTGAAGCAGACATTTAATTGTGTCATTTCCTTGCACAATTAAATACTTATGTACAGCCTCCTTACTGATCCATAC
The DNA here is from genome assembly GCA_025698515.1 of Gossypium sturtianum. Classification (NCBI taxonomy): domain Eukaryota; kingdom Viridiplantae; phylum Streptophyta; class Magnoliopsida; order Malvales; family Malvaceae; genus Gossypium; species Gossypium sturtianum. The sequence continues at coordinate 43,878,031 of CM046953.1, read as the reverse complement.
ACAAGGCCCCATACTTCTAGGCCCAAAATTTAGGGCGTTACAAAACTGGTCCATTTGTGGCACTCCATAATCGGATTCGGCGATTGGGTTGGGTGAAGGTGTTACAATTCGTGTTATTCATAATCTCTAACTCAATTGAATAAATCAGGTAAAGAACACAATTGAATCGAAAGATAAATGAGATTAGAATAATTGTGGATTGATATCGAATGGAGAACAAAATAGTAAATCGATTGATCAAAGTAATGAAAATGTCGATTGCGAAGAAGAAAGAAATTGAATACTTTAATAAAATAAACGAACTCTTGGACTGAAATCAATTCCAAGAGGAAAATAAAAAAGCTTATCAAGGTTGAAAGAAAACTAATCTAATCCTACTCCTAAACTACTAGGGTTTTTAATTGCATATAAGACGACATAGTTACACGAAACCCCTAATGTCTTATTTATAGAAGTGTAAGTAGCCCAAATTAGGTCTTCGGCATGTCCTAAGTCTTCATATAAAGTCAATTGTGTGGACAAAACTAGCCTTGATATTCTTGGGCATCATTTCAACCTATGTCGTGCCATAGCCCTTGCATGGCGTGACATGACGAGCAAATTATGCCTTGCTTAGTTTGTTTCATGCTTTGACGGCTCGAGAAAACTTGTGCATCAGTCGTCCCTTGCTTCCATGTTAATTAGGCCTATAAATATTCATCCTACAAACTCAATTTAACATATTAGAACTAACTAAGGCTCATGTCGGCCTAATAGGTCACGACATTGACTAATTGTGTGAAAAAACACTTATCTTACAAATATTTAATTGTAACTACTGAATATCGAAAACATACTATTAAATACTAAATTGGTTATAAAACAAGCTCCTCAAGTGTAGAATAGACAAAATTAACTACTACATTTGACAGCAAATCAACATTCTTCCTAATCTCAATGACATGTTTATCATGTATGCATGGTATGCTTTCTTGATTTCATCATTCATTCAATCATATAGATATAAAAATATCTAATCAACAATTGAAAAATAAGATCAACTTTGGCTAGATAAAGGTTTCTATGGTGCCATCCTATGAAAAATATAAAATTGCAAAAAAAATATTATAAAGTTTCCTCAAAGATCACAAAGTCCCCTTGTGGGTTTTGCTGGGCCTGTTTACATTGAGTTTAATTTTATGTCCTATCTAGTCTTGATCCAAATCAAAACAAGCTCGTATAATTATCCAACAAAATCGATTTTTGATCCATAAAATAATTATTTTAATATATTTTAATTTAATTAATTCAATTAAGTAATATACACAACCAATTTCTATTTCTATCAAAATAATGACGATTTTACCATAATAGAATCTATGCACAAAATTAATTTAATTATTTAAATAAAATAAAACTATAGAGCCCCATTCCTTACCCTTAAGAAGGATCCAGGAATGGTGCGTTACAACCTTAAAGTATTTTCCTTACAAAAATGTAATTGGCGGAACCTCAGGTTTTTACAAAAATAGTTAGGTATATGTTATAACAGTAATATATGAAAATTTTAAACTTAGGGACCCAAACACTTTTAAAACATAAAACTTCATTGCAAGGATTTAAGGAAAGAGCACATTTTGACAAATACAAATTTTAGTTACAAAATATTATTCTTCAAATTTCAAGCCTTGACGCCAACCTCATTTGTCATGCATAGTACAAAATCACTAGAAGTCTCACACAATATGTATCTTCTGGCGTAGTCCTTGAAGGTTCCTTTACTTCTTCAATGGTCCTGAGAAGGGAAGATAAACGGAGCAAGTTTATAGAACTTAGTGTGTTCTAGAGTGAACATTAGGATATCTATACGTCACACAGACAAAAGGACTCTTCCCAACTCAGTGGAACATACAATTCGCCCATTGGCAAATACACATCACAAACTGACTATATGTAACTTGCCTACTGGCGAATATCAACCTTACACAAACTTTAACAGAATAGGACTCATTTGGCGCATACACTACGCCCATGCATTCATGCAGACAACCTCTTTTATGCTAGTCGAAAACCCTGGTCTGTGTTCAGAGATTGTATCATTCATTTGTTTCTTTTTCCTCTATTACATTTTGCCAATCTGGTTCCTATTACACTTGCCTTACCAAAGGCTACATAACATCATTCATGTATCGTGATCTTCCAGTTCAATGCTCATTGTAATGAAGGAAACGTCATGAATTCACTTCATTTGTTCTGACCATATGGTTCCTTTTTTAGAGTAAAGTGGGTAATGACTCAGCACGAAGTAAGGCGCTTTCATTTCTTACACAGACATGTAAAGCCAGACTTTTCACCAAACAGGAAAACTTACATTGAACCAGACTTGTACAACACACATATGGGGTATGAAGGAACACACCAGAAGATACAGTAGAGACTAAACAGCAGGTCCCTTGACCTTGTCTCGAGAGCTTTCGGGAGTTTCTTGAGCTAACATAGATAATTTACTTATCAGATCATGTATTTCAGAAGAACTAAACAAGCTTTCAAGAATAGTTAATCAAGAAACCCAGGATCTTGAAGTTTCCTTCCGTAAATCTTTAGTCTATCCCTAAAGCATGAAACCCTAGGGTCCCATAAATAATCACGAAAACAGCTAGAGTTTCATCGTTATTTACCAAGTTTCACGACGGTGAAGTTAGCTTATTATAGCGAACTCTAATCCTTCAAACAGGCCTTGGCTCCAATACTTTCTTGGAAAACGCAGAGAGAATTCTGAAAGGAAGTATGAATTTCCAAAGAAAGTATAGAACTTGTTTAGGAAGCTAAGGTTGGTTTATATAGGTGTACACGAAAGGAAAACTTAGTGCATAAGCTTATTTCTCTCCAGTAGCTTTCCTCCGGTACATGTGTCTAATAGTTTTCTCTCTCATATTAAATGCATATCTTTTCATTTTCAGAAACTTTGTCCAATCAAGACTAGTCCTCATTAGGCCACCTAAATGGTTTAATTAGAGAATAAGATAACAATATATTTATCGTTCCTATCAAACTATGGGTTTAACAATAGGACTCACTATTTTCATCTCTCCGTTGGGGCGGCGTATACTCTATCGAAGAGTCTGTCAAACCTCATAGCTCGCCTTAATAAGGGCTTCGCCCAAGGGCGCATTCACAGAATTTAAGAACTTAATGAATTTCCAACCCTTTCCTTTCTCGGGGGTCACACTATAAGCCTTAGTTCAATTAACAATACTTGAGTACTACACTTTGCTGGGCGGGATGTTAAAAAAACTAAGATGACCAATTCATTTTGTTCTCACTTTGGAAGAAATTATTTAAATTTTCCAATTAAATAATACCCTAAAGAAATTAAATTAATTTTCAAGTTATTTTTTGAATTATTGATAAAATGCATTTATTGTGAATAGTAATACATGCAATCTATCTCTCATACGTTGTTTCCATCCATACATTAAAAATAATTCTTATTATGCATTTAATAGAAATTTCTAATGAGTTAGTGGTGGGACAATTGAACATATATAATTGAGGCTTAATTAATTTCTATTTAAGTTTCGACTCTTCGTCTATTAATGACAAAGTTCTTTAGTCATTACTCATGATTTTAAGACATTCAAAACACCATGAATAATCTTTGTATTATATAATATTACAAAAGCTACTTATATTTAAGCCTTTTTTCCAATGAAATTGTCATATGTTTGTTACACTTGTAGGATATCCTTGATACCTTTAGGCTAAATTTGTTCACTTAATCCGATTGATTTTATCTTTTGGTCACTATGATATCATTCGCGATGAAATCGATCATTACTTACAAATAGTAATGGTTAGTCATTCGTCCCAGATAAATGACCTATGATCGTGTTCCATTTTCATAATATATACAATTCCAATGAGATGATACCATTTCCTCTTTATTCAGGCTTCGAATTTCATTATTGAAAGTGAAACCATGCAATTCACAAGCCATGTACCCAAGGTATCAACTTTCAGCTTACTACTATGTAACGCCCCAGAATTCGGGCCTAGAAGTATTGGGCCTTGAGCAAGGGAACGGTTAGGAAACTTTGCATAAAAGTTTATGTGAGCTAGGAAATGACACAATTAAATGTCTGCTCAAGTGGTTAAGGGTCTTGAGAGGAGTTGGAAAAGTCCTGGGTTCAAACCTGGGCTTTAGCAAAAATTTTGGTTTTAAGTGGATAAAATCCTGGATGCTTGGATGTAGGCCTTTTAAATTATTGTGTTAAAAAATGACACAAGGAAGCATGTGGTCTAGTGGTTGTGGCGTCATTAAGGTTGCAAGGGAGTCTGGGTTCAAGTCTTGGCTCTTGCAATTTATTTTGGTTTTTCTTTTAAAGGAACATGGACTTTGGCCTTTAGACCTTTTAATTAATTGAAGATAAAATGTGACACAAAAGAGCTTGTGGCAAGGAGGCAAGTGGCGTGTTGAGCTATTGAGGTGGGGCTTGGGTTCAAATCCTATTGCAAGCAAAAAAGGATATTTATTTTGCTAGCATGAGGCGGCAGGAGTTTGAGGTGGTTTCGAACTCTGTTGAGTGAGAGTTTGAATGGGTCTTGGAGGGTGTTATGGAGGATATCAAGGAGGGATAAGGGGAGAGATTTGAGGAGAAAGTTAAGGAATTCAAATTAGGGAGTGTTGTAGCCGATTGGAGGACTTGTTTGTGCAATTCGGCTAAGGGGGTCTTTGGGTATGCATTTTCTGCAATTTGTGAGTGAATAGGTGCCAAATTTCCTCTCTGTCATTTGGGGTTTTTGTTCTTTTTGGCGATTCTGGCTTCTTTTCTCCCTAGTGTCAATTCCGCAAGTTACCTTTCGTGCTCTTTCGGGATTTGATTAGTGTAAGTTTTAGTGTCGAAATCCCAATTCTCAACTTCCTTTCTTCTACTTTTTGCCGAATCACACTACTATTTTTCCTCTTGCTCCTTTGTGACCGATTCTCCCCTCCTTACCTCTTCAATTAGTTCGGTTTAGTGGTTCTTCTCTAGTAATCGCTTTGACAAGTGGTCGACTGCTTCATTATTCTACCGTTCCTATCAGTTGATTTGGTGTGCTCAAATCCTTCTTTCGGCATTCAATCGTTTTTGGGGTAAGTGGTGTTGGCCGAATACTCTATGACTTAATATTGGGACTTTAAGCCATATTCTTGGAAATATTTTTGCCTAATAAGGTTCGTTGCCTGAGTAGATAATCATCGAGATCGATCCTTAGTCAGCGTTAACAGCAATAAAGCCTTTTTCACTCATTCAGGGTAAGGTAGAGGGTTGGTTTGGGATTATATGTTTAGGAATCCTAATGTTGGAAGACTAACAATATGATTTGATGGAAAATAGGCTTTGGAGCACCTGGACGATTCGTGACGTTTACGCAATCGTGTGTGTAACCATACGCCCGATTTCGTGGATCACAACGCGGGATAGGTGTGTATTCACACCGTTGTCTATCCGTGAATCGGTAAAGCCGATAAGTCGAAATGCCGAAACCTCGGCATTCGAGGTTCTGGCGTCGCGAACGCACGTGGGGTGAACCGAGCCCCAAATCGTGGGTAGCAGACTGCAGAGGCCACCATCTGCGTTTTCATGGACTAGGGCCGTTATGGGCCTCGATGGGTCGAAATGGGCCGCGTGGGCCCAATGGGCTTATGGGCCCACACGGGTAAAATCCTCGGTAAGTGATCATTGATAGGTTGGTTTATGAGGCCCGCGATGCCGTATGTGAATCTAGACTAAATGGGCCACACGAGCGTGTGGGCCCACTTGGGCCCAACAGCAGGTTTTGGGCCCATATACACTGTTCTGGTCGTGTAAGTTATCTGAGTTGCTCGAAGCGACGATAGACCCTTTAGGAGGTCGTAATAAGTACCGAGACCCCAATATTTGTAAAATTACCGAAAAACCCCTATAGGACAAAATGACTGTTTTGCCCTTGTGGGTAAACGACTGACTTAGATTATGAATTTGACTGATTTGACTGTCATCGTATGACTGTGTTTTAACTGACTTGACTGTGGTCGTGTGACTGATATGCTTTTAATATATGTTTAAATGAATGTTACTGAGCATGGCCATTCTGCATACACCTGTGATGATTGAGCATGACATACACGACATATTGCATGGGGTTGGGACATTGTTACGGATGAAGTGTACGGCCCGTTGCCGTTTTGTACAAGGCTTTCAGCCTTTTTGCGATATTTATGGCTTTTAGCCATTCTGTCTATGGCGTCGAGCCGTTCTGTTGACTTAGTGCATAACCGGTGCTAAGCTTGGTGTGTTAGTGAGTGGTCGATTTTATCCCACATGGTGTGTTGGTTGGTACGGGTGGTGTATTGGTTGGATTGGGCCGATTTCATGCGCATATCTGCATCGATCATCGATTCGTAATGGGCTTAGGTCCACCGTTACGTTAATGGGCTAAGGCCCACCTAATCTTAGTATCTGTGATGGGCTCGGGCCTAGTCTGCTTTCTCGCATACCATATATCGGCGGTTTTGTATTATAAGGGATTACACACCGAGTTTTCGCAAACTCACCCTTACGTCTAATCAAGTGCGGTAATCCCGGCCTTAGGCGATTTGGAGCCGCGAGAGACTTCGGAGGTGGCCACACGACCGCCGATGCTCTCTTGTAGACTTTTTATTTGAATTTTATATTTTGGGTTTTAATTACATTATAAGGCCTTTGAGGATTAAATTTTTAAATGGGCTTTAGATTTCCTTATTTAAAACTGCTAAACACGAATTTTCAAAACTAACAACTATTTTCAAAAACACTTAAAAACAGACGTTTTTATATTTCAAACTTTAGGAGCTTCCGCGATTGGAATAACCTAAAGTATCAATGCCAGACATTAAGTAAACGTTTTTGACGAGATGAATTGCTAAACTCGAGCAAAAGGATTTAAACATAGAAATGAACTTTTAACGACAAACTCAGTTTTTGAACGACGCTTTGATGTGACACGTCAGATTCGGCCATAACGTCTAGGCCGGGTTTGGGGTGTTACATACTATGAGAGCTCAGGTTTTTAATACATCAAAGTATATGAGTTATACACCTGTGGTTTTATACTTACTCAGGATTAAGGTAAGCCAGACCATGGACGTCATTAGTGAACAAATCCATAAATGAATCTAGGATAAATTCAACTTGGGTCTTGTACAATGTATTGTTAGTTTAGACAATCACGCATATGTCTCTATTTCTGAGGGTTATTTACTCCAACAGCCAAGACAAATCATCTCCCCTATTGGACTTATAGAAGACATAATAGTCCCCTATTTACTTGAACCAATTACTCAATTTGATTCTGTGGACTATAGACAATTTAGACTACCTACTAATATAAGTTGCTTTCTTGCATTATAATTATCCATATAACACAACTTAATACTATTTAAAAATTAAATAATCAATGGGCATATATTTTCTTGTTCATTTTGATTTTCATGCAAAAAAACATATGACAATTTTATTTATTCAATTAGTCCGAAAAAATTACAAGTAGTCATGAGAAAATAATTGTATTAATGACAATAAACCTTACAAAATAAGCATACATGAATCCGCTACGATAGGATCTTGTACATTGGATTGAACACTCAATTTCACAACAGTGGAGGAACATAGAAGCACGAGCTCAACCTACAGTTGGAAGCCAAGACGATGGAGGGAGAAATTTACGACTATGTCATGGCATAGGTGTTCCTATTGGAGTTGGACAAAATGGCCTTGGTCGATACAAAGCTCGAGCTTGAAGTCTAGGTTGAGGCTGAGGCATTCTTACTAAAGATGCGTTGGCTATCGTACCTATCAAACTTGAAAAGTGACCTAATTTTATAGATGTAGAGTTTGATCCTAGTTATTTTAAAAAAAAAAAAAGAAGTCAATCCTGGTTTGCCCAAATCATGGATGAAGATCTAACGCATCAATTAGACCAACAATGTTATTTTTTTTTAATCCTGTTGTAGTACTTAACCTAGATAATTTAGTATATATGGCTTTGGATTTAACACACATAAAAGCTTCCCACAAATCATTTTCATTCATTAAGTTTAAGTTTTGAAGTTTCAATAATTTATATCACATATATAAGATAACTTTTTGAAGAAAATTCTAATGAAAATGGAAAATTTTACATAAAATTGTATGTGAACCAGTGTAATTACTTAATAAAAAATAACAGTATGCATTCAAAGAAAAACTGACATAATTTATTCCTCTAGTTGGACAGAAAACCTTTACCCTAACATTTGATCCAAATGACTAATATAAACACCTATGTATGCTTTATACGTCGTCCAAGACACCATGATTAAAAAGGTTGTAGTGTAAGTGCATGGAAACCTTAACCCATTTCCCCGACCCCTTACAATTGATTTCTCAGCGAAATTTATTTTTCCTAACAGCCATATGAAGCCACTAAATCCAATAACCTGTGACCAATCTAGCTAACCAATTGAAATTTTTTGCTCAAAGGAAAGCTTTAACTTGTTCCCTTATTAGCCCTTAGAAAGAATGAGTAGGTGGTGTCAAACATTGATAAATTGTAGTTGATAACCTTTTCCACTTAATTGTTATTTCAAAGTAGTAAAAACACTAAATTGAACCCCAAAACCCATAAACACTAACCTCAATAATGAATGAATAATGTATAAGGCGATGTGGGATATTTAAAAGGGAAAATGTGACTAAACTCGTCAACAATAGGCAGTGACCTAGTAACCATAAATTGGACACCAGCAAATGTTGATATTTCTGCAATCAAGTGTCTTCTCAAACAACAACCCCATTAGAATTTTTTCCAAAAGGAAAACTTGTTGGAAATATTGTTTATAAAAATGGTTATGTTGCACAACAAAAATTTAAAATTTTCATAAAAGCGAACCTTTATTGTGTTATCTATGACAATAATTTTTACCAAATTTGATACACATGTTTCTGACCTAGGGAGACTTTTTGATTCTTGGCTTTCTACCAAACAATCTTCTTCACTATTCTCAAATCTTTGATTGTTAAAGAGTGGATTGTTAATTCAAACCGAACACAAAATGAAACCTCTAACAGTGGGGAAAGTTTGTTTCCTCTATATTAACTAAAATCGAAAAAAAACACTTATATCATGTACTCACAATTGTAGCTACTAATTTTTCCTAAATTTTGGGGAAGTATCCACGTATGTCAAAGTCTTTTATTTTTCCATCATATAATTCCAATTTATAAGGAAAAATCACAAGAATACTACTTGAATCGGAAGATAGTGAAAAATAATATTTTAATAGAAAACTTACTAAGACTCATTATAGTGGGCAGCACATGCACTGGGTGGGTGGTACACGCCCTAGGTTTCTCCGAATGTGCCACCAAAATCTAGTAAGAATAGGGGCTTTACATGTATTGATTACAATTATATGTTCAGTCCAATTTTTAATGAAAACAAGATCACATAATTTTTCAACCCAATAACTAATTTCCTTTTGTCAAAATATTATTATTTTTCAATTAATTTTTTTTTCTAAATTTAATTCTTATTCCATTAAACATGATGACTTTATTATATTAGAATTTTTGAATAGATAAATTTAGTTGTCATATTCTGTAAAATTGCAATGACTAATTAATCTTATTTTCACTTTGAATTTTAATTATTTAATTACAATAAATTAAATAATAATTCAAATAAATCAAATTAATTTCTACATATAAATTGAACTTTCCTTGTCACATCCTACAATTGGGTCTAGAATTTTTTAGTGTAAAATAAGAATTTTGGCTCGAAATAGGTTCGAAAATTTTGAAGTGTGGTAACCTGAAATTATTTTTGACTATAGCTTTTTGAAAAGTAAATCAATTTTTGAAAATAAGATATGGAAGATCTTTAGTTTTGAAATAAGGACTATTTTGAAAAATGATGTCCACGAGACCAACTAAAATACGACAAAGGCAAGTGCACCTATCGATAAATAGTATAGCTACGGTGAGCAAAGATATCGTTCTCACGAGGACGAAAAATACTAGTAATTACCATCTTTTTATTATTTAATCAAAAAAATTGAAATGATTGAATTAAACTAAAGAACTCGATAAAGAAAAAAATCAGGAAAATAATCGAATAATAACCAAGAAGCGAAACAATACTCAGGAAAGAATCCACCTAAATTGCATCTGTCATTATCGATCTGAATTAAACAAGTTATTCACTTAATATCTTGATCTGTAGAAATCCCTAAATTATGCTAATATCTCTTTTCAAGACTAAAAGCAATTGACTCTAGGTTGATTAATAAAAGTTTCTTTCTAATTAAAACCCTATTATCGCATTAACTCGATCTATGAATTCTCCTATTAGATTTGACTCTAATCAGGTAGATTTATGTTGTCCTATTTCTAGGATTGCATGCAACTCCACTCAATTATTCTAGATCTACTCTTAAACAGGGTCTATTCCTCCTCTGATTGAAGCACATCAAACATGGATTAATATTCTAAAAATATTAAACAAAGAATTAAGCACACATAATTGAGAACAAGGTCCAAGTATTTACTGCGTAAAACAGAAATCAAAAAGACAGCATTCATCATAGGGTTCATCTCCTAGGTATTTAGAAAATTAGTTCATAATCACGAATAAAGACATCTCAAAGTCAGTATAACCACAAGAATTAGAAAAACTCATAATGAACTTCAAAGAAATCAAAAGGAGATCTTTAACCTTGGTGGAAATCTGCTTTAGAGTCAACTTCAATGGTGTCTTCTGAGTTGTTTTCTTCAATCTTCTTTGACGGTCCCGTTCCTATTCTTATATTTGGTATTTATAGGTTTTAAAATTCCCGAAGAACCTAAAAATTGCATTTTTCTGCCTGTCCGGAATACAGTTCACGAAATTGACACGGTCTGGCACAAGGCCATGTGGCAGCCCGTGTAGCTTACATAGTTGTGTGTCCAGCCCTTGTGGCTCCTGAAATATGCCCCAATTGTTTGATTTTCGCTCCGTTTTCGCTCATTTTGCTCCAAAATGCTCTCCTAAGTATAGAAACATCAATTTAAAGGATTGGGAGCATAAAATTCACTGTTTTGCATTGATTAATCACCCAAAATCACATTAAGAACGGGATTAACATATGTTACTTTTGACACTTATCAAATATCCCCACACTTAAGTGTTTATTTGTCCTCAAGAAAAATCCTCAACCCACAATAAAGTTAACTTTTCTCAATTTGCCATTTTCATCAATAATGTCTCAAGATAATTCGCAAACAACCATGCATTGGAAATTCAACTAATAGGACACTAAAGAGTCAAACAATCAAAGCCGAAATTTTTAAAGTGCAAAAAAATAGGTGTCTCTCCTTATCCAAATAATTACATTAAATTCAAAATCAACAAGAATTGACATCCTCATTAAAGATTCACTCAAAGCACTCAAAGTGTTTAAGGTTCAAGTATTAAGCACTCAACAGTCAAATGAGAAATGTCATTTACCATAGGCTTGCTTGAAAATCAAATCTCCACCACTATAAAATGAGATGACACACTAATCAAGAGGACTTTAAAAGGTTATAATGGGGCTTAGGTTAAGGGTATGGAAAAGGCTAGAAAAGTTGGTTATAATCGAGATCAAGTTAATAAGTTACCAAACTAGAAAAATAATCAGTTTGTTGAATTAACATAATTAACATTCAGCAATACTAATCAAGAATAAAAATGAGCCTTTTAACATAATATGCAACAAATGATTCAAGCTCAATAAAAAATATTTTTTTTTTCATTTTCATGTTTTTGATTTTTTTAGAACAAGAATAAAATTCAGCAATTCAAGAAAAATGAAACATAGTTAGGAAACTAACCAAATCAAATCTCGACAAAAAGAGAGTAAATAAAACGGGGAAATTTTACAATAAACATATGGGTTATGGGTTAACATTAATGGGTTAATAAAAAAAATTGTTAGGATCAATGGAGTTCACTAAGGGTTAATTCAATAGGTAAGCTTTTTATAGGTTAAATCAATGGTGTGGTCTTGACATGCATAATCGAAGTAAGTTCTAGAATAACAAATCAAGTTGACACAATCATAACCAATAATAAAATGAGCATGAAAGAAAATATATACTCTATATCAAACTCACAAAAAATTATGGTTTTAATGTCAAACTTGCAATGTAACACCCCTAACCTGTATCCATCATCGGAATAGAGTTTTGGAGCATTAACGGGCTTATCAATTAAACAATCATACGATTTTCATATCCAAACAAATATTATTCAAATACATTCATATAGTCCCTAGCACGAGCCCTCAAGGCCCAAAACAAGCATTAGAAACAGTTTGGGACTAAACCGAGAACTCAGGAAAATTTTTGGAAAACATAAAAAATTTTCTAAGTACAGGGGACACACGCCCGTGTGGCCCGACCGTGTGTCTCACACGGCCAAAGACGCGCTCGTTTCACAGGCTGTGTGGACATTCAATGTAACACCCCAAACCCAACCTAGACGTTATGGCCGGATTAGCATGTCACATCAAAAGGTTGTTTAAAAGCTAAGCGTTCATTAAAAACTTTGCATCCTTTTTGAAACTCCGAATTTTGTTGTTTGTAAAACAAGGTTTGTTTAAAGTGTATTCTTGGAAAGATGTTATTATTATTTTCGAAGAAAACTTGTTTATCACATAAATCTGACTTAATGAATTGCGGAAACGTGATATTTTGGAAACGGTTGTTATTGTTTTAAAAATCCGTGATTAACCGATTAACAATTTATAACTAGCGGAATTACCAAATGAAAGTTTAAAAAGAAAAATCCAATGGCCTTATTACACAAAATATTAACCCAAAATAATATCATAAAATAAATTAAAACCGAATTTACTAAGTTTTGTAGGAGGCTAATCCGACGTATGGCCACCTTCGAGTCCTCCGTAGCTCTAAATCCTCTAACGTTAGGGATTACCTGCATGGTTAAAAGAAAGGGGGGTGAGTTACGAGAACTCAGTGTGCAATCCCCGATATCGGTCACTATCTGGGCCTGAGCCCTTACGGTATCAGTATGGGCCTAAGCCCTATTCGGTAAAAAGTTAGGCCTCAGCCCCAAAATCATGGTAATGCAAACAAAATGCAACCCAACCCAATCCAACCATCACACCACCCGTACCAACCAATAGCACCATGTGGGGATCAAGTCAACCCACCCCGCCAAACGCACCAATATTGCAGTCAAGCTGCCAGTATTTATACGGCTTTAAGCCTTCAATAACGGTCTCATAACTGGCACATAGCCATCAGTAACTGTATTATGTTTGGCACATAGTCATCAGCGATGGTAATATAATCGGCACACAGCCTCGGGTAAATATGATCGTCATAGAGTCGTCAATATATATGTTAGGCACATAGCCACGGGTAAATACGATTGGCACAAAGCCATAATCAAGATGGCACAGAGCCATGTTTAGGTTGGCACAGAGCCATAATCAGATTACGCTACTTTAAGCCGTCCGCCGGTCCACAGTCGTCATGCGACCCGTGCGACCCTATCAGAACTTCTTCCGTATCAAAGTCCCAACCCCATGCAATATGTCGTGTACGTCATGCTCAATCATTAAACGTGTATGCAAAATGGCCATGCTCAGAAACAGTCATTTACACACATATTGAAAACATATCAGCCATATAATCCCAGTCAAGTCAGTTAAAACACAGTCATACATTCACAGTTAGATCAATCATAGTCCTAATCGATCGGTTATTCGCATAAAGGGCAAAATAGTCATTTTACCCTATAAGGGTATTTCGGTAATCCTACCCTACAGAGGTATTTTAGTAATTCTACCCTACAAGGGTATTACGGTAATTCTACCTTACAGGTGTATTTTGGTAATTTTACAAATCGAGGGTATTTCAGTAATTTTACAAATCAAGGGTATTTCTGTAATTTCATAAATTGGGGGTATTTCGGTAATTTTACAAATCAAGGGTATTTCGGTAATTTTGCAAACTGAATGTATTTCGGTAATTTTCCAAATTGAGGGTATTTTGGTAATTTCATAAATTGAGGGTATTTCGGTAATTTTACAAATCAAGGGTATTTCAATAATTTCACAAACTGAGGGTATTTTGATAATTTTGCAAATTATGGGTATTTCGATAATTTTACAGATTGGGGGTGTTCTGGTAATTTTGCAAATCAGGGGTACTTTGGTAATTTCGCAAACTGAGTGTATTTTGGTAATTTTACAAATCGGGGGTATTTCGGTAATTTTGCAAATCGGGGGTATTTCGGTAATTTTTCAAACTGAGGGTATTTCGATAATTTTGCAAACCAAGGGTAATTCAATAATTTTGTAAACCAAGGGTATTTCATTAATTTTGTAAATCAATGGTATTTCAGTAATTTTGTAAACTAAGGGTATTTCAGTAATTCTTTAAACCAAGGGTATTTCAGAAATTTTGAAAACCAAGGGTATTTCAGTAATTCTATAAACCAAGGGTATTTCAGTAATTTTGTAAGCCAAGGGTATTTCAGTAATTTTGTAAACCAAGGGTATTTTAGTAATTCTTTAAATCAAGGGTATTTCAGAAATTTTGTAAACCAAGGGTATTTCAGTAATTCTGTAAACCAAGGGTATTTCAGTAATTTTGTAAACCAAGGGTATTTCAGTAATTCTGTAAACCAAGGGTATTTCAGTAATTCTTTAAACCAAGGGTATTCTAAACAGAGATAACGATGCGAATGGGCCTAGGGCCCATTCTCGGCCCAAATGGGCCCACACGCTCGTGTGGCCCATTTAGCCCAAATCTAGCCACAGATATGAGATTTACATAGTCCAGTCTAATATCTACTACACAATCATACAATGTATTCCTATGGGCCCACGGGCCCATTGGGCCCACTTGGCCCAAGGCAGCCTAAACCCATGGCCTCAACTATCGCGTCGAAGCTCCAACACGTGCGCTCTCACGCTCGTGTGGCTACCATCGCCGTGTGACCGGCATTTCGGCATTTGCCGCTCTACAGCTAGAGTAGTGCGAAATACACACCTGATAGGAAGAAGTCGAGTTAACTCACGCTCAACACTGCTCGCGAAGCCAACTATGATCGCACCCTTGACCCCCAAGATCAACGAATGATCCAACGCCTAACCTAAACGAGCACGCCACGAAGCGAAGGGATAAGCCAAGAAAAGTGTGCCTACTCTCCTCATGGTTTGCTCTATTTAAAGCCAGCTTCTCACCTTCCCTCCTACTAACTTCCCGATGTGGGATCCCTCCTTCAGTAGAGTTTAAATCCAACACAAACTCGACCGGTCCAATCCGCAAAATAAATACTCCTTGCTTGACATGAGATTCGAACCTTTGCCCTCTCCTATGCTCCGGCACGCTACATGCCACCACAACACAAGCTCCTTTTGTGACTTAGAACATGCGCAACTAAATATAAGCCTATGGGCCAAAGTCTAAGTTCATTTAAAAGAAAAACAAAAAGAATTGCAAGCGCCAAGACTTGAACCTTGGACCCCTTGCTCCCTCTATGGCATCACTCCCTTGCTCCCTAAGTGGCGCCACTTTGCCACTTCACCACAACTCCTCTTGTGTCATTTTTCTCCACATTTTATTCTTAAAGCCTACTTACTAACTCCCAAGGTTTTATTCACCTAAAACCAAAATTTTTCCTAAGCCCAGGTTTGATCCCGGGACTTCATGGAAGCCCCCTAACCTTCCAAAATCACTCACCTAATAGGTCCAACTTGCATTAGTGCCGTTCTCTTGTTCTCAAAAATTTTAAATGCTCCCATGGCCAAGGCCCAATAGGCCCAATTCTACTAGGCCCAAATTCGGGTCGTTACATTCAAAATGAGATCACATGGCCGTGTCCTACCCCGTGTAACTCACTGACTTGGGTCACACGGCCAACCACACGCCCGTGTGACTAGCCCGTGTACCCTTCGAAATGGCTTCACACGCCCGTGTACCAGGCTGTGTACTAGGTCGTGTGAAAACTGGAGGGTATACTGACTTATGACACATGGCCAAGTCACACGTGTGCTGGGCCGTGTGGAGCTACTGACTTTGTAACAGCCCGTTTTTAGTCAAATTAAAACAGTGGTTTTGGAACCACAAATTTGAGGTTAAAATAATTATTTTATTATAATTTTAATGTTTACTGTATAATAGAATAATTGTGTGAAAATTTCGTTAAGATATTTTATCGTTTGATTAGTCAATTTGATAAAAAAGACAATCCCATAAAATCTAAAATCTAAAAGTTGTGTTCTATTAGCTAAAGGTGTCTAATAGTTATATAACCTTAAAGTTAAGGTCCTTAAGTGGTAATTAGACCATTTTAATTGTGATTGGACTAGTATGGGCATGCATTAAGTGATTATAATGTTTTATAATTAAGGTTAAATTTGTAATCAATTAATAATGTTATAATAAATAAAACAAAAATTATATTTTGGTGTCATCTTCATTATATAGCCGAAAATTAGAAGAAGAAAAGCCATGGAAATAGCTTGATACATTCGGCCTTGTCTTCTTGAGCATGTACTTCCATTTTTGTTCGGTTTTTAATGATTTCTATGTTTTTGAGATTGTTGCAGCTAGGTCTAGCTAGCCCAGGGACTAATTTGCAAAACTGTTAAAGATTTTGAATGTTTCCATTGATGAATAAGCATGTATTTTGAAGTTTCTTGGTAGATTATGAATGCTTGTTGATAGATATACAAGTTTTGTTAAGTGATTTTTTGAGAAAAATGCGAAATAAGGATTAAATTGAGAAATGTTGAAACTTTGTGGTTAAAATGTGAAATAAATGAAAAATATGGGCTGCTAAGGGTATAATAGTAATTTGGCTAGCATGGGTTAATATTTAATTTCATTAATTTGTGATTTTATGAAATAAGGACTAAATTGTAAAAATGTGAAATATTAGGGGCAAAAGTGTAAATGTGTTTTAAAGTGTGTTTTGGACTAAATTGAATAGAGGGATAATTAAATGAGCTGAATTTGATATTATATAGATCAAGAAAAGCAGAATTTGGAATTAGATCGAGGGAAAAACAAAGTTTCGGATTAATCGGTCTATTTCATCGTTTTTGAACCCGAGGTAAGTTCGTATATTATAAGTTTTGTTACAAATGTATTACATATGCTTTGATATTGCATAAATTGTGAATACGATACTCTGGATATGATCGATAGTAATTTGATGACGATTCGACATTTGAAATCCCGGTTGAACCTTAGGAATAGTTTAGGATACTAGTGACATGTCATTAGATGATACATTAAGTTGGCTTCGGGCCATGATATTAGCACTTCGGGTGCGAGTTATACCAATTTGGCTTAAGGCCATGATATCAGTATCCGGATATAAGTTACGTTGATTTGGCTTCGGGCCATGGTATAGGTACTTAGTGTGCGAGACTCTTGAGTATCCGACTTCTATTCCAAATGGTTCAACGGGTAAACGAAAGATGTGATTGAGTATGAGAATGATATGAGATGGTACAGGTATGTACGTGACATGTATAAGCTTTGGTGTGAAGAAACTTGTGAAGAATGTGATTAATATCATAATTGTGTACATGAAAGGTTTGTTAGCTAATATATGCTAAATGTTGATATATTCATATTGTTGATTTATAATCTTGAGATTGAATTAAGTTTATTGTATACGAGCTTACTAAGCTTTATAGCTTACTTTGTTTATTTTCCCGTGTTTTATAGTGTTATCAAGCTAGCTCGAATTCGGGGATCGTCGGAGATCGCTTCACACTATCCACCTATCACTTGGTACCTATGAACTTTAGTATTTTAAGTATATGGCATGTATAGGGACTTTGAGTCATTTTGGTATATGTAGCATGATTTTGGCCATTTGTGTTGGCTTGTAAATATTTAGTGTTTGGTTTGTGTTAGCCATGTAAGTTGGCTTATTTTGGCAATTATGTGGCGTATGTATATATGTATTAATGCCTCTTAGTGATGTGGTTCATGATTGCTTGAGAATGGATTGCTGAATGCAACCTTCAAGGTCGCTAATGGTTGATGAATTGAGAAAGGTTGCGTTTGTGGCTTTAGGCTAAGAAATGCTTAGTTGAAATGGTACATATGAATGCTTTGGAAATGTGAATGCTTTGGAAATGTGAATTGGTATAATTTGAATAGGCAAGAATATGGTATTATAAGCATGATAGATGTTGGTATTGAATTGGTATATATTTTATTCTTGGTTGTGGTTGTTGTGGTTGTTTATAAATGCTATGAATTGTGCATTTGGTTTGATGTAGGTGTGTGCCAATTTGGGGTGGCAAAATGGCTTGGTAAATAGCCTATTTTTGTCCACACGGGCAGAGACACGGGCGTGTGTCTTAGCCGTGTGTGACACACGGTTATGTTACATGGCCGTGTGTCCCCTGGTGTTGAATTAGAAATCAAGTCAGTATGTTCCACACGGCCTCACACACGGGCGTGTGACTTGGCCGTGCGGCATAAGTCAGTATACCTTACAAGATTGGCACGGCCTAGCAAATGGCATGGCACACGGGCGTGTGTGTTGGCCGTGTGACCTAAGTCAGAGAGTTACACGGGGTCGGACACGGGCTGAGACACGGCCATGTGCTCCCATTTCGAATGTCCACACGGCCTGTGACACGGGCGTGTGTCCCCTGTTTTTGAGAAAGTTATTTAAGTATTCTAAAAGTTTTACAAGTTATCAGTTTAGTCCCGAACCTCTCCAAATGTCTCGTTGGCTCGTATTAGGGACATAATGATTGGTTATGATTGAATTGTATTTGAATTGATAAATTGTATTTGAAATGTATGTTCAAATGTGTTGTAAGTCCTAGAATGCTCAAAACCCTATTCGCAGCGTTGAATATGGGTGAGGTGTTATTCTGAACTTCGACTTTTAAATAATTACCAGTGGATACACGGCCATGTCACCTTGCCATGTGTCACACACAGCTGAGACTGTAACACCCCCTAACGCTTATCTGTCCCCAAAATAGGGTTACGAAGCATTACCAGACTGTTCATATCAAATACGAACAGTAATCATATCATATAGCATACACATCATAAATTAATCATATTTTCTGTAACATCCTAGAATTAGGGGTTCCGCATTTTGTGCTAATTGAGGTGTTGGGCTGGTTTAGCATGTTATTTTGGTATGTTTGAGGGTCCTGGGAGGCTCGGGTTCGAGCCAGAACTTTAGAAAATTTTGCTTTTTGGGCACTTTGAAGGGGAGAGCTAGCTGGGGCAGGCCTTATGTGTAATTACTTGTCATTGTTGGCACAAGAAAGAGTGTGGTGTGGTGGCAAGTGACGCCACTTAAGGTGCAAGGGAGCAGAAGGAGGGAGGAGTTCGAGTCTCCTCTGCAGCAAGGGGCGCTTTATTTTTTTTATGCTCAAGGTGGTAAGGTGTTGGCATTCGGCTAGACTCTTCTTGGTGGTTGTTGAAGGAGTCAAGCATTTGAAAGGAGTGGACATGAGGGGTTGGTGGAGTTTGAATTGGTCAAACCAATTCAAATGGGTGTTGGAGAGTGAAAGTAGGAGCAAAAGAAGGGATTTGGTGAAGGTGGAAGGTGTTGGCCGAATTTGGGGAGCTTGGAGGGGGAAATTTCGGCTATGTGTTGTTGAGGCTAGGGAGTGCCAAATTGGTGAGAGAGTTTTTGTTTTCCATTTCGGGTTGCCTAATTTTTGTGTGTGTGCCGAAATTCCCTAAGTGCATCTAAGGTCTCTTCTTGTGTGTTTCTTTTTGTTTTCTCAATTTCTTCTCATCTTTTCCCTTTTGTTGTCAAACCTTCCCATTCGTGCATTGCTTTTCCTTCAAGTTTACTAAAGGCACCTTTGGCCGAAACTAGTCTTGACTCCTCTATACCTAAGCCGAATCTCTCCTCACCATTCTTCCTTTTCCATTCAACTTTCTTTTCTTCTCTTTGCTACACTCTTCTCCAAAGCCGAAACCCCTTTCTCTTTCACATTGCTTCCATTTTCTTCATTCTTTTTCGTCTCCTTTGTTTTTCTCTTGAGCCGAACCACCTTTGCTCATCTACCATTATCAACCGAATATCAAGAAGCACCTATGTGGGTTGCCGAAAGTCTCTTCTTCAGTAGGGTCCTATTGTGCAAGGTAAGATGGACTCTCTCATTTCTTTCTCATTCTTTTCGGTTCTGTGTGGTCATAGTCGAATGACTATTTTGGTTCTGATGGTTAAATTCTGGCTAATTCCTTCTCTTCTTTCTCGTTTTGGAACGTTTAGTCCGGGAAACCCCAGAAGCCGAACGTCTTGAAGACCGAAGCCTAAAGATCTGTTGATTGCCGAATCTTACCTTTCCATTCAGGTTTTAAGGTAAGGGGCCCTCTTTTGTTCTTTGTGTTGAGCCTCTATTCATTACTCTGTCATAATCAAACCTCTTGTTGAGGAAATCGTTATTTCATCATAGTTCTGAACTGATCAAGTCTCTTCATGGATGTGAGTGCTAGCCTATCTAAGGAAGGGAGTGGACCTGTAGCCCCTGCTCCTAAATTTAAAAGACATGCTGTGTCGGCGGTTCGAGACTTTTCGTCGGGGTGTGGTAGAGAGCCGACGTCTGCCTGGGATAGACAGATAGCTGTTATCTCTGCTAGTGAGAGCGTCGACGTAGAGAGTTTAGTTTTACGCGTAATCAGGTGTGTAATGCTGACACTTTACTTTAGTAATTTTTGTTAATAACTGAGTTGGCTAAAAGCCGAAACAACTGCTTAGATAGTCGAGATACCCTCGTGGGTAAGGTTGGAGACACCGGGTAAGTACCTATATGGTTCTATTTTCAAAAGTATGTATGTATGATACAATTCACCGTTGTGCTTTGGAAGCATGTTTGCATTCATCTCAGTATGTTAATATGTGCATGGGCTTGGGATACGATGTAAAGGGAAGTGTTATTTAGGGACTGTCACATGGTGGTTTGGTACCACAAAGGTTGGCCCCACATATCTTATTCAAATGACTATGTCTCGGTGGTTTGGTACCACGGTGGTTTGTCACCACACATATATGTAATTCAAAGACTTGTCTCGGTGGTTTGGTACCACAAAGGGTTGGCCCCACATATATTTATCGTGATTGTCACACAGTGGTTTGGTACCACGGTAGGTTGGCCCCACACATATAATTAGTGACTCATCACGGTGATCCAGTATCACGGTGGTCCGGAACCACGATGGCTCGGTGCCACGCGCGTTTGGTGATCGGGTGATGTAGAGGATGGAAAACTAGGTTGGGGGCCGCATTGCTTTCATGTGTAATATGTTTGTATTGTGTGGGCTAAGGCCCAATGGGCGCGTCTGTGGGCTTATGGCCCAGATTACATTATAAGGATTTGCACACCGAGTCTTGGTGACTCACCCATCCGCTTAATTTTTCGGTAATTCATAGATTGCGGTTTTGGAGCCGAGGCGGACTTCGAGGTGGCCATGCATTGTTTTTCTCGTAAACTTTCGGTTCTTATTTAATATTACTTTTTAAATTCTGGGATTCTATTATAAAATAAGGCCACTATAACTTTAAACTTGGGATTTATGATTGCACTATGATTATGCATAAAGCGACATATTTAATATGAGGTTTTTTCTAAAATACAAACATAAACCAGTATTTTCTTTTAAAATGGTGTTACCAAAAGATGACATGTGAATAACTTACTAATTCAGAGATTTTATTAAAATCGTAACATTGTTTTCAACTGTCACGTTTTATGAAATTCCTTAAATTCGACATATGACAAATAAACTTGATTTCGATATTCAGTTCATTTTAAACAAATTTTTTAAATTTTCTCTAAAATGAAATAAATCAATGCGAAGTTTCTCCAAATCACGATATTTAGTTAGAATTTTCAAAATTTCCTTTCCTTGTGACATACCGGATCCGGTCGTAACGTTTAGGCCGGGTTTGGGGTGTTACAATTTTGGTATCAGAGGCTAGGTTGCACAACTCGGCTGTGGAATAGGTTCGACAACGTTTTCCAAAAATTGGTTTGAAATATTGGTTAAGAAATATATGTTTTATTTTTCAAGCATGACACCCGAGTCTCCGGCACCAATCCGCACGGTAAGTTTTCTGATTATTGGTTGATTTGCATGAGGTGATTATATTGTACTGTAATTGCTAGTATTAAGAAATTTGACTTTAGAGATTGAAACCTTTAGGTATATATGTTTTGCGAAAAACCACTTCTAACTCTATTTCCATAAGACTACCCGGTAATAAACAGTGGAAGTATGCTAATTCATAAAATTTGTAATCAGATTAATTCGAATTGGTAGTCATGAGCGCTAGAGGACGTGGACGTGGAATGCGCGGCCGTGGTAGAGGCCGGGGTGTTGAGGCTGAACCCTCGGAATCAGGGCATGGACCGGAAGGTGAAGTGCCAGCATCACCAATTGCGGAAGCGGGATTTCAGGATCAAACTGGTGGAGACGATGCTGTGTCTCAAGCTATGTTGCGTGTTTTGGAGCGGGTTGCCAGAGCAAGCACGGGATCGGTAGCTCAAAAATCTGTTTCTGAGCGACTCCGAGCTAATGGGGCTGAGATGTTTAGGGGCATTTCTGGTATGGCTCCTAACGTAGCTGAGTACTGGTTGGAAGTGGTTGAACGGATCATGGACGATCTTGACTGTACCGCATGAGAGAAGCTGAAAGGGGTAGTGTCCCTTCTTCGAGACGAGGCATACCAGTGGTGGCTCACGGTAAGGGATGGTACAGCGGCCGACCATATTACCTGGGACTTCTTTAAGACAGTGTTCTAGGGAAAGTATTTGGGGCGAGTTATGTGGACGCCCAGAGGAAGGCATTTCTGAACTTGGTCCAGAGGAATAAGTCGGTGGCTGAGTATGAGGCGAAATTCCTGCGGTTAAGTCGTTATGCTCGAGGTATCGTTTCAACTGATTACGAGCGTTGTGTTCGATTTGAGGATGGTGCGAGGGATGAGTTGCAGTCTTGATAGCTCATAGCGGGAAGAGAGAGTTTGCCATTCTGGTTGAGAAGGCTAAGATAGTTAAGAGGTGAAACGATCCGAGAGGCCAAACCCGGATAAGGATAAAGGTAGGAACAAGAGGAGCTTTGGGTCGTCCAGGATCTGCTGGGAATTTCCAAAAGAGGCCTAGGTTCGATGGGCCGAGTCGAGTTCTGGCTCATTCTCGTTGGTTGATCTCAACTGTGTGCTCGATGTGGGAAATTTCATTCGGGGGAGTGTGGGGTAGGTGGTAGAGGATGCTTGGTGTGTGATCTATGGATCATCGGGTAAGGGATCGTCAGTAAGATCCAAATAGAGCGCGTGATCGATGGAAGTCGTGGTTATGTTCGGTCCGGAAGATGTGGGCGACAACCATCGAGAGGTCGTGGTCCGGCTAGGGGAGGAAATGGTTTTGGTCGAGGCGTGGAGCACCGGCGAGAGTGCTTTGGAATACGGATGCAAGACAGCCTGGGTTGGTTTATGAAGCTAGACACCGAGAGAGGATGGCGATGCATCGACGTCATAACGTGCGCCTCCTTATTGTTGGTTTGCCCTTTACAGCAGTGATAGATATTGGATCTACACATTCGTATGTTGCTAGTACTGTGTCTGGAACTTTGAGTATAGAATCTGAAGTCGCTCCTAGGGAAATGACTGTGATTAGTCCTTTAGGACAATCTGTAATAGTGAACAAACTCTTTAGGAATGTGCCTTTAGAAGTTCAAGGGATAGTTTTCCCGACTGACTTGATGGAGTTGCCGTTCAGCGAGTTCGACTTGATATTAGGCATGGACTAGTTAGTTAAGTATCGAGCAAACTTGGACTGTGCTGCTAAGCACATGATACTGAAGACTCTTGAGGATAATGAGGTGTTGGTGATAGGTGAGAGAAGGAATTACCTGTCCAATGTGGTGTCTGCTCTAAAAACTGAAAGTATGGTGAGAAAAGGGTGTGAGGCTTTCCTAGCTTTCGTCAGTGCGTTGGAAACCAAGGAGTTGTCTGTAAGAGATGTTAGAACGGTGAAGGAATTCTCCAAAATTTTTCTAGAAGAGCTTCCAAAGATACCTCCGGATCGCGAGGTGGAGTTCGGCATTGATCTACTTTCGGGAACAGCTCCGGTGTCTATTGCCCCATATAGGATGGCGCCGAAGGAGCTGGTGGAACTTAAAGCTCAGATTCAGGAACTGTTGGACCGTGGTTTTATCCGACCAAGTGTATCCCCGTGGGGAACACCAGTGTTATTCGTCAAGAAAAAGGATGGGTCGATCCGGATGTGTATTGACTATAGGCAATTGAACAAGTTGACGATTAAGAACAAGTACCCATTGCCAAGGATAGACGACCTGCTCGATCAGCTGCGAGGCGCTTCGGTCTTCTCGAAGATAGACTTGAGGTTAGGTTATCATCAGCTTAAGGTCAAGGAGGCGGATATTCATAAGACTGCTTTTCGAACTCGTTATGGTCACTACGAGTTCTTAGTGATGCCGTTTGGGTTGACGAATGCACTAGCTGCGTTTATGGATATGATGAACCGGGTATTCCAACCCTATCTGGATCGGTTTGTTGTAGTGTTCATAGACGATATCTTGGTTTATTCAAGGACGAAAGAGGAGCACGTTTCACATCTTCGGATTGTTCTGCAAATTCTGAGAGAGAAGCAACTGTATGCCAAATTTAGCAAGTGTGAATTTTGGTTAAGAGAAGTTACCTTTCTGGGGCATGTTGTATCTGCCGAGGGGATTAGGGTCGATCCCCGAAAGATTGAAGCTGTTTTGGATTGGAAACCACCGAATTCGGTAGCAAAAATTTGTAGTTTTCTCGGGTTAGCTGGGTACTACAGAAGGTTTGTTGAAGGATTCTCGCTAACAGCTGCACCTTTAACTAAGTTGTTACGAAAAGGAGTACCGTTTGTCTGGTCAGATAAGCAGCAGGAAAGCTTTGAGAAGTTGAAAAGGATTTTGACGGAGGCACCAGTGTTGATTCAGCCTGAGGCTGGGAAGGAGTTTGTTGTCTATTATGATGCGTCGCACAAAGGGTTAGGATGTGTATTGATGCAGGAAGGGAAAGTGGTGGCGTATGCGTCTCGGCAATTGAGACCTCATGAAGTGAACTATCCCACGCATGATCTGGAGTTAGCTGCGGTAGTGTTCGCTCTGAAGATTTGGAGGCACTACTTGTATGGAGAGAAGTCGGTTATCTACACCGATCATAAGAGCCTGAAATATCTCCTTACCCAGAAGGAGTTGAATTTAAGACAGCGGGGGTGGATTGAATTGTTAAAGGATTACGACTGTTCGATTGAGTATCACCCAGGTAAAGCTAATGTAGTGGAAGATGCGTTAAGCCGTAAGGTGATATGTGATTTGATGGCAATGTTTGCTCATCTCAGTTTGTATGATGATGGGAGCTTGTTAGTCAACTTCAAGTGAAGCCTTTATAGGTAAGTCGATTAAAGAGAAGCGGTTTGTCGATGAATCGTTAAGTTCTAGGTTTCAACAAGTGGAAAGTGGTGAGACGGAAGACTTTAGTTTGAAATGTGATGGGGTATTGTGCTTCCGTGGAAAGGCTTGTATCTTTGAAGGATTCCGAAAGTTAAGACAGAAGATTCGCAAGAAGCACATAGTAGTCCATACGCTATGCATCCCGGTGGGAGTAAAATGTATCGAGATTTGCGTGAACAATTTTGGTGGCCGTCCGAAGCAAAAGTTACCGAGTTCGTGAGTAAGTGCTTGACGTGTCGTCAGGGTGAAGGCTGAACATCGCTTGCCTTCGGGTTGCTACTGACCAATGAAGATTCCACTTTGGAAGTGGGAGAGGATAACTATGGACTTTGTTAGTGGGCTACCTCTTACGCCTACTAGGAAGGATTCGGTGTGGGTGATTATCGATCGGTTGACGAAGTCTGCTCACTTCATACCGGTTCGTGTTGGTTACTCATTACAGAAGTTGGCCAAGCTATATGTAGCGGAGATTGTGAGGTTACATTGGGTACCAGTGTCTATCATATCGCATGAGAGACCCTAGGTTTACGTCGTGGTTCTGGAAAGCGTTGCATCAAGCGTGGTACAAGTCCGGATTTCAAAGACAAATGCGTTTCATCCACGCATCGATGGTCGATCGAGAGGGTAATTTAGATTCTGGAAGATATGTTGAGAGGCTGTGTTATCGACTTCAGGGGTAGTTGGGAAGATTTTCTACCGTTGGTAGAATTTGCGTACAATAATAGCTATCAATCCAGTATCCAGATGGCACCCTACGAAGCGTTGTATGGTCGTAAGTGTCGTACTCCTACCTGCTGGACAGAGTTGGGTGAGCGACAGTTGTTGGGTCCGGAATTGGTTTCAGAAACAGAGGAAAAGGTTAAGTTAATTCGGGCTCGGTTGAAGGAAGCTTCCGGCAGGCAGAAATCTTATGCGGATCTGAAGCGTAGGGAAATAGAATTTGCAGTGGGTGATCGGGTTTTTTTGAAAGTTTCACCTTGTAAGAAGGTTTTAAGGTTTGGAAGGAAGGGCAAGTTGAGCCCCAGGTTCATCGGGCCTTATCGAGTGTTGAAGCGTGTGGAACCAGTAGCTTATCAGCTCGAGTTACCTCCGGAGTTGAGTCGGATACATGATGTATTTCACGTTTCAATGTTAAGGCGCTACCGTTCAGATCCATCTCACATAGTTCCGATGGAGGAAATTGAAGTAAGACCTGATTTGTCTTTTGAAGAAGAACCTATGCAAATCTTGGATCGAGATGTCCAGGTGTTGAGAAGGAAGTCAGTTCCTCTAGTCAAGGTCTTATGGCGTAATCACGATTCAGAGGAAGCCACGAGGGAGCCAGAGGATGTGATGCGACAGCAATACCCACACCTCTTTTGATCAGGTAAATTTTGAGGCCGAAATTTCTTTAAGGGGGGTAGAACTGTAACATCCTAGAATTAGGGGTTCTGCATTTTGTGCTAATTGAGGTGTTGGGCTGGTTTAGCATGTTATTTTGGTGTGTTTGGGGTCCTGGGGAGGCTCGAGTTCGAGCGAACTTTAGAAAATTTTGCTTTTGGGCACTTTGGAGGAGAGCTAGCTAGGGCGGGCCTTATGTGTAATTACTTGTAATTGTTGGCACAAGAAGGAGTGTGGTGTGGTGGCAAGTGACGCCACTTAAGGTGCAAGGGAGTGGCGTCACAAGGGAGGCGAGAAGGAGGAGGAGTTCGAGTCTCCTCTGCGGCAAGAAGGCGCTTTATTTTTTATGCTCAAGGTGGTAAGGTGTTGGCATTAATTTGGACTTTTCTTGGTGGTTGTTGAAGGAGTCAAGCATTTGAAATGAGTAAACATGAGGGTTGGTGGAGTTTGAATTGGTCAAACCAATTCAAATGGGTGTTGAGAGTGAAAGTAAGAGCAAAAGAAGGGATTTGGTGAAGGTGGAAGGTGTTGGCCGAATTTGGGGAGCTTGGAGGGGGAAATTTCGGCTATGTGTTGTTGAGGCTAGGAGTGCCGAATTGGTGAGAGAGTTTTTGTTTTCCATTTCGGGTTGCCTAATTTTTGTGTGTGTGCCAAATTCCCCTAAGTGCATCTAAGGTCTCTTCTTGTGTGTTTCTTTTGTTTTCTCAATTTCTTCTCATCTTTTCCCTTTTGTTGTCAAACCTTCCCATTCGTGCATTGCTTTTCCTTCAAGTTTACTAAAGGCACCTTTGGCCGAACCTAGTCTTGACTCCCCTATACCTAAGCCGAATCTCTCCTCACCATTCTTCCTTTTCCATTCAACTTTCTTTTCTTCTCTTTGCTACACTCTTCTCCAAAGCCGAAACCCCTTTCTCTTTCGCATTGCTTCCATTTTCTTCATTCTTTTCCATCTTCTTTGTTTTTCTCTTGAGCCGAACCACCTTTTCTCATCTACCATTATCAACCGAATATCAAGAAGCATCTCTGTGGGTTGTCGAAAGTCTCTTCTTCAGTAGGGTCTTATCGTGCAAGGTAAGATGGACTCTCTCATTTCTTTCTCATTCTTTTCGGTTCTGTGTGGTCATAGTCGAATGACTATTTTGGTTCTAATGGTTAAATTCCGGCTAATTCCTTCTCTTCTTTCTCGTTTTGGAACGTTTACTCCGGGAAACCCCAGAAGCCGAACGTCTTGAAGACCGAAGCCTAAAGATCTGTTGATTGCCGAATCTTACCTTTCCATTCGGGTTTTAAGGTAAGGAGACCTCTTTTGTTCTTTGTGTTGAGCCGCTATTCATTACTCTGTCATAATCAAAACCCTTGTTGGGGAAATCGTTATTTCATCATAGTTCTGAACTGATCAAGTCTCTTCATGGATGTGAGTGCTAGCCTATCTAAGGAAGGGAGTGGACCTGTAGTCCCTGCTCCTAAATTTAAAAGATGTGCTGTGTCGGCGGTTCGAGACTTTCTATCGGGGTGTGGTAGAGAGTCGACGTCACTCGATAGACAGATAGTCATTATCCCCGCTGCTAGTGAGCGTCGACGTAGAGAGTCTAGTTTTACGCGTAATCAGGTGTGTAATGCTCACACTTTACTTTAGTAATTTTTGTTAATAACTAAGTTGGCTGAAAGCCGAAACAACTTCTTAGATAGTCGAGATACCCTCGTGGGTAAGGTTGGAGACACCGGGTAAGTACCTATATGGTTCTATTTTCGAAAGTATGTATGTATGATACAATTCACCACTGTGCTTTGGAAGCATGCTTGCATTCATCTCAGTATGTTAATATGTGCATGGGCTTGGGATATGATGTAAAGGGGAAGTGTTATTTAGGGACTCATCACAAAGGGTTTGGTACCACAAATGGGTTGGCCCCACATATCTTATTTAGTGACTATGTCTCGGTGGTTTGGTACCACGGTGGTTTGTCACCACACATATATGTAATTCGGTGACTTGTCTCAGTGGTTTGGTACCACAGTGGGTTGGCCCCACATATATTTATCAGGGATTGTCACAGTGGTTTGGTACCACGGTGGGTTGGCCCTACACATATAATTAGTGACTCTGTCACAGTGATCTCGTATCACGGTGGTCTGGAACCACAGTGGCTCGGCGCCACGGGCGTTTGGCTGATTCAGGTGATGTAGAGGATGGAAAACTAGGTTGGGTGAAATGCATTGCATTCATGTGTAATATCTTTGTATTGTGTGGGCTAAGGCCCAATGGGCATCTGTGGGCTTAAGGCCCAAATTACATTATAAGGGGATTTGCACACTGAGTCTTGGTGACTCACCCCTCTGCTTAATTTTGCAGGTAATTCATAGATTGCGGTTTTGGAGCCGAGGCGGACTTCGAGGTGGCCATGCATTGTTTTTCTCGTATACTTTCAGTTCTTATTTAATATTACTTTTTAAATTCTGGGATTCTATTATGTAATAAGGCCACTATAACTTTAAACTTGGGATTTATGATTGCACTATGATTATGCATAAAGCGACATATTTAATATGAGGTTTTTTCTAAAATACAAACATAAACCAAAGATTTTCTTTTTAAATGGTGTTACCAAAAGATGACATGTGAATAACTTACTAATTCAGAGATTTTATTAAAATCGCAACATTGTTTTCAACTGTCACGTTTTATGAAATTCCTTAAATTTGACATATGACAAATAAACCTGATTTCGATATTCAGTTTATTTTAAACAAATATTTTAAATTTTCTCTAAAATGAAATAACTCAATGCGAAGTTTCTCCAAATCACGATATTTAGTTAGAATTTTCAAAATTTCCTTTCCTTGTGACATACCAGATCCGGTCATAACATTTAGGTCGGGTTTGGGGTGTTACATTTTCCCTTTTATAGGCTCTCGAGGCTTTAAATATGTATTAGAAACAAATCGGGACTTAGAAAAATTTTCGTGAAATTTCAAAAATTTTCCTTGGTTCAGGGCATACACGCCCGTGTGGTTAAGGAACACGCCCGTGTGACCTTATAACATGCCTGTGTTTCAGGTTGTGTCCTACCCCGTGTAACTCTCTGACTTATAACACACGGCCAAGTCACACACCCGTGTGCTAGGCCGTGTGCCTCACATGGCTGAGACACACGCTCGTGTCTCTTCCTATGTGGAAATACCTGAGCATTCTGTTTTATATTTTTTTTAAGTTGCAAGGGACACATGGCCAAACGAGACGCCCATGTGATAGCCGTGTGTCTCACACGGTCCGGTCACACGCCCATGTGCCAGGCTGTGTGGACTCAAAAGAAGCCTTATACATCTAGTTTACCAACCCTGCAAGCTTAAACTTCAAGCAATTAAAAAAAAAAACAAATTGTTCAACCAATCCAAATCACAACCAAATACATCTAAATTATGTCAAAACTATCAATCTAATGACCTAACTCGTCCAAATTGCAAATCAATAACTCGATTCAATGTATTCAAATTAAGCTAGGATCATGTTTTAATCATGTAATATTATTATCACATTTATCTGTATCCAAACTTACCTATTTATCTAAACACGTATGTGCAAATTATTACCAACTAATCTTCTTGAAACCAATTATCATTGTACTTATATGTTTACGCACAACCAATATATTTTTAGACACCTCTTATGCATATTCAACTACTATTTTACCTCCCATCATTCAATCATATCAACATTATAAGGCAATCATGCAAACACCACAATACCAACACAAGCTAAATACATGGAAAATTTTAATAAAACACCTATAGACTAACATTTAGACAAAATAACCTATACATGCCATTATAACCAGAATCAAGTCATCAATAATTACGAATAAACCAAGGGATAGTGTGATATAGCTCCGATAAGCTTCCAACTCGTTCAAGCTTTCGATAATCTGTAAAGTAAGTAAATAAAACAAATACGTAAGCAATGAATGCTTAGTAAGCTCGTATAATCTTTAATCATGCTAATTCATTTCAAATATAAAATTTATACATATCCAAAAATAATCCAATATTGTTACCATAATACTCATAATACTATATTTATTAATTCACAAGGTAAATAAATCTATAGTATCATGCATATACTTATTACCCAAGCTTAGTAAAATTTTATATAACTTTAACTTTCCCATACTTATTCCATATACATGTCATACAAGTCATATGCATATCATTCAGCCATGGTCACAAATTAGTGCATTTAACCAAAGCCTTTTTTGAATTGAACACATAATAAGTCGTTCCATAAAAAATTGCATAATTTAAACCTTACCATTTCAATACTTCAAATAAATAAACATATTACTATTCATTCGATAGCTTGGCACTTGCCTAAACATCAAGCAACAATAATAGTTAGTGTACTTGCACATTTTACATATAAATTCAATATTGATAAACTTATTTTCACGACATGTCACCATATACATGATTTTCTTGTATCAACATATCAAAGATAATCACATATTTACATGTCACTTTTTAATATATTAAGTAAATATCATTTCCATGTCACGTTTCAATATATCAATTAAATATCATTTCCAAGACACATTTCAATATATACCGGTAATAACCATAAGTCTTTCAATATTAATTCATACATATTTATAGATCATTCATAGCACATTCAATTTTCAATAAATTTACTATCTCAAATGGCTTTTCACAGTTTAATACACAATTCATATGTCTCATTTTCATTTCACATTTGGTATTATCAATTACCATTCATAATATCATTTCATTTAATTTCCCTATTAACACGACTCGGACTCTGACGGATACACGGATCCAACCAAAACATACTAGTTTGGCAGCCAGTGCCTCATCGGATAATTCGAAGAATAAGTTGACACCTAGTGTCTCATCGGCTATGCCGAAGTAATTTGGTACCCAGTACCTCATCAAATTTATTTGAAGTAACAATTTGACACCCAGTGTCTCATCGACTCGAAGTCGAAGTAATCCCTGAACACTTCCAATCCTATGGCATGCCAATTATATCTGACTCAGCCCGATACAGTTAATAGGGTTTAAAATGACTTTTCAATTTCAACCAATATTCATTTCAATTCAATAATCACAAATCCTCAACAATTCAATTCAATATCATAATATCAAATATCACCTCATTCAACTTACCATACACATTAAATAATAATTACAACAATTAATATTTCATGTACCATCATTTTTATGAATTTCATGTATATTTATTTCGGTAACAATTCGTAATCATTTATATACATAATTATCAGAAAAGTTTCATATACATAAAAATTTTCCATGTCATTAACCAAGTCTTTCCAAATTGGAGAACGACTTACGGATATGAGTACATTGTTTTCTTTGTGCCATAGTCCAACTATGGTCTTACATTTGTAGTGCCATAACCTAGTTATGGAAAGACTTGGTTAATGACATGGAAAATTTGGAAAGACTTGGTTAATGACCTAATTGCAAAAGTCTTAAAAACACAAAAATTACAAGAAAAATGATTAAATTGACTAACCAATTAAACTTTGAACCCAAGAAGTCCCTAAGGCCGTGGATTCCTTTCTTCTTTCTCTTTTTCTTTCCTTTTTCTTTTTCTTTCTTTTTCGTTTGGTTTTCTATTATGTTTCTTTCTTTATTTGTTTGTTATAATATAATATAATATAATATAATATAATATAATATATATATATATACTTAAACATTAAGAATATATATAATAGTATATATAATAAACTTATAAATATCTAACTTATACCGCCTCTACTTTCAGTAATGACATAATTGCTTCTTTGGTCCCTTTAATTTTTATTTAATCTATAATTCAACTTTCACCCTATATGCAATTTAGTCCTTTTTAATTAATTAACTATCCAAACGTTAAAATTTCCTAACGAAACTTTTATACTAACTCAATGACACTCAGTAAATATTTATAAAAATATTTACGGCTCGATTTATAAAATCGAGGTCTCGGTACCCTATTTTCTACTCATTTTACCTAATAAATTATCCTAAATCACAAATCATTAATTCAAAAGTCTTTCTAAAATTACACTTGACTCGTAAATAATAATTATTAAAAAATTTTAAACTCACTCGTCGGATTTAGTGATCTCGAATCACTGTTTCAGACACCACTAAAAATTAGGCTGTTACAACTCTCCCCCTTAGGAAATTTCGTCCTCGAAATTTCTCACCTGATAAAAGTCATCAAATCGAGTCTGTTTATTTCTTCTAAATGATAAACCACATATAAGTTCATCATAACTCATTTTGATTCAGAATTCGTGTCATAAGTCATATCAAAACTTAATACTATACCAAATTTAACTGAACGATCATGATATTCTCCTACCACATCTTTATCATTAGTAACATAGTTATCGAGAAATTCTCAGTAATCTTTTGTTGAAACATAACCGAGAAACCCGGATTATCAAACTCTGACTGATGTTTCTGACGTAGTTACTTCTGTAACTTTCAACTGATATTTGTTTCCCCTCTCTCCAGAAAAGCATCAAGCAATATTATTTACACAAGTGCGATAACTTCAACAATCGGAACGACTTTAACCCATAATAACATTTTTCGATTAGAACTGACTTGATAGATATATTTCTGTATCAAGTCTTCTAGAATTTGAATTTCTCATTCTGACTGTCTGTCTATTTACCCATGAATGCACAAAAATTTATTCCCGGACCTGAGGATAGACTCAAATGAGTATAACTCAATTAACTTTTCAATGAATAACCCACTTTGATTAAAACAACTGAGTTGATTTTATCTATCAGATAATAACATTTCAGAATAATTTCTTCTTCTTGTTGTCAAGACAACCCAGACATACAATCTATCACGATTCCCTCAGAATAGTAATCAATGATCCTTAAAAACTACATTAACTTAAACGAAACATAACATCCCATTTTAACTTGTTGACATTAATCAAGATCACCTGAGGAATGAAAATCAATATACAAGTTTGAGCTCAATATTCCACCATTTACACTTTTGCTGATGTTAACCTTCTTACAAAAGCTAGAGAGGGATTATGTATAATAAAGTTATTTCAATTATTATCATCGAAGCTTTGAACTATACCGAAGCCACAACCATCAGATAGATTAAAAACCATAGTGCTATAATAGGACCGACGTTTCAACCATATAAATAGAACAATACCTCAACATCAATAGTGCACTCCAAAATAGAAGAGGAAATCCGAGAGTAGTCCCAATAACAACCAGTGCAGTAATACAACTTCTATAATCTGAGATCCATATCACCGAGCTCCCATGATCGAACCAAGATTTATAACAGTAATAAATATAATTACCTCCGGCCAACGAATATCTTTTAC
The DNA here is from genome assembly GCA_025698515.1 of Gossypium sturtianum. NCBI lineage: Eukaryota > Viridiplantae > Streptophyta > Magnoliopsida > Malvales > Malvaceae > Gossypium > Gossypium sturtianum. The sequence continues at coordinate 43,843,726 of CM046953.1, read as the reverse complement.
AAATGAACCATGTTTGACAAATTAAACAAATAGAATGATAAGTAAACCGAGATAATGAAATCCAAGATATGAAGTTATATTGAATTTCCGAGAATAAAAACCACATTGAACGATAAAGAGATCAATGATATCCCAGAGAAAGTCCAGAAGAAGAATATCGCTCATACGCACTAGAAACAGTTGTGATAGTGACAATGTAAATTGCTTATATGTAATTCAGAGCATCAACCAGTAGAAATAGAAAATAGTATCATATAAGTCTTATCATCAAGTCTTCTATCGAACATAATGGATTAGAAAACCAAAGAAAGATAGAGTAATGTCGATTATGAATCAACCAGACTAACAATAATTCCGCCTAACATTATGATTAGCTAACATTATCTTACGATAAGAATCACCTCTGAAAATGAACAATTACATATATCTCTAAGAATAAAAGAACATATAGAATACCTAGAAGAGATAACTATAAGATACTCGACTATAACAGCTTCATTCAGATATCTTTGTAATTCCAACACTATCCCACTGACTACTATAGTCATCAATGATCCCATATTATCCCAATCACTAAAGAAATCAATTCAGAGGAAATTCTGATTAATCCGTTCTTTAAATACCATACCTAAATAAGTCGATTACTCGTGAATAACTTCTTCCTTAATGGCAACATTATATATCTCGAATAATTTCCAGAAAAAATCTGATATCTCTTTTAAAACCGTCTTTACTTGCTAACCCATTCTCAGTTCTGACCACATTATTAATCATTCAACTACTGAACTCTTCGGTTTCTCACTTGTGAACTTAATTAATATAAGTATTGTGAACTCTATTATATAAGACGTATAGGTGAGGGGGTGGAGGTCGTAAAGCCTCAAATTTTGATTCTCCTATATTCACACGTATTGTAACACCCCTAACCCGTATCCGTCGCTGGATGAGGGTTAAGAAGCATTACCAGACATATTGGAACATTTCACAAATATTTTACAAACATACATTATGTATCAACAAATCATCATCATTCACAAACACTTGATCCCTTTAGAAGGTCTACGAGACCTTAAACATGCTTTAGAGAGGGTTTGGGACCAAACCGATCTCATACAGAAACTTTACGAAACTCAGAATATTTTCTTTCAAAATAGGGCACACGCCCATATGGCTAGGCCGTGTGTTTCACACGCTCGTGCCTTGGTCCATGCCTCAGCCCGTGTACAAAACTAACTAAAATCACATGGCCTGTCACACGCCCGTGTGCAACACTGACTTGTATCACACGGCCTTCCACACACCCGTGTGTCTGGCCCGTATGCAAGTCTGACTTACTTCGAATTGGGACAGTGAAGGACACTGTCGAGACACATGCCCGTGTGCTCAACCGTGTGGGCAATTATAGGCCATTTGCAAGGCCAAATTGCCACCCATTTTGAGTCATACCTACCAGTATCAAACAAGCATCAATTCATGCTCTAAAGGTAGCCAAAGCATATCAAATTTATGCACAATTTGACCCATAACAAAATCATTCACTTCTAAATACAAATTCATCCAAAACATACCAATTTCAATATACCAACCTCTCATCAAAATCTTACTAACTTTTGCATCACATATCATAGACTAAATTAGCCCATATTCACATTCATTAACATGCCATATCACTTGGCTATATATATATATATATACATGTCCCAAAACATATCTTAACCTATCTAGCCTATACATGCCATACTTCAATATATACATTTCAAAAGGGTACCAAAATAGAGTTCGATAGTGTGGTGATGATCCTCAACGATCCCCGAGCTTTCAGTAGCTTCGATAATTTATAAATACAAACACACAAAGTAAGGTTTCAAAAGCTTAGTAAGCCATATACAAATAAATTATCATATAAACAATTACAACTATTTCATTCATATGAATTATGGCATAACAAAATGGCAAATTCTTACTTCTCATCTAACTTCTTTGTTTAAAATCACTTTCTTATAAACATATCATACTTGCATGTAACTCACATATCAAATGTTCATATTCATACATACCTTTCATTGCCAAATTTCATATACATTTCATACGTACCTGAGCGGATACATTTTCACATATTCAATCATATCTCGGAATGCCCGTTGAACCATTCGGAATCAATAAGGATACTCGGATAGCTCGTAAAGCTCGTACAATGCCAACGTCCCAGACGTGGTCTTACATGTAATTAAATATCGATGCCTCTGTCCCGCATGTATCTTACACGAAATCATATACGATGCCAATGTCCCAGACATGGTCTTACACGTAAATCTCAAATCGATGCCAACGTCCCAGACATGGTCTTACACGATAACACATATCAGAATCCTATGTCATGACATATGTATCCTCATTACTTCCTAAGGTTCGTACGGGACTTCTCGGATGTCGTCACATTATCGAAACTTTTCCAGATTTCACATATCCAGCTCAAATAGCCATATATCACAATTCATTATATATATACACACTATTAATTCAATTCAAACACATTTATTTGTATATTGACTTACCTCGTATGGAAAAGAACGGAAACGAACGGCAACTCAACTACTTTCGATTTCCCTCAATCTAATTTCGCTTTCTTTGTTTCTTGATCTATACACATTCAAATTTAACTCCTTTATTCATCATATCATGCAATTCAATCCATATACAAATATTTAAGGCATTTTACAAATTAACCCTCACATTATCACATTTTAACACTTTAGTCCTCATTTTACAAAATCACAAAATACATATAATTTCTTTATACACATGCTTGGATGAATATTCTACTAGTCCATATAAGCCCATATATTTCATTTATTTCACATTTTAATCCATCAATTTCTCATTTTCACAAATTAGTCCAATTTACTCAAATTCATCAAAAATCCAAAGACAAAACATATTAATCTATCACATATTTTTTTTTATTTTTCATCATCAAACACAACAATCATCAAGCTTTCAACAATGGCAAAACAAAAAATCATCATCGAATCCTAAAATCAAAGTATGGGCTAGCTAAAATACGAAGCAACGATTTCAAAAACATAAAAATCATCAAAAATCGGGCTCGAAAACTTACCTATTTGAACTTAACAATGGCCGAACCCTAAAACTCATCCATGGCTTCTCCTTTCTTTTTTATTTTCAGCAATAAAGATGAATGAATCACAAATTTTCATGTCTTATTTTATTATAACAACATTAATTCACATTTTACTAATTTAACCTTGTTGTTTTCATTAAAATTCTACTAACTATTGTCCATTCTTGTCCATTCATTAAACCAATGGTCCATTTACAACATAAAGACCTCACATTATTAAGCCATGTCAATTCAGCACTTAATCTAATAGAAGGCCACTTTTACATTTTCTACAATTTAGTCATTTTTGCAAATTAAGCATACAAACGATCAAATTAAATCACGAAAATTTCACACATGTCAATTCACATACTATAAGCACGAAAAATAATATTAAAATATTTTTTGACTCAAATTTGTGGTCCCGAAACCACTATTCTGACTAAGGTCTAAACCGGACTGTTACACGTATAACATAACATTTATCATCAACATAATCAATATAAACATTTATTCATACCTTATGAGTTCCGTCTCTACTCATCATAAGTAACTTTTTAATTAAGTACTTGAGTATCGCTTTCAGCATTATCGGAATTAGCTCGGTTGGAAAGCATCTCTATCTATAAATAAAAATAAATCTCATCAAAGTCAGGAGATATCACACTATCACTGGTTATATAATGGCATGTATTCTAAACTTCAAATATGCTACATTCAGTCCAAGAACTGACTAAACCTTAGCTCTGATACCATTAAATGTAACACCCCCTAACCCTGATACGCCACTTCTTGGTGTAGTCTTGGCATCATCCCTCTTGGCACAGACCCACATCAACTTGCCTATAACATAACACACACAGATAAGTTCATAAGAACTTAGTAAGGAAAACAACATTTACCTGAGTCATATTTGCATATAGCATCTAATAATCTAGATTGACAATCCCATCGTTCTCAACCTTCAACTTTGTCTTCAGTGAATACTTCCTCAAGTTCTACTCTTTTATACTCATCTGTTACTATACCTTCCTCGAAAACTATTTCCTTTTCTTCAATGTCTTCGATACATCACTTACATCCTTCAAACTTTAAGCCATCATCTTATCACGAATCAAGAAGGAACACATACAAATATGACAAATTATTCCTTCAAACTTTCAATTTTACATCTTTATTCAGAATACATTTCCAATACTAACTCATTACTTCTTTGTATCTTTTCAATTTATTATTCTCAATTATTCCATAGTCTTAGGTAATACGTTACCGATTAATCAATAGATGACTTATACCTTGCTGATTATCTTCTAATTACATTAAAAAGCCAGACTGAATACGTCAACTAGCTTCCTTTAAAACTCGTCACAAAGGTCGTCTTCTAAAGTTCTTCTCTAAGAACCTTATCAAGACACACCACAAGGGCAACGCATCCGTGGTATGCCACAAAGGCTATCCTTGCAGGGTTTGCCACAAAGGTTTTTCTTTCATGATTCACCATAAAGGCTTTTCTTTAACGATTTGCCACAAAGGTTTTTCTTTCATGATTCGCCTAAAAGGCTTTTCTTTCATGACGTGTTTATGATATCGATTTGCCTAAACTCACATTATGTGAGGTTTGCCCATCATCGTCCTGGGACACATAGAGAACCCCATTGGGTAATCATTGTCCTTTTGTTCCTTTCGAAAGGTGTCATGGCCATGGGCTTTCCTTTCAAAGTTCGTGTTTAAAGTCTCGACGGACCCCTTTTGACAACACCGCAGAGATAGACACAGACTCTTAACAAAACATAATACATAGCATACATATGAGACACACATACACGATCATACTTCCCATCACATTACTTGAACTCATCATATCTATACCAGATGTACATACCATCCCCAACAAACAAACAATCGTAGATATCATTAAATAATTTCTTATGTAGTCGTAAACATACCAAACTATAACTTTTACAATCTCAAAATCACCTTTTAAGTAGTTTTTTGTATATCCTTTGGTATGAACAGTACACATACAAGAGTCAGTATAAAGACTCACCTGACAACCACAAATAGCAGCTTGAACTCCATATCCAATAAGAATCTGCAGCAATCACTGCTTATAAAATAGTAGAACACCATTAAAACTCATTCGTAACCTTTACCATCATCTTAAACCCAAATAACCCTCATATAAAGCTTTACTTCTTCATTTTACTATTCATGTACTTATGCATGCTTAATCTCTCATACCTTTAATATGCAGAGTCACAATACTTACCTTGACATAAAGTAGTCACTACCAAAGATCCAGATTTACAACTCCAGCTTAAAGGAGAAAGAAATACTTTTGGTTCCTCCAGCTTCAGATAACAATACTTTAGAAGAAAGAAGAAAAACTCTCCCTTTTTCTTCCCTTAATATCCACATTTTTAATTTAATTCCTTATTGGAACTTGAAACGTGTCACAACTTTCTGAACTGCCTTTATAAATGGTTTACAACTATGAAAATCCAATATTTTATGTCTTTGGTTCGTCCCTTCGTTTCATTCCTAACTTCCTCGCTAGAATGTAACTGGCACAGTATTCCAACTAACTTGGCATACAATACCTTTAGCGGTAAACCCAATTTACCCAAACATCCTCAATACTCTCACCAATCTCTTCTTCGATACAACTTAACACATTCTGAGATCAATCCTTACAATATATTCTAACATCTGCTATGTACCCGACTTATATGCCAAAACAACAATTGGGCATATAGAACTGCATCTCACAAATTACTCCTAGACTACTCGCCAGAACTTAGGACCTGCCAAAACTGGGTGTTTTACACTGAACATCGAAGAAGTTTGACCAAATAACTTAAGAAGAGCTTTCATCTTATGTCAAATTCCATAGGAATGGGAAGGGACATTGGTGCTTGATGATGAAGCCGGATGTGCTGTAAGATTATCATGAACAAGTTTGCTGATGATGAACTTTTTGAGGCCATCGCAACTTTAAACTTTGACTTTTTTAAAGAAAAGATAAAAGTCAGAGATTGTCCCATCGGGTGTGCTAGAAATTTGTACACACAAATTTCAAGTCGAAAGTTGACTTGAAAATTCAGAGTCAAATTTTGTTGATAACTTTGAAAAGAAAGTTACAATCTCTAGATTTTTCTTTACAAAGAAAACTCATTTGATTCTTCTCTCCAGTTTGGCTTTGATCCAAGGGTCGTCTGACTTGATCATAGATAGACGTGTATTGCTTCAAGGGTCGCGTTGACTTGCTTTTGAAACGGTTTTGAACCTCCTTTTTTTCAGTTAATTTGGATCGAAATATGACTTTCTCTATAAACAACTTTTGACTTCTTCCCTACAATTGAACTGGATTGGCAGACGGCTTTTTCTTAAGAACGACTATGTTGTTTGTCAGAATTTCTTCAATTCCTTCAGTTTCTTTAGAGAATTCTGCAGAGATCTTCTGGGCTTCTTAAACTTGTGTTTATGTAGAATAACTTGGGGTGATATCTTTTTATAGTGCCAACCATTTGAATAAAAAAAGACTTCTTGTAAAATTTAACTAGTTCATTTGATTATTTTACAAGAATTAAAACTCTTTTGTGTATTATTTATCTCTTATTAATTTAATTAATTAGAGATAAAATGTTCGTTTAATATTATCACTTAATTATTTTTTTTAATTAGTGATAATATAAAATTTTAATAATTATCTTTTAATTAAATTAAATTACTTAGAGAAAAATAATTCTGATACAAATATGATTTCATCATTTTTACCCATGTTAACTTTAAATTTACACATTAATTTTAACTTAACACGTAACATTTTCTAATTAGTCTAAACATTTTTCACATCCATAGTGTGACTTCTTATAACATGCTAAGGTTAATTATTTTCACAATCTAGAATTTATGTACATGTTTTGGTGTGTACATAAAGTTTATATGTTCAGTTGGACATCGAATGATTACAGACAATTCATTTATAAAGTTTTATTTCATATAGTGTTGTTTTAGGATGAATATGCATTATAATATATTGAAGGAAATATTTGACTTAGAATCCTTCTGCCATTGGCTCCGCCATTGGTCCCCAATCTAGTCTATAAATTATGTGTGAACCATTAAAGGTAATTAGTAGGAAAAAAAATAGTCTAGAAGAAAATTACTAAATGTGTGAGAGTTAATTGAGGTTCATGGAGTAAAATTGTTTTCTTAATCAACAATGGCCGAGTATGTTTAAGGTATCTTGCATCTATTTAATTCTTGTAGTTTAGTCTTTATGTAAAAATGATTTATTAAGAATTTTAAAATTACTAAAATAAATAATATCTTTAATCATATATTATAATAAAATTATGAATCATTATATTTAAAAATTCTTACTATAACTAATATTTAATTTACTTTGTCAATGACATCAAAGGAAAACCCCTTCTTTTAATAATTTACAAGTTAAATTCATTAAATTATTTAAAAATATCAAAATTTAAAATTAACTAATTTAATAAATTAAAGTTCAATTGTTTATATCATTCTTTTGTTAAATAAATTGATGTAACATTTTAAAATTTAAAAATAATTATATGACTAAAAAACACGACATTGTAATAAATTTAAAGTTAATAAAAAATTAGAACAAATTTTAAAAATTCATATCAATATTTAAATTAATTAATTAAAATTGAGATATCAAATCATGTTAAAAATTAAATGTTGTGTGCGGATAAAAAATGAGTTTTAACCATTATTATACGATATAAAAAAGATATAATGCTTTAATCGACAGGTGTCCCGTAAGGAATTATACAGAGAGCAGAGATTATCTTCCTCCGCTGATTATTTTATCAGTAGTATTTTGTCGGAGTGGCCGATGAATGTGATTGCGAGTGGGACTTGACTGTGCAGGCATTGGTCCCTCTTTGTAATAAACTATTATATATAAACTAAAAATAGATTTAAAAAAGACAATAATTTTGGTGCCCCTAGGCTGTTAGATCGTTTTCATCATTCACTCAGACAAACTAATCCTTTGGTATTCCATTTATAAGACCTGACTTTTCCCATTTTGTAATTACTCTTTCCCTCTCTTCTTCCAAACAGTTTCTATTTTTGGAATTTAATTTTGTGCTTGTTATGTTCACACATATTTTGCCACATTGTCCACTACATACGGTTTACCTTTTTCTTTTCTAATTTTCTTTTCCAATATATATAATTTAATATTTTTTCAATCATTGATATTTTAGTAATTCAATTATTAAATTTAAGGTTCTATTCATATAGATTATGTGAAATTAGATAATTTTTTTAATTATTTATTTTAAGTAAAAAAATTAACCGTTAAATATATGTTAATATAAACAACAATTTAAATGAATATGATAGAAATATTGAATCGACTTGAAAATATAATTACATTGATAAATTGTTAAAATATCATTATAGATAAAATTATAAAAATATGTAATTATCAAACATTTATCTTGAAGAAATGTCACTATCTACTATTTGACAGGTGGTTGCCTCTGGTTGGTTTGTTTCTTTGGTTAAGCTTAGGTGAGGCTGAGAGATAAAAAGGAGGTTGGTTGTAAAGGTGTTCAATCGGTTAACCGACCCGAATTACTATTAACTGAATTAATCGACTCTTTTAAACTTTTAACTGTTAACTAAATTGAATTTTTTTAAAAAAAATTAACCAAATCAAACTTTTTCGGTTAATTCGGTCGGTTAACCGAAATAACCAAAATTTATATTTTTATTATTATTATTTTTGGTTAAAACAAGTATAAAACATATAAAAAAAATCAACCAAATTAACCGACCGATTAATTTGTACTTCCAAAAAATTTAACCGAACCAACCGACTGAATATTTATATATATTATAATATTATTTATTAAGTTCAGTTAATTCGGTTAATCGACCGATTTCGAACCAAATTAACCGTTAACCGGACTTCTAAAAAATTATTAACCGATCCCTGACCGAATTAATTCAGTTAACCGACTGATTAACCGAATTCGGTCGGTTAACCGGATTAATTCGATTTTACCCGAAATTTGTACATCCCTAATTAGCTGTAATTAAATTTGCCAACATCAAAACGACGGGGACATGGCTTTTTTTTTTCTTTTTAGGTTCATTTTTTGTTGAGTTCATTAAAAATTATTTTAAATATTCTATTATTAGATTGAAATAATAATTTAAGTTAAATTGGTTAAAATTGTAAAAATATTTATTTTAGACTTCACCCAAACATTTCACTTGATTTTTTGGACTAATTACTTGTAATGAACAGTGCAACAACGTTGGCAAAGAATTATATTTCTTTTTCTCCCTACCTTTTTGCCTTGTGCTTATTGCTTATTGCAATTAGAATTTTGATTAGGCTCATCCTTCCATCTTTTGTCTTCAACCTCAATGTAATTAATATGGGAAAATCAAGTTGTATACGCAATAGTTGAATATTTTCTGATTATTAATTGATTGATAGTGGTAATTCACAATAAATATATGATTGTCACTCTCATACGAAATATTTTATTAACTTATGTTTAAATAAAATTATACACAAGAAGATTTGTATTTATGTTTATGGTTAAAAAGTTAAGAAATCTATGCATACTTAAGGTGTAATTGAGAGAAATGATAAAGGGGTTACTCTCAATGCAATAAAAATAAAAATCCTTATGGTTAGCAACAATATGAATAAAGGAACTTTAAATTTATTTGCGCCATAATTAAATGATCTTTACGGGGGAAGACATTTTCTTTATTTCTTTCTTTTGACAGAGGGGGAGACATTTTCATTGGCGCAATGGTCATATTTTGAGAAAGGAGTACAAGGGAATTATGGCAGGGCTATTTTTTATATGGTTTCTCCCTTCCAACCAATAATACATTGCTCCTATGGTGAATAAAAAGTTAATTATTTTAATGTGTAATGGGAAACAAATTTTGATTTTTTCGATTAAATTCATGGTGATAATTTAAATTAAAAATCAAGAAACTTCCTTCTTAAAGGTTTAAAAAATGAATTTTTATTAGTGTAAAATACATGTCATTTTAAAATTAGGTTGAATTTGAGATTAATCTTTATTAAGTCGAAAGCATAAAAATTTAATTCAAACTTGTTTTTTTTATGAGAACAAAATTACTACCACATCAACTAATAATTTATTAATAAAATTTTAATTTTATTATCTTAAATGTCTCTTCTTTTACACCTTAAATTCTCAAAACACTTCCTCCATAACAATGTCAATCACTTTAGAATCTTCAAATTAAAATTTTCTACATCAAATTTTAAACTCATTTTTTCGAAACTCAAGTTTTCTTGCGATAATATAATGCTAAATTAAGCTAAACTCTCCACCTAGCCTAGGTATGATACATTGTTATTGTTTTTAGTATTATTATGTGCCCTTTTGACTAAAATGATGTGCAACTACGTTAACGTCATGTTTCCTTTACAACCAGCTAACAATTTTTGAATCATTTATATATCAACTATATCAATCAATAATGAGTAAAAGTCGCATTGCATTTTACCCCCTTTATTTAAAAATAAGTTAATTAGTCCCTGTGAATTAAATAAAAGAGCAAATTGATTCTTTCTGTTAAAAATTTCATGCATTTGTACTATTAAAAATAGGCGTAGTTGATTGAATAACCAGAAAGTGACATATGGCCTGTCACATATACCTCATGCTGATGTGCAAAGATCAATTTTTAACAGTAGAAGTAGATGTAATTTTTAACAGAATGGCCAGTTTTGTAATGCCCCAAACCTGACCCGATTCACCGGATCCAGATCCGGGTGTTACTATACAAAATTCAATCATTAACAAAAACAATTTACAATTACCTGTTTTTTTAATCTGTTCTGTGACATTTTTATTTAAATACTTATTACAAGAAAACAAGAGAATTATTTAAAATATATTTGATTAGATCATTTTTTATACATATCTTTACACAGTAGGAGTTCATTTAAGATAGATTCTAAGGGCGTATTCCTAGACTATGCCACAACTCCACTATATGCATAATAGCCTACCCTACCACCAACTTGGGATACTCTTGGCGTCGTCCCTCCAAGCGAAGTTTCTTCACAATTACCTGAAAAGAAAAAACAAATCTTATAAGTACAAGAGTACTTAATGAGCTCATTATAACAGTACATTGATGGATACTTAGCAATCTGGTGTAAACCACTGGGTGCCAGTTAATTCTACATCATTTATTTCGACAGATACCACCACAGTTTACCATACTTTTAAACACCAACTATCGTGCTCTTGTCATACTCCATCTTCTTTATTTAACTAACTGAGGAATCCTTCCAAATGTTTCATAAATCTCTTGTCCCATAATAATTTCTTAACAGAATATACCCTCAAAAACCACTTCCAATAATCATTGCCTTAACTCATACTCTTATCTCAAACAGTTGTTCACTGACATTTATCACAGGCGGATACATATATGTTTGGTGAATACTTACGCAGAATATAATAGCATCAATTTATACTCAGACATACCTTGATTCGGTACCACAGATATCCCTACGGATAAATCACTTCATAAACCTCTCTAACATATTCCAGATCGTGATATATCAGAATCCTATAATTCAAGATAATATGAACTCAGACTCATAATAGTTCTGGAAGAAGACACAATACCCCTCACTTTCCATATTCAAAGATCATCATAACAGATACCCTTCTTAACATACAGATGCACATCTCTTTTTCGTGAAAACCCTTAAGATTTATTCATTCTTAACCCAAAACATATGTATGTCTCGTCTTAGCCTTACTTAATACAAAACTAAGAGAAGTTCATCATATCTTACAATAGAGACAAACATTCAGATCCATATCCTATTAGACATTCTTGACAGTTCACGCCACATTGGCCTAACAGAACACACCATACAAGCAAGCACATAAAGTCTCATTTTTTTACTGTCCCAACGGACTTCACAGAACACATCGGAGGCAAATAGACAACATACCGTACACGCCATAAGTCCATATTATAGAATATGCCACAAAGGTAAACCATACAGTATACGCTACAAAGGTTATATATATACAAAGTATGCCACAAAGGCGATTCATTCAGAGTAAGCCACAAAGGTTGTCAGAATGACACATAGGCATCCCAAAGCTGTCGTGTTTACGATATGGATTTGCTTAAACTCACATTGAGTGAGATTTTCCCATCATCGCCCTGGGACATGTAGAAAAGCCCATTAGATAAAATGCTATTCAACAGTTCTTTTTCAGAGTATGTCATGACCATGAACTTTTTCCTTCAAAGTTTCATAACAAAGTTCGTGTTCATAGTCCCAACGAACTTCCTTATTTACCACCGCGGTGACTTGACTCACTTTACAACCTCTACGAACCAGACACATCCTAGACCCAAGATTTAATAAGTTCATGACACTCATAATACATCCCATAGAATTTATCTTCAAGAAGACTAACTTATATCTTAATCTAATCATAACTTTATTCCTATAGTTGTATAAGTATCATTTTCATACTATACTATCCACGATTTCCAGATGCCAGATTGCTCACTTTCATATAGATATACTTCAGTAAGAACAGTATGTAACATCCTAGATTAGGGGTTATGCGTTTGGAGCATAACTCAAGTGTTAGTAGGTTTTAAGTATGTTTGGAGGTGTTTTAAGGGTTTTTAGAACCCAAGGATGAAAGGGAAAGCTTTGGGAAAATGTTGGATTTTAAGTCTAAAATAAGAAACTAGGCGAAGGAGGCCTTAAAGGAAAATTGTAGGAGGTTATGGACATGAACTTGGGCTTAGTAAAGTGGCTTGGGACGCTACTTTAGGGGCTTGGAGGCTTGCGTCAAAAGGGAGTGCAGGAGGGAAGAGGTTCGAGCAACTTGGGAAGCAAATAGACTTTTATTTTTGCGCCAAAAGGGGAACTGGGCTAAGGAGGCTTTAAAGGAATTTTTAGGAATTAATACCATAAGAAATCATGTGGTAAAGTGGCAAAGAGCGCCAGTGCAAAGACAAGGGCCTTGGTTCGAATCACGTCGGTAGCAAGTAAGTAATTTTATTTTTCTTTTGGCGCTAAGACAAGAGGACTAGGCTAAAGAGGTCTTAAAAGAAGTTTTTGGTGATTCATATCACAAAAAAAAGGCCTTGGCAGAGTGGCCTGGGGCGTTACCTTTAAGCTTGCTTCAGTAGGTCTTGGGTTCGAGGCTGTTGAGTAGCAAGGAGTGGGATTTTATTTTTTTGGCTTTTGACGTCAACAGCAGGGTAAGTAGTGGGACGGCTTTGGACTTCTAAATTAGATAAGGATAATGCTTGGTTTTATTTTTTTTATTATTGGCTAAGAATAGAAGATAAATGGTTGTTTATTTTATTTGGTTTAAATAGGTAGATAAGGGATGAGATAAGGCTTACCTTATTTTTTTTATTCGGCTGAAGGGTAGGATAAAAGGTGGATTTTATTTTATTTATTTTAAATGATAGGATAAGAGATAAAGATTGGCTTAATTCAATTTATTTTTGAATGAGTTTGGGAGAGGAAAAATAGGTGCCGAATTGTGTAGTATAATTAGAGAGTGGCCATCTTTTGTTAGTTCCTTTTTCTTTTTAATTTTTATTTCATTGTGCCGAAATTCCAAGAAGCAAAAAGGCTATTCGTGTTTCTTCTTCTCCTCTATTTTTTTTAGCATTAGCCGAACCTTGTAAGTGATTTTCTTCTATTTGTATTTTACTTTTATTAATAGCCATAGCCGAATCTCAAGAAGGCCTTATTCTTTTCTTCTATCGCAGTCAAACCTTGATCCAGCTTCTCTTGTGGCGAATATCTCAGTGATCAAAGGGGGGAGGTGTTGTCGAATTCTTTTGATGCAAGTTATCCAATCGGTTCATTATAGAGGTAAGGTGATATGTGCAATACGGCCATAAGTCCTATTGGTTATTAAAGTTAGCCGTCTCTAACAAGTGATTAATAGGAATTTCGACTACTCAAGGATCAAGTCGACAGAAGTAGAGCAAGTATTCGGGATTTGGATAAGCATAAGGAAGTTCCAGGATCGTGTTAAATTCAAGTAGCTCGCTAAATAGTAAGGTGTGTGATTAACCCACCGTTTTCCGGGTTTTTGCTATATCTGTATGTGTTGATTGTGTACTAACAAGTGCAGTAAAATTTATGAGATGGATACCCTCAAGGGGTATGTCGATAATCCGGTAAGTACCGAATCTGATGAAGTGTAATTATTGATGTGAATATGTGATAATATGCTAAATAACATGTACATGCATTATCATGGCATTATTTTATGTTGCATGTGCATGGGTGGGTTATGAAAGAAGGTACGGGTGTACTTCGAGTACGTGGTTTGATGTTAGCCTTCAGCTACATCGTGGATTGACGCTGACTGAGGTCACGTTGTGGATTAATTGCGATTTAGTTCGCGTGGTTTGATGAGTAGCTCTGTGCCTCATCGTGGTTGATATCGGCTATGTGCCATATCGTGGTTGATGAGTGACTATATGTCCCATCGTGGTTTTGGTGTTAGCTACGGCTACATCGTGGATTGGCGCTGACTGAGGTCGCGTTGTGGACTATTGTGCTTAATTGCACGTGGACGGCAGTGATTGCCTTTGGAGTGAAAAGGAGAGGGTGATTTGATAATCCCCTGGTGTGTGGTAGGCTGGATAAGGGGGTGTGTAGCGGATGGACCCTAGGTTTGGGTTGGGCTTCATAATTGCATGATTTCGTATGTGAACATATGTGAAAATGGGCCAAGCCCAATGATATGTGAATTAATGTGAAAAGGGCCAAGCCCAGTATATGAATGTGATATGAATATGGGCCAAGCCCAGAATGTGATAATATGTGAGTATGTTAATTTGTATCTGATAGATGGGTTAATACGTGGTTAACATGTGGGTGGAATTCAGTGGATTAATTACACACTGAGTCCGTGTGACTCACCCAAATATTTTATCAAACATCGCAGGTGATATGATGATCGGACCGGGTTGGAGTGGATACGAGGTGGCCCATGCAGAAGATAATTTAATTAATTAAGTATTTATAGTTTCAGTATTTTGATTAAGTCTTTATTGTAATAAGGCCCATTAAAGTATTTAAGGTTGTTTAAGTATTTTTCATTAAGTTTAATTATTATATTTATTATGGATTGACAATTTAAATATTGATTGCAAATGATTTTATTTTCTTAAGTGTGTATAATAAAGTTTTGAATCCGGTGTTTTCATAATAATTTAATTTTTACCTAGAATATTTTAAGTCACGAAAAGGTTTTATTAAAGGAAACAAATTTTTAACGATTTTTACTCTTAAGTAAGACTATTTTCGAACGTGTTCCGCAGTGGCATTTCAAATTCGGTCGTAGTGAATGGGCCGGGTTTGGGGTGTTACACAGTATACATGAAAAAGTCAGAGTAGAGACTCACTTGATTCTCACTAATGGTAGTTCAAAACTCCAGATCTGAATATTCATCTCGAATCAGCAGCAACTACTACTTTCAAAACATAAGAACATCATTAAGACTCTTTCGTATACTATTTACCATCAATTGTAACACTGACAACTCTCATGTAAAGCCTTATATTTACATCTTACTGTTCATGCCTCATACAGACTTAATCTTTCAGAATTTAGCATGCATGATAGTAGTACTTACCCTCGAATGAAATAATCACTGATCATAACATAACCATAACTTCTAGATTATCGATAAAGAGATATATCTAGACTTGAGGAAGGTATAGTAAATACCATTTAAGGAAGAGGAAGAAGAAAGAATAACCCCTTTCAGAATAGACTCTCATATATATATTTAACTCAACTTGCTTAGTGGAACTTAACAAGTGTTACACGTATCAGAACTTGCCTTCTTATTGGCCTACAATTTCTGAGAAAAATATAAATAAGTTCCCTTCATCATATTTATCAGAATAAGCTATATAGTTGGTTTCTAACCAGATTACTTAAAGTTTAACTAGCACAGTATTCCATACAAACCAGGCGTACTATACTTTTGGTGAATACTTCTTCTGCACTTATCCTTAATTCCTTAACACAAAATTCTCCTTAATACATGGTAGAATATCATAAAATCAAATTCTTACTTACTCTTGTGGCGGTTACTATACGCCCAGACATATACGCCAAAATAATCTTTTGGGCGAGTAACACTACGCGAGACAGACTATTTACTTCTATACGCTGAAACTTTTGACCCGCCAAATCAGGGGTGTTACAAGTTTTCTCTTTAACCTAACATACAAGGTTTAGTTTTTTGATTTTTTAGTAAAGTAGGTAAAATGCAATCCAGCTCCTGGTACAAAGGCCTCCATGATACCTTTACCAACAATAATCTCATTCATGTTATATTTAATATTCTTATATGTGGGAGCTCTGCCACCTAACAATTTTTACCATTAAACAATGACTCATTGGCTCCGTTTGCCTAGCTTTGTCAATTTTGCCTCTTCCGCCATGAGCACATTGTTTCATTCGGTTTTAGGGAATATACAAGTTAACTTTTCTTAACAACCAAGCCACTTTGACAATATAACCGTCACTTGCCATTCACTTACAGCCTAAGTGATACCACATTGCTCACCTAATAGTTGACCAAGGAAGTGACCTTCAAGCTTATTAGGAAATAATAAATGGTCAATGCAGGTCAAACTCATATAATTACATGTCTTATTCTCAAGGAAATGGCATGTTCATCAACTCCAACAATACATTTCATCTGTACCATCTTCAACAGACTTACTCCTTCCATCCTTCTCGTTCTTTCTTCATCTTCTCTTACCATCAAAATAGTACTATTTTTCGTTTAAACAAGGTGCACCATCCTAAGTTTTCGCCACTCCATCTTCGATGCCACATGTTTTCTTTTATCAATGAATATAAATAAATTGAGTCACACTCGTAATTTAATATATAAATGTTTTTTTAATCAACTAAATTTTATTTTTATGGGAAGAAATTTGAATATAAAATAATAAATATAACATAACAATATGGGATAGTTTATCTTTAACTTCATTTCAACAATAAATTAAATTTAAATTATTATTTAATATATTAGTGGTGAAATTCATTTAATTTCACAAGCAATTTGAGATATTACCATGTGTTTTTATTTATTTTGTTTTTAATTTTTAAATATTAATTAAGAATAGTTAATTGTTTCTTAATCATCCTTTTGGAATTAAAACTCCACATGAGTACATCAAATAATTATCCATAAAATTTATACCAGATTTAAAGACTAATTATAAAATAACAAAAAAAAACTTAAAAATTAAAAAAGCCATTGAAGTTTGTCATTCTTAATGTGGAGTGTGCCTCGCATTTCGGATAAAACAGAGTCGACGTCGAGACGAGAAAGAACCGATATCTTAACGACACGACACACCACATCCGATGAGAAGAGCCCGTTGTCCCGATGATGTAATGCATGACGTCTCGATGAGCCAAACGTGATCTCACGACGTGGCGACGTGTTCCCCACTTAACCAAGTTTCTTCTCCCAATTAAACTCTGCTATCTTTTCCCAATTAAATTCTGAATAGTCTAGGAATATTTTAGTCATATTAGGACTATTAGCCTATTTAAAGGGTCTTTATAACCATGTTTAGAGAGATGATAGAATATCTCTTATGTGAGATTTGATAGATATTTTTGGAGAGAGTTTTTGAGAGAGCTTTGTATTTGGGTTTTGGGTTTTGCTCTTTTAGGTTTTTTTTATCCATATTGTACTCTTCGTTGATTTGTCGATTAATGAAGTTTTCTTTGCCCGTGGTTTTCTTATCCTATTAACTGAGGAGTTTTTCCACGTAAATATTTGTGTACCCAATTTTCTTTTCTCATTTCTGTTATTGTTCGTTGCTTATACGGGTCTATCCCCAACAAATTGGTATTAGAGTTTGGTTTGGATTCTGCAATCAACTCGTTCAAGATGGCAACAATGAGATTTGATATCAAGAAGTTCGATGTGATCACAAATTTCAGTTTGTGGCAAGTTCGAATGACAATAATTCTAGTTCAGAATGGCCTGAAGAAGGTCGTTATAGGGCAAAAATCGATGAGTTTGAATGAGAAGGCTTTGTCTACAATTCAATTGTGCCTCAAAATAATGTGTTGCAAGAGGTACTCATGGAGAAAACGTCATTTGCCTTATGGAAGAAGCTAAAAACCCTTTATATGACAGTCTCTGGCCAATCAATTGGTGTTGAAACAACGCTTATACACATAACATATGAATGAAGGTGAGAACCTTGGAGGTCACATCAGTCAATATGTTACTCTCTTGAACGATCTGAAGAATGTTGAGGTTAACATAAATGATTAATATCAGGCTATGCTATTAATGTGCTCTTTTGGTAGAGATACCGTAACTTATGGTAGAGATACTCTCATTTAAAGATGTGAAGGGTAACTTGTAAAGCAAAGAAAAACTCGATAATGAGTTAGGTTGTAACACCCTAAACCAGGCCTAGACGTTACGACCAGATCTGGTATGTTACAGGGTAAAAGTTGTTCAAAAAGGGTTTCGAAACTTTGAAGAAATACTGTAAGTTTAAAAAAAAAACTTTTCGTTTGATTGATGTTTCAGAAAACAGTAGTTTGAGGTTTAAGGAAAAAAAAATTGTTGGATTAAGCTAATCACGTACTGGTTGTCATTGTTGGCACATGAGTGAAAACAAATGCTTTATGTTGCTTAAGTTTTGAAAACTCCATCTTAATTGTCAGGTTTTAAACGTATAATGATGTCATATCGTAATTAAATAATAAATAAGGAAAACCAAATATCAAATTAAGAAGGCCTTATTACATAACAAAATCCCCAATTAAAAATAATTGTAGAAGGAAATGAATTTACAAAAAGAAACGTTTTATGGCCTCCACGAGTCCGCCTCGGCTCCCAGATCCATGATCTACTGATTACCTGCAGAAATAAGCAGAGGGGGGTGAGTCACCGAGACTCAGTGTGTAAATCCCCATGAAACAAAATCTGGGCCTTAAGCCCACAGATGCACATTGGGCCTTAGCCCACTCAATATAGCATATATCACATGTATGCAATACAGCCCAACACAACCTAGTTTTCCATCCTCTACACACCACCCGTACCAGCCCAACACACTGTGGGGATTTCTACAATCAACCCTCCATCCGCTACACACCTCATATGTGGCACCAAGCCACTCGTGGTTCCAGACCACCGTGATACTAGATCACCGTGACAAAGTCACTATTATCATGCGTGGGGCCAACCCACCATGGTATCAAACCACCGTGACAATCCCTGAAGAATATATGTGGAGCCAACCCACTGTGGTACCAAACCACTGGGACGAGTAACTAAATCATCATATATATACGTGGTATTAAACCACCGTGGCACCAAGCCACCGAGACATGGTCACTGAATCAGATATATGTGGGGCCAACCCACTCGTGGTACCAAACCACCGTGACAGTCTCAAATACTTCCCCTTTCGCATCATATCCAAAACCCATGCAGATCATACAATCATATGAATGCACATACTCTCATCATAGTGACAGATTACAGCATATATTTCATACCCATTAATAAAACGTTATAGACACTTACCTGGTATCCCCAACTTTACCCACAAGGGTATTACGATCGTCTTTCATCACTTGACTTTTCAAATTTAAAATAGTTAATAACACAGATTAATAACAGAGTGTGAAGTTTTACACACCTGATAACACGCAACACTATGCTTTCTATGTCGACACTATCGCTAGCAGAGACGACTGCTATCTGCCTAATCTGCTCTAAAGCCGGTCCACAACCCGGTGGCCAGTCTCGCACTGCCGATACAGATCGTTTCTTGAACTAGGGGCTGAAACTACGGGTCCAACCCCTTCCTTCCTTTTACTGGCATTCGAATCCATGACAGATCTTGATCAGAGAACCAGGTTAAAGTAATGAAAAGAACGAAGGATAGATACTCATATCAAAGAAGTCGCTTACCTAGATCAACAGAAACCGAAAGCTTCAGGCTAGGATTAAGGAAACGCTGAAGTCCCTACACATTCATCAAATTAGAATAGACTTCCCAATAAAAGATGGATCCAAAGAGGTGGCCTTCCGACCAATCAAGCGAATAGAAAACCTCATATAGCCTATTCGGCCAAGAACACTTACCAAAGCCCTCTTGAAAGCAGACCACTGAAAGAAAAGGCGATGGAGACGCGTCTTTCTATCACGAAGCTAGAGTGCGAAATGGAAGATCTACGTTCGGCAATCAGCAAAGTCGATAGAAAGAGTGCTAACTCCTGACAGAAAAAGAGGTTCGACCATTAGAAGAAAAGAGAAGGAGTATGAAACAAATGGATGCTTCAGCTTGAAGAAGAAACTCGTAACAAATGGTGACGAGAAGATGAGGGACAGGTTTCGGCAATGAAGAAACAAAAAGAAATGATTAGGGAGATTCGGCTAGAGTAAAAACAAAATCAAAGAGATGAATGATAGTAGATGATGATTCGGTCCAGAAAAAGAATGAGGAATGAGGTTCGGCTTTTAGAAGAAATAGAGAAGTATGAAGTAATTGGAAGAAAGCAATGAAAATGGAGAAGGTGTTAGGAGGGTTCGGCTATTAAGAAGAAAAATGTGAATTGAAGGGAAAATGTGCCTAAGAGGTTTCGCTTTTTGCCAAATAAAAGATGCACCAAACTGCTCTTGGAGGTTGCGGCAACCAGAGGAAAGATGAAAAGAGAAGCACAAATGTGTTTCGGTTTTGGTTAGCAGAGAAATGAAGAAGAAGAAAAAAAATACAAAACAAAGGAGTAGACCCAAACGGCACACACCCTACTAGACCCCAACCGAAACCTTTCCCCCTTCTCAAGCTTCCCACAACCGGCCATTACCTCCATCCACTTGAAAAAAATCCCTTACTTTCCTCCTAAAGTCACTCTTGCTCACCCATTTGAAATAGTTTGAATAGGTCAACCTCCACCTTTCACTCACGGCCACCCTTTCAAATATTTGACCCATTCAACACTCCCCCCTTGAAGTGTCCTAGCCGAACTCCACCACCCAAGCTCCCTTGACGCAAAAACAAAACTCCACAATGCTGACAATGCGACTTGAACCCCTTCCCTCTGCAGCTTCTCCCTTGTGATGCTAATTCAAGCACTCTTAGTGGCGCATCCTTGCCACTTTACCAACTCTCTACTTGTGTTATCCATACACAATGAAATACCCTTCAGACCTACCTCAACTAGCTCTCTCATACAGTGCCTAAAAGTAAAGTTTTCACCAAGGCTCAGGCTTAACCCCAAGCCTTCCTGGGACCCCCAAACACACCAAATTAACACACAGAGCATAGCATACACACACAACACGCATTGAATGCAGAACCCCAAAATCCAGGATGTTACAATTCTACCCCCCTTAAAGAAATTTTAGCCTCGAAATTTTTACCTGCTCAGAAGAGATGAGGGTATTGCTGTCGCATCACGTCCTCTGGTTCCCACGTAGCTTCCTCTGAATCGTGATTCTGCCACAATACCTTAACTAACGGAACCGTCTTCCTTCGCAATACCTTAACGTCACGATCCAAAATCTGAACTGGTTCCTCTTCAAAGGATAGGTCAGGCCTTACTTCGATTTCTTCCACTGGCACAATATGAGATGGATCCGAACGATAACGCCTCAGCATCGAAACATGAAACACATTATGAATCTGACTTAACTCCGGAGGTAGCTTGAGCTGATAAGCTACCGGTCCCACACGCTTCAACACACGATAAGGCCCGATGAACCTGGGGCTCAGCTTACCCTTCCGTCCAAACCATAGAACTTTCTTCCATGGTGAAACCTTTAAGAAATCCCGGTCACCTACTGCAAATTCTATGTCCCTACGCTTCAGATCAGCATAGGACTTCTGCCTGTCGGACGCTTCCTTCAACCGAGTTTGAATCAACTTAACTTTCTCTTCTGTCTTCGAAACCAGATCCGGACCCAACATCCGACGCTCACCCAACTCTGTCCAGCAAGTAGGAGTACGACACCTCTGACCATACAACGCTTCATACGGTGCCATCTGAATACTAGATTGATAGCTGTTATTGTATGCGAATTCTGCCAACGGTAGAAACTCCTCCCAACTACCCCTAAAGTCTAAGATACAGCCACTCAGCATATCTTCCAAGATCTGAATTACCCTCTCAGACTGTCCATCAGACTGTGGATGAAACGCTATACTGAAATCCAACTTTGTACCCAATGCTTGATGTAATGCCTTCCAGAACCTCGACGTAAACCTGGGGTCTCTGTCTGATATGATAGACACTGGCACCCCATACAGCCTCACAATCTCTGCTACATACAGTTTAGCTAACTTCTGTAGAGAGTAGTCGACACGAACCGGTATGAAATGAGCGGACTTCGTCAATCGATCAACAATTACCCATACAGAATCCTTCTTAGTAGGCGTAAGAGGTAGCCCACTAACAAAGTCCATCGTGATCCTTTCCCACTTCCACTGCGGAATTTTTACCGACTGCAATAACCCTGAAGGCAACTGATATTCTGCTTTCACCTGCTGACATGTCAAGCATTTACTTACCAACTCGGTTACTTTTCGCTTTAGACCCGGCCACTAAAATTGTTCTCGTAGATCCCGATACATCTTACTTCCTCCAGGATGCATAACGTATGGGCTACTATGCGCTTCCTGTAGGATCTTACGTCTCAATTCAAGATCTTTTGGCATACAAATCTTTCCTCGAAAACATAATACCCCATCACTATCCACACTGAAATCCGTTATCCCATCACCTGTCCCCAACTGAAACTTCGACTTTAACAACTCATCTGCCAACTACTTCTCTTTAATCTGACTGACCCAAGAAGGCTTCACTTGAAGTTCAGCTAATAAACTTCCATCATCGTATAAGCTGAGATGAGCAAACATTGCTCTCAAGTCAGAGATCACCCTACGACTTAATGCATCCGCCACCACGTTAGCTTTGTAAGAGTATGCCCAAAGATCAATCATGAGATGGTTGTAATAACATACTTGATTTACCATGTTTATTAATATAAAGCGTTGTCATTATTATTTCAGTTTTTCTTTCTGTGTGTACAAATAAACTGTTTTATAATAATGTCCTGAGAATAATATGATTATTCTTAAAAGATCCTTAGTCAAGTATTATTGTTGACTAGGACAATAATAATGCATTAAGACTAACATGTAGTTGATTGATGATAAAGAGTTGTCATTGATATGGAGTGTCAAAATCAATGCATGAATATGTGTGTTAGAGAACAACAAATTGGACTGACCCGCTATGAGTATGTTTCTTGGATTATTATGTAATTGTCACAACATTACTCATAGTGATTAATATGTATATGATCCTCAGACTTGAGATCATCATTATCCCAACATCGTGAGTTGTATATTTTGATACAGTCAAACGTATAATCGTGAATCGGTTTATTCTATAAAGGCCGATGTTGGATATACCACAATCTATGTAGAGGGATATGGTTGATCAATATAGGATATGTCTCTCCTACATAATGGGAGTAATATCTTAGGCCACTTGATTGAGTGAGACTAGAAATGCATGACCATGCTCAAATAAGTTGACATGAGATGTCATACTAATTTGTATATCATAGTCTACTCAAGATATCAAGAAACATGGGATGGACTATACAAGTGTGACTATTCCATGACTTGTGTCCATTCCAGAGATAAAGGACTTAAGGATTAATGCATGAAAGGTTAATCACAAAAAAAGGTTATGTCGAATCATGACTCCTTGTAACTTAGGTAGCAATGATGCATTGCTAGATGCCACTCATTGTTTGTAACATTAGAATCGTTCTAGTATTACTGCTAACGTTACAAGAACCTACAGGGTCACACCCTATGGTTGAAATGAACGGACTAAAACATAGTTGGTATTGTGTTTGATTGTCACATGAATTAAATTAATTAAAGAATTAATTTAAATTGGGCAATCAAATATTGAACATATTATATGTACAAGGATGTTGTACACATAATGAGAATTAATATATGAATTTGGTTCGTATATAGATTTAAATAAATATAGTTTACCAAAATCCATGTTATAGTTAATGTAATTATAATTTGTTTTTGGATATAATTAATGTAATTATAATTTTCGGTTAAAACATTATTATATTTATTTAATTTTAAGATTCATTAAAAAGATACCGATTATAAAAGGTAATAGGTTATATAGAGCTTATTAAGAAAAAAAAACCTAAAATATTACTTTAAGGTCTAGCAGCCGTCAAGCAAGAAAAACCTCCAAAATAGTTTTGGAGATTTCTTCCGTTCATAGTCAAACCGGGTGGATTACGTAGAGGCCGACATCGTAAAAGGTTGTGGCTTGGTTCGACAGTGGATCAAAGTTCGTGTTACCGAGGCGTCGCTATCTACTCAGATTGAAGTTTCGGTAATTTCGAAACCTTTATTTCACCCCGATTCATTCCTCACACATGGATTCATGGTTTGGATCACCGGAATTTAATTTTATTTTGCTGCGCCAAGGGGTACCGGCGTTCCAACAAGCTTTACCCAGGTGGTACTCGATCGAGCAATCATAATCTTTTAACAATTCGATCCATCTTCGCTGCCTTAAATTCAACTCCTTCTGGGTAAGGAGATATTTTAGGCTCTTGTGATCTGTATAAATAACGGACTTCTCTCCATACGAGATAATGCCTCCGGATCTTCAAAGCAAACACTACAATGACAATTCCGGATCATGCGTGGGATAATTCACCTCATGTGGTCTCAATTGCCGAGACGCATATGCTACCACCTTCCCTTCCTCCATCAATACACATCCCAATCCTGTGTGCGACGCATCGCAGTAAACAACAAACTCCTTCCCGGCCTCAGGCTGTACCAATACTGGAGCCTCAGTCAAGATCTTCTTCAGCTTCTCAAAACTCTCCTGCTGCTTATCATACCAGACAAACGGTACCCCTTTCCGCAATAACTTGGTTAATGGTGCCGCAATCAAAGAGAACCCCTCAACAAACCTTCTGTACTACCCAACTAGACCAAGAAAACTCTGAATTTCTACCACAGACTTAGGCGGCTTCCAATCCAACACAGCTTCAATTTTCCGGGGATCAACCCTAATCCCCTCAGCAGACACAACATGGCCCAAAAAGGTAACTTCTCTTAGCCAAAATTCACACTTACTAAATTTGGCGTACAGCTGTTTCTCCCTCAGGATTTGTAACACCACCCGAAGATACGAATCATGCTCCTCCTCTGATCTTGAATAAACTAGGATATCGTCTATAAATACCACGACAAATCGATCCAGATAGGGTTGGAATACTCGATTCATCATATCCATAAATGTTGCGGGTGCATTGGTCAACCCAAACGGCATCACCAGAAATTTGTAGTGGCCATAGGGAGTCCGGAAAGCCGTCTTATGAATATCCGCTTTCTTGACCTTAAGCTGATGATATCCTGACCTCAAATCTATCTTCGAGAAGACTGAAGCCCCCCTCAGTTGATCGAACAAATCATCAATCCTCGACAACGGGTATTTATTCTTGATGGTCAACTTGTTCAACTGACGGTAGTTAATGCACATACGCATTGATCTGTCCTTCTTAACGAATAGCACCGGTACTCCCCAAGGTGACACACTCGGTCGGATAAAACCCCGATCTAACAGTTTCTGAATTTGGGCTTTCAATTCCACCAACTCCTTTGGCGCCATTCTATATGGGGAAATAGACATGGGCGCTATCCCCAGAAGAAGATCAATACTGAATTCCACCTCGCGATCCGGAGGTAGTCTTGGAAGCTCTTCTGGGAAAACATCAGAAAACTCCTTAACTGTTCTAACATCCCCCACAGTTAATTCCTTGGCCTCCAGAGCACAAACAAAAGTTATGAATGCCTGACATCCTTTCCTCACCATTCTTTCAGCCTTTAAAGCGGACACTACATTAGACAAGTAGTTCCTCCTTTCACCTATCACCACCACCTCATCATCCCCAGGAGTTCTTAATACCATGCGCTTAGCAGCACAATCCAAGTTTGCTCGATATTTTACCAACAAATCCATACCTAAGATTAAATCAAACTCCCCGAATGGCAGTTCCATCGGATCAGCAAGGAAAACCATCCCTTGAACCTCTAAAGGCACCCTCCTAAAGAGTTTATTCACCACTACAGATTGTCCTAAAGGGCTAAGTACAGTCATCTCCCTAGAAGCAGTCTCAGAGTCTATGTTCAGAGTTTCCGATATAGTACTAGCAACATAAGAATGTGTTGATCCAATATCAAACAATGCAGTATAAGGCAACCCATAAATAAAAAATGTACCGGTTATGACGTCCGGCGCATCGCCCTCCTCTCGACGTCTAGCTGCATAGACCAGCCCAGGCTATCTCGCATCTGTGTTCCCAGCACCTCTGACCGGTGCTCCACGTCCACAACCGAAACCATTACCTCCTCTGGCTAGACCACGACCTCTCTGTGGTTGCTGACCACCTCTACCTGGTAGAGCATAACCCTGTCCTACTAGTCGCACTCTACTCAACTCTTGTGGACAGTCTCTTACCCGATGATCAGTAGACCCACACCTGAAACATCCTCTATTACTCATCCAACACTCACCTGAATGAGATCTACCGCATCTAGCACACCTCTGAGGCCCACTATCAACAACAGGTCTCGCAACACGACTTGGCCCATCCAGCCTAGGCCTCTTCTGAAAACGCCCCGCTGATCCCGACGATCCAAAGTTCCTTTTATTCCTTCCTCTATCCCTATCTTGATTCTGCTTTTCGGACCGCTTCACTTCCTCGACTATCTTATCCTTTTCTACTAAAACAAACAAATTCTCTTTCTCATTTGTGGGAGCTATCAAGACTGCAATTCATCCCTCAGACCATCCTCAAACCGAACACAACACTCATGGTCTGTGGCAACAATACCCCGGGCATAACGACTAAGACGTAGGAATTCCGCCTCATACTCGGCCACCTATTTATTTCCCTGCACCAAATTTAGAAATGCCTTACACTACGCATCCACATAACTTGATCCAATGTACTTCCCTTGAAATGCTGACTTGAAGAAATCCCAGGTAATACGGTCAGCCACTATACCATCCCTGACCGTGAGCCACCACTGATACGCCTCATCACAAAGAAGAGACACAACTCCTTTTAACTTCTCCTCCTCCGTGAAGTCAAGATCATCCATAATACGCTCAACTGCTTCTGGCCAATACTCAGCTACATTAGGAGCTACACCAGAACGCCCCTAAACATTTCCGCTCCATTGGCTCGGAGTCATTCGCACCATGATTTTGAGCCCCAAACCCGTGCTCGCTCCAGCAACTCTCTCCAATACACGTAACATCACTTGAGACACCGCATCGTCTTCGCCTGTTTGATCCTAAAATTCCTCTTCCACAGCTGGCGGTGCCGGTGCATCACCTTCCGACCCATGTCCAGATTCCAAAGGTTCAGACCCAACATTCCAGCCTCTACCACGACCACGTACAACACGTCCACGCCCCCTAGTACACATGACTATCGATATGACTTAATCTGATTAAGAATTTTATGGATTAGTACTTTCTTTCGCTGTTTAATACCGAGCAGTCTTATGAGAAATAGCTTTAAAAAAAAAAGTAATTCTCGCAGATTCATATCTATACCTAGAGGTTTCAGTCTCTAAAGTTTGGATCTCTTAACTCTAGTAATCATAACACAACATAATTATTTCATGCAAAACAACCAACAATTAGAACACTTACCGCGTGGATCGGGTGCCGGTAGACTCGGATACCATACTCCAACTAAAACATTTCCTTTAATAACATTTTAAATTGACTTTATAAAACATTGTTGATCCCATTCCACAGCCGAGGTTTGTAACCTGGCTCTGATACCAAAATTGTAATACCCCAAACCTAGCCTAGACGTTACGACCAGATTTGGTATGTTACAGGGTAAAAGTTGTTCAAAAAGGGTTTCGAAACTTTGAAGAAATACTGTAAGTTTAAAAAAAAACTTTTCGTTTGACTGATGTTTCAGAAAATAGTAGTTTGAGGTTTAAGGAAAAAAAATTGTTGGATTAAGCTAATCACGTACTGGTTGTCATTGTTGGCACATGAGAGAAAACAAATGCTTTATGTTGCTTAAGTTTTGAAAACTCCATCTTAATTGTCAGGTTTTAAACGTATAATGATGTCATATCGTAATTAAATAATAAATAAGGAAAACCAAATATCAAATTAAGAAGGCCTTATTACATAACAAAATCCCCAATTAAAAATAATTGTAGAAGGAAATGAAGTTACGAAAAGAAACATTTTATGGCCTCCACGAGTCCGCCTCGGCTCCCAGATCCACGATCTACTGATTACCTACAGAAATAAGCAGAGGGGGGTGAGTCACCGAGACTCAGTGTGTAAATCCCCATGAAACAAAATTTGGGCCTTAAGCCCACAGATGCACATTGGGCCTTAGCCCACTCAATATAGCATATATCACATGTATGCAATGCATTGACCCCAACCTAGTTTTCCATCCTCTACACACCACCATTACCATTGAACACACCGTGGGATTTCTAAAATCAACCCTCCATCCGCTACACACCTCATATGTGGCACCAAGCCACTCGTGGTTCCAGACCACTGTGATACTAGATCACCGTGACAAAGTCACTATTATCATGCCTGGGGCCAACCCACCGTGGTATCAAACCACCGTGACAATCCCTGAAGAATATATGTAGGGCCAACCCACTGTGGTACCAAACCACTGGGATGAGTCACTAAATCATCATATATATACGTGGTATTAAACCACCGTGGCACCAAGCCAACGAGACATGGTCACTGAATCAGATATATGTGGGGCCAACCCACTCGTGGTACCAAACCACCGTGACAGTCTCAAATACTTCCCCTCTCGCATCATATCCCAAACCCATGCAGATCATACAATCATATGAATGCACATACTCTCATCATTGTGACAGATTACATCATATATTTCATACCCATTAATAAAACGTTATAGACACTTACCTGGTATCCCCAGCTTTACCCACAAGGGTATTATGACTGTCTTTCAGTCACTTCGACTTTTCAGCCCAAAATAGTTAATAACACAAATTAATAACAGAGTGTGAAGTTTTACACACCTGATAACACGTAACACTATGCTTTCTATGTCGACACTATCGCTAGCAGAGACGACTGCTATCTGCCTAATCTGCTCTGAAGCCGGTCCACAACCCGGTGGCCAGTCTCGCACTGCCGATACAGATCTTTTCTTGAACTTAGGGGTTGAAACTACGGGTCCAACCCCTTCCTTCCTTTGACTGGCATTCGAATCCATGACAGATCTTGATCAGAGAACCAGGTCAAAGTAATGAAAAGAACGAAGGATAGATACTCATATCAAAGAAGTCGCTTACCTAGATCAACAGAAACCGGAAGCTTCAGGCTAGGATTAAGGAAACGCTGAAGCCCCTACACATTCATCAAATTATAATCGACTTCCCAATAAAAGATGGATCCAAAGAGGTGGCCTTCCGGCCAATCAAGTGAATAGAAAACCTCATATAGCCTATTCGGCCAAGAACACTTACCAAAGCCCTCTTGAAAGCAGACCACTAAAAGAAAAGGCGATGGAGGCGCGTCTTTCTATCACGAAGCTAGAGTGCGAAATGGAAGATCTACATTCGGCAATCAGCGAAGTCGACAGAAAGAGTGCTAACTCCTGACACAAAAAGAGGTTCGGCCCTTAGAAGAAAAGAGAAGGAGTGTGAAACAAATGGATGCTTCAGCTTTAAGAAGAAACTCGTAACAAATGGTGACGAGAAGATGAGGGACAGGTTTCGACAATGAAGAAACAAAAAGAAATGACTAGGGAGATTCGGCTAGAGTAAAAACAAAATCAAAGAGATGAATGATAGTAGATGATGATTCAGTCCAGAAAAAGAATGAGGAATGAGGTTCAGCTTTTAGAAGAAATAGAGAAGTATGAAGCAATTGGAAGAAAGCAATGAAAATGGAGAAGGTGTTAGGAGGGTTCGGCTATTAAGAAGAAAAATGTGAATTGAAGGGAAAAGGTGCCTAAGAGGTTTCAGTTTTTGCCAAATAAAAGATGCACCAAACTGATCTTGGAGGTTGCGGCAACCAGAGGAAAGATGAAAAGAGAAGCACAAATGTGTTTCGGTTTTGGTTAGCAGAGAAATGAAAAAGAAGAAAAAAATGCAAAACAAAGGAGTAGACCCAAACGGCACACACCCTACTAGACCCCAACCGAAACCTTTCCCCCTTCTCAAGCTTCCCACAACCGGCCATTACCTCCATCCACTTGAAAAAATCCCTTACTTTCCTCCTAAAGTCACTCTTGCTCACCCATTTGAAATAGTTTGAATAGGTCAACCTCCACCTTTCACTCACGGCCACCCTTTCAAATATTTGACCCATTCAGCACTCCCCCCTTGAAGTGTCCTAGCCGAACTCCACCACCCAAGCTCCCTTGACGCAAAAACAAAACTCCACAATGCTGACAATGCGACTTGAACCCCTTCCCTCTGCAGC
Organism: Gossypium sturtianum; assembly: GCA_025698515.1. Taxonomy (NCBI): domain Eukaryota; kingdom Viridiplantae; phylum Streptophyta; class Magnoliopsida; order Malvales; family Malvaceae; genus Gossypium; species Gossypium sturtianum. Next base: position 43,812,919 of record CM046953.1, on the reverse strand, counting down.
TTCTCCCTTGTGACGCCAATTCAAGCACTCTTAGTGGCGCATCCTTGCCACTTTACCAACTCTCTATTTGTGTTATCCACACACAATGAAATACCCTTAAGACCTACCTCAACTAGCTCTCCCCTACAGTGCCTAAAAGTAAAGTTTTCACCAAGGCTCAAGCTTAACCCCAAGCCTTCCCGGGACCCCCAAACACACCAAATTAACACACAGAGCATAGCATACACACACAACACGCATTAAATGCAGAACTCCAAAATCCAGGATGTTACATAGGTTTGGGCAATAAGCCTGGTAGCCAAGCCTTGCTTTTGGTTGCTAAAGGCGGGCAACAGCCTAAGAATTCAGGTCAAAACAAATCTAGGTCAAGATCGAAGTCGAGGAATTGTGACAAGACATGTATCTACTACAAGAAGTTGGGTCACATAAAGGAAAAATGTTATAAGTTGAAAAATAAAAGTAGGAGGGCTGCTAAGAGCGATAAGGAACAGAAGTGTTAGCTTAAATGATCAAACAAAAATTGCCAAGAGGGGGTGATTTGGCTTTTTAAAAATTTTGTGCTAGCTAGAGAGAAAAGATAGAAAAGTGAACACAAGAATTTAGAGTGGTTCGAACCCAATTGCCTACTCCACTACCTTAGCTTTCTACAACTAAGGATTTTCCCAAGTTCACTAATTTTATCATCCTTTAAGGATAAGGTTTAACTTTACAACTCCATTAAGATTTCTGTCCAAATCTTAAGACACTAACCCTCTCAAAGAGATACAAAGTAGCAAACAAAGAAACAATCCTTACAAGATCTAAGTGTTTGCAAAATTAAGCTCAATTACAATGAAAAAAACTTGAGCAAAAGAATGGAAATAAAGCTTATAAGTGTATTAAAGAAATTTTTGGAAATATATGGCACAAAGGTTGTTTTGATTGATCTTTAAGCTTGAGTATTCTTTCTTCTTATTGTAGGACCTTTAGAAGCTAGTATTTACACCCTCTAATTCATTTCCAACTGTTGTGGTTGTTGAGAAAATAAATAGAGCTGTTGGGATGAAAATACCAGATCATTAAATTCACCTACCATAAAAAGTACCGATAATTTTTGTACGAGTATCGATACTAGTACCATTTAATGCCTGATTCAATGACCATTAAAGTTAGTTACCAACGATATCAAAAATGATTTATCGATACCTGGTAAAAGGTTTCGATATATTTTGATGGGTATTGATACTTTTTTTCATTTTTGAAAGATCATGAAAAACATAATGCAAAATTGGTATCGATATAAAGTTTTGGTATTGATAAAATTCAATAGGTATCAATATTTATTGTTTGTGTTCAATTTTTTATTCAAAACAGAGAGTAGTTTTGGTATCGATAAAAATTGTAAAAGTATCGATGTATTTTGAAAAATATCGATACTTCCTGTAGGGAGCAGCTTTGCAATTGATTTGGAACTGTTTTAATTAAGTTTAAGAGTTTAAATCTGTTTTCAGGCCTTTTTCAAAATTGTTATAAGTGTTCAAAGCATTGTCTAAGATGTTTGGAAGTTTTGAAATATTATTTATTCTTTGAATTCTTTGTTCAAAAATAATTTTTTATTTAAATATATATTTTTTTGTTATATCAAAATAATTTATCAAATAAAGTAGTTGTCCTAATAGGACACAAGTAAACCTAATTAAACCCAAGTAAACCCAATTTTTTATCTAAAGCTTCATCTTTAGTACTTAAGAAAAGAATCCAAGTAAACATAGAATAGTCATCAAAAAGCATAAAAACATATTGTTTTCCACCCAAGCTAGTTGTCCTAATATGACCAAATAAGTCTATGTGAATTAGTTGGAGAACTCTACTAGTTGATACATCATTAATAGGTTTAAAGAAAACTCTTTTATGTTTACCCTTAACACATGCATTACAAACTTTATGTAAGTCAAAATCAATTTTAGGCAATCCTTTTACTAAGTCATTTTTAGCTAGTTTATGCAAAATGCTCATTCTAGCATGTCCTAGTTTTTTTATGCCATAGTAAAGAATTATTTTCATTTTTAGCAACAATACATATGAGTAAATCATGCAAATCATCTAAATGCACCATATATATATTTTTTATCCTATTCCTACAAGTATAATCTTATTAGACACAATGTCAACTATTTTACACCCATTAGGCTCATGATAGTCATGAAACTAATTAAAAATTCTAAATCCCTAAATTATGCTACTATCCTTTTCAAGACTAAGAGCAACTAACTCTAGGTTGATTAATTGAAATTTATTACTAATTTAAACCCTTATTGTCGCATTAACTCGATCTATGGATTCCCCTATTAGATTTGACTCTAATCCGGTAGATTTATGCTGTCTTATTTCTAGGATTGCATGCAACTCCCTCAATTATGCTAGATCTACTCTTAAACAGAGACTTTTCCTCATCTGATTTAAACACATTAAACATGATTTAATATTCAGTAAATATTAAAACAGGAGATAAGCACACATAACTGAGAACAAGATTCAAGTATTTAACACGTAAAATAGAAATCAAAAAACCGAATTCATCATAGGGTTCATCTCCCCTAGGTATCTAGAGAATTAGTTCATAATTGTAGATAAAAACATCTCAAAGATAGTATAACTAGAAGAAATAAAGAAACTCATAAAGAACTTCAAAGAAATTAAAAAGAGGTCTTCAATCTTGATGGAAATCTGCTTCAGAGTTGGCTTTAATGCTGTTCTTCAAGTTGTTTTCTTCAATACTCTCTAATGGCTCCATATTCTATTCTTCTATTTGGTATTTATAAGTCTTAGAATGTCCAAAAAGCCTAAAAATTACGTTTTCTCGCGTGTTTGGAATGTGAATCGTGAAATCGACACATTTTGGCACATGGCCGTACGAAAACCTGTATGGCTCACATGGCCGTGTGTCTAGCCCGTGTGGGAAGACCCAGCTCGTATGGCTCCTAAAATCTGCTCCAATTGTCTGATTTTTGCTTTTTTTTTCTCCTTTTGCTCCTAAATGTTCTCCTAAGTATAGAAACATGAATTAAGAGGATTAGCAGCATAAAATTCACCAATTTGTATAAATAATCATCCAAAAATGCATAAAGAACGAGATTAAAACATGTTACTTTTATCACTTATCAAATATCCTCACACTTAAGCGTTTGCTTAACCTCAAGCAAAATCCTCAACCCACATTAAAGTTAACATTTCTCAATTTGTTATTTCCATCAATAATGTCTCAAAATAATTCGCAAACAATCATGCATTGACAATTCAACTAAAAGGACACTAAAGATTCAAACAATCCAATCCGAAATTTTTAAAGTACATAAACATAGGTGTCTCCCCTTATTTAAGTAATTACCTTTAATTAAAAATCAACAAGAACTTACATCCTCACTAAAGATTCACTCAAAGCACTCAAAGTGCTTAAGGTTCAAGAAATATGCACTCAACAATCGAACAAGAAATATCATTACCATAGGCTTGCTTGAAAATCAAATCTCCACCACTATAAAATGATATGACAAACCAACCAAGAGGTCGTTACGAGGTTGTAATGGGGCTTAGGTTAAGAGTGTGGAAAAAGGCCAGAAAAGTTGGTTATAATCGAGATCGAGTTGATACATTACCAAACTAGAAAAATAATCAAATGCTAAATTAAAAGAGAGTGCATCAATCAAGAATAAACAAGAATAACAACGAACTTCTCCACAATATATGAAACTAATTATTCAAGTTCAATCAACTAATAATTAATTAATAATAATTTTTTTCGATTTTTTTAAAACAAGAAAAAATTCAGCAATTCAAAAAAAAAGGAATATAGTTAGGCAACTAACCAAATCAAATCTCGACAAAAAAGGGAGTCAATAAAACAGGAAAGAGTCACAACAAAAATATGGGTTATGGGTTAACATTAACGGCTTAATCAAGAAAAAAAATGTGTTAGCCTCAACAGGGTTTGCTAAGTGTTAATTTAATATGTAAGCTTTTTACAGGATAAGTGGGTTAAAACCTAAGTGTCTCCATCATCTTAGTATATCAAATCAATGGTGTGGTCTTGACATGTATAATCAAAGCAAGTTCTAGAATAACAAATCAAGTTGACACACTCATAACCAAAAATAAAATGAGCATGAAAAATGTATGCTCTATAGGCTCAAAATCTCACAAAAAATTATGGTTTTGATGTCAAACTTGCAAATTCCAAACTTTAAGATAATACCTCAATTCAGGGAAACAACATAAAATATTTATTCCTGAAAAACAACCTATCATGCTTGACTCTCTCATGTCTTTAAATTTAAATCAACCAATGCAAAAATATCTACAAATTAATCTAAAACAACATCAATAAAAAATCCCAAATCGGCAAAAATTCACTCTAATGGAAGTATGAGAAAATTACTTAAACACAACAAATAATTTAGAGATTTTATCACAATTATATAAACAACCTCCCCATACTTAAGATGTACATTGTCCTCAATGTACAAACAAATATAAACATATAATAAGCACAATATCATAAGAGAGGGGCAAAATTGAAACTGCCCTGAATATGGATGAAATCGCCAGAATAGTGAAAACCGAAATTGTAGGCAGAATCTAAATATAGTGCATGGTTCTAAGCAAAATAATAAGAAAATAAACACAAATAATGAAAAATATTAAGATGTTACAAACTCAAATAAAAACAACCATAAAAATAAAAACATAGTTCAAAAGAAAAATAAACTAAAGAAGTCTAAGAAATAAAAAAAACAACCAAAAAAACATAAAAAGAAAAGAACAACTGAAAATAAAATAAAGAAAACACAGAAAAATAGATCAGTGGTCGTCATTATGAGATGCGTCGGGATCGTGAGCCACAGGCTTAATAGGAGAAATATGGAGATGCTGACAGATCTGTTGCAAAGTAGCATCAATACTATCCAACCGCTCAAAATAGTGCTGTTCGAAACGGATGAACCGCTCGGAGAGGTCCTCTAGTGTAACAGTAGGAACAGCAGTACGATGACTCGGAGGTGGATGACGAGGTGTATCCTCATGGTGAAAAGGTACATCATCGGGGAAGTCCTCATGCTGATCTTGAGGGCCAGAATCAGACAATCTATATTGAGGAGGACCCACTCCATGTCAACACTCGATCATCCTCATATGACACATAATTGATAATCCCTGTGGGACCATCTGTCCAACCAATGTTAAGGAGGATGACTGCTCTGAAGTGTCAAGAAGGCCAAAATGTCATGCTAGACGAGTCACATAAGGGCCTACACATATAGAACCCTTCCTACTACGCTCGGTCTAGTGGCGACAAGCAACTGCAACAAAGCAAGCAAGATCAAAAGTGCGTCACATCGCCACACTCCAAAGAAAATAAGCATCAAATGTACTGATGACCCTAGTGCTCTCCATTCGACCAGTCAATGTGTGGGCCAGGATGGCATGGATATAGCATAAAGCCGGAGGTAGCAAATTTGCCTTCGACTGACTCGGGTCATATGGAGTCGTACTAGCAATCAAATCTGTCCAGCATGGAGACAGTGAATAATGGATGTGCCGGTATAAGGTAAGGAAATTCTCGACACTCATGAACTCCTCAGTATAAAGTCCAACTTCAAAGTTTGGGACGCTCAGATAAAGCATCGTACCACCGAGTTACAGAACGAATGCTGAACGAATCATGGCTCATCATGGCTCATCATGGCTCGACATCACGTGTTGCAGAATGAATGCTGAACAAAACTCTAGCGTCAGCTCTACGTAGGTGGGCTCAACAATGGAGAAGAATCTGTCCCATGGGTCTGTAGCAATCAGTGTGTGGACTCGATCAGCTAAATGGATCTGCTGTAAGGCCACCCAATCAATACAACAGCCTAATCCCAAGGGGCGTTGTCTAAGATGCTGATAGATGTCCTCGTAAGGACCCTTTGGAAACCATAAGCAAGGATTGCGTATGTCGGAGGTAAGGCCCGAGGAAGAGGTCATGATGGGAGTCTTCCACTTTTTAAAGGTAGGAACTACGGCCTTAGATTTTCCTCTCGTGTTCATCATGAAGGACCTGAAATAAAATAGAATAACCACATATTATTATCAAATGAAGTAAACGGGTGAATCGACACAGTAGGGGAAATCCAATAACCCGCAAAATAAGAATCAAATTTAACGTAAAAAAATCGATGAATAAAAAAAACGACATTGAACATAATAGAAACAAGAATCAGAAAATAACACTAAAAGCAACAAAACCAAATAATAATAAAAAGAACCTGTAACAGCCCAATTTAGGGCCTAGTCAGAATAGTGGTTGCGAGACCACAAATTCGAAGTAGAAATATGTGTTTCATGGTTTTCATGAGGTCTAAGACATGTTTGCATGATTGTGTGAAAATTTCATGAAGAAATTTTATTATTTAGTGATCAATTTATTCATTAGGACTAAATTGTAAAGATTGAAAAATATGATATTCTAGAAGTTTCAAGTATGAGATAGTATTAGTAAAATTATTAGAGGTCCTTATTCAGCAATTAGACCATTATATGTTAAGAGGGACAAAATAGACATGGGAAGGAAAAATCTCAAGAAATGGGCCTTAAGGGCATTTTGGTCATTACGTTAATAAGTTAATAAAAAGGGAAAAAGAAGTCAAAATTGATGTCCATCTTCCTCCCCATTGCCGAAAATTTCAAGCTCACCATATCTAGGGTTTCTTCAACTTTCAAGCTTGATTGTAAGTACCTCCTAGCCCCGTTTTTAATGTTCTTCGTATTTTTGAGATCCTCGTAGCTCGATTTAGCTATTTCTAGCTATATTTTGAGCTAGGGTTCATGTTAAAAAATTTAATCATGTATGACATACATGTATTATGATGTCTAATGGAGGAATATGAAAGTTTGATGTATGATAAACATTTTTTTCTAAGTGATTTTCATAGAAAATTCATAAAAAAGGACCTAATTTTAAAAGTAATAAAATGTGTAGTAAAAATCAGTTTTGAAGGAAAATATGAGCTACTATAAGCTTAAGGTAGGTTCGGCTAGGCTTGGGTAACCAAGGAAATGAGTGTATTTCATTATACGAGCCTAGGGACCATTTTGTAAAATATGTGAAAGTTTAGGGGCAAAATAGTAATTTTGCCAAAGTATGATTCATGGTTTGATTTAGTCAATGTGATCATTAAAAGAGTGAAATTGTCATTATAGATCAAGAAACACGAAGTTCGGACCGAAACTGAGGAAAAAACAAGGTGGTGGACTAAATCGAACGATTATACACATTTTGATAACGAGGTAAGTTTGTGTGTAATAAATTAACATTATGTCATTATGTATTGAAATGTTTGAGATTACATGAAATGTACATTATTTCTATGAAAATTGATCAATGATGTTCGATGAGAATATGATGAAGATTTATGATGTGAAAGTCCCGGTTGACCTTAGGAATAGAAAGGATACCATCGTTAAGATATGAGATTTATAAGGTCCCGTGTAAGACCATATCTGGGATATGGCCTCGGCACCGAATTGAGATCCCATATAAGACCATTCTGGGATATGGCATCGGCATTGAATAAGAGATTTCGTGTAAGACCATGTCTGGGACATGGCATCGATATACGATCTCGTATAAGACCATATCTGGGATATGGCATCGACATCGATATGAGAACCCGTATAAGACCATATCTGGGATATGACATCAGCATCGACATGTGATCCCATGTAAGACCATATCTGAGATATGGCATTGGCATCTTATTATGTGTATGACGAATTTCAGGTATCCTTCGGTCTTCCAAGTGGTTCAACGGGTAAAGGGCTAAATTTTATGTTAAAGATAGTAATGAGTTAAATTTATGTTCAAGATGTAAGAGTGCTAAATTTATGTGATGAAGTGACACAGGTACATATGAGTAATTTACGAGAAATGAGTTCGATATATGTTATGAGATTGGTAAGAGTAAGCATGAGTAAGTTATGTCAATATGCTTGAGAATTTGAGTTATTACTCAATGTAATATAAGAATGTTATCATAAGCTCTTATGTTGCTATTTATTTCATGCAAACTTACTAAGCTTTATGCTTACCCCTCTCTTTTCCCTTTCCTTGTAGTATCGCCAAGCTAGCTCAGGGATCGTAGGACGTCGGAGTTCGGCTCACACTATCAAGCTATTCTTTTGGTATAGTAAAGTTGATTATCTTGGGTATGGCATGTATAGGAACTTGGTCATTTTGTTATATGTCATATTGGTTAGCCAAAGTGTTGGCTATTAATGTTACTCAATTCATTTTGTAAATTGCCATTGGAATCAGCCAAAATTAGTTAAGTTATATCTATTCAATGATGATGAATTTCATGAAGTGCAAGTTTATACAATTGAGTGAGTAAAGTATGAAGTATGAGCATGATGAATGTACTGGAATTCAAGGTGTGGATGTCTTGATTGTAGATATTGGAGATGCATTATTGTTATGTCATGTGTTGCTAGAAATAGTTTAAGTGTGGTGGATTTTCAGGGTGGCAAATGGCTTGGTAGATAGCCTTGCATTTGTCCACACTGGTAGACACACGGGCGTGTGTCTAGGACGTGTGTGACACACGGTCAGCCCCATGGGTGTGTAGCATGGCCGTGTGTCCCCTGCATCTAATTTGTGAAAAATTCAGTTCGTCACACGCGCCAGCACACGGGCGTGTGGCTTGGCCATGTGCCCCTAAGGGTTTGCTGACGTCATAAACAGAATGTCCCTTATTTTGGACACGGCCTGAAGCACAGGCCATAATCGATGAAGTCTAGGTGGATTCCTCCTCGGGTATTGTCTTAATCAATTGGTTTTTTCCCACAAGTATTTCCCATTTTCATTCTTTGTGTCTTAGCGTCTTTAGCTTATTAGTTAGTTAATTTTAGATTAAACAATAATTCACTTCAATTCTTAGGCTAAATAATAGAAAGAAAGTTTGTATTAGTACTTTTGGTTCCTTTGGGTTCGACAATCCGGTCTTGCCACTAAGCTATACTACTGTTCGATAGGTGTGCTTGCCTCAATCGTTGTCACAGTTAGTTTCTAGGCTAGATCATTCATTATATAAATTTTTAAGACTTTGACACACGATCAAGTTTTTGGCGCCGTTGCCGGGGAACTAAAATATTAAGAACGCTCAATTTTTATTACTTTAGCCATTTCATTTATTTACAATTTATTTTTATTTTTATTTTATTTTAACTTTTCTAATTTTTCTCTTTCTTTGCTTCTGGCAGGTATTTCTAGTTTATGACTAGAAGAAACCCGTCAGGACCCTTGATTTTTGAAAGTGAAATAAAACATACCGCTCGTAGAAACTGAAGAGATGTCACTGAATAATTATCAGTGGCAAGACATGAGAACAATGCCTAATAAAGTAGTCGGTGATTTCATCCTTGACGCGGTCACCATGTTATCTAATCAGGTAGAACTTTTAAATAAAAAATTGATGGTTTGTATGGTTCACGCAGGTACATCCGTGTCTGATGCGATACAAATGGAGGAAGGGTGAACAACACGAATATCTATCCTACAACCCTAGCACAGAGAACGAATAAGTCAACTATATGGGTAACTATTCTAGACCTCAAAATAATCTTTATAGTAACACATATAATACAGGTTGGAGGTACCATCCCAATTTCTCGTGGGGTGGTCAAGGTAATCAAAGACCGCAACTTCCTCCAGGTTTTCAACAACCACCTTACCAGCAGGAAAAGAAGCCGAGCCTTGAGGAGATGCTAACAAAATTTATCGCGGTGTCAGAAACCCGTTTTCAAAACAATGAGACAATGCTCAAAAATCAGCAGGCATCAATTGAAGGGATCGAGAACCAGTTAGGTCAGCTAGCTAAGCTGATCTTAGAAAGACCACAAGGTATCTTTCCTAGCAACACCAAAACTAACCCAAGAGAGCAACCTCAAGCAATAACTGCTCATGATAGTGAAGGGTTAGATGAACCAAAATTGAAGCAAGAGAATGTGGTAGAGGAAGGTAAGGTTGAGGTAAGCCATGATAAACCAAAACCGGTAATTACAGAGTACCAACCTCGCGTGCCATACCCCAATGCGATAAAGAAAGACCACACAGAGGAACAATTCGGTAAATTTCTTAAACTTCCAAATAAATTACATATTAACTTGCCATTTCTTGAAGCTCTTTCGCAGATGCCAGATTCAAGGAAATTTTTAAAAGAGTTTGTGACAAACAAACGGAAGTTAGACGATACATCACATGTGGAGCTAAACGCAGTGTGCCCAGCAATTATACGAAATAAACCACCACATGAGCTCACATTTCGTGTAAGTGACGAAACGATCACTCTTCAGGTTCTTGACACGGCTAGGACATCGAGTATTAAAGGTGGAACCAATCACTTCAAAGTTGGGGACCAGGTACTGTCAGATACAACCGACCCTCGAATAGCCGCTTCAGAGCTTAATACAAACGGTGCGATTCCTTTTACGGTACTTAAGGTCTTTCCATACTGAACGGTCGAGGTAACTCATTCTAATTTCGGCACTTTTAAGGTAAATATTACCCGACTCAAACCATATGTTGATAGAATTGATAGTAAGAAAAAGGATTTTCGACTCCGTGAACCACCATGGCCATACAAATAACAGGTAAGTCTAGCTCAAGACTTTAAACGGGCGCTTCTCGGGAGGCAACCCGAGCACTAACCCCATTAATTTTCATATTTTCGATTTTTAGCACCTAACTAAAAACTAACCAAATTTTTAGGCGCAGGTTTCCCTACCCACACGGCCTTGTACACGGGCGTGGCCGTGGCCGTGTGGAAACAGGGAAAAAATTTTCCCAAAAACATGGGCTGCGATAAACCACCACAGCCGTGCGATGCGGCCGTGGTCGACACTGACTAAATAACACGGGCGTGTGATCCTCTACACGCCCGTGGGACCTTTAAGTCCATTTATTTTTCCTTTTTCTCTTATTTTCATTTTTAATTTCTTTTATTTTATCTTTCTCGTCTTTAATTTATATTATTATATTTTTATTTCTTTAAATTTAGGTTCAAGGGACTGTTAACGAACGACCACACCACCACCGGAGTATCCTCCCCACCTTCACCTCTCTCCAACTTTACCGTTTCTTTTCATTCAAAATTCAGGAAGTTTCACTTCTCTCCCTATCTTATGGTTTTATTACTATATTGCTATTATCTTTCTTTGTACATTGAGGACAATGTACATCTTAAGTGTGGGGGGGTAAAAATTATCATGAAAAGTGCCTAATTTTTTTCATTATTCTCAAATCCCTGAATTATGTCTTGTTCTTAAGTAATTTTCTCATATTACTATTAGAATGAAATTTATTTTGATTTATGATTCTCATTGATATGTTTTGGATTAAGTCATTGATAATTATGCAGTGATGATTTAAACTTTAGGAGACTAGAGAATCAAGCATGATGAGTCTATTTTCAAAAAAATTGTTAGGTTGTCTACCTGAATCTAATTATTACTTTGAAATTTGAAATTTACAAGGTTGACATCAAAAGCCCATAATTTTTGTGAGATCTTGAGCCTTTTAGAGCATACATTCCTTTTCGTGCTCACTTTATTGATTATGAGTGTGTCAACATTGATTTGTTATTCTAGAACTTGCTTCGATTATACATGTCGAGACCACACCTTTGATTTGATATACAGAGATGACAAAGGCACCTAGGTTTTAACCCACTTACTCCACTAAAAGCCTACCCTCACAATTAACCCCTAGTGAACCCCTTTGATCCTAACAACCCTTTTATTGACTCACCCTCAACGTTAACCAAAAACCATTATTGTTGAAATCCCTTTAATTAATTTGAACCACATTAAGTCGAGGTCTGATTTGAACAGATTACTTAACAAACTATGCTTTCCATTTCAGTTGTTAATTTCTTTATTATTGTATGATTTGTTTTTAAAAAAAAATGAAGTATATTCATTATTAGTTCTATGTTATTTGAGCTCAAACTGTTAATTTCATTATCTTTAGAAGAAACTCATGTTATTAGTATTAAGTTTCCGTGATGTAATTATTTGGTATTAGTACAACTTTTTAGTTAGGTAATTTGTCAATTCAATCTCGATTCTAACCCTTTAATTCAGCCTTTATCCACACCTTTAACCCAAGCCCCGTTACAACCCTTTTTAAAGACCTTTTGATTTGTGTATCATCTCATTTTACAGTGGTGGAGATTTGATTTTCATGCAAGCCTATGGGATTAACTTTTCATGTTTGACTTTTGAGTGCTTAATTTTTGAACCTTAAACACTTCGAGTGATTTGAGTGAATATTTAGTGAGGATGTCAATTTTTGTCGATTTTGAATCAGAGGAAATTATTTAGGTAAGGGGAAACACCTATTTTTCGTACTATAAAAACTATGGCTTTGATTGTTTGAATCTTTAGGAACCTTCTGGTTAAATTATCAATGTATGAATTACCTATGAATTATGATGAAACATTATTGATGAAGGTTATGAATTGAGAAAATTCTATTTTAATTGTGAGTTGAGAATTTTGCTTGAGGACAAGCAAATGCTTAAGTGTGGGGGTATTTGATAAATCGTAATATATACATATTTTAATCCCACATTTAGCATACTTTTTGGATGATTTATCCCTTGACTTGTGGAATTTGATGCTCCTAATCCTTTAATTTCATGTTTTATACTTAGAAAAGCATATAAGGATGAAAAGAATGAGAAACGGGCTAAAAACGGACCAAATTGGCCAAAGTAAGAAACCAACATGGCCTGGGCTCAAATCACACGGCCGTGCCACCTTAGCAGGCCTAAACACGACCTGGGCTCGATTCACACGGGCGTGCTCCACGGGCGTGTCTCTGCCGTGACCCGTTGTAATTCTACTCGTAAAAGGATACTTAGGGGTGAAGAAAGACATTCCAAAGTCTATATAAACACCCTAAGTATGACCTAAAAAGGGGAGTCGAAAGAAGCCTTCTGTCGGGGGCATCCAGCTAGGCCAAGGAGCCGAGCCAGAGAGGTCAGAATTGTGGGATTTACTCGAAGAAAGCCAGTTGATTCATCTCGAGAAGCCAAAATCATACTCAAGACGGCGGATCTCTCCTTCAATTCCTTCAGGGGATTTTAGGGTTTTCTTATGTTTTGTTTTATATTTTCTTCTGAGATGTATTCTTTTATTATTATGAACTAAACCCCTCAGATACCTGAGGGGGATGAAACCTAAGACGGATCTTGTTATTGTTTTCTGAACTATATGATAAATACTTGATTTGTTCTTAATTATGTGTTCTTAATTCTTGTTTTGATATTTCAGGATATTGATTCAAGTATTGATGTGCTTAGGCAGAGGAGGAATAGACCCTGCTTAAGAGTAGATCTAGCATAGTTAAGCGGAGTTGATCGCAACCCTAGAGATAGGATGACGAAAATTTGCCGGATTAGGATCAAACCTAATATGGGAGTCCATAGATCGAGTTAATGCAATCCTAGGGGTTTTAATTAGAAAGAGATTTCAATTAATCAACCTAGGGTTAGACGTTAGTAGCCTCGAGAGAGGTATTAATATAAATTAGGGAATCCTACGGATCAAGTCAAGTGAATAAATCGTCAGTTGAGAGTTAGATAACAAGTGAAGTCTAGATGGATTCTTCCTTGGGTATTGTCTTAATCAATTGGTTTTTCCCACAAGTATTTCCCCTTTTCATTCTTTGTGTCTTAGCATCTTTAGCTTAGTAGTTAGTTAATTTTAAATTAAACAATAATTCACTTCAATTCTTAGGCTAAATAATAGAAAGAAAGTTAGTATTAGTACTTTTGGTTCCTTTAGGTTCGACAATCCGGTCTTGCCACTAAGCTATACTACTGTTCGATAGGTGCGCTTGCCTCAATCGTTGTCACAGTTAGTTTCTAGGCTAGATCATTCATTTTATAAATTTTTAAGACTCTGACACACGATCAAATATATTTGTTCGAGAATATGGCCTATAACAAATATGTTCGAGATTAGTCCAATTCAGACCATCATAACATATGGGGTCCTACAAAAGAATCAAATATTTACTGGAACATGGATATATAAGAACATGGTTGATTGTGCGAGGAATTTAGGAAAGGGAATCTTCTTCCCTCATCTAATTATGGAATTGTGTAAAAGGGCAGTAGTACCTATCGAGCGGATGGATAAAACCATGAATCCTCCAAGGAAATTAATTGGCGGTGATTTATTCAAGCAATTTGTTCTTCTACAGACAAAACAAAAAAAAAGGAATGGAGAAAAAGAGGATTTTAGGTAGATAAGGATTAATATTTAAGAGTTGATCTAGTAGGATTTTAGTTTTAGGAGTAGATGAATTGAATTTTTTTTTTTAGGAATTTGTATCTTTCATTAATAAATTGAATAGTTACTTTAGGGATTGTATTAATTATTTTAGGGATGATGTAAATCTGTTTCTAAGATTAGGGATTTATATAAAACTTTTTATTTTGTAGTTCATTCAAATTTGTTGTTAGAAACCCAACACAAAGGAGACACAAACAATTCGAGCTTTACACGATCAAAGGAGGAAGCACCCACCATTAGCAATTGGAGCAACCACGACCAATCGGGTAACTTCTTTCCTTATCCTTTTAAGGGCTACACATTGAGGACAATGTGTCAACTAAAGTGTGAATGGGGGTAACATAGAAATTTTTTTTTGTTTTCAATCTTTACATTTTCTTTGATTTTTCTTGTCTTTTGTGTGTTTGAGCTTGTAGAAATACAAGGGATTGGTTAGAAGCATTTACATAGTTTGCTTGTGTTTACAAATAAATTTGGCATGATGATAAGTGATTTTAATTTTTTTTTCTTATTAGACTACTAAAGTTCTATATGTTACACTATAAATAGACATTAAGCAATCAACTGTACCAAATGATATAGAAAATACAAGGAAACGAGCATGCTAGTATGAATGATAAATGGTTGAATTTGAGTTTGTTTGGTTGATTAAATTTGTGCATATTGAGAATTTTAGGGATGACCTAAGGCATTGTTTGAAACACATCCAGAGCCAAAAAAATTGACCTATTTGTATTTCACCTTTAGTACAAAATTTTTAGCCTGATGACACTTCTTGATGAACCTCATTACAAACCCTGAGCCTGAAAATGTTAATTTGTATTTGCCCTTTTTCTTTGGTCATGCACTGCACAACTATAGACACCAGGCCATACGTATTAAGGATTAAGTACATACATCACAGCGGAGTTTGTAAAAATAGAGTGAAATAGGAAAGATCGGTGTGATATAGGAACTATAAGGTAGCCTAATGTGAGAAACAAAAAGAAAAATCCAAAAAGAAAATTAGTACGAGTAGAAAAAGACTTCAACCAGCGAAAAAACATTCATGAATGAGACGTAATGAAAAAGAGAAACGTCACAAAGTCACAAAAGAAAGAAAAACTCGTTCATTAGTGCACAAAAACTCGTAAGGCTAGTCGTAGTTACTATGGCATACTATGACTTCCTATATATGGAGAGACAATGAAGGTAAGAGAAGAAGAAATAAGGTGGTGAATGAGTAAGGGTCACTAAGGGGGAAAGAATAGGGATCAATATGATATGTCAAACTATTTTCGTGTTTGTAACCCCTTTGATCTTACTATTTTTGAATTCCATACTTGTCCTAAGCCTCAGAATGTTACAGGTCAAAAAGTCCTATGTGACCTAAATATCCTTATACATGAATGGACATCATACTAAACATACGTATAAATGACTATTTGTATTCTGCTCGGATAATCAAAGTACTCTTACAATTTGTTGATGGACCCCTACAGGTGAGACCCTTAATGCTTGTATATTTTGTAACATACTGAGCTAGGATGTTTGTGATCAAAACTGGTAAGTCAATTATTCATCATGTTAAAGTTGTTAGTAAGAATAAAATGCCTAAGTCATATACTCCGAAGTCAATACCTGTATCATATTTGCTCAAGGCTCGTAATTTTTATTTGTCATTTTTGTTTATGTTGCTTGAGGACAAGAAATGACTTAAGTGTGGGTGAGTTTGATCTACCGTAATTTGGTGTAGTAGATTAAACTAGTTTTCACATTTAAGGAGCTTGAATACAAGCATATTTGTGATGTTTTAGTTAAGTTTTCTTAGATTTATTTATATTTAATAAAATGTGTAAACTGAGTCTTTTATTGACCTTAGGGCCGAATGAGGCCTAAGGGAGATCTAACGCACTTTGTGTGTAACAGCCTGATTTTGGGTCTAGTCGAAACAGTAGTTTCGGGACCATAAATCCGACGTATTAAAATTTATTTTTTATTATATTTTTATGGTCTACAGTTTTATGGAACGATTTCGTGAAAATTTCGTTCAAAAATTTTGACGTTTGGGCACTGAATTTAGTTAAAGGGACTAAATTGCAAAAAGTGCAAAACTTGAATTCTATATGTTAAAGGTGTCCAATTGCTATGAGATTTTAAATTGGAGGTCCTTAGATGGTAATTAGACCATTGTGCTTTAGTATGGACAAAAATGGGCATGGTTAGTGGAAAATTTCAAAGTTTAGGTGAAGGGCATTTTGGTAATCTAGTAAATAAAGCCAAAATAACTAAATAAAAGTCTTCATCTTCATCAATTTAGTCCCCCATGGCCGAATATTGCAAGAGAAGACATAGCTAGGGTTTTGGCCACTTTCAAGCTCGATTGTAAGTCCGTTCTAGTCCTGTTTTTAATGATTTTTATGTTTTTGAAATCCTTGTAACCTAATCTAGCTTTTCCAAGGACTATTTTGAAGTATTGTCAAGGTCTAAAATTTTACCCATGATAGATATTTGTGTATTTTGATGTCTAATGGTAGAAAATGTATGTTTGGTGTTAGATAAATAACATTTACTAGGTTATTTTTTATGGAAATGTCAAAAAGGACTTATTTGTAAAAGTTATAAAATGAGTAGTAAAAGTGTGATTAAACAGAAAATGTGGGCTGGTATGAGTATGAAAATGGTTTGGATAGGCTTGGGTTTTGAATAAATGGAATACATTTCAATTTACGAGCCTAGGGACTAAATTGTAAAAATGTGAAATATTAGGGACAAAAATGTAATTTTGCCATAATATGATTTTTGGGCTAAATTGAATAATGTGACTATTAAATGAGTTAAATTTGTTATTATAGATAAAGAAAAACGAGGTCTGAACCTAGATCGGGGGATAAACAAAGTGTTTGATGATTAGGTCCAATTCTACTATTTTTGTACCGAGGTAAGTTCGTATGTAAATAATGCATTATTATATTTATGTTTTAAATGCTTTAATATTGTATGAATTGTGATTGACTCTTTGGACGTATTCGATAAAGTTTCGACAAACGAGAAATCTCGGTTGAACCTTAGGAATAGAATAGGATATGAGTGACATGTCACTAGGAACCCATGTGTATATGCGATTATGTGATTCGGGTGCTGGTCTTGTACATCCTACCAGTGGATGGGTAGTCCGGCATGTGTTGCGGATACATGACAGCTTGTGTGAGCAGCACTGTGTAGCTACGTCCTGACTGATAGCTTGTGTGACCAGGCCCGTGAATAGCTCGAAAGCGAGCCTATATGTATTATGAGATATGAGGTAGCTTTAGCTACATATATGGCACTTATGTGCAAGATTTATGAGTATCCGTTAATATTCTGAGTGTTCAACGGGAATGTCAAAGTTGTGAAAGGATATGGCTATGATGCGAGTTGGTACAGGTATGAACTCATAAGTAATGAGCTCGATATGTGATGAACCCTTGGTAAGGTGGTGATTGAGTAAGTTATGATTATAAGATTTTAATAACATTCATGCTAATTTTTATCATGTAAATTGTATGTTCAATGTGTGGTTATGATGCTTATTATTTGCATAGGAACTTACTAAGCTATATAGCTTACTCCCCTTTCTTTCCCTTATCTTATAGTGTCACCAAGCTAGCTCGGGGTTTCGAAGATCGTCGGAGATCCATAGACACTATCAACAATTATTTTGGTATCAATGAATTCAACATTTTGAGTTATGGCATGTATAGGGGACTTGGTCATTTTGTTATGAGTCATAATTGATTTGGCCAAATGTGTTGGCTTATGTTGGTTAGAAGTTCATTTTGTATAAGGCCATTTGAAATTGGCTAATATTGGTATAAGTATATTCATATGATGATGCCTTTCATGAATGAGGAAACTTGTATGATTTGAGTTGATAAGTTATGTGATGTTTATGTATGATAGATGTTAGCATGTGATTGATGTGTTGATATCTTGGTTATGGATGATTTGGTTGTATGTATAAGCTTGAATTGGTGCTATGTTATGTTATGTAGGTGTGTGCATTAAAGGGGTGGCAAATGGCTTGGTAAATAGCCTTATTTTGTCCACACGGGCAGACACACGGGCGTGTGTCTAGGCCGTGTGTGACACACGGTCTGCCCCACGGGCATGTGTTTCAACCGTGTGTCCCTTGCACCTTAATTGTTGCAAAACAGAATGTCTAGAATTGAGCACACGGGCAGAGACACGGGCTTGTGTCTCAATCGTGTGTGCTACACGGCCTAGAACACGGGCGTGTGTCTTGGCCGTGTGAAACCTGCACTTAATTTGAATTAAATTAAATAAGCAGACGGCCTAGTACACGGTTGTGTGGCACGGCCATGAGGCACAAGTCAGAGAGCACCCTAAATTGAACACGGTCTGAAGCACGGGCGTGTCCCAGGGTCACACGGGCGTGTAAGCCCTGCAGTTAGCAAAAATTGTCTAAGTTTTGTAAAAAAATTTTGAGTTCTCAGTTTAGTCCCGAACCACTTCCGATGCATGTTTTGGGCTTCTAGGCTCGTATTAGGGACTTTATGATCTATTATGAATGATTTTAATTCGGATGAAAATTTATGACTCGAAATTGTGTAAATGTTTGTGTTGTAAGTCCGATAATGCCTCGTACCCTGTTCCGGTGTTGAGTACGGGTAAGGGGTGTTACACTGTGAGTGTGCAGGAGACTTTTAGAAGGAGTACTAAATCGATACGGGATGATATGTCGCAATATAGGATGTTCAATGTCGCAACATAGGGAGCAAAATGGAGAAAGTACAAGACTGCCTTCGATGTTGCGACACAGATTGAGGGTGTCGCGACATACCCCTGAAGATAGCTGAAGAGGAGTATACTGATTGCTATGTTGTGACACAGGTCCTGATGTGCCAGCTAACCTCAGGTTAAGGACGACGACCATCTGAAGGCTATAAATAGGCTCATTTTTCACTTGTTGTGGACACCATTCCTTTAGCCTAGATTCTATGTGTAAAATTTAGTTTAGTATGTTATTTCATTCTTAGGTTTTAGATTTATTTCAATTTTTCTTGTTGATTTCAAGAGATTTGAATTGTGGAAGCATTCAAACTTTGTGGATTCGCGATTAATCACAGTACAATCAAGCTATTTCATTTACTCTATCTTGTCGATTTAATTAGCATGCTTTCTCTTTACATCGATTCTATATTGTCTATGAAAGCCATGAGGAACTAATCCCTATTTGGGGGATTAACGAGTGGAGGTATAATCTGTTAATTGTTTTGTAGGGTTACTCCATGGATCAGCTATTTGGGAAAGGAAGAACATGAAACAAACCCTAGGCTTGACAACCCCGAGAAGTCATCAAGGTAAGAATTAACCCAAAATTGGTATGGCCCATCCGTGAACGCCTTCACCCCAAGCCAATCTGGACTGTGAGGTTGGAAGATAAGTAGTTTTTGTTGACTAGTTATGTCAGTGGAAGATCGAAAGTTCCTGCTAGGGTAGCGATTAGTTGATTGACGAGGAACCCGAAATGACAATTAATAGAGATTACTGAAGTGAACTAATCACCCATAATCAAGATTTGATTTATTCTCCCTTTCTATCTCTTGAAGTCTATTTCTGTTATGTTATTTTTTTTCTTTATTATTATAAAAACCCTAAAAATCCTTTATTTTATATTTTCGTACTATAACTAATTTAAAAGTACTAATTAGATCTTTTAGTGTTTAGGTTAGAATTGATCTGGCACTCGCCTCCCTTTGGTACGATGCTCGGAGTACAGACCTACGTCGTTGTAAAACTATATTACAACTTAACCCGTATACTTGCGAAAACCACCTTGTCTTTCTATATTTTATTGCAGTATTCACACTCTGGACGTTAGTACATCCGAAGGCGGTCGTTAATCTCCCGTTAATGGATTAGTTCTCCATGGATCTAGTAAACATCATAAACAATAGACATAAATAATAGATCAAGAAAAGAGTTTAAGAAGAATTCTAGTTATTGATAATAACGCGAACAATAATCCACGAAGAGTTGATTGATCCACAAATTGAATTTCACAAAGAACGAAATAAGAAATAAAATAGAATTACAATATGAAAAGAAACCTAAGTACAAAAAAAAACTAAAGAGAAACTGAAAATAAGACTAATTGAAAGTCGTAAACTAAAACTTGAATAAAAACTATCTATAAAGTGTTTAGAGTTGTCTATTTATAGGCTTAGGGTTGGCCATCGTGAATTGACCTAATTCGACTGACTTTTTGCATTAAAGTTTGTTGTGCAGACCAAAATTCCTTTAGTTCGTTAATTCATCTCGTCACTTCAATGTTGCTACACCCTCTGGCCTGTATCACTGTAACGCCCCAAAAATGTAGGGTTGTAATTTTGCTGATTTGGCTTAAATTCCATATGTGCTTCAATGGCTAAGTAATTGAGTGTATTTGGGGGTTTTTAGGAAACCTGGGTTCAAGTCTGAGTGTAACACCCCAAACTCGGCCTAGAAGTTAGCCCCAAATCTGGCGTGTCACATTGAAGAGTTTCTTTGAAAACCATGCTTTCATTAGAAACCCTTCTTACAATTTAAAACTTTTTGCCTTTAAAACCTCAGATTTCGTTTGCTTAGTTTCAAAATGTGGTTTATGAAAATTCATTCTCTTGTAAAACATTATTATCTTTAAAACCTTGCTTGTTGCGGAAACTTAATTTAAAACAGTTGCGGAAGCATGATATTTTGGAAAACAGTAGTTAATTTGGAAAACCATATTCTACTTCTAGCAATTATAAAACCATAACAAAAACCCACAACTTCACTTACAATGCCTTATTACAAAAATTAAAACCCAAACTAGATTCTCAAAAATATAGTCCAAAGTATAAAGCGTAGGCGTGTGGCCATCTCCGAGTCCTCACAAAGACCGATCCTCCTAAAGCTGGGGATTACCTGCACAGTTAAAAATAGGGTGAGTTTACGAAAACTCAGTGTGTAATCCCCTATTATGGTCATGGTCTGGGCCTAAGCCCTATTCGGTAACAATCTGGGCCTAAGCCCTATTTGGTAACAATCTGGGCCTAAGCCCTATATCATAACAATGCAATGGACATGCATGTACCCCAACCCTGTCCAGCCAACTCTCCACCCGTACCAACCATCTCTCTATGTGGGGACCACGTCGACTCACCCAGCCAATCTCTCCAATAATGCATCCTAGCTGCTAGTATTTATACAGCTTTAAGCCTTCAATAACGGTCTCATAATTGGCACATAGCCATCGGTAACTGTAATAAGATCGGAACATAGCCATCAGCTACGGTAATATAACCGGCACACAACCATGGGTAAATATGATCGACACAAAGTCATCGGTATATATGTTAGGCACATAGCCACGGGTAAATACGATTAGCACAAAGCCATAATCAAGATGGCACAGAGCCATATTTAGGTTGGCACCAGACCACATGCCTCCTTGTCACTAGACCACAACTCCTTTTTTGTGTCTTTTTTTCCCACAATTTATTCTTAAAGCCTACTTACTTACCCCTAGGGCTTTATTCACCTAAAACCAAAATTTTTCCTAAAGCCCAGGTTTGAACCCGGGACTTCATGGAAGCCCCCTAGCCTTCCAAAATCACTCACCTAATAGGTCCAACTTGCACTAGTGTCGTTCTCTTATTCCCAAAAATTTTAAACGCTCCCATTCCCAAGGCCCAATGGGCCCAATTCTACTAGGCCCAAATTCGGGGCGTTACACTGAGCCTTGGAAAAATTTTAATTTTTGCTCTTAAGTGAAATTGGCTGTTAGCAGTTAGGGCTTATGTTTAAATATGTGTGTTTCTATGTCACAAAACGACATGTGGCTTGATGGTGGTGGCGTCACTAAGAGGGCAAGGGGAGTTGGGGTTCGAATCCCATGGCATGCAAATAGGGGGCTTTTATTTTATGATTTCGTGGTGCGAGAGGTAGAGTTTAAATCAAACTCTGCAGAGGAGGTTGGAGACTTGGTCAACAAATTCGAATGGGAGGCTGGGAGCAATTCAAGGAGGATTTGGTGGAGAGTTTGAGAGAGTTGGAATGTGACGGGGAGTCTTGGCCAGTTGGGAGAGCTTGAGTAAGGGGAAATTCGGCCAAGGGTGGGGCATTTGGTGCATTTTCAGCTTTGGGAGAGTGTAAAGGTGCCGAATTTTCTCTAGTATTTTCGGGTGTTATTTTCACATCTTGGCACTTTTTTTGACCATTTGGGTCTTTGTTCTCTTCATCTCTATTCTCAACTGCTGCCCACTTTTTGCCAGAACATAAATAGCGAGTGCCCAGTTTTGATCAATCCTTTGAAATCTTTCTCTCATCTCTTCTCTAATCACTTCTTCCATAGCCGACCCTCTTTTGCTTCAATCTCTTCTTTTTTTTCAACCTTCTTTTTCCCCTTCTCTAGTAGGCCGAAATTTCATACTCCCTTCTTCTCAAATCTCTTTGTTCTCCGTGGTTAAGGCCGAACCTTCTTGACTAACTACTGCTAGTATTCATTGGTTATCGATATTGGTAAGGGGGTTGCTTCAACCATTTTATTATTCTGTTATTAGCAAAGATTTCTTTTGACTCTATTAACAAGCTTTGGCTTTCCCTTTTTATTTTTCTACTGGGGGCCGAATGTTTGATTGTTTCTAACAGCTTTTATTATACCAAATCATGTTAGGAGGGGGAGATCGCCCTTGATCAGCAGGGAGGCGCTAGTATCTGTTAGTCTTAGCAAGGTGAGTGATTGTGGTTTAAGTTAATAATGGTGGTGGATTAAGTGTATACGTTAACCTGATTGGTGTAATCTGATGCGATATGTTGGTGGAATGTAGGATTCGGAGAGCGTGGATCTTATCTAGTCTCACGAACAGGTGTGTAATTGTATGCCGCTTTCGATAATAGGCTGAAAAGCCGAAAGTACGTAATGGTTATACTGCTAAGATTATAGAGTCGACTGAATGCCAAAAAGCTGGAAATATGGCGTGTGACGCCACACGAGCGTGCGAGCGTGCGTGTGGTTAACCGAGCCCATGAACAAGGGCGTTAGACTGTAAGACCCACCACGAGCGTTCTCGTGGGCTTAGGCCGTAATGGGCTTCGTTAGGCCGAGATGGGCCATGTGGGCCCAATGGGCTCATGGGTCCCACATGGGCAAAATTCACGATAGTGACAAATAATGGATTGGGCTACGAAGTTCGCATAGCCGTGACTGAAATTGGGCTGAATGGGCCACACGAGCTTGTGGGCCCCACTTGGGCCGAATAGTGGCCTTTGGGCCTATTTACACTGTTTTGGCCATATAAGTTATTCGAGTCGTTCGAGACGACGGTAGGCCTTTGTAAAGGTCGTAAACTGTACCGAAATACCCTCCAAGAGTCAAATTACTAAAATACCCTCGAAGGGTAAAATTATCGAAATACCCTCAAAGGGTAAAATTACCGAAATACCCCTGAAGGGTAAAATTACCGAAATACCCCCGAAGGATAAAATTACAGAAATACCCCTGAGGGGGTGAAATTACTGTTTTACCCCTAACTGAAGAAATGACCATTATACCCCTAGTGGTAGTTTAAGTGATGTATGATGTTTATATGACTGATTATGATTATGACATACTGCATACACGTATTATTTATGACACGACATTCTGCATTGGGGTTGGGTTTCAGAATTGGAGGAAGTACTGTACTAGTGGCTCTGCCACATTTTTACTGTTTTAGTGGCTTTGCCACGTATTCTGATTTTAGTGGCTTGGCCACGGTTACTGTTAATAGGAACTTTGCTACGTTACTATTAGCAGCTATGTTGCGATATTGGTGTGTTGGCTGGGTGGGTCGACTTAGTCCCCACATGGTGTGTTGGATGGTAAGGGTGGTGTGTCAGCTGGACTGGGTGGGGTTGCATTTCTGTTCTGCACTGGTATCGCTTAGGCTCAGACCCACTTTGTTACTGTATAAGGCTAAAGCCCAGACTGATCTATCACTGAATAGGGCTCTGGCCCAGACTGTTACTGCATGATAGGGGATTACACACTGAGTTCTTGTAACTCACCCTTTTCTTTTAAATGTAAAGGTAATCCCCAGCCATAGAGGATTTGGAGCTGCGAGGGACTCGGAGGTGGCCACATGTTCGCAAGTATTTTGATTTATTCCTAGTTTTCTTTAAGTTATTTATTTTAGGGAAATATTTATGTAATAAGGCCTTTTGAGGTTTTTAACTTTAATTTGGTTTTAACTTTTTACGTTAACCTGTTAGACTAGAAAAAATGGGTTTTCAAAATAATAACGGTTTCCAAATAAAATCACGCATTTTCAAATTTTAAAGTTTTCTGTTGGAAAAGCTTCCGTGATATTTAATCCTGATTAATAAATTTGTAACAAATGAAATGACCAATAAGCGATTAACAAGTTTGTTTTTACAACCCCAACGTTTTTAATAGTAATTAGTTTCAACAAGAATTTAAAACTTAGTCACGAATTTGCAACGACAAGACCGGTTTTCAAATCAGCACTTCGATGTGATACGTCAGATCCGGTCGTAACGTCTAAGCCGGGTTTAGGGTGTTACATTTAGTGGTATCAGAGCCAGGTTGGAAAACTCGGCTGTGGAATGGGTTCTTGAAAATTTTCCTAAAATTTTCTAAATTTTGGTTTTGGAAAGAAAATCGAAAGGTTGTTACTGAAAGTGTGGCACACCGAGTCTCCAGCGCTAAATCTGTAAGTTCTCTGACACTTTTTACTGCTATAGACTTAAATGCTCTACTGAAAAACTACCATAGATAGTAGTACTTTGCTAAAACTCTCTTGTTAGGGTAAACTGAGAGTGTAGAAGACTAAAAACTGTAGTGAGATATCTCGATCTGCGAAAACAAAAACTTTAAATACCGATTTTCATACGACACCCGTTAATAATTACTAGAATGATGAACTGATTCATAAGACTTTTAAAATAGATAATACGCTGTGTCGATATGAGCGCAAGAGGTACTCGCGGAAGGGGTACTCGAGGCCGCGGTAGAGGCCAAGGTGCTAGGGCTGGGTCTTCAGTATCGGGTCACATGCCAGCTAGGGAGGCACTAGCCTCACCAGTAACTGAGACAGGGTCTCATGACCGAGCAGTTGGGGATGATGCTCTATCCCAAGTAATGCTACGGGTTCTTGAAATGGTTGCTAGAGCAAGTACTGGGTCAGTGGGTCGAGGGTCAATTTTTGAGCGACTTCAGTCAAATGGAGCGAAAATCTTCTGGGGCGTTTCTGGTGTAGCCCCGAATGTGGCAGAATATTGGTTAGAGGCTACTGAGCGGATAATGGATGACCTCGACTGTACTGTGGAATAGAAATTAAAGGAAGTAGTGTCTTTACTGAGGGACGAGGCATACCAATGGTGGCTCACTGTGAGAGAAGGCACGCAGGTCGACTGTTTGACATGGGACTTCTTTAAGGCGGCCTTTCAAGGAAAATATGTTGGGGCGAGTTATATGGATGCCCGGAGGAAGGAATTTCTGAGCCTGAGCCAGGGGAATAGGTCTGTGGCAGAGTATGAGGCAGAGTTTCTGTGGCTAAGTCGGTATACTCGTGGTATAGTCACAACTGAGTATAAACGCTGTGTGCATTTCGAGGATGGCCTCTGAGATGAGTTGCAGGTGCTGATAGCTCCATAGAGGGAACGAGACTTTGCTGACCTTGTGGAGAAGGAAAAAATTGATGAGGATGTAAAGCGCTCAGAGCGCAGAACCGTGAAAAAGATAGGGGCAGAAGCAAGAGGGATTTTGGGCCATCAAGTTCTTTTGGTGAGCCTAAGAATAAGCCTAGATTTGATGGGCCAGTCCGAGCTGGGGCCCCTGTTGCTGCTGCTAGACCGCAGCCTTGCACAAATTGCGGGAGAGCTCACCAGGGGGAGTGCTGGAAATGAACCGGGGCATATTTTAGATGTGGATCCATGAATCACCAAGTCAAGAACTGTACACAGAGGCCTATTCAGATGCAAGCAGCAGGTCAGGGTTATGTTCAGCCGGAGAGAGGTGGTTAGAAGCCACCGAGAGGCCATGGTCAGGCCAGAGGAGGAAATGGTTTGGGATGAGGTCGTGGAGCACCGGGCGGTGTCTTTAATATCTTGGCGAGACAAACGGCTTTGGTCTATGCTGCTCGGCCCCAAGAGGATGGCGACACTCCTGACGTCATAACTGGTACATTCTTAATTTATAATGTACCATACACCGCTTTAATTGATATTGGGTCTACACACTCGTATGTTGCATGCACTGTGTCTGGGACGTTGGGTTCTCAGTTTAAAATTATTGATAGTGAGATGACTGTGTTAAACCCACTGGGACAGTCGGTTAGGGTGAATAAGTTGTTCAAGGACGTGCCCCTAGAGGTCCAAGGGGTTGTCTTTCCGACAGAATTGATGGAACTGCTGTTTGGTGAATTTGATTTTATTTTGGGCATGGATTGGCTGGTGAAACACCGTGCAAAGTTGGATTGCACTGCTAAGCATATGGTGTTGAAGTCTTCTGAGGATGAGGAGGTGGTTATGTTAGGGGAGCGAAGAGACTATCTGTCTAATGTAATCTCAGCATTAAAGGCTGAGAAACTGGTTCGCAAGGGTTGCGAGATGTTTTTAGCGTATGTCAGTGTTCCTGATTTAAAAGGTCCTTCTGTGGGAGATGTCAGAACTGTTAAGGAGTTTTCGGATGTATTTCCTGAGGAGTTTCCCGGGTTTCCCCCAGACCGTGAGGTTGAATTCGGTATTGAGCTCCTACCGGGAACAGCTCCGGTGTCCATCGCCCCTTATAGGATGGCACCGAAGGAGCTGGTAGAGTTAAAAGCTCAAATTCAAGAGCTACTGGACCTAGGATTTATCCGGTCGAGTGTGTCTCCATGGGGAGCACCAGTTTTATTCGTGAAGAAAAAGGATGGATCCATGCGCATGTGCATCGATTATCGTCAACTAAACAAACTGACGATTAAGAACAAGTACCCGTTGCCGAGAATAGATGATCTGTTTGACAAACTGCGAGGAGCTTCGGTTTTCTCTAAGATAGATCTTCGATCTGGGTATCATCAACTAAAGGTTAAGGAGGCGGATGTGTATAGGACTGCGTTTAGGACTCGTTATGGTCACTATGAGTTCCTAGTAATGCCGTTTGGGTTGACGAATGCACCAGCTGCTTTCATAGATATGATGAACCGGGTGTTCCAACCCTATTTGGATCGGTTCGTAGTTGTGTTTATATATGACATCCTGGTGTATTCAAGAACCGAAGAGGATCATGATGCATATCTTCGAATTGTTTTGCAAATTCTGAGGGAAAAATAGCTATACGCAAAATTCAGTAAGTGCGAGTTCTGGTTGCTAGAAGTGACATTTCTGGGTCACGTGGTGTCTGCCGAGGGGATTAGAGTTGATCCTTGAAAAACTGAAGCCGTATTGAATTGGAAACCACCAAAGACTGTATCTGAGATTCGAAGCTTTCTAGGTCTTGCTGGGTATTACAGACGCTTTGTTGAGGGGTTTTCACTGATTGCTGCACCTCCAACTAAGTTACTGCGTAAAGGGGTACCGTTTAATTGGACCGATAAGCAGCAAGGGAGTTTTGAAAGATTGAAGAAAGTTCTGACTGAAGCCCCGGTCTTAATACAGCCAGAGTCTGGGAAGGAATTCACTGTCTACTGTGATGCGTCACACACTGGATTGGGTTGTGTGTTGATGCAAGAGGGTAAGGTGGTTGCTTACGCATCTCGTCAGCTTAAGCCTCACGAGGCGAATTACCCCACTCACGACTTGGAGTTAGCTGCGGTGGTATTCGCACTGAAGATTTGGAGGCATTACTTGTATGGTGAGAAGTCAAACATTTGTACAGACCATAAAAGCCTCAAGTACCTCCTTACTCAGAAGGAGTTGAATCTTAGGCAACGAAGATGGATAGAGTTGCTTAAGGATTATGATTGCTCGATTGAGTACCATCCTGGTAAAGCTAACGTAGTAGCTGATGCACTGAGCCATAAGGTTGTATCTGATCTGAGAGCAATGTTTGCTCGTCTCAGCCTATTTGAGGATGGTAGTCTGTTGGCTGAACTTCAAGTGAGACCGACCTGGATTGATCAAATTAAGGCGAAGCAGTTGTTGGATGAAACGTTGGTTCTTCGTTTCTGATTGGTTGAGAAGGGGGAGACTACGGATTTTGGGCTGAGTAGTGAGGGAGTACTATGTTTCCGTGGGAGAATTTGTATATCGAGAGATTTTGATATGAGGCATTCTATCCTACAGGAGGCGCATAGCAGTCCTTATGCTATGCATCCTGGTGGAAACAAGATCAAGATCTGCGTGAGTTGTATTGGTGGCCAGGGCTTAAGCGCGAGGTTACTGATTTCGTGGGTAAGTGTCTAACATGCCAGCAAGTTAAGGCTGAGCATCAACTGCCTTCTGGATTACTGCAACCCGTTAAGATTCCACTCTGGAAGTGGGAGAGGGTAACCATGGACTTTGTTCGTGGGCTACCCTTGACGCCTACTAAGAAGGATTCGGTATGGGTTATTGTAGACCGATTGACTAAATCTGCCCATTTTATACCGGTCCGCACTGATTACTCGTTGCAGAAGTTGGCTAAGTTGTATGTGGCCGAGATTGTAAGACTGCATGGTGTACCAGTTTCTATCATATCTGACAGAGATCCTAGATTCACATCTCGGTTCTAGAAGAAGTTACACGAGGCATTGGGTACAAGATTGGATTTCAGTATTGCGTTTCACCCTCAAACAGATGGTCAGTCGGAGAGGGTGATTCAGATATTGGAGGACATGCTAAGAAGTTGTGTAGTTGATTTCAAAGGCAGTTGGGAAGACTACTTGCCACTAGCAGAGTTTGCATATAGCAACAGCTACCAAGCCAGTATTCAGATGGCATCGTATGAGGCGTTATATGGTCATAGGTGTTGCACCCCTACCTGTTGGACAGAACTTGGCGAGCGGCGAGTTTTGGGGCCAGAGTTAGTTTCTGAAATTGAAGAAAAAGTAAAGTTGATCCGAGATCGGTTAAAGGAAGCAGCTGATAGGCAGAAGTCGTATGCTGATTTAAAGCGTAAGGAGATAGAGTACTCTGTGGGGGATTTTTTCTTCTTGAAGGTCTCTCCATGGAAGAAGATTTTGAGACTTGGACGAAAAGGCAAACTGAGCCATAGATTCATCGGACCTTACCGGATATTAAAGCGTGTGGGACCGGTCGCCTATCAACTTGAGCTGCCTCCTGAGTTAAACCAGATACATGATGTGTTCCACATCTCCATGCTGAGGCGATACTGCTCTGATCCCTCACATATAGTGCCGGTGGAGGAGATTGAGGTTAGACCTGATCTGACTTTCAAGGACGAACCGGTGCAGATACTGGATCGTGATGTTAAGGTATTAAGGAGGAAATCTGTTCCATTGGTCAAGGTGCTTTGGCGTAATAACGGGTCAGAGGAAGCCACGTGGGAGCCTGAAGAGGCGATGCGACAACAATATCCTCACCTATTCTGACCAGGTAAATTTCGAGGTCGAAATTTCTTTAAGAGGGTAGAATTGTAACGCCCTAAAAATGTAGGGTTGTAATTTTGCTGATTTGGCTTAAATTCCATGTGTGCTTTAATGGCTAAGTAATTGAGTGTATTTGGGGGTTTTTAGGAAGTCTAGGTTCGAGTCTGAGCCTTGGAAAAATTTTAATTTTTGCTCTTAAGTGAAATTGGTTGTTAGCAGTTAGGGCTTATGTTTAAATATGTGTGTTTCTATGTCACAAAAGGGCATATGGCTTGATGGTGGTGGCGTCACTAAGAGGGCAAGGGTAGTTGGGGTTCGAATCCCATGGCATGCAAATAGAGGGGCTTTTATTTTATGATTTGGTGGTGCGAGAGGTAGAGTTTGAATCAAACTCTGCAGAGGAGGTTGGAGACTTGGTCAACAAATTCGAATGGGAGGCTGGGAGCAATTCAAGGAGGATTTGGTAAAGAGTTTGAGGGAGTTGGAATGTGAGGGGGAGTCTTGGCCGGTTGGGAGAGCTTGAGTAAGGGGAAATTCGGCCAAGGGTGGGGCATTTGGTGCATTTTCGGCTTTGGGAGAGTGTAAAGGTGCCGAATTTTCTCTGGTATTTTCGGGTGTTATTTTTGCATCTTGGCACTTTTTTTGACCATTCGGGTCTTTGTTCTCTTCATCTCTATTCTCAACTGCTGCCCACTTTTTGCCGGAACATAAATAGCGAGTGCCCAATTTTGATCAATCCTTTGAAGTCTTTCTCTCATCTCTTCTCTAATCACTTCTTCCATAGCCGACCCTCTTTTGCTTCCATCTCTTCTTTTTTTTCAAACTTTGTTTTCCCCTTCTCTTGTAGGCCGAAATTTCATACTCCCTTCTTCTCAAATCTCTTTGTTCCCCGTGGTTAGGGCCGAACCTTCTTGACTGACTACTGCCGGTATTCATTGGTTATCGATATTGGTAAGGGGGTTGCTTCAACCACTTTATTATTCCGTTATTAGCAAAGATTTCTTTTGACTCTATTAACAAGCTTCGGCTTTCCCTTTTCATTTTTCTACTGGGGGTCGTATGTTTGATTGTTTCTAACAACTTTTATTATACCAAATCATGTTAGGAGGGGGAGATCGCCCTTTATCAGTATGGAGGCGCTAGTATCTGTTAGTCTTAGCAAGGTGAGTGATTGTGGTTTAAGTTAATAATGGTGATGGATTAAGTGTATACGTTAACCTGATTGGTGTAATCTGATGCGATATGTTGGTGGATTGTAGGATTCGGAGAGCGTGGATCGTATCTAGTCTCGCGAACAGGTGTGTAATTGTATGCCGCTTTCGATAATAGGCTGAAAAGCCGAAAGTACGTAATGGTTATACTGCTAAGATTGTAGAGTCGGCTGAATGTCGAAAAGCCAGAAATATGGCGTGTAATGCCACACAACCGTGCGAGCGTGCGTGTGGTTAATCGAGCCCATGAACAAGGGCGCTAGACTGTAGGAGCCACCACGAGCGTTCTCGTGGGCTTAGGCCGTAATGGGCCTCATTGGGCCGAGATGGGCCATGTGGGCCTAATGGGCTCATGGGTCCCACATGGGGAAAATTCACGATAGTGACAAATAATGGATTGGGCTGCGAAGTTCGCATAGCCGTGACTGAAATTGTGCTGAATGGGCCACACGAGCGTGTGGGCCCCACTTGGGCCGAATAGTGGTCTTTGGGCCCATTTACACTGTTTTGGCCATATAAGTTATCCGAGTCATTCGAGACTACGGTAGGCCTTTGGAAAGGTCGTAAACTGTACCGAAATACCCTCGAATGGCAAAATTACTGAAATACCCTCGAAGGGTAAAATTACCGAAATACCTCCGAAGGGTAAAATTATAGAAATGCCCCTAAGGGGGTGAAATTACTGTTTTACCCCTAACTGAAGAAATGACCATTATACCCCTAGTGGTAGTTTAAGTGATGTATGATGTTTATATGACTGATTATGATTAAGACATACTGCATACACGTATTATTTATGACACGACATTCTGCATTGAGGTTGGGTTTCGGAATTGGAGGAAGTACTGTACTAGTGGCTCTGCCACATTTTTACTGTTTTAGTGGCTTTGCCACGTATTCTGATTTTAGTGGCTTGGCCATGTTTACTGTTAATAGCAGCTATGCTGCGATATTAGTGTGTTGGCTGGGTTGGTCGACTTAGTCCCCACATGGTGTGTTGGATGGTAAGGGTGGTGTGTCGGCTAGACTGGGTGGGGTTGCATTTCTGTTCTGCACTGGTATCACTTGGGCTCAGACCCACTTTGTTACTGTATAGGGCTAAAGCCCAGACTGATCTATCACTGAATAGGGCTCTGGCCTAGACTGTTACTGCATGATAGGGGATAACACACTGAGTTCTTGTAACTCACCCTTTTCTTTTAACTGTACAGGTAATCCCCAGCCATAGAGGATTTGGAGCTGCGAGGGACTCGGAGGTGGCCACATGTTCGCAAGTATTTTGATTTATACCTAGTTTTCTTTAAGTTATTTATTTTGGGGAAATATTTATGTAATAAGGCCATTTGAGGTTTTTAACTTTAATTTGGTTTTAACTTTTTACGTTAACCTGTTAGACTAGGAAAAACGGGTTTTCAAAATAATAACGATTTCCAAATAAAATTACGCATTTTCAAATTTTAAAGTTTTCAATTGGAAAAGCTTCCGTGATATTTAATTTTGATTAATAAACTTGTAACAAATGAAATGACCAATAAGCGATTAACAAGTTTGTTTTTACAACCCCAACGTTTTCAATAGTAATTAGTTTCAACAAGGATTTAAAACTTAGTCACGAATTTGCAACGACAAGACCGGTTTTCAAATCAGCACTTCGATGTGATACGTCAGATCCGGTCGTAATGTCTAGGCCGAGTTTGGGGTGTTACAATCACAACACTTATGGTAGTTTATGAGTTAAGGCTTGATTACAGAGCTGTCTCGCGAAAACCTCTTGCTATGTCGCGACACTGAAGGAAGTTTGCTTCTTTTGAGTGCCCTGTTCACTATGTTGCGACATCGACACTTTGTGTTGCAACATCGTGGCCAATATCATGTTCCTATGCCTCCGAATGTTGTCCTGCACACTCATAAAAAATGTTAGCCTATCTTTAGGCCTAATTTGGCCCCTAATGTCATATAAATAGCTCAAATTACACTTTTTATTATCTATGAACTAAAAATGAAAACTAAATAAAAACATAACTAAACTGCTTTTATACGAGCTCTTTAAGTACAAAAAATAGTTTAATCTGCTACAACAAATTGCGGCAGATCACACATGAAGAAGAGAGAAAATTTTCGGTATTGTTTTATACTATAAACATAGCACAACCTAGCTTTAAAACCAATTGTTGGAAAAAAAATCTGGTTTCTAATATTTATAACAATAAGCTTTTCCCAAAATCGCACTTATGTTCTGGGCTAGACGGATCCTTATTGTAACACCCCTAACCCGTATTCGTTGCCGGAATAGGGTTACGGAGCATTACCGAAACATTCAGAAACATTTACAGGTAATTCATGCAAGTTACTATTCATTAACCGAGATCATTCGTAACGTCCCTTAAATGGACCCTCGAGGACCAATACGAGCATTAGAATCGAGTCGGGACTTAATCGAAACCAATAAGAATTTTTCATGAAATTACAAAATTTTTCTAAGGTGCAGGGCTCACACGCCCGTGTGATCCAAAGGACATGCCCGTGTCACCATAGAACACGGGCGTGTGGCAGGCCGTGTTCGACCCCGTGTAACTCTCTGAATTGTGCACACGGCCATGCCACACGCCCGTGTGCTAGGCCGTATGGATAATTAATTCATTTTGAAATTAGGTGCAGGTTTCACA
Source organism: Gossypium sturtianum (assembly GCA_025698515.1). Classification (NCBI taxonomy): domain Eukaryota; kingdom Viridiplantae; phylum Streptophyta; class Magnoliopsida; order Malvales; family Malvaceae; genus Gossypium; species Gossypium sturtianum. Next base: position 43,779,157 of record CM046953.1, on the reverse strand, counting down.
CGGCCAAGACACACGCCCGTGTTCTAGGCCGTGTGGCACACACGGCTGAGACACACGCCCGTGTCCCTGCCCGTGTGTTCAATTCTGAGCATTCTGTTTCTCAAAATTTAAGTGCAGGGGACACACGGCCTAACCACACGCCCATATACCAAAGTCAGTGTCACACACTCTGTCTAGACACACGCTGCGTGTGTGTCTGCGCTCATGTGGACAAAATGAAGCCATTTCTAGCTTCATTTCTCACTCAAAATCACACCATTGACCTGCACTTAAAACTTACATCCAAATACCAACCATTTCAAGCATTCAAATTAAGCAAACTCCATCATTCAACATGGCATATCATTACATGCATTCATGTTTATAATCTTACCTTGGTTTAGTCCATATGTTAGACATGATTTTATCAACTAATTAACACATATGTAGCTACCATAGTATGACATTACAAATATATATCAAAACAAACCGTTAGTAGCTATTCCAATGGCTAGATTACAAGCATCATTTACATTTACATGCCAATAGGGCCAATATAACCTATACATGTCATTACAACCATAATTGATTTACTATATATGCCGATATAGGCCGATGGATAGTGTGAGTGATCTTTGCCGAGCTTCCAATCCAACGAGCTTCTGATTTACTATAAAACAAGGAAATAAAACTAAGTAGTAATGCTTAGTAAGTTCGTATAACATGGTACTTAACTTACCATTCATTCTATTTTGAGGTAACTATGTAAGGCACATTCAATCAATTTGACCTCAAGCCCAACACATATTCTCATTGCCCTTGTTAGTCATATATTCCATAATAACATCAAAACATGTATGGGCTCAATAACAATCAAGTCTCCATGCACATATATTTTCCACAACATGTATAAATCACTTCGTTACATCTCAAGTATATTTTCATATAACACATCTCGAGTTCAGATTATTTCATATCAAACTTTACTCATTTTACTCAAAATATCATAGTCATACGAGTAGTAGTACACTCAAAGTATACAAGTCTACATTCAAGGATGAACATATTCATCAAATGAATTCCTTGTTCAAATATCATCCTCTCATGTTTTCATATATTAAATGTCATATATCATCATTCTCATGTTTTTCAGACAAATACGTGTAACAACTCATTTCTTATTCATATTCTCTCATGTTAAGATTTTTACCCGTTGAATTTATTCGAAATATCAATGGATACACAGGTAGTACACACAAAGTGTACAAATCAGTAAATCCGTCAATTCATATTCAATGGTGCCCATAAGGTACTATTTCAGATAGTACACTCTCGAGTCATACATATATACAATGGGATTACCAGTCCAGGCTAAATCCTTTTTATGACATATGCTTTAAAGAGCTTGATCTGGATTACCAGTACAGGCTAAATCCTTTTTTATGAGATATGCTCTAAAGAGCTTGATCTGGACTACCCGTCCAGGCTAAATCCAATCCATAATATATGCTTGAGAGGACTTATATCAGGATTACCTGTCCGGGCTAAATCCTTTCTATATTGAGATCAATAGGATTACTCGTCCGAGCTAAATCTCGATAGCAACAAATTCAAGATCTCATTTATTTCGGGAAATTGCATATCCATTGAATTTTCTATTTATTCAAACGAAATTTAACATCTTTCAAGCATTATCAAACAGGTGGTCAATCTCATATATTTATGCATTTTTGCAATTCAAATGTTCACATTCAACTCAAGAATAAAATTTATATTTTTATCATTTTTCATTTATATGGCATTATCATTTATTGGGCTTTAACGACTATGTGATCATTTCACATATTTATGGCATTTATACAATTCACAAACACAACATTTAATTCAAGCATAAAAACATATAAAATTTAGTTACACAAACTTACCTCGACAAATGTTCGTGTGCATAAAACTACTAATCCGACATTTTCCTCTTTTCCTCATTCTAATTTCGAATTTGGTCTATCCGGATCTATACGAGTAAATTTAACGTCAATTTATCACATTTCATATTCATGTGGACTCAATTTACATCCTAGGCAAAATTACCATTTTGCCCTTAACTTTTCCATAAATTCCAATTTCGTCTCTAGGCTCGGAAAATGAAATTTATGAAATTTACTCCCTATTCCAAGCATAACCAAAATTCCAACATAAAATTTACAGCACATATTTTCTATAAATTTTAGAATTTTTCATCAATTTTTACCACTTTGCATTTTAGTCCCTAAATCATGTTTTCATCAAAAATCACTTTGTAAAAGTTACTTATCTATCAACAACCTTTCATTTTCTACCATAAATTTCAAATTTTCAGCATATACATCCATGACCTAATTTCCATACTATGATAACTTTTCAAATTAATCCCCCAAATAGATAGATTAAGCTATGCCGGTTTCAAAAATATCAAAATTACTAAAAACGGGCCAAGGAAACTTACTCAATTTGGCCATGAAAGTTTCTTCTCTCTCTTTTAGGGTTTATGAGAAAAAACGCCGCTAAAGGTAATGACTTTTAGCGGCGCTTTTCCAACAAATGCCGCTAAAGGTCATGACTTTCTACAAACGCCGCTAAAACAAATGCCGCTAAAGGTCATGACTTTCCCACAAACGCCGCTAAAGGTCATGACATTTAGCGACGCTTTTTTATAAAACGCCACTAAAAATATTTGTTTTTAGCAGCACTTTTTTTATAAAACGCTGCTAAAAGTATGTCTTTAGCGACGCTCTTTTTACAAACACTAATTTGGTCATGAAAAATAAAAAAAATTAAAATATTTTTCCTCATATCAAAAAATTAAAAAAAATAAAAATTTTGCAACTCATTATGACTTAGGAACAAACAAATCCTGAACAATTTTAGTAATTCACCAAGATTGCAGGTTTTGGATCACAAAAACCTACCATTAGTAATCAAAAACTTTTTTTAAGGGGGAAAAAGGAAAAGAACATCTTCTAACGCATCACAATGGAAGCCAAGGAAACAGTAACAGGAGCATAAAAGTATTAATTACATCTAGAAAACATTAAAGTCCTCTCATACACAGCTGAACAAGCACAAAACTCAACAAAACATGCACAGGACTCATGTTGATTAACTGGTAAATTGCCGGAAGAGAAGACAATGTCATGAAGAATAAATAGATTGTAAGTATATAACCTTCTTGGTTTACGCTTTGATCTTTTATCATGCCTTTTTTCTCTTTTTCTCACGTCGTCTCTCTCTCTTTTTTCCATGCTTATATTTTCCTCTTTTAAAATATCTCTTCCTCTTTTTGTGCCCATCATCACTTGAAGAACTAATGTCAGAGGAAGATCAGAGATATGAGTCAGAATCACTATCAGATTCAGATGATTCTATCTCAGAATCTGAGGAACTATCTAAATCAGACGAATAATATCTTCTTCTCTTCTTCCTTTTGTCTCCTGAAGATTTTTTATTTTTCCCCTTCCTCCGCACTTTATAATTGTTAGCACCAGAAGAAGCATCTTTGCCCGTTCTCAACTTATTTTTCCTCTTGTCTGCAGATAAGATAAAAAATTGAAAAGTCAAATTAAAAAGGAATGATGGCCAAGCCTCATGCAGCACCATACAGGTGTAACTTTGGCAGGTCTACCATAAATTAGATCATGATATTCCATCTTAAGAAATATACCCTCCAATCAGAGATGACTATGACCTATACCTTCAATGACTTCACCACAGTTAATAATTTTCACTGTCACAGTTGGTATTCCTTCCTCATCACCCACATTTTCAATTTTCTTTAGCACTTCATTTCCTTGTACAAGATGTCCAAATACTATATACTTCCTACAACATGCCACAAATGCAAAAGATCATGATCCAAGGATGAATAACAGCAAAGCATATATCCGGGGAGGTAGGGAACTGAGAACAAATATTTGAAGATAAGAAACTACCTATCAAGGTCATGATTAGCCTTGAAGGTGGTAACAAATTGTGAACCAACAGTGTCACCATCAGCAATTGCCATAGATAAAAGACCAGGTCCATCATGCTTTAGCCTAGGTGATTAATCTGAACAAGAGTTGAAATTATCCCTTGTTACTAATCAATTATTAGTGAAAAGAATAGCCTACTATCAAATTCTAAAAGAATAATCATAAGCTTGGAATTAAGAAAGCATTAGACTTCAAACAGTAAACATACTTTCTTTGAATTATGTCCCTTGATAGTTTGTGGAGATCATAAAATTTAGCATTTAATAGTCCTTAAATGATTTAGCCATCAGGTCATTATGTTAGCACCAACCAATTCTCAAGGACATCCAGGTTATTGAGAAAAAATGCTATGACCTAGACATTGATGGTGCAAAATAAAACTTGTGAAGTGATTTGAAGAATGCATATTGCTCCATCAAAAAGGCATTTTAGGTGAAGATAGGCTTAGATCAAGAGCCATGGAAAGCACCTACTATATACAATATTAACGCAAAAGAAAGCTTTTGGAAAGATCCTGAGAACACCTATTGCTCACTCAGAAACATTTCAATTGCATATACACCCAAATCTAGATTCAAGGAAAAAACTTAATACAATGTTATCTTGGTATAAATAACCCTAATACCAAACCTGAAATTAAGTCCAAAAAATTTGATCAATTCCATATTATATAGCAACAAATTATAAATTGAAAATAAAGATTTGACATTTTGACCATTAGAAACACAACTTGATAACAAAATTAGAGACTTTGGTCACTTATGGAGAGTACAATACCATGTATATTATTAGCACATATGACCACTTCCATCATGTATACAATTATGATATAGTTAGAATATTATTGAATTTTCATGAACAGAGTAATTACAAACAACAATAGCATAAACAGTACAATGTTTAAATCATTTCCACAAAATGATTGAATTTAAAATATTAAAAGAAAGGAGAATCTTGCATCCATTCTTCATTAATTTAAGACAAATTAAACTATGTCTATCACTGTAACCTTGAAAGGATGGGAAGAGATCACTCACCTGGAAACTTCCCATCATATATGCTTTCCCCACTAGTTCCTGGAAAAAGTACAGTTAAAATATCAATGTGCTTTTCAAGAGAAACTTCAACCAACAGTCACATAGATGGCAACCCTTAAAGAGATCTTATCTAAAGTAAAATCAATTAACAACTGCAAAAAATTAAAATAAAAGTCCTCTCTGCAAAGAATGCATACCATCTATTCTTACAAAATCACCACCCTGCACAACAAACATAAGATGTTACTCCACAAGAAAAAAGACATTTATGTGCAAAAAAACTGGGTTGGACACAGCAAAGTTAAGTAAAATTTTGAGGATTCACAACATGGTAAATACAACCTTAATAACTACATCACAAGAAAAGCAGTCGTGACCATCGGCCCTGTTTCCTACAGCATAAACAATAGTAACTGACTAAACGACATTCCACTTCTAAGCCATGTTCTACAAGAAACAGCTAGTGGAAAATCCCGATTAGAAGTAAGATAAAACAACAAACCTGGGCCAGGGAACCTTTCATGACTCGATGGAAAAAGGAACCCTTGTAGTGCAATGGCTTTCCAGTTTTAGGACCAATGCCCTTTTCTCCTGTAGACCAAGACATATTTTAAGAAAGCAGAAAAATACAAACACGTGAATATATATGTGCATAAATGTCTGCAAGTGTGCTTATCTATACTAACTTGAAATCCGTGACTCACTGAGTTTGGTGTTACAAGTGAAGTGGACACCAACTCAGTTGGGAGGAAGACAAATAAAACAAATTTACAAGAGAAAATTAGTACATCAATAAGATCAAATAAGAAATTTAGTCTTTAAAAAAAACTAGAAGTCACTCCTAGTTTTCACATGCAGTTTTAAAACCATTTTCACTTTAATTTCTCTTTCATTAATAATAATTAGTTTTTTCAAAGAAAAAAAGAACATTAGTTGAGTAATTTTTATATTCTTTTACTTTTTCACCGACATGGTGAGTGTGTATTGAACTAGCATATAGTAAACAATTACAACCCAGAAACTACCTTGCCCCTGACCACAAATGCTTCTTCAAACCTGAAAAAGATCATATACAACAAAAACTTAAAGAGTTAAGAAGAGGAATTATTCTTAATACAGTAATTTAAAAAATTCTGGAGAATAAAAGAACATCATAACAATGGGAAATAAGAATATCAGAACCTGTACAAAGGGCACGGAAATTTTCTGCAGTCTTGGGAGCAATATCAGGAAAGAGCTGAAGAATCAAAGAAAACTGATAAATATAAGCAAAAACATAATCTCCAATATACACATATATAAACCCAATGCATAGTAATTCAAAACAAGAGTACATGGGCAAAGGACAATACAAAAATGTAAAATTTTGTTGACTTGCTTCTGTAGCTAAAACGATACCTCAAAAACCATTCTTTCAGCAGGATCACCATCTATTGACACATCCATAAAAACTAGGGGATTCTTCTTCTTTGCCATCTTTGTTCACCAGATTCACAACTCAAGCCAGCATAACCAACAATCTAATCAAATAACAAGAAGCTAGAATCAGCAGATTAAAATTAATATTAGCTAACAAAGAAAAAAAACCTAAAACTACTTCATCATTAAAGCATTCCCAAGCTCACCAATCTTCATTAACGAATATAGCAAAGCAGACGAGACCTTTTTTCCCTTTATATACGTCATTTCTTTCATCCATTTAACTGTTTCAAGATACTAGTGAAGGTTTTGCAGAACATGGAGCGTATAAAAATAGATTTTCTTATACATAGTATATATCAAGATTAGGAAGAAGAAAATGGAAAGCATTGCAGGTAGCTATGAAACCTGAAAAATATTTCTTGTCCTATTTCAGCTTTGTGTAAATCATCCTAGCATTTCCAAACATACTGATTGCAGGAAGCAAGAAAACATGAAGAAAATCAAGTTGAAATTTTTGAAAAAGATGGAACCTAAGCCGTAGTCATTAGAGCAATTACATAATCAAACTAGTGGACGATTGCAGGGAATCAGAATCTCATGTCAGAAAAAGAAGAACAATGGCCATTACCCATTAGAGACATACTTCCCAAACGAAAACAGAAGCACACACTCTCCTAAAACAGTGAGCCAAATAATATCATAACCAAATCAAGCTGAAAACCTTAAACCCTAGAAAAACCAGCAAAAACACTTAAACTACAAGCTTATAGTAAACTCTACCTTAAACCATAAACTCAAAAACTGGATAATCATACAAAAAAACTAAATATACGTAAACATTTTAAAACGAAGTAAGCAAAAAAGAAACATAAAAAAAATAACTACGCGAGTATTACATCAGAAAAATACTCTTTAAAGAAAAGGGGAAAATAGTGCAATAGTAAGTGGTAAAGGCAGAAACCCTAAGATGATGTTGAAAAATGAAGAAGAAAAATAGATTTTTGAAGGTGTAGCTGATAAGGCGAGAGAACTAAACATATAAATGAGTAAATATATGTTTGGAGGTTTGTTTCTGTAGTAAACCCTAAGATGGGATCTCATGATGAAATCTTCACCGTTGGATTTGGTAGTAAAGGGTTTTTCTTTTTGCCGCGTTTTTAAAACGCCACTGTAGCTAAACTTTTTGTGGCGTTTATAACTCAATTTTAATTTTTTTTCATTTTTAACATATTTTTCTGTTTTTTTATTTTAAAATTTTTGTGTTGAGATTATTATTTTTTAAAAATTTTGAATATTAAAATTTTTAACTGAAATATGGATTAAAATATTAAATTTTAAATTTTAAATTTTTAAGTTTTTAATTTTTTAATTTTTTAATTTTTAATTTTTAATTTTTTTGAAGATTTTTATAATTTTTAAATTAACATATAAAAAAAATATTATCATGCCATGTAAATTACCTTATAGGTTTTCACGTCAATATCATTAACAAAATTAATTTTACAATTACATTCCTATTAAAAATGAGATTTAACATTTTTTAAAAAATGGAAGGTTTTAGTTCAAAAAATAAGAATCAAATTGATAAAAAAAATATAAATATTAAAAGTTAAAATTTAATTACCATGATAAACTCTTTTAGGAATTAAATTGATAGATGGGTATGGCATGGTCTAGTATTGTTGAAACGATTTCTTTTTTCTTTCTTTTTTCATCAATATTATTCTTTTAAGTATGGTTCGCATTAGTTAATTAGATTTTTATAAACTTCGCTGCATCACCGGCACCCAAATTACAAAACCTCAAAAAACCTTAACCGAAAAATGAAAACCAAAATGAAACACCAATCTCTCAAATCAAAAATGAATACAAAAACCTAACATCGAAACTTCCAATAATGTCGATCAACGAAAAGCAGGAAGAAAAGACGGGCTTACCAATTTTTTTAATTTTAATATATATAAAGCTTATCTATTATCTCTAAAATAATTTAAGCTATAATTATAATTTTAATATATATATAAGAAATTAAATAATTTAAACTATAATATATATATATATATATATAAAGTTTGTTTTCTTGTAGTGGCTAAACCCTAAATATAAATTTTATAAGGGACAAAAGTAATTAAAATAGAATGTTAATGCTTATATAGACCCTAAAATAAATTAATTTTTTATTAATAACACTAACCCTTAAAGCCTAATAGCCAACCCCTAAAACATAACCCTTAAATTATTTATTTTTGCGACGTTTTTTAAAAAAACGCAGCTAATGACATGCTTTTTGCAGCGTTTACAAAAAATGCCACTAATTCTCGATATAGCAACTATAGCTCAACTACAAAACTGCGTCGTATTGATTAACATCTTTGCGGCGTTTTAGGCTAAGCGCCACTAATACTCATCCTTTAGCGGCGTTTTAACAAAAGCGCCGCTAATGCTCAGATCTTTAGCGGCATTTTTTCAAAAGCGCCGCTAATGCTCAGATCTATAGCGGCGTTTGGGAAAAAAACTCCGCTATTTCTCCTTTTAAGCGGCGTTTTGGAAATAAATGCCGCTATTGCTTAGCTTTTTGCGGCGTTTTCTTTCAAACGCTGCTAATGTATAATATTTGCGGCGTTTTTCATTAAAACGCCACTAAAAACGCCGCTAAAAGTCTGTTTTGGTGTAGTGTGTCAAGTATCCCAACCAATAATTTAATGTCTTCATTCAAATTTCTTCAATGAAGCGCTTACACATAGTAGCTTCAAATAAACACATTCCCGCGTGCATACCGACTCAATCTCACAAACTCCCGCTCACACTCGAGAATCGGACATGCGGCCTTGTTTCACTTTCTAAAACTCTTTACGCTTTACGATCTATGAACCGTTGACTAATATACTTCTTTCAAATTCACTTGAAAGAAATCCTGTGTGATTCTCTCTCTCGTAACTACTCAAATCAATGTTTTCCACCGCTATAAGTCGATCCTCAACAAAGAAATCGCACATTTTATACATTCGTCAAGAGTCAATGACATCTCGTCAAATACTGAATGGTATTCTCGAGCCAAAACTCACTGCGTCAAAGATCATCATCACCGTGTGGCCCTAAAATCTTCGGCCCCGTACTTTTGAATCTTATCCACAAGAGGCTTATTTAATCACATCGGTCTCAGAATTTGTGGCACAACCGGTACTTGTGGGGGTGGAGGTTGTGGAGCAAATGATTTTGTTCGAACGAACTCAAAAACCACTCACTCATCATTCGGAAGAAGGCTTGCTTAGCCTCTCCTCCCTCACTACTATAATTCGGCCTAGATGTGGTCAATACACAACCTCCCCTTGAGCGGGAGCGGCGCGCATTACTCTCAACATCGCCGAAGAATCGCCTGATTGGGATCCATTACTATATAAAAACACATTTTAAACTGTCAATATTCATCACACTATCGCAATTATATATATGGCATGTATAGCTAGACTCACACGCGCTACGTTAGTCCGAGAATCGACTAAACCGTGGCTCTGATACCAATCAAACGTAACACCCCTAACCTGAAACTGTCGTCGGAATAGGGTTAAGAGGTGTTACCGATCAATCGGAGCATTTCACATCTATTTCATGATACAAAGTCAATCATCAATCAAACATATGCAAATACAAACATATAGTCCCTTATCGAGGTCTACTAGACCTTAAACATGCTTTAGAATAGGGTCGGGACCAAACTGAATACATACGAAAATTCTCAGAAATTTAAATTTTTTTCTAAACTGCAGAGGTCACACGCTCGTGTGGGTAAGCCATGTGCCTCACACGGCCATGGACACGCCCGTGCGTCCAAGCCGTGTCAAAATAGGGCATACATACTGACTTGTCCACACGGTCTGAGACACGCCCGTGTGCCTCACTCGTGGTGGACTCGTACTTGCACCACACGGCCAGTCACACGCCCGTGTGTTCAGCCCGTGGTCGCTACTGACTTGTTTCACTTGGCAAACTTAAACGACACGGTCGAGCCACACGCCCGTGTGCTCAACCGTGTGGGCAATTATAGGCCATTTTCAAGGCCAAATTTGCCTCCCACACATTGACTCACCTACAAGCTTCAAATCTCATGCATTTATACCCCAATTAATCCTCAACAATACCATCTATTCATGTTCTCAATTCCTACTCAAATAAATCCATTCAAGCACCATGATCACAACTCAATTTATATAAGCCAAGCATCATGTAATTCTTACTACAAGTTCACATTTATCCATCATTCTTATCAAACAAATCACATATATAACATACCATTTCCATTCTTGCTATCTCATGCCATATTCATCATTTCCATAGCTCATATAAGTATCAACATTATTCAACTTCCAAGCCAAATCACATGGCAAGATTCCAACATCACAAAATGTACCATAACTACTAGCCTATACATGCCATATACCATCTATATACATCTTTCAAAAGTACCGAAATAGAAAGCCGATAGTGTGATAGAGCCGCTGACTATCCCCGAATTCGAGCTAGCTTTACTGACACTGTAAAACAGAGAAACAAATCACACAGTAAGCTTTCAAAGCTTAGTAAGTTCGTAACATAATACATATTGCTCATTAATACCATTACATTATACCAAAAACAATCCATCACATAGATTAATCCACAATCACATTTACCATATCATCCAAGCTAATATGCTCAATTTACCTTCCATAAACTCATCTATAATTTCATTAACCACATAGGTTCCGAACGTACCTTAGCCAACACCTAATTATCGATCACATATACTACTTAATGCTCAATATTTCATTTCAATCAACTTTCGTCATTTCCTCGATTCAATCGCACACTTAGTGCCCAAATCATAGCCGAAGCTTAATTAACATTGCACACTTAGTGCATCTATATCAAACCGATCTTAAATCGGTATCGTACACACAGTGCCAACAACAAAGCTGAAGCTTATATTATTTCGCACACACAGTGCTAATCATCTCATTCACATTTCCAAATACGTACACTTAGTGCCAAATAACTCGATTCCTCACATAGCATTTACAATTCAATAATACCATACTATTCATTTCATAACATTAAACATAGTTAAATACACGTATTATGTACAAAATTACCTCAGACGTCGAAATATCGAAACTGGCCGATTAATCGAGTACTTTGTCTTTGCCTTGATCTCGATCCGAATCTCTCCTTTCTTGGTCTAAACACATTGAAATTTAACTCATTCAATTACCAATTCAATCAATTTAGTCCTAACACATATATTTAGGACATTTTACAAAATAGCCCTCACATTTTCACATTTCGACACTTTAGTCACTATTTCATAAAATCATCAAATTCACTAAATTTCTTTTCACACATGCCTAGCCAAATTTTCCTTGTGTTCATACAAGCCCACATATTTCATTTATTTCACATTTTAGTCCCTCAATTTACACTTTTCTCAATTTAGCCCAAATTACTCAAATTCACCAAAAATTCAAAGACAAACTATGTTAATCTTTCACATATCTTTCACATTTCATCAACAACTATCACCAAGCTCAAGCATTCATCAATGGCATATCTCAAAATCACCATCAAATTCTAAAATTAAAGCATGGGCTAGCTAGAACACTAAGCAACGATCACAAAAACGTAAAAATTATCAAAAATCGAGTAAAAAACATACCTCAATCAAGCTAAACCCTAGCCGAATATTTCAAAGCTCAAACTCTTTCTTCTTCTTTCAATATTCGGTGGAAAAGATGAACATTCATGGCTTATTTTTAGCCTTTTGTTTTATTAATTAAGCTTTAATAATTCATTTACCAAATTACCCTTTTAAATTAATATTTGAAACATTTAAACATCAAGGTCATAATGGTCCATTGCCATCCACTAACTTATTAGTGGGCTATTTGCATCATAAAACCTCCCAACTATAAAGACAACAACAATTAGGCACTTAAACAATCATCACACAGCTTTTACATTTTATGCAATTAAATCCTTTTTTACAAATTAAGCACACAATCGATAAAATTTCCACACCAAATTTTCACACATACTCAATCACATAATATAAACACCAAAAATAATATTAAAATATTTTTTCGACCTCAGATTTGTGGTCTCGAAACCACTGTTCCGACTAGGGTCTAAACCAGGCTGTTACATTTGCCACCCTACCAAGCAATCACACTTATACAAAATCAATTCAATAACTAAGATGACCACATGGTACCTCTAAGAACTCAAAAGAAATCGAGACATCCAACACAACATACATTTCATGAATTCCATCATCATTGAATATATGAACATATCAAGTATATTCCAGCTTCGTATGACCCCTTTACAAAATAATTTGAACAACTATATTAGCCAACACATTTGGCTTACAAATATGACTTAACAAAAGACCGAGTCCTATACATGCCATACTCAAAATGAATCTAATTTGGCTATACCAAAAAGTGGTCGATTGTGTGATCTCCAAACTCCGATGTCTGCAAATTCACGAGCTAACTTGGCAATACTACAAGGAAAAGGGCAATGAAAGAGGTAAGTATAAAGCTTAGTAAGTTTGCATGGAAATAAATAACAACAATAAACTCATGACCATATCCATCTCTGGCATTAAATAACCACACACAAAGTCATAGGCTCCTTGCCATACTTACTCATACTTGCCCTTATCTAGCACATACCATGCCAAATATCGTAAATGTTCTTCATGAATTACTCACGGGTACCTGTGTTAACTCAATCACATAACTTTAATAAAATTCTCGTTTCTATTTCTAAGCGGGTCTATTTATCCCAATAAATCAATAGGGATGCTCAAATATGCATATTCAATATCATTAGCAAAAACACGAAGCCAATGCCACATCCCGGATGTGGTCTCACATGGATCACCTTTGAATACCAATGCCATATCCCGGATATGGTCTTATACAGAATCTCACATCAATATCGATGCCATATCCCAGATATGATCTTATACGATTTTTCATCTTCAATGTCGAAGCCATATCTCGGATATGGTCTTATACGGGATCTCAGTTCAGAGCCGAGGCCATGTCCCCGACATGGTCTTACACGGGACCTCATCCATGTCATATCTCGATGATAGAGTTTTCACATTCATTATAGTCCACTGGGACTTCAACATCTAAACTTTCTCATTCAACATCAATGCTCAATTTAATAGAATATCATGTATCATCATAATATCAAACATTCTCAACTATGCTAGCATAAATGTTGAATTTATTACATACAAACTTACCTCGATTTCAAAATAAGTGATAAACCGCAATAGTAACATATTTTAAGCCCACATTTAGCATGCTTTTGGATGATTTAAGCCTTGAATTATGTAATTTGGTGCTCTTAATCCTTTGTTTTCATGTTTTATACTCAGGAAAGCACCGGAGAATGAAAAGAATGAGAAACAGGCTTAAAACGGACCGAATGGGCCAAATCACAAAATCGACACGGCCTGGGCCCAAAGACCACACGACCGTGCCTCATTGATAGACTCGAATACGGCCTGGCCACGATTCACACGGGCGTGTGCCAAGGGCGTGTCCCGTGGCAAAGAGAAATTCTATTCAGATTAGGATACTTAGAGGCGAAGTAACACATTACGAAGCCTATATAAACACCCTAAGTATGACCTAAAGGGGGAGTTGGAAAGAAGCCCTCTGTCAGGGCGTCCAGCTAGGCCAAGGAGCTGAGCCAGAAAGGGCAGATTTGTGGGAATTTACTCAAAGAAAGCCAGTTGATTCATCTCAAGAAGCTGGAGTCATGCTCAAAACGGAGGATCTCTCTTCAATTCCTTCAGGGGGGTTTTAGGGTTTTTCTTATGTTTTGTTTTATCTTTTCTTCTGAGATGTTTTCTTTTATCATTATGAACTAAACCCTCAAATACCCGGGGATGAAACTGAGAGACGAATCTTGTTATTGTTTTCTCAACTATATGATAAATACTTGATTTGTTCTTAATTATGTGTTCTTAATTCTTGTTTTGATATTTCAGGATATTGATTCAAGTACTGATGTGCTTAGGCAGAGGAGGAATAGACCCTGTCTAAGAGTAGATCTAGCATAATTAAGCGGAGTTAATCATGACCCTAGAGATAGGATGACGAAAATCTGCCGGATTAGGGTCAAACCTAATATGGGAGTCCATAGATCGAGTTAATACAATTCTAGGGGTTTTAATTAGAAAGATATTTCAATTAATCAACCTAGGGTTAGACGTTAGTAGCCTCGAGAGAGGTATTAATATAAATTAGGGAATCCTACGGATCAAGTCAAGTGAATAAATCGTCTGGTTCAGAGTTAAATAACAAGTGAAGTCTAGGTGAATTCTTCCTCGGGTATTATCTTAATCAATTGGTTTTTCCCACAAGTATTTCCCCAATTTCGTTCTCTTTGTCTCCACAAGTGCGACACGCCCGTGGGACCTTTGAGTCCATTTATATTTTTCTTTTTCTCTTATTTTAATTTTTAATTTCTCTTCTTTTATCCTTCTCGTCTTTAAATTTATATTACTATATTTTGATTTCTTTAATTTAGGTTCAAGGGGTCATAATCTAACAAAGCACCAGATATGTCAGCACCTTCACATTTCATCGTCACACCCACCTCGCAAACCATCCAACAATAAGGACTTTTCAGTTCATTAAATCTTTTCTTTTAGTTTTATTTCACTTTTTACACTCTTTCCTTTTATTTTTCTTTCCTTTTAATATATAATTAGTATAATTTGAATTATCCTTATTATTTCCCGGCTAATTCTTCACGAGTTACCCAATAGTGCAGAAATTATTGGCGGCCACCACACCACCACCAAAGACGCCTCCTCCAACTTATGTTTCACCTCCAAATCAAATACCTACAAGCCTCACTCTCAAGGAATCTATCCAAAATTCAGGAAGTTTCACTTCTATCCCTATCTTTTGATCTTCTTACTATAATGTTTTTATCTATCTTCGTACATTGAGGGCAATGTACATCTTAAGTGTGGGGGGTGAATCTTAAAAGTGCCTAATTTTTTTCATTATTCTCAAATCCTGAATTATGTCTTGTTTCTTAAGTAATTTTCTCATATCATGATTAGAATGAAATTTCCTGTGATTTATGATTTTTAGTGATATGTTTTGGATTAAGTCATAGTTAATTGTACATTGATGATTTAAACTTTAAGGGACTAGGGAATCAAGCATGATAAGTCTATTTTTCAAAATTAGAAAAAAAAATTTGGTTGTCTACCTAAATTTGAATATTACATTGAAGTTTGAAATTTACTAGGTTGACATCAAAAAGCCATAATTTTTGTGAGATTTTGAGCCTTATAGAGCATATATTCTTTTTCTTACTCACTTTATTGATTATGAGTGTGTCAACATTGATTTGTTATTCTAGAACTTGCATCAATTATACATGTCGAGACCACACCTTTGATTTGATAAACAAAGATGATGAAGGCACCTAGGTTTTAACCCACTTACTCCACTAAAAGCCTACCCTCACAATTAACCCCTAGTGAACCCCTTTTGATCCTAACAACCCTTTTTTATTGACCCACCCACTAATATCAACCCAAAACCCTTTGTATTTGATATCACCGTTCCTTTTGACTACCCTTATATCGAGATTTGATTTGATCAGTTACTTAACTATTTTCTTTATCAGTTGTTGAATTCTATATTATTATTACTTACTTGATTTGTTCTAAAAAAAACAAAGTATATTCATTATTAGTTCTATGTTCTATGAGCTCAAAATAGTTATATTCACATCTTTAAAAGAAGCTCGTGTTATTATTAGTGTTATGAGTTTTCAATTGATGTAATTTTTTTAGTTCATTGTTTCTAGTTAGGTAATTTGTCATGTCAATGTCGATTCTGACCTTCTAATTCAGCCTTTATCCACACCCTTAACCAAGCCTTGTTACAATCCTGTTAAAGACCTTTGGATTTGTGGATCATCTCATATTATAGTGGTAGAGATTTGATTTTCATGTAAGCCTATGGGATTAACTTTTCATGTTTGACTTATGAGTGCTTTTTCTTGAACCTTAAACACCTCGAGTGATTTGAGTGAATCTTTAGTGAAGATGTCAATCCTTGTCGATTTTGGATCAGAGGTAATTATTTAGATGGGGGAAACGCCTATGTTTTCATGCTACAAAATGTATGACTTAGATTGTTTGAATCTTTAGGACTCTTTGAGTTGAATTATCCATGTATGAATCATCTATGAATTATGATGAAACACTATCGATGAATATTATGAATTGAGGGAAGTTCGTTTTAATTATGAGTTGAGAATTTTGCTTGAGGACAAGCAAAAGCTTAAGTGTGGGGGTATTTGATAAACCGCAATAGTAACATATTTTAAGCCCACATTTAGCATGCTTTTGGATGATTTAAGCCTTGAATTCTGTAATTTGGTGCTCTTAATCTTTTGTTTTCATGTTTTATACTCAGGAAAGCACCAGAGAATGAAAAGAACGAGAAACGGGCTTAAAACGGACCAAATGGGCCAAATCACAAAATCGACACGGCCTGGCCCCAAGACCACACGGCCGTGCCTCATTGATAGACTCGAACACGGCCTGGCCACGATTCACACGGGCGTGTACCAAGGGCGTGTCCCTGCCATGGCAAAGAGAAATTCTATTCGGATTAGGATACTTAGAGGCGAAGTAACACATTCCGAAGCCTATATAAACACCCTAAGTATGACCTAAAGGGGGAGTTGGACAGAAGCCCTCTGTCGGGGAGTCCAGCTAGGCCAAGGAGCCGAGCCAGAAAGGGCAGATTTGTGGGAATTTACTCGAAGAAAGCCAGTTGATTCATCTCAAGAAGCCGGAGTCATACTCAAGACGGAGGATCTTTCTTCAATTCTTTCAGGGGGTTTTAGGGTTTTTCTTATGTTTTGTTTTATCTTTTCTTCTGAGATGTTTTCTTTTATCATTATGAACTAAACCCTCAAATACTTGAGGGGGATGAAACCTAAGACGAATCTTGTTATTGTTTTCTAAACTATATGATAAATACTTGATTTGTTCTTAATTACGTGTTCTTAATTCTTGTTTTGATATTTCAGGATATTGATTCAAGTACTGATGTGCTTAGGCAGAGGAGGAATAGACCCTATCTAAGAGTAGATCTAGCATAATTAAGCGGAGTTGATCGCAACCCTAGAGATAGGATGACGAAAATCTACCGGATTAGGGTCAAACCTAATATGGGAGTCCATAGATCGAGTTAATGCAATTCTAGGGGTTTTAATTAGAAAGAGATTTCAATTAATCAACCTAGGGTTAGACGTTAGTAGCCTCGAGAGAGGTATTAATATAAAATCAAGTCAAGTGAATAAATCGTCTGGTTCAGAGTTAAATAACAAGTGAAGTCTAGGTGAATTCTTCCTCGGGTATTGTCTTAATCAATTGGTTTTTCCCACAAGTATTTCCCCAAGTTCGTTCTCTTTGTCTCCGCATCTTTAGCTTAGTAGTCAGTTAATTTTTAGATTAAAACAATTCACTTCAATTTTAAGGCTAGATAATAAAAAGAAAGTTAGTATTAGTACTTTTAGTTCCTTTGGGTTCGACAATCCGGTCTTGCCTTAACTATACTACTGTTCGATAGGTGCGCTTGCCTCAAATTGTTGTCATAGTTAGTTTCCAGGTTCGATCATTCTTTTTATAAATTTTAAAACTTTGACAAATCACAGCGATCAATAAGCTAGATTGTCGGTCTAGTTCGATATTTTGTTCTTTCCCCGTTCGAGGTTGATTCTTGGTTCTTCTTGCTCTATAATAGCAAATTAGCTCATTTTAATCATCACATTAATAAATGCATTTCAATAATCATGCTTTGGCAAAATTACTATTTTGCCCTTAGCCTTTGGCAAAATGACCATTTTACCCCTAGGCTCGAAAATCAATTCTAATCAAATTTCTACCTTTAACAAGCCTAGGTGAACATTTGTTTCTCTTATGGCTATCATCAAAACCCAACATTTCACACATTTACTACAAACTTTATAACCTTTACAAAAAAGTCCATTTAGGTGTTTTCATAGTAACACCTTTCACAAAAGTTGTTTATCTAACAACTAAGACTCATTTTCTTCCATAAAAAATGCAGCAAACAACTCAAAAGCTCAAATGGAAAAACCCTAGACTTTTCACCATATTGCAAGATAGTCCCCTCATTAGAAAGCTTAAGCTTTAGGGGTTCCAAATGTACAATTTTTATCAAGAAATGATCACTGATGCACTTACTTGCAAGGAGAGAAGCTTGCTGAAATTTTTGAGCTCTAAAACCCCTTAGTTTGCTGTCAATTTCGGTGGAGAAGAAGAGAGAAAAAGATGATATCTTTTTCCTTTCCTTATTTTATTAATACAAGTCAAATTATCCACCTAACTTCAACAAGTTTGACCAATTTTGACTCCTATTGTCCCCTATGGCCGACCAACCATTAGCAAAGGGGCTAATTTCCCTTTAAAGACCTCAAATTAATATTCTATGGCTATTAGGCACCTTTAGCTTATAAAATGGAACTTTCACACTTTATATGATTTAGTCTTTTTTCGCGATTAAGCATGAAATCGTTAAAATTAATGCACCAAAATTTTCATACGCATATATAATCATGCCTTAACTTATAGAATAACTTAAAAAATAATTTTCTCTAACCTCGGATTAGTGGTTCTGAACCACTGTTCTGACTAGCCTCTAAATCGGGCTGTTATAAATAAGCCCCTGTACTTGGCCAAGATACACCTTTTTGGTACCTAAATCAAAGTTTCCAACCAAGACTACCACATGATCATCAATTTACCTATTCCATTTGCATCAAAACATACCAAATAAATTCTTACGTCCAACGACAATTTCTCATCAAGACATTAATCACTTAAACATCAATTAATCTTTACATTTCATACCATGAATCATTCACTAACCAAGTCATTCATGCCAAATAGAATATGTATGCCATATTCAACAATATTGCAATTACTTCATCACCTAAAAGCTAATTTCTAATGCAAATGAATTACAACATAAACATTTATACCTACTTCACTAGAAACATTAGCATTTTGTACCATTTCAATCTCATTTTCAATTTCTATTTACAATCTACTAACAATTAACCAAAAACATGCACCACATTTAAAACCAAAAGTGTATATAAACATAGTTGGATAACCAAATACACACAACCTAGGTACATTCCAAACAACAAGTGAAAGCGATACACAAACATCATTGAGACCGGGATATTTGATTGGATGCTAAAGTTTATGCTCGGGATCACGAATTGATCCTAACCTACATACAGAAAACAAACCGTACACTGAGCAAATCGCTCAGTGGTAAATCTATTATTCAAAATAAAATAATTAAGCTTATGCAAATGCACACATTCAATTAGTATTCAATGTCATGTCATTATACCAAATACTTTAATTTGCAACTCCTTCTCATCACATAGGTGATCTAAATTTACCAATTATATCACTAGTAGCAATTTATCATCCTGTATACATTACTCATTCATATATGTACAATTCCATATTATCAATTAAATAATTTTCCGAGTCTATAAGCTCAACCGCATTCAAGTAGCCCTCGGGCTTGTTTTTAACTCAATTTTTATAGTACCACATTCCACATTTCCATTACACTTCATTTCATTTCCATTTAGCCAATTTATGTATTTTTAACCCTATTAAAAAGACATGGATTTGGTACAAATACACAGATCTATCATCCTGGGTTGCTCGGTAACGGTGACGTTATAATGATACATAATACCACCCTGGGTTACCCGACAATAATGGTTTTCTCAACTCAATCAATCCCTCACCCCGAGTTGCCCAAAAAAAATGACTCAATGCAAAATATTTACCATCCCAGATTGCCTGGCAACATTGTTTTTACTCAGCAGTTTGAACTTATGGCATGCAACTATATCTAACTCAGTCCGAATAGCTAATAGAGTATTTCATTTCCTATTCATTATACAAAGTTCAATTTACATTTCAATAATATCAATTCATCAACATATCACTATCTCATAACTTATATAACATAATTCAACACAATCCATGTCAATTATCAAATACCAAGTAAACCTAAGTTTTTTACTTTATTCAATTTAGTCCCAATCTCGAAAATCAATCTCAAATACATCAAATCAATTCACGTAATCCATAATAACTCACCTCGAGTCCCATATAATGCAAATTGTCATGCACATGCAGAAAATTAAGTGTTATCGAATCATAGAAATACAAACCATAAATTTTGAGCTACTTGTTGACGGCTTTGAATTTTCCATTTGCTCTTGACAAATCCGGGTCGATTTTAGGTACGGATTGACATAAAACATAGACTATTATCAATTGCTGACCAATTCACAATCAATTAACAATTTATTCTATAACAGCCCGATTTAGGGCCTAGTTGGAATAGTGGTTGCGAGACCACAAATCTGAAGTAGAAATAAGTGTTTTATGATTTTATGAGGTCTATGACATGTTTGCATGATTGTGTGAAAATTTCATGAAGACATTTTATAATTTAGTAATCAATTGATTCATTAGGACTAAATTGCAAAGATTCAAAAATATGATATTCTAGAAGATCCAAGTATGAGATAGTATTAAAAAAATTATTAGAGGTCCTTATTTAGCAATTAGACCATTATATTTGATGATGGACAAAAATAGACATTGGAAGGAAAAATCTCAAGAAAGGGACCTTAAGGGTATTTTGGTCATTTGGTTAATAAGTTAATTAAAAGGGAAAAAGAAGTCAAAAATGGTGTCCATCTTCTTCCCTAGGTGCCGAAATTTGGAGAAGAAGCCATAGCTAGGGTTTTGCTCATTTTCAAGCTCAAAGTAAGTGCATCCTAGCCTCGTTTTTGATGTTCTTCGTATTTTTGAGATCCTCGTAGCTCGATTTAGCTATTTCTACCAATATTCTGAGCTAGGGTTCATGTTCAAAAATTTACCCGTGCACGACATGCATGTATTTTGATGTTTAATGGAAGAATATGAAAGTTTGATGTATGATAAACATCTTTTTCTAAGTGATTTTCATGGAAAATTCATAAAAAGGACCTAATTGTAAAAGTGATAAAATATGTAGTAAAAATCAATTTTGAAGGAAAGTGTGAGCTATTATAAGCTCAATAAATGTTTGGCTAGGCTTGGGTAACCAAGGAAAATAGTACATTTCATTATACGAGCCTAGGGACCATTTTGTAAATATGTGAAAGTTTAGGGGCAAAATCATAATTTTTCCAAACTATGAATCATGGGTTATTTTAGTCAATGTGATTATTAAATAAGTGAAATTGTCATTATAGATCAAGAAACACGAAGTTCGGACCGAAACCGAGGAAAGAACAAAGTGGTGGACTAAATCGAACATTTATACATATTTTGATATCGAGGTAAGTTTGTGTGTGATAAATCAACGTAACGTTATTATGTTTTAATATGTTTGATATCATGAGAAATGTATATTATCTCTATGAAATTTATTAATGAGGTATCGATGAAAGTATGATGAAATTATATTATGTGAAAGTCCCGGTTGAACCTTAGGAATAGAAAGGATACCATTGTCACGACATGAGATTAAGGAGGTCCCGTATAAGACCATGTGGAATAGCCCAATTTAGGGCCTAGTCGGAATAGTGGTTGCGAGACCACAAATTCGAAGTAGAAATATGTGTTTTATGATTTTTAAGAGGCTTATGATATGTTTGCATGATTATGTGAAAATTTCATGAGGAAATTTTATTAATTAGTGATCAATTTGTCTATTAGGACTAAATTGGAAAGATTGGAAAATATGAGATTCTAGAAGGTTTAAGTATGAAATAGCATTATAAAAATTATTAGAAGTCCTTATTTAGCAATTAGACCAATATATGTCAAGATGGACAAAAATAGACATGGGAAGGAAAAATCTCAAGAAAGGGGCCTTAAGGGTATTTTTGTCATTTGGTTAATAAAAGAATTAAAAGGGAAAATAAGGTAGAAATCATGGCCATCTTCATCATCCATAGCCGAAAATTTCAAGGACTCCATAGCTAGGGTTTCTTCAACTTTCAAGCTTGATTATAAGTACCTCCTAGCCTCGTTTTTAATGTTATTCGTATATTTGAGATCCTCGTAGCTCGATTTAGCTATTTCTAGCTACATTTTGAGCTAGGGTTTTTGTTCAAAAATTTACCCATGTATGACATGCATGTATTTTGATGATTTATAGAAGAATATGAAAGTTTGATGTATGATAAACATATTTTTCTAAGTGACTTTCATGAAAAATGCATAAAAAGGACCAAATTGTAAAAGTCATGAAAATGGTCATACATGAGTGAATTAGTGGAAATTGGGGGCTGTTGTAATTATGAAAATGATTCGGCTAGGCTTAAAATGCAAAGAAATTGAATGAAAATCATTTTACGAGCCTAGGGGCAAAGGTGTAATTATGTGAAAGTTTAGGGGCAAAATCGTAATTTTTCCAAAGTATGATCCATGGGTTAATTTAGTCAATGTGAGTATTAAACAAGTGAAATTGCTATTATAGATCAAGAAACACGAAGCCTGGACCGAAACTGAGGCAAGAACAAGGTTGTGGACTAAATCGAACAACTATACGTATTTTGAGTACCGAGGTAAGTTTGTGTGAAATTAAAGCTACACAATATTATTATGTTTTTAATTACTTTATTTTATGAGAAATGTATATTATTTCCATGAAGTTGATTAATGATGCCTCGATGAGATTGTAATGAGATCATGTTAAGTTGAAGTCCCGGTTGAACGTTCAAAATAGCAAGGATATCAGTGTCACAACATGAGATGAGGAAGGTCTCGTATAAGACCATGTCTGGGACATGGCATCGGCACCAAATGAAGGAGGTCCCGTATAAGACCATGTCTGGGACATGGCCTCGGCACCAAAGAAAGATCTCGTGTAAGACCATGTCTGGGACATGGCATCGACATCTATATACGATCTCCTATAAGACCATATCTGGGATATGGCATCGACATCGAAATATGAGATCCCATGTAAGACCATATCTGGGATATGGCATCGGCATCAAGATGTGATCCCATGTAAGACCATATCTGGGATATGGCATTGGCATCGTGATACATGTATGATGAGATTGAGTATCCTCTGATATTCCGAGTAGTTCAACGGGAAAAGAGCTAAGTTTATGTACAAATGACA
Organism: Gossypium sturtianum; assembly: GCA_025698515.1. Classification (NCBI taxonomy): domain Eukaryota; kingdom Viridiplantae; phylum Streptophyta; class Magnoliopsida; order Malvales; family Malvaceae; genus Gossypium; species Gossypium sturtianum. The sequence continues at coordinate 43,755,421 of CM046953.1, read as the reverse complement.
AAGAGCAAATTTTATGTTTAAAGAGTATAAAAGTGCTAAAGTTATGTGATGAAGTGATACAGGTACCCACGAGTAACTTATGATAAATGAATGCAAAATGTGATATGAAATTGGGTAAGAGTATGCATGAGTAAGTTAAGTTGATGTGTTTGAGAACTTCAGTATTATCCAATGAGATGAATGGATGCTATTATAAGTCTTAATGTTACTATTTATTTCATGAAAACTTACTAAGCTTTATGCTTACCCCTCTCTTTTCCCATTTCCTTGTAGTATCGCCAAGCTAACTCAGGGATCGTAGGACGTCGGAGTTTGAATCACACTATCAACTATTCTTTTGGTACATTAAAGTTGATTTATTTTAGGTACGGCATGTATAAGAACTTGGTTATTTTGGTTATGTCATATTTGTTAGCTAAAGGGTTGGCTATTAATGTTATGCATTCATTTTGTAAATGGCCATTGGGAATTGGCCAATACTTGTTAAGTTTTATATATATCCAATGATGATGATATTCATGAAGTGCAAGTTTGTGTAATTGATCAAGTAAAGTGTGAAGTGAATGCATGATGAATTAGTGATTCTTCATGGTACTATTGCTATGTTATGTGTTGCTTGTGGTGGTATAAGTGTGTTTGTTTTTTAGGGTGGCAATTGGCTTGGTAAATAGCCTTCTAATTGTCCACACAGGTAGGCACACGGGCGTGTGCCTAGGCCGTGTGTGACACACGGCCAGCCTTGAGGGCGTGTTGATAGGCCGTGTGTGTAACACCCCAAACCCGGCCTAGACGTTACGACAAGATCTAGCATGTCACATAGAAGGGTTGTTTAAAAACTGTGTGTTCGTTAAAAATGTTGTATCTCTTTTTGAAACTTCGAGCTTTGTTGTTTGTGAAACTCAGATTTATTTTTATGGTTTTCTTGTAAAACAAAACGTTCTTATTATTATTATTTCTGATAACTTTGTTTATAACAGAAATCAGATTCAGTGAGTTGCGAAGATGTGATATTTTGAAAACAGTTATTGTCGTTTTAAGAAAACTCAGTATTAAAACATTTAACAATTTAAAAGTAACCGAATTGAAAGTTAAAAGAAAAATTAAAATCCAATGGCCTTATTACAAAACATTAACCCAAAATAAATAATCTTAAAATAAAATAAAACCGAAATTACTAGGTTCATGAGTGATAACTCAGATGTATGGCCACCATCGAGTCCTCATGACTCTAAATCCTCTAACGCTGGGGATCACCTACAAGGTTAAAGTAGAGGGTGAGTTACGAGAACTCGGGTGTGTAATCCCCAAATCGGTCATTAATCGGGCTGAGCCCATACAGAAGCAGCATCGGGCCGGCCCTATTCGATAATGTGATCGGGCCTTAGCCCTATAAACATGATAAAGCGGTAATGTATGCAGCCCAACCTAATAATCCATCCGCTACACACCCCGCACAATTTCTACACACCGTGGGGACCAAGTCAACCCACCCACTTTTCTACACACCAATATGCGGACAAGTCGCTAATCACGTAATTTTTGGCGGAGCCACCGAATAACATAATATACGTGGCATAGTCACTATACGAATGTGGTAGAACCACGAGAATCGAGAATGTGGCGAGCCACCGTAATACACTTCCTCCGATCATCAATATCCCAATCCCATGCGAGAATGTCATGTATGCAAAGCACATATCAAAAATGATGTATGAAATAAATTACCATCATAACCAGTTAAACAGAATACACACAATTATACTAATCAACTCTTAAGGGTATAATAGTAATTTTACCCATCGAGGGTATTTCAGTAATTTACCCACCAAGGGTATTTCAGTAATTTACCCTCCAGGGGTATTTCGGTAATTTACCCTCCAGGGGTATTTCGGTAATTTTACCCTCCAGGGGTATTTCAGTAATTTTATCATCTAACGGCCTTTTCGAAGGCCTACTGTCACCTCGAGCGACACAGGACCCTTTTTGGGTCTCTACAGAACCATTGGGCCTAAAATCTATTTCAGGCCCAAACGAGCCCACACGCTCGTGTGGCCCATTACACGTAGTTTCGATCTCAGATTTTCAGATTTCGCAATCGACCCTATCATTTGATAGTTTTCCTACAATTTTGCCCAAGTGGGTCGAATAGCCCATTGGGCCCATTTGGCCCGTTTCGGCTCGGTCAGGCTCGTTACAGCCTCAGTTTCGCGAGAGTGCTCATGACGCTCTCAACGACTTAACGTCATCATTCGTATCTCGATTTACCACTACGAGCACTCGCATGCTCGAGTAGTCACAGATGCCGATTTTCTGGCTTTTCGGCTTTCGGCCGAATCACAGAACATTGCAAGCATGCATTTAGAAGGGTGTGAAATTACACACCTGTTCACGATTTGCGGTACTCGGCACTTTTTCCAACTCACCTGAGATCAACATTGACTAACAGTTAGTCTTAATCCTAATACAACATCTTCCAAGCATAGAGATTAATGAAACAATCTACGTTACTTACCAACAATCCGAGAATTTCACTACAAGGGAAGATTGTATAAACGATTCCTTGGTTTAAGCCCGTCGAGTCTCTTGTAATGTTGAAACCGAGAAGAAGTGTTAGCCATTAAAACTCACATCAAAACTTAAAATCATAGGAGCCTTTCGGCTAGAATAAGAACAACCCAATATTAAAACCCCATCACCTATACTCGGCCACCACCTTACTTACCAACCAACTCTCGAAAACCAAACGTTAGAAGAACGACGAGAGAGTATGTTAACCTTCCAACAGATTCGGCCCACACCAAAGGAAACAAGAAAGTTTTGAAGCAGAAACGAATGACTTGATTCGGCCTTAGCCCAAAAGAAACAGGGTGAGAATTTTGACTTTTAGTAAAGAAACAAGAAGTGAACAAAAACAAGAATCTAGCAGAAGAGCAATACTAACCTTAGATCAGAGATGAGTCGAATGGGTAGAATCGGCTATAGGAAGAAAAAGGGTTAGAAAAGAATTCGGCTACAGTGTTTGGGCAACCACGAATGAAAAGAAAAGTGTTTGAAAAAAAGAAATGAGAAGGAGTCAATAGGAAAGTTGAGGTTTCGACAAAGAAAATTGCAACAAAAGACCCGAAATGTTTTTAGCCAAAATGCACAAAAGTAAAAAGTCTCTCACAAAAGAACACTTAGAAAAACAGCACTCCCCCTCACTCAATGACCGAATATGCTACCTAGCACTCTCCTCAACCGAAATTCTCCCCCCCAAACACTCCACATTTGGCTAACCACTAATCCAACTCCACCTCTTCTCCTCCCATAGCATAAAATAAAAGCCCACATATGCTGCTTGAGGGATTCGAACACTCTCTCTCTCTGCTTCCCTTGTGACGCCACACCACTAGGCCACCTTGCTCCTTGTGTTAGCCAACACATTTAATTAAACCTTAAGTCCTACTTCCACTAGATCTCCCCCCTATAGTGCCCAAAAGCCAAAATTTCACCAGGACCTGGGCTCAAACCCGAGCCTCCTCAGGACCCCCAAACACACCCAAACAACCCGTAGAGCAACCATAACTTGCATTTACACAAATATCACAGACCCCTGAGTTTTAGGATGTTACAGTTCTACCCCCTTAAAGAAATTTCGGCCTCGAAGTTTACCTGATTAAAGGAGGTGAGGGTATTGCTGTCGTATTGCCTCCTCAGGCTTCCAAGTGGCTTCTTCTGAACCGTGATTACGCCACAACACCTTGACCAACGGTACAGATTTCCTTCTCAACACTTTAACATCATGAGCCAAAATCTACACCGGTTCTTCTTCAAAAGACAGATCAGGACTTATCTCAATTTCTTCCACCGGCACTACATGAGAAGGATCTGAACGGTAACGCCTTAACATAGAAACATGAAATACATCGTGTATCCGGTTCAATTACGAGGGCAACTCAAGCTGATATGCGACCGATCCCACACGCTTCACTATCCGATAAGGCCCGATGAACCTGGGGCTCAACTTGCCCTTCCGTCCAAATCTTAAAATCTTCTTCCAAGGTGAGACCTTCAAGAAGACATAATCTCCCACCGAAAATTCTATCTCCTTACGCTTCATATCCGCATACGATTTCTGTCTATCAGAAGCTTCTTTTAACCGGCCCCGAATCAACTTCACCTTTTCCTCAGTTTCTGAAATCAATTCTGGACCCAACAACCATCGCTCACCCAATTCTGTCCAACACGTAGGGGTACGATACCTACGACTATATAACGCCTCGTAGGGTGCCATCCGAATGCTGGATTGGTAGCTGTTGTTATACGCGAATTCTGCCAAGGGTAAATAATCCTCCCAACTGCCTCTGAAGTCGATCACACAGCCCCTTAACATGTCTTCCAGAATTTGGATTACCCTCTCCGACTGACCATCAGTCTGCGGGTGGAACGCTGTGCTGAAGTCTAGTCTTGTACCCAGAGCTTCATGTAACACCTTCCAGAACCGATATGTGAATCTGGGGTCCCTGTCTGAGATGATAGACACCGGTACCCCATGCAGCCTCACAATTTCTGCCACGTACAACCTGGCCAACTTCTGTAGCGAGTAGTCAGTGCGAACCGGTATGAAGTGTGCAGACTTAGTCAACCGGTCAATAATCACCCACACTAAATCTTTCTTAGTAGGCGTCAGGGGTAGCCCACTAAAAAAATCCATTGTTATCCTCTCCCACTTCCAAAGTGGAATCTTCACCGGTTGTAGTAGTCCCGAAGGTAGTTGAAGCTCAACCTTTACTTGTTGACATGTCAAACACTTGCTTACGAAGTCAGTAACCTCACGTTTCAGTCCAAGCCACCAGTACAATTCTCGTAGATCTCAGTACATCTTGCTTTCACCGGGATGCATAGCGTATGGGCTACTATGCGCCTCCTGCAGAATCATCTGTCTTAATTCAGAGTCCTTCGGCATACAAACTCTTCCACGGAAACATAACATCCCTTCACTGTTTAGCCTAAAATCCACCGTCTCTCCACTATTCACTTGCTAAAAACGAGAACTTAACGACTCAACCAACGATTGCTTCTCCTTAATTTGACTAACCCACGTCGATTTTACCTGAAGTTCTGTGTAACATCCTGAATTAATGGGCCTATGCGTTTAGTGTGGGGGTATGTTTAATGTGTTAATTTAAGTGTTAGGGGTCTAAATTGGGCTCAGGATGGGGTCGAGGCCTTGATTAAATTTTTTGATGGGACACTAAAGGGTTTAAAAGATAGTATCCGTGGTTTAAACTACAAAGTGAAATTCGTGGCTCAAGAACAAGTGGCGCCGCAAAAGAGTTATAAGGTGGCGCCATTAGCAGTTGAAGAGGCCCAAGTTTTGGCCGTAAGGAGCCCATGTCTTTGGGCCATTTTCGGCACTTAAAAGGGAAGCAAGAGGGACGGCAATGAGGCTTAAAATTTGGAGGGATTTAGTGACTTGGATAATGGGGATAAGGTGCTGATAAAATAGAGGGGAAGTGGTGTTATCTAGGTCTCTTCCGGAGGAGTGAATGGATTAAGATAGAGGAGAAAAGATAGGAGCTATCTGTTGAGCGCAGTGATGGCCGAATTTCCATCTCTTGGAGGGGAAGAAATCGGTTTCCACATGCCATAAGGGTGCCGAATTTCCCTACTATTTGATTAGTTGTTAGTTATCGGGAAGGGCACTTTCGGTTTTGATAGGTAAGTGCCAAATTTTCTATAAATAGGGGCTATCTCTTCAATTCCTGGATTTGAACCCCATTCTTTTAAAGCTTTTCTCTCATTCTCTATGCCAAACCCTCACCATTCTCTGCAATCTTTCCTTTTGATTCCTTCAGAAGCTGAAACCTCTCACTTCACACTCTTTTCCATTCTTTTCCTCTTGTGCCAATTTCTCCATAAAGCCGGAATCGTTTAGAAGTAGCCGAAATCTTCTGTAGACGTGAGTATCAACTTGTGCTAGTATTTTTGCAATATTTTTCGGCTTTTGAAGCCAAAGTCGAATGGCTAGTTGGTAGTTAGGGCCATCCTTAGTTTGACGTTTTCTCTGATCTTATGTTCTTTCTCTTTGGCGGCATATCGGGATTTGAAGGAGATCTAATCGTCTAGGTTTCTAAGCCAGAAATCGGTAGCATACGAATCTTATTATTTTCAGGATTTCAAGGTAAGGTTTGTGGTTCTCCTTAAGTTGATCAATCGGTTTCTTTTCGTTATTCGTGTCTTAACCTAATGGTTCGTTAAGCAATCATCATAGTACCTTCGACCAAGATCACTCATGGACTTGAATGTCGACAAATCAAAGGAAGGAGTTGGATCCGTAGTCCCACCCCAAAAGTTCAAGAAATGCCCGAAGTGTCTGCTGTTCGAGATTGGCCACCGGTCGTGGACCTACTTTCAACAACACCTTAGGCAAATAGCGGTTGTGTCGACTACGGATAGCGTCGACATAGAAAGTGTCGTCTTAATCAGAATCAGTGTGTAGATCTCTATCACACTACTTAACTTGTATATATACATATGTTATGGGCTAAAAGCCTAAAAATAGGCTTTATGAATAAATCGTGTTACCCAAAAGGGTAGGCAATGGATGCAGTGCGTGATCATAGAAACTTCTATGTGTGTATCGATGAATGTGCTAGATTGTAAATCCTTAAGTGGTATATTGTTTGATTTTGCATGAATGTACGCATGGGATGGGATTAAAATGACTAAGGGGAAGAGCATGATAATAGGTCACTTGGTGATCGGTGGTTAAACCACGAATTGAAATGTTAGGTCACAACAGTTGATCGGTGGCTAAGCCACGTTAAATTCATTCACGATTATTAGGAATAGGCGGCATATCTGCCGATGTGGTGTGTAGCGGTTAGTGGGTTTGATTGTAGAAATCCCCAAGGTGTGATGGTTGGTACGGGCTGGTGTGTGGAGGATGGATTTCTAGGCTGGGATGGGCCATGTTGCATGTAAATATTTTGTTTCCATTGTGTATGGGCCAATGCCCATAATGTGTTTGTGGGCCTAAAGCCTTTTATGTGTTTTCGGGATTTGCACATGCGAGTCTTGGTGACTCACCTTTTATTTTCCCGACTTTTCGGATGAGCGGTAGATCGTGGGACGGGAGAGCGAGGCGGACTCGAGGGCCATCAAGTTTTATTTTATTTATTTTCATGAATTATTTTCGGTTTTCTTTAAGTTTTAATTTTGGAACTATTTATGTAATAAGGCCCTATGGTTTAGGTTATCGCTTTATATTTGATGATGTTTACAGCTTTATAAATTTATGTTCAAGGACTTAAAACATAAAAAATAATAAAATAGGTTTTTCGAACACGTTCAAAGAAAAAGTAAAGGTTTTCATCAGATATCCTATTTTTTTTAACAAATGCCTAAGGAAAGAAACTGAGATTTTCAAAAACCGTTAAAGCAAAGTTTTTACAATAAACCCCGTAGCATACCAGATCTGATCGTAGCGTTTGGGCCGGGTTTGGGGTGTTACATTTTGGTATCGAGCCCGCTTTAAAACTCGAGCCGTGAAATGGGTCCAGTAGTAGGTTATAAAGTTGGTGAAAATGCTTGGGTTGAGATATGGCCTTCGAGTCTACCGGCACCCGAGCCACGCAGGTAAGTATTTTAACTCTTGATGTGATATGCATGTTGGGTTGATGGGCTTTATGGATGTAGACTAGCATTTTAGGAATTAATGGACTTTAGGCCTAGTTTAAACAAACTCTTTAAATTCATAAAACTTAATCTAACTAAACATGTCCGTAAACCAGTCGCTGGGTTAGAGTGTGGTAATCGACATATGCATGTCTAGGATTGGATCTAGTGAGAGCTTCGTACTTAAGCGATCCGAGTGACCCACCTCCTCTTTTCTGAGATCCTACCCGGTGCATAGTGTTTGTTCACTTTAACCGCGAGGACTTGTTTTTGGGCCAAAGTTAATTACTAAAATACCCCTTATATTTGCTAAATTCCTAAAATACCCCTGTTTGCAAAATTATTGAAATACCCTTGGATTGTAAAATTACTGAAATACCCCTTATTTTGCAAAAGTACCAAAATACCCCTATTTTGCAAAATTTCCAAGATACCCTTATTCTGCCAAATTACCAAAATACCCCTGTAGGGTAGAATTACGAAAACACCCCTGGGTAGTGAAATACCTTTAGGTGATGAATGTGGATTCATGGATGTTACTTGTATGTTGATGTATGATGGTTGAATGTGTGTGGAACTAGGAGATATACACTTGAGACTGAAACCTATAGATATAATTTTGAAATCGAAAGAACTACTCTTAAAACTACCGTCATAAGATTGTTCGTGGTTAATTAGTGGAAGAAATTAACAATTCATAAAATTTCTAGTCAGATAAACGCGAATCGGTAGAATGAGTACAAGAGGTCGTGGACGTCCGCCGCGTGGTCGTGGTGGGGGTAGGATGACGGTGTCAGAACCAGTAGGGTCTGGCCATGGATCTGGAAACGAGATGCCGGTACCACCAACTACGGAGGAAGAATTTCAGGACCAGACAACCAAAGATGATGCGGTATCTCAGGCAATGTTAAGGGTTCTAGAAAGGGTTGCTGGGGCAGGTATGGGCACAGGAGCTCGGAAATCTGTGTCGGAGCGACTTAGAGCTAATGGGGCAAAAGCGTTTAGGGGAATTTCTAGAAAAGCCCCGAGTACAGCTGAGTACTGGTTGAGGCGGTTGAGCGTATAATGGATGATTTGGATTTCACGGAAGAGGAAAAACTGAAAGGGGTTGTATCTCTCCTGCGGGACGAAGCTTATCAATGGTGGCTTACGGTTAAGGATGGTACGGTGGCTGACCGTATCACTTGGGATTCCTTCAAAACGGTGTTTCAGAGTAAATACATTGGGACAAGTTATGTGGATGTGCAACGTAGAGCATTCCTAAATTTGGTGCAAGGAAGTAAGTCGGTGGCTGCGTACGAAGCGGAATTCTTACGCCTTAGCCGTTATGCTCGAGGAATGGTGGCCACAGACCATGAACGTTGTGTTCGATTTGAGGATGGTCTGAGGGATGATTTGCGTGTATTGATAGCTCCACAGCGGGAGAGGGAATTTGCTGTGCTTGTGGAAAAAGCTAAGATAGATGAGGAGGTGAAGCGGACAGAGAAACTAAATCGGGATAGAGATAGGGGTAGAAGTAAGAGGAATTTTGGATCGTCGAGGCACCGGGCGTGCCAAAAAGGCCTAGGTCGACGGGTCGAGGCGGGAAGAGAGACTGCTGTGTTGGTCGACACAAAAGTGTGTGTTCGATGTGGTAAATTCCATGTAGCGAGTGTTGGCGGCGAGCGGGTGGAAGTGCTTTAGGTGTGGATCTGCTGCACCACCAAGTTAGAAACCGTCCGCGACAGAACTGGTGAAGGGCCCACGGGCCAAGGGAATGCACACAGCTAGGAAGAGGTGGTCGCACCACGAGAGAGGTCGTGGTCCACCCGGAGGTGGTAACGTGTTCCGATCGGGGCGTGGAGCACCGAGCCAAGGGCGGAAACACCGAGGCGAGACAATGGGGTTAGTCTATGCTACCGCACGTCGAGAGGAGGCCGACGCCTTGATGTTATAACCGGTACATTTTTAATTTTTGGTTTGCCTTACACTGCCTTGATTGATATTGGTTCGATGCACTCTTATGTTGCTGGTGCTATAGCGGGAACTTTGAACTAAGATTATGAGACTTCTTCTAGGGAGATGACTGTAGTGAGCCCTCTAGGACAAACTGTAGTGGTGAACAAACTGTATAAGAATGTACCCCTGGAAGTTCAAGGGGTAGCTTTTCGGGCTGATATGATGGAACTGCCGTTTGGGGAGTTCGATTTGATCTTAGGAATGGATTGGTTAGTGAAGTATCAAGCAAACTTGGACTGTGCAGCCAAGCGTATGGTGGTAAAAACTCCCGATGGTGGTGAAGTGTTGGTGATAGGTGAAAGGGGGAACTGTTTGTCAAATGTGGTGTCTGCCTTGAGGGCAGAAAGGATGGTGAGGAAAGGATGCGAGGAAATTCTAATGTTTGTTCGGGCTCTGGAAGCCAAGGAACTAACTGTCGGAGATGTCAGGACGGTGAAGGAATTTCCTAATGTTTTTCCAGAGGAGCTTCCGGGATTACCCCCGGATCGTAAAGTGGAGTTTGGTATCTATCTTCTTCTGGGAACAGTGCCAGTATCTATTGCTTCGTATAGGATGGCGCCGAAGGAGTTGGTGGAATTGAAGGAACAGATCCAAGAGTTGATGGATAAAGGGTTTATTCGACCAAGTGTGTCGCCTTGGGGAGCGCCGGTGTTATTCATTAAGAAGAAGGATGGATCGTTGCGGATGTGCATTGACTATCGTCAGTTGAATAAGTTGACCATCAAGAACAAATACCCGTTGCCAAGGATCGTTGACTTGTTCGATCAGCTGAAGGGGGCCTCAATCTTTTCAAAGATAGATCTGAGGTCAGGGTACCATCAGCTTACGGTCAAAGAGGTAGATATTCATAAGACGACTTTTAGGACTCGCTATGGACACTACGAATTCATGGTGATGCCATTTGGGTTGACTAACGCACCAGCAGCGTTTATGGATATGATGAACTGAGTATTTCAACCCTACTTGGATCGATTTATCGTGGTATTCATAGATGATATTCTGGTTTATTCAAAATCAGAAGAGGAGCATGATTCACATCTTCGGGTGGTTTTGCAGATTCTAAGGGAGAAGCAGTTGTATGCCAAATTTAGTAAGTGCGAATTTTGGCTAAGGGAGGTTACTTTTCTAGGGCACGTTGTGTCGGCAGAGGGGATTAGGGTTGACCCTCGAAAGATTGAAGCGGTGTTGGATTGGAAGCCGCCTAAGTCGGTAGCAGAAATTTAGAGTTTCCTTGGTTTGGCCGGGTATTACAGAAGGTTTGTTGAGGGATTTTCTTTAATTGCGGCACCATTGACTAAGTTGTTACGGAAAAGGGTTCCATTTGTTTGGTCTAATAAGCAGCAAGAGAGTTTCGAGAAGTTAAAGAGGATTTTAACAGAGGCTCCGGTGTTGATCCAGCCGGAGGCTAGAAAAGAGTTCGTGATTTACTGTGATGCTTCACACACAGGACTAGGATGCGTGTTGATGCAAGGTGGAAAGGTTGTGGTGTACGCATCTCGGCAGTTGAGACCGCACGAAGCAAGATATCCCACACATGATTTGGAATTGGCGGCAGTGGTTTTTGCCCTAAAGATCTGGAGACATTATTTATACGGGGAGAAATCTGTCATTTATACCGATCACAAGAGCCTAAAATACCTTTTGACCCAGAAGGAGTTGAATCTAAGGCAAAGGAGGTGGATCAAGTTGCTAAAGGACTATGACTGCTCGATCGAGTACCATCCGGGTAAAGCTAACGTGGTGACGGATGCCTTGAGTCGTAAAGTAATCTCTGACTTGAGAGCAATGTTTGCTCACCTTAGTCTATATGATAATGGGAGTTTATTAGCTGAACTTCAAGTGAAACCCTCTTGGGCGGTCGAGTTAAGGAGAAACAAAGCAGATGACGAGTTGCTAAAGGAGAAGTTTCCGTAGGACCAAGTGAAGGATCAACGAAATTTAGTGTGAATGAGGAAGGGTTATTATGTTTTCAATGGAGTGTGTATGCTTAGAAAGATCCCGAGTTAAGGCATAAGATTTTGCAAGAAGCGCATGGTAGTCCATACGCTATGCACCCTAGAGGAAGTAAGTCGTGATCGAGATTTGCGAGATCGATTACTGTGGCCGGGTTTAAAGCGAGAGGTGACCGAATTTGTGGGAAGTGTTTGACACATCGTCAGGTAAAGGCGGAACATCGATTACCATCGGGGTTGTTGCGGTGGTGAAGATTCCACAATGGAAGTGGGAAAGGATCACAATGGACTTTGTTAGTGGGCTACCCTCACGCCTACTAAGAAAGATTCGGTCAGGTGATTGTTGACCGCTTGATAAAGTCTGCTCATTTTATACCGGTACATGTCGATTACTCTTTGCAAAAATTGGCTAAGCTATACATAGCGGAGGTAGTGAGGTTGCATGGGGTACCAGTATCAATCATATCGGACAGGGACCCTAGGTTCACCTCACGATTTTGGAAGGCGTTGCATCAAGCGTTGGGTGCGGTTGGATTTCATCTGACGTTTCATCCTCGAGCCGATGGGCGATCGAGCGGGTAATTCGAATCTTAGAGGACATGTTAAGAGGATGTGTCATTGACTTCAGGGGTAGTTGGGAAGAGTTCTTACCGTTGGCGGAGTTTGCATACAACATTAGCTACCAGTCAAGTATTCAGATGACGCCCTATGAAGCATTATACGGGCGGAGGTGTCGTACACCTACCTGTTGGATGGAATTAGGAGAACGTCGGATTTTGGGTCCGGAGTTGGTTACCGAGACAGAGGAGAAGGTTGAGGTGATTCGGGCTCGGCCAAGGAGGCGTCGATGACAGAAAGTCCTATCTTGACTGAAGCGTAAGGACATAGAATTTGCGATGGATGACAAGGTGTTCTTGAAAGTGTCGCCATGGAAGAAAATGCGAGGGTTCGGACGGAAGGGTAAATTAAGTCCCAGTTTATCGGACCTTATCGGGTGTTGAAACGAGTGGAACCAGTAGCTTATGAGCTAGAACTACCTTCTGAGCTAAGTCAGATTCATAATGTTTTCCACGTCTCTATGTTAAGACGTTACCGTTCAGATCCATCTCATGTGGTACCAGTGGAAGAAATCGAAGTAAGACCCGATTTATCCTTTGAAGAGGAGCTAGTGGAAATCCTGGATAGTGATGTCAAAGTATTGCGGAGAAAGACGGTTCCGTTGGTTAAGGTTCTGTGGCGGAATCACAGTGCCGAGGAGGCTACTTGGGAACCGGAAGAAGCGATCGACAGACAATACCCTCATCTTTTCTCGACCGGTAATTTCGAGGTCGAAATTTCTTTAAGGAGTAGAAGCGTAACATCCTGAATTAATGGGCCTATGCGTTTAGTGTGGGGGTATGTTTAATGTGTTAATTTAAGTGTTAGGGGTCCAAATTGGGCTCAGGATGGGGTCGAGGCCTTGATTAAATTTTCTGATGGGACATTAAAGGGTTTAAAAGATAGTATCTCGTGGTTTAAACTACAAAGTGGGCTTATGGCTCAAGAACAAGTGGCGCCGCAAAGGAGTTATAAGGTGGCGCCATTAGCGCTTGAAGAGGCCCAAGTTTTGGCCGTAAGGAGCCCATGTCTTTGGGCCATTTTCGACTTAAAAAGGGAGCAAGAGGGACGGCAATGAGGCTTAAAATTTTGAGGATTTAGTGACTTGGATAATGGGGATAAGGTCTTGATAAAATAGGGGAAGTGGTGTTATCTAGGTCTCTTCTAGAGGAGTGAATGGATTAAGATAGAGGAGAAAAGATAGGAGCTATCTCTGGCAAAGTGCGATGATGGCGAATTTCCATCTCTTGGAGGGGAAGAAATCGGTTTCCACATGCCATAAGGTGCCAAATTTCCCCTACTATTTGATTAGTTGTTAGTTATCGGGAAGGGCACTTTCGGTTTTGATAGGTAAGTGCCGAAATTTTCTATAAATAGGGGCTATCTCTTCAATTCCTAAGCATTTGAACCCCATTATTTTAAAGCTTTTCTCTCATTCTCTATGCCGAAACCCTCAGCCATTCTCTGCAATCTTTCCTTTTGATTCTTTCAGAAGCCGAAACCTCTCACTTCACACTCTTTTCCATTCTTTTCCTCTTGTGCCGATTTCTCCATAAAGCCGGAATCGTTTAGAAGTAGCCGAAATCTTCTGTAGAGGTGAGTATCGACTTATGCTAGTATTTTTGCAATCTTTTTCGGCTTTTGAAGCCAAAGCCGAATGGCTAGTTGGTAGTTAGGGCCATCCTTAGTTTGACGTTTTCTCTGATCTTGTGTTCTTTCTCTTTGGCGGCATTCCAGGATTTGAAGGAGATCTAATCGTCTATGTTTCTAAGCCAGAAATCGGTAGCATACGAATCATATTATTTTTGGGATTTCAAGGTAAGGTTTGTGGTTCTCCTTAAGTTGATCAATCGGTTTCTTTTCGTTATTCGTGTCTTAACCTAATGGTTCGTTAAGCAATCATCATAGTACCTTCTGACCAAGATCACTCATGGAATCGAATGTCAGCAAATCAAAGGAAGGAGTTGGATCTGTAGTCCCAACCCTAAAGTTCAAGCATACGCACTGTGCATTGTTCGAGATTGGCCACCGGCGTGGACCGACTTCCGAACAACACCTTAGGCAAATAGCGGTTGTGTCGAGATGCGGATAGCGTCGACATAGAAAGTGTCGTCTTAACTGTGTCAGTGTGTAGATCTCTATCACACTACTTAACTCTGTATATATACATATGTTATGGGCTAAAAGCCAAAAAAAATAGGTCAGATGTATGAGCGATCGTGTTACCCAAAAAGGGTAGGCAATGGATGCCAGGTATGTGATCATAGAAACTTCACTATGTGTATCGATGAATGTGCTAGATTGTAAATCCTTAAGTGGTATATTGTTTGATTTTGTATGAATGTACGCATGGGATGGGATTAAAATGACTAAGGGGGAAGAACATGATAATAGGTCACTTGGTGATCGGTGGTTAAACCACGAATTGAAATGTTAGGTCACAACAGTGATCGGTGGCTAAGCCACGTTAAATTCATTCCTGATTATTAGGAATAGGCAGCATATCTGCCGATGTGGTGTGTAGCGGTTAGTGGGTTGATTGTAGAAATCCCCAAGGTGTGATGGTTGGTACGGGCTGGTGTGTGGAGGATGGATTTCTAGGCTGGGATGGGCCATGTTGCATGTAAATATTTTGTTTCCATTGTGTATGGGCCAAGGCCCATAATGTGTTTGTGGGCCTAAAGCCTTTTATGTGTTTTCGGGATTTGCACACTGAGTCTTGGTGACTCACCCTTTTATTTTCCCTGACTTTTCAGATGAGCAGTAGATCGTGGATAGGGGAGCCGAGGCGGACTCGAGGGGCTATCAAGTTTTATTTTATTTATTTTCATGAATTATTTTCGGTTTTCTTTAAGTTTTAATTTTGGAACTATTTATGTAATAAGCCCCTATGGTTTAGGTTATCGCTTTATATTTGACATGTTTTTTATAGCTTTATAAATTTATGTTCAAGGACTTAAAACATAAAAAATAATAAAATAGGTTTTCTGAACACGTTCAAAGAAAAAGTAAAGGTTTTCATCAGATATCCTATTTTTTTTAACAAATGCCTAAGTAAAGAAACTGAGATTTTCAAAAACCGTTAAAGCAAAGTTTTTACAATAAACCTCGTAGCATACCAGATCTGGTCGTAGCGTTTGGGCCGGGTTTGGGGTGTTACATTCTGCCAACAAACTACCATCCTCGAAAAGACTGAGACGAGCAAACATTGCCCTCAAATCAAAGACCACCTTACGCCTTAGTGCATCTGCCACCATGTTGGCTTTACCCGGGTGATACTCAATCGAGCAATCGTAGTCCTTCAGCAACTCTATCCATCTCCGTTGCCTTAGATTCAGCTCATTTTGGGTAAGGAGATACTTCAGACTCTTATGGTCAGTGTAGATAATCGACTTTTCTCCACACAGGTAGTGTCTCCATATTTTTAGGGCGAACACTACTGAAGCTAGTTCCAAGTCATGAGTGGGATAGGTCACCTCATGTGGCCTTAGTTGACGAGATGCATACGCCACTACTTTCCCTTCTTGCATCAGCACACAACCCAAACCTGTGTGCGACACATCACAATAGAGAATGAATTCTTTCTCTGCCTCAGGCTGAATCAAAACCGGTGCTTCAGTCAGAATCTTCTTCAGTTTCTCAAAACTCTCTTGCTGCTTATCCGTCCACACAAACAGTACCCCCTTACGCAGCAATTTAGTTAGGGGTGCAGCAATTAAAGAAAACCCCTCGACGAACCGCCTGTAGTACCCGTCCAAACCCAGAAAACTTCAGATCTCTAATACTGACTTCGGTGGCTTCCAATCCAATACAGCTTCAACTTTCCAAGGATCAACCCTAATCCCCTCGGTAGACACAACATGCCCCAAAAATGTCACTTCCTTTAGCCAAAACTCGCACTTACTGAATTTGGCATAAAGTTGCTTTGCTCTCAATATCTGCAGTACAACCCGAAGATGTGAATCATGCTCCTCCTCAGTTCTTGAATACACCAAGATGTCATCTATGAATACCACCACGAACCGGTCTAGATAGGGTTGGAAGACCCGATTCATCATATCTATGAAAGTGGCTGGTGTATTCGTTAATCCGAACGGCATAACCAGAAACTCGTAATGCCCATAACGAGTTCGGAATGCAGTCTTGTATATGTCTGCCTCCTTAACCCTTAGCTGATGATATATCGATCTTAAATCTATTTTCGAGAAGACCAAAGCTCTTCGCAACTGATCGAACAGGTCGTCTATCCTTGGTAGCGGGTATTTGTTCTTAATCGTTAGCTTGTTCAATTGACGATAGTCAATGCACATACGCATTGACCCATCCTTCTTCTTCACAAATAATACCGGCGCTCCCCACGGCGATACACTTGGTCTGATAAAACCTCGATCCAACAGCTCTTGGATCTGGGCCTTTAATTCTACCAGCTTCTTCGGTGCCATCCTATAAGGGGCGATGGACACCGGAGTCGTTCCCGGTAACAGCTCAATGCCAAATTCGACCTCACGATTTAGAGGCAACCCCAGAAGCTCTTCGGGAAAAATGTCTGGGAACTCCTTCACAGTTCTGACATCTTCAACAGACAATTCTTTAACATCAGATGTGCTGACAAAAGCTAGAAACGCCTCACACCCTTTACGCACCAACTTCCCAGCCCTTAGTGTGAAGATTACATTGGACAGATAATCCCTTCTCTCACCTATCACCATCACTTCCTCATCCTCTAGAGTCTTTAATACCATACGCTTAGCAGCGCAATCCAAGTTTGCACGGTGTTTCACTAACCAGTCCATGCCCAGTATAAGGTTAAACTCACCGAACGGTAGTTCCATCAAATCTGCCAGGAATACAATCCCTTGCACTTCTAAAGGCACATTCATAAACAGCTTGTTTACTACCACAGATTGTCCTAAGGGACTAATTACCGACATATCTCTATCAACAAACTCAAATTGTATACCCAGAGTCCCAGACACAGTATAGGCAACATATGAATGGGTAGATCCAATATCGATTAAAGCTGTAAATGGCACATCAAATATGAGAAACGTACCGGTTATGACGTCCGGTGCGTCGCCATCCTCCCAATGTCGAGCCGCATAAACCAGTCGTGGCTGCCTCGCATCTGTATTACCCGCATTATTGGTACCTCTGCCCGGTGCTCCACGACCACGTTTTAACCTATTTCCCCCTCTGGGCGGACCACGACCTCTCGGTGGCTGCTGACCACCTCTTCCTGGCTGCATAAACCTCTGACCTACTACTTGTGTCTGAACCGGCTCCCGAGGACAGTCCTTTATCCGATGATCCCTAGACCCACATCTGAAACACCCACCAGATCTTCTCCAGCACTCCCCCGGATGTATTTTCCCATACTGCACATAGGGTTGCAGCCGACCCGCAGCAACTGGCACCCCAACTCGAGCTGGCCCATCCAACCTAGGCCTCTTTCCCAGAAGAACCTGAAGACCCAAAACCTCTCTTGTTCTTGCCCCTTTTCGTATCTCAATTTTGTCTCTCAGAACGTTTCACCTCTTCGGCAATCTTCGCCTTCTCAATCAAAGTGGCACAATATCTTTCTCTCTGCGAAGCTATCAGTACCCGCAGCTCATCACGTAGACCATCTTCGAACCGCACACAGCGCTCATAGTCGGTCAAGACTATACCCCAGGCGTAACGACTCAAGCGTAGAAACTCTGCCTCATATTCTGCTACAGATTTGTTTCCCTGAACCAAATTCAGAAATTCCTTCCTCCGGGCGTCCACATAACTAGCCCCGACATATTTTCCCTGAAAAGCTATTTTAAAGAAGTCCCAGGTTATACGATTTGTTGGTGTACCTTCCCTCACAGTGAGCCACCACTGGTATGCCTTATCTCGTAGTAGAGACACTGCTCCCTTCAATTTCTGCTCCACTGTGCAGTCCAAGTCATCCATAATTCGTTCCACCGCCTCCAACAAGTACTCCACTACATTCGGGGCTACACCAGAGATGCCCCTAAAAACTTCGGCCCCGTTTGCCCGGAGTCGATCAGAAATAGACCCACGAGCTACCGACCCAGTACTTGCTCCAGTAACCCGTTCCAAAACTCGCAGCATTGCTTGGGACAGAGCATCGTCCCCTCTAGTTCGGTCATGAGACCCTGTTTTGGTCACTGGTGATGCAGGTGCTTCCATTTCAGGCATATGCCCTGATGCTGAGGATCCAGCCCTAGCACCTCGGCCTCTACCACAGCCGCGTGTACCTCGTCCACGTCCTCTTGTACTCATACTGCTGAATTAAGTTAATCTAATTAATAATTTTATGAATCAGTCTATAGTTCTAATGTTTATTAATAAATGTTTTATGGAAAACAGATATGAGAGTTGTTTTCGCGAATTGAATGTCCTACTGTTTGAGTCTCTATAGTCTTAAATCCTATAGCTAATAGTTTCAGTGTACTACCACTAACTCTAGTAGTTTTCTCTTTACAGTTATCACATCATATCATCAGATAAAGTAAGAAGACTTACGGATTTGGTGCCGGAGACTCAGGGTGCCATACTTCTAATAGGGATATATATTTTCTAAACCATATTTCAACAAATTTTGAAAAACATTTTCGAACCCATTCCACAGCCAAGTTTTGCAACCTGGCTTTGATACCATAAATGTAACACCCCAAACCCGACCTAGACGTTACGACCGGATCTAGCATGTCACATAAAAGGGTTGTTTAAAAACTGTGCATTTGTTAAAAATGTTGTATCTCTTTTTGAAACTTCGAGCTTTGTTGTTTGTGAAATTTAGATTTGTTTTTATGGTTTTCTTGTAAAAAAACATTATTATTATTATTATTTCCAAAAACTTTGTTTATAACAGAAATTAGATTCAGTGAGTTACGAAGATGTGATATTTTGAAAACAGTTATTGTCGTTTTAAGAAAACTCAGTATTCAAACATTTAACAATTTAAAAGTAACCGAATTGAAAGTTAAAAGAAAAATAAAAATCCAATGGCCTTATTACAAAACATTAACCCAAAATAAATAATCTTAAAATAAAATAAAAACTGAAATTACTAGGTTCATGAGTGATAACTCCGATGTATGGCCACCACCGAGTCCTCCGCAGCTCCAAATCCTCTAACGCTGGGGATCACCTACAAGGTTAAAGCAGAAGGGTGAGTTACGAGAACTCAGTGTGTAATCCCAAAATCGGTCATTAACTGGGCCTGAGCCCATACAGAAGCAGACTGGGCCGAAGCCCTATTCGATAACAGACTGGGCCTTAGCCCTATAAATATGATAAAGCAGGTAATGTATGTAGCCCAACCTAATAATCCATCCGCTACACACCCCCGTACCAGCCCTACACACCTGTGGGGACCAAGTCAACACTTGCCCGACTACACACAATATGCGGACAAGTCGCTAATCACGGAAATTTGTGGCGGAGCCACCAGAATAACAGAATATATGTGGCATAGCCACTATACAGAATGTGGCAGAACCACCAGAATCAGAATGTGGCAGAGCCACCAGAATACACTTCCTCCGATCATCAATATCCCAATCCCAGACAGAATGTCATGTATGCAAAGCACATGTCAAAAATGATGTATGAAATAAATTACCATCATAACCAGTTAAACAGAATACACACAATTATACTAATCAACCCTTAAAGGTATAACAGTAATTTTACCCACCGAGGGTATTTCAGTAATTTACCCACCAAGGGTATTTCAGTAATTTACCCTCTAGGGGTATTTCGGTAATTTACCCTCCAGAGGTATTTCGGTCTCAAATTTACACGCTCGTGTGGCCCATTACATGTAGTTTCGGTCTCAGATTTTCAGATTTCGCAATCGACCCTATCATTTGATAATTTTCCTACAGTTTTGCCCAAGTGGGCCGAATAGCCTATTAGGCCTATTTGGCCCGTTTCGGCTCGGTCAGGCCCGTTACAGCTCAGTTTCGCGAGAGTGCTCGTGACGCTCTCAACGACTTAACGTCATCATTCGTATCTCGATTTACCACTACAAGCACTCGCACGCTTGAGTAGTCACAGATGCCGGTTTTTCAGCTTTTTGGCTTTCGGCTGAATCACAGAACATTGCAAGCATGCATTCGGAAGGGTGTGAAATTACACACCTGTTCACGATTTGCGGTACTCAGCACTTTTTCCAACTCACCTGAGATCAACATTGACTAACAGTTAGTCTTAATCCTAATACAACATCTTCCAAGCATATAGATTAATGAAACAATCTACGTCACTTACCAACAATCCAAGAATTTCACTGCAAGGGAAGATTGTATAAACGATTCCTTGGTTTAAGCCCGTCGAGTCTCTTGCAATGTTGAAACCGAGAAGAAGTGTTAGCCATTAAAACTCACATCGAAACTTAAAATCATAGGAGCCTTTCGGCTAGAATAAGAACAACCCAATATTAAAACCCCATTACCTATATTCGGCCACCACCTTACTTACCAACCAACTCTCGAAAACCAAACGTTAGAAGAACGACGAGAGAGTATGTTAACCCTCCAATAGATTCGGCCCACACCAAAGGAAATAAGAAAGATTTGAAGTAGAAACGAATGACTTGATTTGGCCTTAGCCCAAAAGAAACAGGGTGAGAATTTCAGCTTTTAGTAAAGAAACAAGAAGTGAACAAAAATAAGAATCTAGCAGAAGAGCAATACTAACCTTAGATCAGAGATGAGTCGAATGGGCAGAATTGGCTATAGGAAGAAAAAGGGTTAGAAAAGAATTCGGCTACAGTGTTTGGGCAACCACGAATGAAAAGAAAAGTGTTTGAAAAAAAGAAATGAGAAGGAGCCAATAGGAAAGTTGAGGTTTCGGCAAAGAAAATTGCAACAAAAGACCCGAAATGTTTTTAGCCAAAATGCACAAAAGTAAAAAGTCTCTCACAAAAAAACACTTAGAAAAATGGCACTCCCCCTCAATCAATGACCGAATATGCTACCTAGTACTCTCCTCAACCGAAATTCTCCCCCCCAAACACTCCACATTCGGCTAACCACTAATCCAACTCCACCTCCTTTCCTCCCACAGCATAAAATAAAAGCCCACATATGCTGCTTGAGGGATTCGAACACTCTCCTTCTCTGCTTCCCTTGTGACGCCACACCACTAGGCCACCTTGCTCCTTGTGTTAGCCAACACATTTAATTAAACCTTAAGTCCTTCTTCCATTAGCTCTCCCCCCTAAAGTGCCCAAAAGCCAAAATTTCACCAAGACTAAGGCTCGAACCCGAGCCTCCTCAAGACCCCCAAACACACCCAAACAACCCGCAGAGCAACCATAACTTGCATTTACACAATTATCACAGACCTCTGAGTTTTAGGATGTTACAGTGTGACTCATGCATCTAATTTGCGAAAAATTCAGTTCGTCACACGGGCCAGCACACGGGCGTGTGGCTTGGCCGTGTGCCCCTAAGGATTTTCTGACTTCATAAACAGAATGTCTCTTATTTTGGACACGGCCCGAAACATGGGCCTGTGATATGCCCACACGAGCGTGTCATTTTCCCCACACGGGCGTGTGGCCCTATCTTAGGCAAAAAATTTCTAAGTGAGCGAAATTTTCCTGTTTAGTCCCAAACCATTCTGTATATACGTTTAGGGTCTCGTAGACCCATAATAGGGACATTATGAATATGAATGAAAAAGTTTTAAGTTGAAACAAAATTTTATGGCCCAATGTTGTATGTTTAAGCAACTTAAGTTCGGTAATGCCTCGTATCTGATTCCGCCGTTGAACAAGGGTAAGGGGTGTTACATTTAGTGGTATCAGAGCTACGGTTTAGTTGATTCTCGGACTAATGTAGCGTATGCATGAGTCTAGCTATACATGCCATACCTATGAGTATTTACATAATGATAGTGTGACGACTCCTGACGATTTAAATTGTGTTTTCATATAGTAAATGGATCCCGATAGAGCTGTGGCGGATGATGTAGAAAGTAACGCGCCGGCTCTCGCCCAAGGGACGGTGCCGAATGAAAATAAGAATAGACCAACGACTGTAAGTCAGAGAGGAGGAGAAGAGGCTAGGGAAGCCTTTCTCCACATGATGAATGCATGGTATACGGAGTTTGTTCGTACAAACCCTAATGCGCAACCCCCTCCACCCCCACCTATTCCCCAACCTATCCCTGTAGCTCCTTAAGTGGTAGAAGTGGTAAGGAGAGAAAAGCCTCCGGTTGATAGAATCCGAAAATAAGGAGCCGAGGAATTTTGAGCTAGTAAAGATGACGATCCGGAAAGGGCAGAATTTTGGCTTGAAAATACCATCAGAGTATTTAATTAATTATCTTGCACACCTGAAGAGTGCATGAAGTGTGTGGTGTCTCTCTTGAGAGATTCCGCTTATCAATGGTGGAACACCCTTGTGTCAGTTGTACCAAGGGAGAGAGTTAATTGAGAGTTTTTCCAAGAAGAGTTCCGGAAGAAGTACATTAGCCAAAGATTTATTGATCAGAAGAGAAAGGAATTCCTTGAGCTAAAATAGGGTCGGATGACAGTAACTGAGTATGAGCGTGTAACGCCCCGATTTTTCATTAATTTTGACTTTTGTAATTTCGACACACAATATCTATTTGCTTCAGTGGTTATGTGTTTTGGGTGTGTGTGAGAGGTCCCAAGTTCAAGTCTCAACTGGGTAAATTTTGGTATTTTTATGAATAAAGCCCAAACCTTGGTTAGTAGGCTTATAAGTATTTATTTGTAAGAACATGTCAGAAAGGGCGTGCTGGTCTGGTGGTTAGGAGGAGTGTTCGGATCGAAAAGGGTCTTGTGTTTGAGTTGCGACATGAGCATTATTTTTGTTTGTCACGTCTAAAGAGTTTGTGTTGAATTACAAATCTGATAGTAAGGAGAGATTTGGGGAGATGATAGGGGGAATATTAGAAAATCTGTTTAGTTTTCCTCTCCCCAACAATAGCAAAATTCGGCCCTATCTTCCTCCTTTCCCAATTCTTTTTGCCGGAATTTTGTTCTCCCTTCATCCTCTCCCTCTTCCGTTTCTTTGCTTTTTGATTCACTTGTGCATCGTGTACTTCACGTATTCGGTAAGCTTAGTTTTGTAAACCTTAACTTGTTGTGGTCAAGTGTAAATGAAGGGTTTCGTTGATGTTAGGGATTAATCGAAGGGCTGAAGGTTGGTCGTAGACGTTTTAAAGTGCGTGGATTTCCTGTTCTTGCTCGAGGGTAAGGGTTTATTGGTAAAGAATGAATACCTCGTTATAGGTTTCGTTAATATTTCGTTAGTATCACTAAAATCGGGTTTGGATTATGGATTTTTAGGTTCTGGAGCACTCGTGGTTGCTTTAGCGTCGATTCGATACCAGGTGTGTACCCGAAAACGTAGAAAACAAGGTTTCAGCGAAAGCCAAAAACCTTTCTGTCGACGCCACACGGGCGTGTGGTCACTCGTGTGCAAGACTGTTAGTCACCACACGGCCGTGTGATCGATGAGCCAGGCCGTGCGCGAGTGACACGGCCGTGTGATGGCTGGGCAAGGCCGTGTGCTACACACAGGCTCGACCAATTGGGCCGTGAGGGCCACACGAGCGTATGGGATTCTGGGCCAGACCGTGTGATCCACACGGCCAAGGCCAATTTGGCCCGTGTGGGCCACATGGGCGTGTGGGCCCATACGGGTGGGCCATATGGGCGTGTGAGCCTATTTTTCTGAAAAACTCTGTAAGGTTGCACGGGTCGCCCAAGTCGACTGTGGACCTATCGTAGGGTCGATGTGATACTTAGACCCTAAATGAATGATCTGTGCATGCGATTTACATACTAAGCATGTATACTGATCTGAATATATGAGTTTTAATTGTATAACAGCATGTCATTCTTGTATGTTGCATTACATCGGGGTGGATTGATTATGTTTGGAGGAAGTATCTGAACGGCTCTTAAGCCTGTTATCTGGCAGCTCAGCTGCAAATTTCTGATTATGTGCCGCATTTGGTACCACATGGTGTGTAGGGCTGGGTGGGTTGATTTTATCCCCACATGGTGTGTAGGGTTGGACGGAGTTGGTGTGTAGAGGCTGGTGGGTAGGACTTTTTTTTCTACATATTCTGTCTGAAATGGGCTAAGGCCCTATAATATGTCTGATTCTGAATCTGAGTGGGCTTTGGTCCATACCGTTTCTGTAATGGGCTCAGACCCAAACTGTGAAATTATGTCTGTTATCTGATATCTCTGTGTGAATTTTTTCTGTGGGGATTACACACTGAGTTTGCAAAAACTCACCCTTTTTCTGGTTAATTTGTTCAGGTAATCTCCAACAGTAGGCGGATCGGTGCAGCGGAGGACTTGGCGGTGACCACGGTTTTGGATACTTATTTATGGTTTATTTTTAATTCTGCTTTGGTTATATTTGGGTAAATTTTATGTAATAAAACCTTTCGGATTTTAGTTTAAAACCTGGGATGATTATTTCATAAACTGCTAGCAGTAGGACAAGACGCGAGTTTTCAAAATAAACAAAGGTTTTATCAAAATACGTACGACCTTGCAAATCATTTTAAAAGCTTTCGCAACGTATAAAGTTTTAAAAATGAATAATGAATATATAAACGATACGTTTTGACGATAGCCTAAGATACCTAAAAATGGTTTTAACGCAGTTACATTTTCTAAAGCACTATCATGTGACATCGCCAGATTCGGCCATAACGTCTAGGCTGAGTTTGGGGTGTTACAGAGCATGAGTTCGTAAGGCTTAGCAAATATGCTCGGGAGTGTGTATCATCTAAAGCCATTATGTGTAAAAGGTTTGAGGACGAATTAAATGAAGATATCCGATTATTTGTTGGTGTCCTAGAATTGAAGGAATTTGTTGTGCTAGTGGACAGGGCTTGCAAAGCCGAAGAGTTGGTTAAAGAGAGAAGAAAAGCTGAAATGGAGTCTTCTGACTCAAGAAAGAGACAACTGAACAAGTCATTTCAATCTTTATCCAATAAGTTAAGAGATTTTACTACTCGATCAGCTACTTCAACTGGATTTCCAAGTGGAAGTAAGGGCAAACAGTACTCGGGGTCTAAAGCCTAGACCACTTCAGTTGCTAGTGTTGGGAACGCTTGACCAAATAGATCGAAATGTTCGCAGTGTGGCAGACGTCACCTCGGTGAGTGCCGAGCACATGAGAGAGCCTGTTTTAAGTGTGGTTCCCAAGATCATTTTATTAGAGAGTGCCCCGTGATGGTCAAAAAAGAGAAAATTTGGAGTACAAGATCGGGAAGTATTACAAGAGGGAGACTGCAGAGAAACCCGGGAAGTGAAACTAGTAGTAAAAGTACACCCAGAGAGCAGACTGCAAGATCTGAGGGTAGAGCGCCTGCGAGGACTTATGCCATTCGTGCTCGCGAAGAGGCGTCATCCCCTGATGTAATTACGGGTACATTTTCTCTCTATGATACTAATGTTGTTACTTTAATTGATCCGGGATCTACCCACTCATATATTTGCATGAAATTAGCATCTAGTATGAGTATGCCTGTAGAGTCTACATAATTCATGATAAAAGTGTCCAATCCCTTAGGCAAATGTGTATTAGTTGATAAGGTATGCAAAGATTGCCCATTGATGATTAGAGGTCATTATTTTAAGGCGAATCTTATGCTATTGCCATTTGATGAATTCGATATAATTCTTGGTATGGACTGGTTAACCGCTCATGATGTGACAGTAAATTGTGGAAAGAAATACATTGAATTGAGATGTGAAAGCGGGGACACTCTTCGTGTTGAATCGGATGAACAGACGGATCGCTCAGAGTGATTTCTCATATATCCGCCTGAAATATGTAAGAAAAGGGTATGAAGCCTATCTTGCCTTTGTGATGAATGCCAAAGAAAGCGGGTTAAGAATTGAATCGAGTCTTATAGTATGTGAGTATCCGATGTATTCCCAGAAGAATTGCCAGGGTTGCCTCCGGTTAGAGGAATTGAATTTGGCATTGAGTTAGCCCCTGGTACTGCACCTATATCGATTGCTCCAGACAGAATGGCTCCAACTGAGTTGAAAGAATTGAAGGTACAGTTACAAGAGTTGATGGACAAAGGCTTTGCACGACCAAGTTATTCTCCGTGGGGTGCTCCAGTATTATTTGTGAAAAAGAAAGATGGTTCCATGAGATTATGTATAGATTATCGACAGCTTAATAAGGTAACCGTGAAGAACAAGTACCCATTGCCAAGGATCGATGATTTGTTTGATCAATTGAAAGGAGCCACTGTGTTTTCCAAGATAGATTTGAGGTCGGGATATTACCAGTTGAGATTTAAGGACTCAGATGTGCCGAAAACCGCATTTCGGACAAGGTATGGGCACTATGAATTTTTAGTCGTGCCTTTCGGTTTAACAAATGCCCCTGCTGTGTTTGTGGATTTAATGAACCGCATCTTTCGGCCTTATTTGGATAAATTTGTTGTGGTTTTTATTGATGATATACTGATTTATTCTCGTGATGAGAATGGGCATGCTGAGCACTTGAGGATGGTTTTGCAAATTTTGCGAGATAATCAATTATATGCCAAGTTTAGTAAAGTGAATTTTGGCTTAAAGAAGTTGGGTTTTTAGGGCATATTGTCTCGGGAGATGGAATCCGAGTTGACCCGAGCAAGATTTCAGCTATTTTTGATTGGAAACCACCTAGAAATGTATCAGAGGTTAGAAGTTTTCTGGGCCTAGCTGGCTATTATAGACGGTTTGTCAAGGGATTTTCTATGATAGCCACTCCGATGACGAGACTATTACAGAAAGATGTAAAGTTCGAATGGACAGAAAAGTGCCAACAGAGTTTCGAGAAATTAAAGGCATTGTTGACTGAGGCTCTAGTTCTAGTGCAACCTGAACCGGGAAAAGAATTTGTGGCTTATAGTGATGCATCCTTGAATGGATTGGGTTGTATGCTTATGCAAAAGGGAAAGGTGATAGCATATGCCTCCAGACAATTAAAGCCGCACGAGAAGAATTACCTGACACATGATTTAGAGTTGGTTGCCATAGTGTTTGCACTAAAGATATGGAGACACCATTTGTATGGTGAAAAATGTCGGATATTCACCGATCATAAAAGCTTAAAGTACTTTGATCGCTGTGAATCAGAGCTTTAAAATTTATAAAAAGAATGATCGAACCTGGAAACTAACTCTGACAACGATTGAGGCAAGTGCACCTATCGAACAGTAGTATAGCTTAGGCAAGACGAGATTATCGAACCCAAAGGAACTAAAAGTACTAATACTAACTTTCTTTTTATTATTTAGCCTAAAATAAGTGAAGTTGTTTATTAATCTAATTTAATTAACTACTAAACTAAAGATTCTAAGACAAAGAAGAATGAATTTGGAAAATAACTTGGGAAAAACTCAGTTGGTTTAGACGATACCCTAGGAAGAATCCACCTAGACTTCACTTGTTATCTAACACTAAACCATACGATTTATTCACTTAGTTTGATCCGTAAGACTCCCTAATGTATATTAAACCCTCTCTCGAGGTGAATAACGTCTAACCCTAGGTTAATTAGTGGAACTCCTGTTCTTTTATAATAACCCCCTAGAATAGCAGTAAATTGATCTATGGATTCCCATATTAGGTTTCACCCTAATCTGGCAAAATCTCGTCACCCTATCTCTAGGCGTGCGATCAACTCCGCTTAATTATGTTGGATCTACTCTTAGGCAGGGTCTATTCCTCCTCCACCTAAGCACATTAAATTTGGATTAAGCTCACATAATTAAGAACAAACTAAGTTATTATCATATAATTCAAATAATCAAATAAGAAGATTCATCATAGGTTTCATCCCCTTCGGGTATCCGAAGGATTTAGTTCATAACAATAAAGAAAAACATCTCAAGAGAAAAGATAAAACAAAACATAAAAAATCCCTAAAACCCCCTGAAGGAATTGAAGAGGAGATCCTCCGTCTTGAGTATAATTCGCTTCTTGAGATGGATCAACTGGCTATCCTCGAGTGAATCCCCACAACCGCTTTCTCTCCTAGCACAGCGCCCCTGAGACGATGGCTTTGGGCTCCTTTTCGTGTCATACTTAGGGTGTATTTATAGGCTTTTGAAATACGTTTCTTTCTCCCTAAGTATCCTTTCCCGAAAGAAATTGCTCTTCTCCATGGCAAAGGCACGGCCATGGCGCACGCCTGTGTAAATCGTGGACAGGCCATGTTTGGATTTCTTTAATAAGACACGGCCGTGTGAGTCAGGGTTAGACCGTGTTCTAGATGATTGACTTGGCACGGCCGTGTGGGTCCAAGTCCAGGCCGTGTCGATTTCTTCATTGGTCCGTTTTGGTCCGTTTCTCGTTCTTTTTATCCTTAGGTGCTTTCCTGAGTGTAAGACATGAAAAGAAAGGATTAAGAGCACCTTTTTACATAAATCAAAGGATAATTCATCCAAAAGCATACTAAATGTGGGCCTAAAATATGTTACTATTTCGGTTTATCAAATACCCCCACACTTAAGCTTTTGCTTGTCCTCAAGCAAAATTCTCAACTTACAATTAAAACGAACTTCCCTTAATTCATAATAGTCATTAATAGTGTCTCATCATAATTCAGAGATAATTTATACATGGATAATTCAACTCAAAGAGTCCTAAAAATTCAAACAGTATAAGTCAAAGATTTTGTAGCTCAAAAATATAGGTGTCTCCCCTTATCTAAATAATTACCTTTAACTTGAAATCGACAAGGATTGACATCCTCACAAAAGATTCACTCAAATCACTCAAAGTGTTTAAGGTTCAAAATTTAGGCACTCAAAAGTCGAACATGAAGAGTTAATCCCATAGACTTGCATGAAAATCAAATCTCCACCACTGAAATATGAGATGAAACACAAATCAAAAGGTCTTTAACAGGGTTGTAACGGGGCTAGGGTTAAGGTGTGGAGTAAGGCTAAATTAGAGGGTTAGAATCGAGATTGAATTGACAAATTACCTAACTAAGAACTAATGAACTAATAATAATAATTACATCAATTGAAAACTAATGATACTAATAATACGAGCTTCTTTTTTCGATATTTGGAATAAGCTCGTTTAATCACATAACTAATAATGAATTTTGAATATACCTTTGATGATTTTTTTTTGAGAACAAACTATAAATACATAACAAAGGATAAACTATTAAAATTCATAATTAGGCAACTAATCAGATCAAATCTCGATATAAGGGTAGTCAAAAGGAATGGTGATAACAAAAACAAAGGGGTTCTGGGTTAATATTAGCGGTTATGTCAATAAATAGGGTTGTTAGGATTAAAAGGGGTTCACTAGGGGTTAATTGTGAAGGTAGGCTTTTTAATGGAGTTAGTGGGTTAGATCCTAGGTGCCTTTATCATCTCTGTGTATCAAATCAAAAAATGTGGTCTCGACATGTATAATCGATGCAAGTTTTAGAATAACAAATCAGTGTTGACATACTCATAATCAATAAAGTGAGCAAGAAAAAGAATTTATGCTCTATAAGGCTCAAAAAATCACAAAAATTATGGGTATTTTGATGTCAACCTCGTAAATTTCAAACTTCAAAGTAATATTTAAACTCAGTTCGACAACCTAGAAAATTTTAAATTTCTGAAAAATAGACTTATCATGCTTGATTCTCTAGTATTCTTTAAATTTAATTATCAATGCACAATTATCAATGACTTAATCTAAAACATATCAATGAAAATCATAAATCATAAGAAATTCCATCCTAATTAGTAATATGAGTAATTTACTTTCAAAACAAGGCATAATTTAGGCTTTGAGTTAGGTATCTTTTTAGGTTGTTCACCCCCCTACACTTGAGATGTACATTGCCCTCAATGTACAAAGATATATAATAACCTTGTAGTAAAATCATCAGATATGGGGATAAGTGAAAACTTTCTAAATTTTCGGATGATTCCTTGAGAGGAGATTGTGCCTTTGGTGGTGGTGATGGGCCGTCTGGATGACGAACCTGCGCTAGATGAAGAAATTGGGAGGCTCGTGGAGAATTAGCCAGGACATCTAGGGTAATATTAAAACTATACTAATAATGTAATTAAAGACAAGAAAGATAAGGAGAAGGAGACTAAGAAGAAAACTAAAATTAAAAAAAAAGATGAATGGACTGGGAGGTCCTTATTGTTGGGTGTGATTTCTAAGGCGAGGTTATGGTGGTGGTGGTGGCGTGATTCCCAAGCAGCCTTTAGAACTTAAAACCAAGAAACTAAAGCAAAATCAACTAAATAAAGCATAATATAGTCAAAGGTAAGAAAATTGAGACAAAAATAAAAGGAAAAATAGAAATTAAATGGTCTCAAAGACCCCTGGCTTGTTTGTTGAATGAAGCTGCCGGCATGAACTCATTTAGATCATTCTCCTTAGGGGAGCTTGGCCTTTTACGCTTCCTAGACATTGTAGGTTTTGAGGATATTGAGAGCTTAGGAGCCTGAGATAGGAGGTGTTTGAGAGAGTGGAAAGAAGAAAGGAGGAAAGGAAGAAAGTGGATGGAAAAGAAGGTGGGAAGAAGGAGAACTATTTAAACAAATTTTTGGTGTCTGTCGCCCTCCCACGCTCGTGTGCATAGGGTGTGTCGATTTACACGGCCACATCGCACGGCCGTGTCGTAGGGTGTGTTGATTCTCTACGTTTGTTTTTGAGTCGACCACGGTTGGAAGACACGGGCGTGTTCTGCTCGTGGTGGCAAGTCAGTACCTTCGCACAGTCGTAAGGCACGGGCGTGTTCTTCCCGTGGTTGGAAAGTCAGTAGCTTCACACGGTTATGGGGCACGGCCGTGCCCCTTTATCGGTGCCCGTGGTGTAATGGTTGGATCCGTGACGTCGAAAAGTGGTTGGAATTGATTCGCACGGCCTTTGCTATGTCAGTATGGGGATTCTTATGGTCCACACAGCCACGGCCACGGCCGTGTGCAAGGCCGTGTGTCCTGGAATTCTGCACCCCTTGTTAGTTTAAAGCTAGGTGTAAAGAAGAGAAGAAAAATAAAAATAAATTTCAAGCAAAATATGAGAATAAATTATGTTAGTGCTCGGGTTGCCTCCCGAGAAGCGCTCGTTTATAGTCTTAAGCTAGACTCTCCTCTCGTTTGCTTTGTCAGGGTGGTTTGAGGAGTTGGAAGTCCTTCCTCATGCTATCATTTGCGTCTTCGTGAAGTCGAGATGTGTTTATAGTAAAAGTACCAAAAATAGGATTACTTACCTCGACTGTTTCGTGTGGGAAAACACTGGTTACCTTAAAAGATATTTCTTTGTTTGTACTAGGGTCTGGAGGAGATATTCGAGGATCTGCCTGATCTAATAGTACCTGGTCCCCTATTTTGAAGTGGTTTGTTGTTCCTATTAGCTCTTTTGGGGGCTCCTTCGGTTTTATTTTGTGCGGTTCCGGTTCTTCGTCGTGTATCCTTAGTTTCTCCTTGAAGTGTGTCTTCCACTCGTCTAGATCATCGAACTGAATCCCTCGATCTTCATGAGTTATTTCTTTGTTGGCATGGGGTTTAGGATCGGGTTCAGTTGTATTCTTTGGTGGTGGTTCCTGAAAATAAGGGTTAACCGGATGGTTATCAATAGAATTTACGTTCTCACCTTGATTACTCGATGTTCTAGCCGAATCGAGAGCCTTGATGGTGACTGTCTCATTACCTACGCAAAGTATGAGTTCTCCTGCATCAACATCAATTTTTGTCCTGGCAGTTGCTAAAAAGGGTCTTCCTAAAATTAGGGGGATCGAATTATCCTCATCCATGTCTAAGATAACAAAATCTCATGGAAAGCGAATCATCAATTTTTACAAGAACATCTTCGATAATACCCTAGGAATTCTAACAGATTTTATCACTAATTGAATGCTCATCCTAGTTTGTTTGGGTTTCCCTAGACCTAATTGTTTAAACAATTTATAAGGCATGACATTTATGCTTGCCCCTAAATCGACTAACGCATTATCAACAGTTAGTCTACCAATTAAACATGGAATTGTAAAACTCCCCGGATCTTTTAGCTTTTGTGGTAGTCTATTTTGGAGAATTGCTGAGCACTTTGCGTTAAGTTCCACATGTGACGACTCGCCTAACTTCCATTTGTTTGTCGGAGCTCTTTTAAAAATTTCCTAGAATCGCATCTGCGAAAGAGCTTCAAGTAATGGTAAGTTAATATGTAATTTCTTTAAAAGTTTAAGAAACTTACCAACTGTTTCTTGATGCCGTCTCTTCTTAATGCCTCGGGGTAAGGTGCGCGAGGTTGGTACTCCTTGATTACACGGTTTTGGCTTGTCTTGTGTTACCTCAACTTTACCTTTTTCAACCTCGTTTCCTTGTGTTGGGTGGGTTCGTCTACTTCTTCACTTTCTTGAGTCATGTTATGGCTTGGATTTGCTCATTTGGATTAATTTCGGTATTACTCGGTGAGGCACGCCCTTGCGGTCGTTCGGAAAATAGCTTTGCAATTTCTCTGGTATTGGGTAATTTCCGATTGCCTTTGTAAGTCCTCCAACTTGGTTCTCGATCGTTTTGATCGACGTTTGTTGGGTGTCGAGTGTTACCTCAATTTTTTGGAGACGGGCTTCTGTGGATGCTATGAATTTGTTCAACGTCTCTTCAAGATTCGGCTTCTTTTCCTGTGGATGGGGCTGATTTTGGAAATTTTGAGGAGGTTGTTGTCTTTGATTTCCTTGATTTCCTTGTCCTCCCCACGAAAATTTTGGGTGGTTCCTCCAACCTGGATTATAATTATTACTATATGGGTTATTATTAGATCTGAAATTGTTACCTATATAGTTTATCTATTCGCTCTCTATGCCCGGTTGGTAGGGTGGGTACTCAGGATTCGCCACAGTTCCACTTGTGTCGCACTGCATGACTGGATGTACCTGTGAAGAACACAAACTATCAATCTTCTTATTCATCAACTCTACCTGATTTGATAGCATGGTTACTGCGTCGAGGTTGTAAACTCTAGCTGTTTTTGTTGGCCTTGTTCTTGTAACTTGCCACTGATAGTTATTCAGCGACATCTCTTCTATAAACTCGTAGGTCGCTTGGGAGTTTTATTATTCGAGTTCCACCGTGCGGCCGAGTCGATTAGTTGCCTCGTTGAGGGGTTTACACCGTTATAGAAAGTCTGGACTTGGAGCCACAAGGGTAAACCATGGTGTGGACACCTCCTCAAGAGATCCTTATATCTCTCCCATGCATCGTATAGTGTTTCTAAATCCATCTGCACAAAAGAAGATATATCATTACGTAATTTGGCCGTTTTGGCCGGTGGGAAATATTTTAATAAAAACTTTTCGGTCATTTATTCCCATGTAGTGATTGATCCTCGTGGTAACGAGTTTAACCACTATTTAGCTTTATTCTTTAATGAAAAGGGAAATAACCGAAGTTGTATGGCATCATCAGAAACGCTATTTATTTTGAAGGTATCACAGAACTCTAAAAAATTAGCTATATGAGCGTTTGGATCTTCGTCCTGTAAACCATCAAATTGAACAAACTGTTGAATCATTTGTATAGTGTTAGGCTTTAATTCAAAATTATTAGCAGCTATAGCAGGCCTAACAATACTTGATTCGGCTCCTGTTAAATGCGGTTTAGCATAATCAAACATAGTACGAGGAGCATTATTTTCTGCCACATCTTGTGGTGGAAAATTATTTTCGTCCATCCCTTCAGTAGGTTTGGATCTGTCTTCTCACTCTCCTTGGTAATTTAGGGCTCGCCTAATTTCTCTGCGATTTCTTCGAGCTAGCTTCAATATCACTATCGTATTCTAAAGGTCCTCTCGGGTTCCTTCTAGTCATAAACTAGAGGTACCTGATAGGAAAAGAAAGAAAGAACATTTAGCAAATTTAAAATTAAAACTAAAAATAAAAATAAATTACGAAAAATAAAAATAATGGCTAAAGTAATAAAAATAGAGCTTTCTTAATATTTTAGTTCCCAACAAGAACGCGCCAAAAACTTGATCGTTTGTGAATCGTAGCTTTAAAATTTATAAAAGAATGATCGAACACGAAACTAACTCGACAACGATTGAGGCAAGTGCACCTATCGAACAGTAGTATAGCTTAGGCAAGATGGGATTATCGAACCCAAAGGAACTAAAAGTACTAATACTAACTTTCTTTTTATTATTTAGCCTAAAATAAGTGAAGTTGTTTATTAATCTAATTTAATTAACTACTAAACTAAATATTCTAAGACGAAGAAGAATGAATTTGGAAAATAACTTGGGAAAAACTCAGTTGATTTAGACGATACCCTAGGAAGAATCCACCTAGACTTCACTTGTTATCTAACACTGAACCATACGATTTATTCACTTAGTTTGATCCGTAAGACTCCCTAACGTATATTAAACCCTCTCTCGAGGCGAATAACGTCTAACCCTAGGTTAATTAGTGGAACTCTCGTTCTCTTATAATAAACCCCTAGAATAGCAGTAAATCGATCTATGGATTCCCATATTAGGTTTCACCCTAATCCGACAAAATCTCGTCACCCTATCTCTAGGCGTGCGATCAACTCCGCTTAATTATGTTGGATCTACTCTTAGGCGTGGTCTATTCCTCCTCCACCTAAGCACATTAAATTTGGATTAAGCTCACATAATTAAGAACAAACTAAGTTATTATCATATAATTCAAAAAATCAAATAACAAGATTCATCATAGGTTTTATCCTTTCGGTATTCAAGGGTTTAGTTCATAACAATAAAGGAAAACATCTCAAGAGAAAAGATAAAACAAAACATAAGAAATCCTAAAACCCCTGAAGGAATTGAAGAGGAGATCCTCCGTCTTGAGTATAATTCGCTTCTTGAGATGGATCAACTGGCTATCCTCGAGTGAATCCCCACAAATCGCTTTCTTCTGGCCTAGCACGACGCCCTAGACGATGGCTTTGGGCTCCCCTTTTCGAGTCATACTTAGGGTGTATTTATAGGCTTTTGAAATACGTTTCTTTCTCCCTAAGTATCCTTTCCCGAATGAAATTGCTCTTCTCCACGGCAGAGGCACGGCCATGGCGCACGCCCGTGTAAATCGTGGACAGGCCGTGTTTGGATTTCTTTAATGAGATACGGTTGTGTGAGTCAGGGTTAGACCGTGTTCTAGATGATTGACTTGGCACGGTTGTGTGGGTCCATGTCCAGGCCGTTTCGATTTCTTCATTGGTCCATTTTGGTCTGTTTTTCGTTCTTTTTATCCTTGGGTGCTTTCCTGAGTGTAAGACATGAAAAGGAAGGATTAAGAGCACCTTTTTACATAAATCAAAGGATAATTCATCCAAAAGCATACTAAATGTGGGCCTAAAATATGTTACAATTTTGGTTTATCATACTTGATGACTCAAAAGGAGTTGAATTTAAGGCAACGAAGATGGTTAGAGCTGATAAAGGACTATGAGCTAGTGATTTACTACCACTCGGGAAAGGCGAATATAGTAGCCGATGCTTTTGAGTAGGAAATCCTTGTCCGCATTGTAACAGCTAGGTTTAGACCCTAGTCAGAATAGTGGTTTTGAGACCACAAATCCGAGGTTAGAAAAACATATTTTAATATTATTTTCTGTGTTTACAGTATGTGATTGAGCATGTGTGAAAATTCTGTGTGAAAATTTTATCGTTTGTGTGCCGAATTGTGAAAAAGGACTTAATCACATAAAATGCAAAAGTTGTGTGCTAATTGTTAAAGTGCTTATTTGGAATGACTTTCTAAATGAAAGGTCCTTATGTTGTAATTGGACCAATGCTATGTGGAATGGACAAGTAAGGACATTAGTTAGTGGAATTTTAATGAATTTGTAAATTCTAAATATGGTATTTGATTAATAATGACTTAAATAATAAAAAAAGCATAATTTAGTGGCATTTCATGTTCATCTTGCCGAAAATCATAAGAAAATAAAAATAAAAAGAAAGCTAGGGATTCGACACTTGTGAGCTTCAATTGGTAAGTGTTTTGAGTTTGGTTTTTGATAATTTTTACGTTTTTGTGATCGTTGCTTCGTGTACTATCAAGCCCATGCTTTAATTTTAGAATTTGATGAAGGTTTTGAGTTAAGCCATTGTTTAATGTTTGAGCTTTGTGGTAGTTGATGATGAAATATGAAAGATATGTGAGAAATTAGCATATTTTGTCTTTGAAATTTTGATGAATTTGAGTAATTTGGGCTAAATTGTGAAAATAAGAAATTGGAGGACTAAAATGTGAAATAAATGAAATATGTGGGCTTCTATGAGCTAGGGGAAAATTCGGCTAAGCATGAGTATAGTAAAATTATGTGTATTTGGTGATTTTATGAAATAGGGACTAAAATGTCAAAATGTGAAAATGTGAGGGCTAATTTGTAAAATGCCCTAAATATGTGTGTTTGGATTAAATTGAATGAATTGGTGATTGAATTATTTGAGTTTAATATTATATAGATCAATAAAAGAGAGATTCGGATCGAGATCGAGGCAAAGACAAAGTGCTCGATTGATCGACTAGTGTCGTTATTTCTACGTCCGAGGTAAGTTCGTGTATAATATGAATTGTTTAAGTCATATTCATGTGTTATGAAATGAATGAGTAATGTGGTTGATGAATTAGTAATGCTATATTTGGATTTGAGAGATGTGGCACTAAGTGTGCGAAATAGAATACAATATGAACAGCACTGTGTGTGCGAAATAAAGAAAGCATCGACTATATTGATTGGCACTGTGTGTGCGATACCGAGTTAAATTCAGTTCAATGTAAAGGCACTAAGTGTGCGATCATATTAAAGCTTCGGCTAAAGAATTGGCACTAAGTGTGCGAGTAAATCGAATGGTTAATGAAGATTGGATGAAATGTGGTATTGAGTAATGAGTAGCAAAAGTGATCGTTAACTAAGTGTTGGCACAGGTATGTACGGAACCTATGTGGTTGATGATATCGTATATGGTTAAATGGATGATTATGTGAGTAATGACTATGATTGAGATTATATATTATTGTGAATTGAACCATGTGTTAGTCAATTTTGTATATTGAATTCAAATGATTAAATTAAATGTATTATATTACGAACTTACTAAGCTTTTAAGCTTACTATGTAAAGTGTTTCTCTGTTTTACAGTGTCATTAAAGCTAGCTCAGATCTGGTGACCGTCAGCGACTTAATCACACTATCAGCCATCTATTTTGGTACTTTTGGAAGTTGTATATTTGGTATATGGCATGTATAGGCTAGTGATCATGGTATGTTTTGAGAAGTATAGATTTTTGCCATGTGATATGGCTTGATAGTTAATAGTTTTGGTTATGTGTGAAGGATGGTTAATATGGGTATATGTGTTCAATGTGAATGATCATTTTGGCATAGGTTAGTAAAATGGAAATGGTATGTTTCATGTTTAGATTTGGTAAGGATTGAATGATGATTGGATTACATGATTTTGATGTGAATTTGATACTTTGGATTGGTATATTTGAAATAGATTTGAATATGAAAAGGTTGATAATGTTAAGAGGATAAATTGTGCATGTTTTGGTATGTTTTGGACGTGTTTGGAGTATGATATTTGGAATGGTTTGATGCTTGTAGGTGTGACCCAAGGTGTGGGTGGCAATTTGGCTTTCCAAATGGCCTATATTTGCCCACACGGTTGAGCACATGGGCGAGTGGCTTGACCGTGTCTCTCAAGTTTACAAATCGAAACAAGTCAAACTCGCACACAGGCTAGACATGTAACAACTCGATTTAGGGTCGAGTCAAAATAATGGTTGCGAGACCACAAATCCGAAATAGAAATATGTGTTTTGTAATTTTTATGAGGCTTATGATGTGGTTGCATGATTGTGTGAAAATTTCATAAGGAAATTTTATTAATTAGTGATTAATTTGTCCATTAGGACTAAATTGCAAATATTAGAAAATATGAGATTCTAGAAGATTCAAGTATGAAATAGAATTATAAAAATTATTAGAGGTCCTTACTTAGCAATTAAACCATTATATTTGATGATGGACAAAAATGGAAATGGGAAGGAAAAATCTTAAGAAAGGGCCTTAAGGGCATTTTTGTCATTTGGTTAATAAAAGAATTAAAAGGGAAAAGAAGTCAAAATTCATGTCCATCTTCTTCTCCCTTGGTCAAAATTTTCAAGCTCTCCATAGCTAGGGTTTCTTCAACTTTCAAGCTTGATTGTAAGTGTCTCCTAGCCCCATTTTTAATGTTCTTCGTATTTTTGAGATCCCCGTAGCTCGATTTAGCTATTTCTAGCTATATTTTGAGCTAGGGTTTATGTTCAACAATTTACCCATGTATGACATGCATATATTTTGATGATTTATGGAAAAATATGAAAGTTTGATGTATGATAAACATCTTTTCCTAAGTGATTTTCATGAGAAATTCATAAAAAGGACTAAATTGTAAAAGTTATGAAAGTGGTCATACATGAGTGAAATAGTGGGAATTGAAGGTTGTTTTAGTTAAGAAAATGATTCGGCTAGGCTTAAAATACAAGAAAGTTGAATAAAAATCATTTTACGAGCTAGGGGCAAAAGTGTAATTATGTGAAAGTTTAGGGGCAAAATCATAATTTTTCCAAAGTGAGATTCATGAGTCAATTTAGTCAATGTGAGTATTAAACAAGTGAAATTGTTATTATAGATCAAGAAACACGAAGCCCGGACCGAAACCGAGGCAAGAACAAGGTTGTGGACTAAATCGAATATCTACACACATTTTGAGTATCGAGGTAAGTTTGTGTGGATTTATAGCTAAATGATGTTATTATGATTTTAATTGCTTTATTCTATGAGATGTGAATATTAATTCCATGAAGTTGATTAATGATGCTTCAATGAGACTGTAATAAATCATGTTGAGTTGAAGTCCCAATTGAAGATTCGGAATAACGAGGATACCTATGTCACGACATGAGATAAGGAAGGTCCCGTATAAGACCATGTCTAGGACATGGCGTCGGCACCAAATAAGGAAGGTCTCGTATAAGACCATGTCTGGGACATGGCGTCGGCACCGAATAAGGAAGGTCCCGTATAAGACCATGTCTGGGACATTGCGTCGGCACCAAATAAGGAAGGTCCTGTATAAGACCATGTATGGGACATGGCTTCGGCACCAAAGGAAGATCTCGTGTAAGACCATGCCTTGGACATGGCATCGACATATATGTATGGTCTCCTATAAGACCATGTATGCGACATGGCATCGACATCGAGCTAAGAGATCCCGTGTAAGACCATATCTGGGATATGGCATCGGCATCAAGAGGTGATCCCATGTAAGACTATATCTGGGATATGGCATTGGCATCGTGATACATGTATGATGAGATTGTGTATCCTCTGATATTCCGAGTAATTCAACGGGCAAAAGAGTTAAGTATGCAAAGATGGCAAGAGCTAAACCATACAAAGATGACAAAGAGTTACATTTAAGTGAAAGATGATTATGATTTAAGTTTATGTTCATGATAACATAAGTGCTAAATTATGTGGTGAAGTGATACAGGTACCATAAGTAAAATACGAGTTATGAAACCCTAATGTGATATGTGATGGGTAAGCGTAAGTATGTCAAAGTACTTGAGAACTTGTATTGTTATCTTTCTATGAGATGAATGGATTTTACCATGAGTACTTATGTTGCTATTTCAATTCATGCAAACTTACTAAGCTATGTGCTTACCCCTCTCTTTTCCCTTTTCCTTGTAGTTTCGCCAAGCTAGCTCGGGGATCGTAGGACGTCGGAGTTTGGATCAAACTATCAACTATTCTTTTGGTATAGTAAAATTGATTCATTTTGAGTATGGCATGTATAGGAACTTGGTCATTTTGTGTTATGTCATATCTGAATGCCAAAGTGTTGGCTATTAATGTTATACACTCATTTTGTAAATGGCCATTATGAATTGGCCAATATTTGTCAAGTTTTATATCTTAATGATGATGAGTTCTACGTAGTGCATGAATGATGATTTGCGAGTCTTCATAGTGTATTATTGCCATGTTATGTGTTGTTTGTGTTGGTATATGTGTGTTTATGTTTCAGGGTGGCAATAGGCTTGGAAAATAGCCTTCTAATTGTCCACACGGGTAGACACACAAGCGTGTGTCTAGGCCGTGTGTGACACAAGGTCAGCCCCATGGGTGTGCTGATAGGCCGTGTGTCCCATGCATCAAATTTGCAAGAATTCGATTCGCCACACGGGCCAGCACACAGGCATGTGCCTAGGCCGTGTGCCCTTAAGAGTTTGCTGACGTCATAAACAGAATACACAGGTTTTCACACACGGGCCACAGACACGGGCGTGTGTCCGGCCGTGTGAAAACCCCTGTAGGTTCAAAATGAGAAATAAATTCCACACGGATTAGGAACATGGGCGTGTGTGACCACACGGCCTGCCCACACGGGCGTGTTCCATTACACACGGGCGTGTGGCCCTATTTTAGGCAAAAATTCTCTAAGTGCACAAAAGTTTCCGGTTTAATCCCGAAACCTCCCAAATGTATGTTTAGGGCCTCGTAGGCCCATAATAAGGATGTTATGAATATGAATGAAATAGTTAAAAGTTGAAACAAAATTTTATAGCCCGATGTTGTATGTTTAAGCGAGTTAAGTCCGGTAATGCCTCGTATCCTATCCTAGCGTCGGACACGGGTAAGGGGTGTTACATTTAGTGGTATCAGAGCTGCGGTTTAGTCGATTCTCGGACTAACGTAACGTAAGGATGAGTCTAGCTATACATGCCATAGACATGAGTTTTTTCATTATGATAGTGTGACGACTCCTGACGATTTAAATTGTGTTTTCATATAGTAAATGAATCCCGATAGAGCTGTGGCGGATGATGTAGAAAGTAACGCGCCGACTCCCGCTGAAGGGATGGTGCCGAATGAAAATGAGAATAGCCTACGACTGTAAGTCACAGAGGAGAATAAGAGGCTAGGGAAGCCTTTCTCCACATGATGAATGCATGATATACGGAGTTCGTTCGTGCGAACCCGAATGCACAACCCCCTCCACCCCTACCTATTCCTCAGCCTACCCCTGTAGCTCTCCAAGTGGTAGAAGTGGTAAAAAGAGAAAAGCCTCCGGTTGATAGAATCTGGAAACAAGGAGCCGAGGAATTTTGAGCTAGTAAATATGATGATCCGGAAAGAGCGTAATTCTGGCTTGAAAATACCATCAGGGTATTTGATGAGTTATCTTGCACACTTGAAGAGTGCATGAAATTTGTAGTGTCTCTTCTGAGAGACTCTGCTTATCAGTGGTGGAACACCCTTGTGTCGGTTGTACCAAGGGAAAGGATCACATGGGAGTTTTTCCAAGAATAATTCTAGAAGAAGTACATTAGCCAAAGATTTATTGATCAGAAAAGAAAAGAGTTCCTTGAATTGAAACAAGGTAGAATGACAGTAACTGAGTATGAGCGTGAGTTCGTAAGGCTCAGCAAGTACGCTCGGGAGTGTGTGTCCTCCGAACCCATCATGTGTAAGAGGTTCGAGGACGGACTAAATGGAGATATCCGATTATTTGTTGGTTTCCTTGAGTTGAAGGAATTTGTTGTGCTAGTGGATCGGGCTTGTAAAGCCGAGGAATTGGTGAAAGAAAAAAAGAAAGCTGAGATAGAGTCCTGTGAATCAAGAAAGAGACAATTGGATAAGTCATTTCAGTCCTCGTCCAAGAAGTTGAGAGATTTCCCTACCCGATCAGCTACTTCAGCTGGGTTTTCAAACAGAAGTAAGAGTAAACAGTACTCGGGGATTAAATCTCAGACTACCTCAGTTGCGAGTGTTGGGAACACTCGACCTAATAGACCGAAATGTCCACAGTGTGGCAGGCGACATCCCGGTGAGTGTCGAGCCCACGAGAGAGCCTATTTTAAGTGTGGTTCCCAAGATCATTTCATTAGAAAATGCCCTGAAATGGTTGAAAAAGAGAAAATTCAGAGTGCCAGATCAGGAAGCACTACGAGGGGGAAACAACAGAAAAACTCGGGAAGTAGAACGAGTAGTAAGAGTACACCCAGAGAGCAGACAGCGAGATCTGATGGTAGAGCACCTGCGAGGACTTATGCTATTCGCGCTCGCGAAGAGGCGTCATCCCCAGATGTAATTACGGGTACATTTTCTCTCTATGATACTAATGTTGTTGCTTTAATTGATGCGGGATCTACCCACTCATATATTTGCATGAAACTAGTATCTAGTATGAGCATGCCCATAGAGTCTACAGAGTTTATGATAAAAGTGTCCAATCCTTTAGGCAAAAGTGTATTAGTTGATATGGTATGCAAAGATTGCCCATTGATGATTAGAGGTC
Source organism: Gossypium sturtianum (assembly GCA_025698515.1). Classification (NCBI taxonomy): domain Eukaryota; kingdom Viridiplantae; phylum Streptophyta; class Magnoliopsida; order Malvales; family Malvaceae; genus Gossypium; species Gossypium sturtianum. The sequence goes on along the minus strand of CM046953.1, from coordinate 43,712,842 downwards.
ATTATTAAGGCAAACCTCATGCTATTGCCATTTGATGAATTCGATATAATTCTTGGTATGGACTGGTTAACTGCTCATGATGTGACAGTAAATTGTGGAAAGAAATACATTGAATTGAGATGTGCAAACGGGGACACCCTTCGTGTTGAATCAGATGAACAAGACAGACCGCCTGTAGTGATCTCTCATATGTCTGCCCAGAAACATGTAAGAAAGGGATACGAAGCATATCTTGCCTTTGTGATGAATGCCAAAGAAACTGAGTTAAGAATTGAATTAGTACCGATAGTATGTGAGTATCCAGATGTATTCCTAGAAGAGTTTCCAGGGTTGCCTCCGGTTAGATAAATTGAATTTGTCATTGAGTTAACCCCTAGTACTGCACCTATATCGATTGCTCCGTACAGAATGGCTTCAACTGAGTTGAAAGAATTGAAGGCACAGTTACAAGAGTTTACAGACAAAGGCTTTGCACGACCGAGCTATTCTCCATGGGGTACTCCAGTGCTATTTGTGAAAAAGAAAGATGGTTCCATGAGATTATGTATAGATTACCGGCAGCTTAATAAGGTTACTGTGAAGAATAAGTACCCATTGCCAAGGATCGACAATTTTTTTGATCAATTGAAGGGAGCCACTGTGTTTTCCAAGATAGACTTGAGGTCCGATTATTACCAATTGAGGGTTAAAGACTCGGATATGCCGAAAACTGATATTCGAACAAGGTATGGGCACTATGAATTTTTAGTCATGCATTTCGGTTTAACAAATGCCCCTGCCGTGTTTATGGATTTAATGAACCACATCTTTCAGCCATACTTGGATAAATTTGTTGTGGTTTTTATTAATAATATACTGATATATTCTCGTGATGAGATTGAGCATGCCGAGCACTTGAGGACAGTTTTACAGATTTTACGAGATAATCAGTTTTATGCCAAGTTTAGCAAGAGTGAGTTTTGGCTCAAAGAGGTTGGATTTTTGGGGCACATTATGTCAGGAGATGGAATCCGAGTAGACCCAAGCAAGATTTCAGCTATTGTTGATTGGAAACCGCCAAGAAATGTATCAGAGGTTTGAAGTTTTCTTGGCCTAGCTGGCTATTACAGACGATTTGTCAAAGGATTTTCTATGATAGCCACTCTGATGATGAGGCTATTACAGAAAGATGTAAAGTTTGAATGGACAGAGAAGTGCCAACAGAGTTTCGAGAAACTAAAGGCATTGTTGACTGAGGCTCTAGTTCTAGTGCAACCTGAACCGGGAAAAGAATATGTGATCTACAGTGATGCATCCTTGAATGGATTGGGCTGTGTACTTATGCAAGAGGGCAAGGTCATAGCATATGCCTCTAGACAGTTAAAGCCGCATGAGAAGAATTATCCGACACATGATTTAGAGTTGGCTGCCATTGTGTTTGCTTTGAAAATATGGAGACACCATTTGTATGGTGAAAGATGTCGGATATTCACCGATCATAAGAGCCTAAAGTACTTGATGACTCAGAAGCAATTGAATTTAAGGCAGCGAAGATGGTTAGAGTTGATAAAGGACTATGATCTGGACATTGACTACCACCCTGGAAAGGCGAATGTAGTCGCCGATGCTTTGAGTAGAAAATTTCTATTTGCATTGAGAGCTATGAATACACGGGTGACTTTGTCAGGTGATGGTTCTATTCTAGCTGAGTTGAAGGCTAGACCTATGTTTCTCTAAGAGATTTATGAAGCTGAGAAAGATGATAGCGACTTGCAAGCCAAAAGAGTTCAGTGTGAGTCGGGTGCTGAGTCTGACTTTCAGATTAATTCTGATGGATGTTTGACATTCAGAGACAGAGTCTGTATACCGAGGAATGATGAGCCTATTCGAAAGATTTTACATGAGGCACATAGCGGATGTCTATCTGTACATCCGAGTAGTACAAAAATGTATAATGATTTGAAGAAATGGTATTGGTGGCCAAGTATGAAGAAAGATATATATGAGTTTGTATCAAGATGCTTGATTTGTCAACAAGTAAAAGCTGAACACCAAGTACCTTCGGGTTTGCTTCAACCTATTATGGCTCTCGAGTGGAAATGGGATCGTGTTACTATGGACTTGTAAGGAGTTTGCCGTTGACACCGAGGAAGAAAGATGCCGTATGGGTGGTGGTAGATAGACTTACAAAGTCGGCCCACTTCATACCGGTACGTGTTGATTATTCGCTTGATAAGTTGACAGAGATTGTAAGGCTTCATGGAGTGCCCTTGTCGATTATATCGGACAGAGATCCGAGATTCATATCCCGATTTTGGAAAAAGTTGCAAGGAGCTTTGGGCACAAAGTTGAGTTTTAGTACAGCTTTTCACCCATAAAGTGACGGACAGTCAGAGAGATTAACTTGAGGATATGCTCCGGTGTTGTGTTCTTGAGTTTCAGGGTAACTGGGAAAAGTATTTACCGTTGGTAGAGTTTGTATACAATAACAGTTTTTAGTCGAGCTTAAAAATGGCACCTTATGAGGATTTGTATGGGCGTAAGTGCCGAACACCTTTGTGTTGGACTAAACTCAAGGAAAATCAGATTCACGGGGTCGATCTGGTTAGAGAAACTGAAGAGAAGGTAAAAATAATCCGTAATTGTTTAAAAGCTGCTTCAGATAGACAAAAATCCTACGCAGATTTGAAACGAAAAGAGATTGAGTTTCAAGTTGGTGATAAGGTATTTTTAAAAGTATCACCATGGAAGAAAGTTCTCAGATTTGGCCGGAAAGGCAAATTGAGTCGGCATTTTATCGGACCATATGAGATTACCGAGAGGATAGGGTCGGTAGCTTATCGATTGGCTTTGCCATCTGAGCTGGAAAAGATACATGATGTGTTTCACGTATCCATGTTGCAACGTTACCGATCAGATCCTTCGCATGTGATTACACTGACAGAGGTTGAAATTCAACCCGACATGACATATGGCAAAGAACCGGTTAAGATTCTAGCACAAGAAGTTAAATAACTAAGGAATAAAAGTATAGTTCTCGTGAAAGTATTATGGCAAAGACATGGGGTAGAAGAGGCTACTTGGGAGCCCGAGGAGGCTATGAGAAACCAATATCCAAACCTGTTTACCGGTAAGATTTTTGGGGTCAAAAATCCCTAAGGGGGAGAATTGTAACAGCCCGATTTAGGGCCTAGTCGGAATAGTGGTTGCGAGACCACAAATTCGAAGTAGAAATATGTGTTTTGTAATTTTTATGAGGCTTATGATATGGTTTCATGATTGTGTGAAAATTTCATGAGGAAATTTTATTAATTAGTGATCAACTTGTCCATTAGGACTAAATTGCAAAGATTAGAAAATATGAGATTCTAGAAGATTCAAGTATGAAATAGAATTATAAAAATTATTAGAGGTCCTTACTTAGCAATTAAACCATTATATTTGATGATGGACAAAAATGGGCATGGGAAGGAAAAATCTTAAGAAAGGGCCTTAAGGGCATTTTTGTCATTTGGTTAATAAAAGAATCAAAAGGGAAAAAGAAGTCAAAATTCATGTCATCTTCTTCTCCCTTGGCCGAAATTTTCAAGCTCTCCATAGCTAGGGTTTCTTCAACTTTCAAGCTTGATTGTAAGTGTCTCCTATCCCCGTTTTTAATATTCTTCGTATTTTTGAGATCCCCGTAGCTCGATTTAGCTATTTCTAGCTATATTTTGAGCTAGGGTTTATGTTAAAAAATTTACCAATGTATGACATGCATATATTTTGATGATTTATGGAAGAATATGAAAGTTTGATGTATGATAAACATCTTTTCCTAAGTGATTTTCATGAGAAATTCATAAAAAGGACTAAATTGTAAAAGTTATGAAAATGGTCATACATGAGTGAAATAGTGGAAATTAAAGGTTGTTGTAGTTAATAAAATGATTCAGCTAGGCTTAAAATACAAGAAAGTTGAATAAAAATCATTTTACGAGCCTAGGGGCAAAAGTATAATTATGTGAAAGTTTAGGGAAAAATCGTAATTTTTCCAAAGTGTGATTCATGAGTCAATTTAGTCAATGTGAGTATTAAACAAGTGAAATTGTTATTATAGATCAAGAAACACGAAGCCCGGACCGAAACCGAGGCAAGAACAAGGTTGTGGACTAAATCGAATATCTACACACATTTTGAGTACCGAGGTAAGTTTGTGTGGATTTATAGCTAAGTGATGTTATTATGTTTTTAATTGCTTTATTCTATGAAATGTGTATATTAATTCCAAGAAAGTTGATTAATGATACTTCAAAGAGACTGTAATAAATCATGTTGAGTTGAAGTCCCGGTTCAAGATTCGGAATAACGAGGATACTTATGTCACGACATGAGATAAGGAAGGTGTAACGGTCCGGTTTATACCCTAGTCGGAACAGTGGTTTCGGGACCACAAATCCGAGTCAGTAAAATATTTTAATATTATTTTCTATGCTTTTGATATGTGATTAAGCATGTGGTAACATTCCATAAGTTAATTTGTCTGTCTGTGTGTTTAATTTGATAAAAGGACTAAATCGTGTAAAAGGTAAAAGTAGCCTTCTAATTGATTGAGTAGCCTAATTGTTGTGTCTCCTTAAATAGGAGGATTTATGTTGCAAATTTCCCAAAAGTAAGAGTAGTGGATGGCATAATGAAAAATATGTTGTCTTATATATATTATATAAAAGTTTAGTTAAAGAAAATAACATATTATATGTTATAATAATAATAAAAACAAAGCTTGGAAATAGTGCTCATTTTACATGTTCTTCCACTGAATATTGAAAGAAAAGAAAGAGCTTAAGCTTTGTTTTATTCGGCACTTGCAAGCTTAAATTAAGGTGAGTTTTGACTTCGGTTTTTGATAATTTTTACGTTTTTGTAACCGTTGCTTCGTATACTACAAAACCCATGTCTTAATTTTGAGAATTAATGATGTTTTTGAAATGAGACTTTGATGAACTCATGTGATTTGTGATGTTTAATAGTGAATAAATGAAAGATATGTGTTTGATTATCATAGTTTGTATTTGAAGTTTTGTTGAATTTGAGTATTTTGGATTAAATTGAGAAAATGATCATTTGAGGGACTAAATTGTGAAATAAATGAAATCTATGGATTGATATGACCATAGTGAATATTCGGCCAAACATGGGTACAAGTTAATTTGATGTATTTTGTGATTTTGTAAATTAGGGACTAAATTATCCAAATGTGAAAATGTACGGGCTAATTTGCAAATTTCCCTAAATATGTGTATTTTGATTGAATTGAATAAGTTGATAAATAAAAGGGTTAAATTTGAATATGTATAGATCAAGAACAGAAGAAATCAGACTTAGATCGCGGGAAAGCGAAAGTAACCGAGTAGCCGTATCTGTTTCAGTAAAATCGAATCTGAGGTAAGTCATTATACAAATAAATGAGTTTGAATTGAATTATATATGTTCATATGACTTGTAACATCCCAATAATTAGTGGTTGTACCATTTGTGTAATTGCATGTTATGCTGGTTCTGTGTGATGTTTAAGGGTGGTTAGGGGCCTAGGGAGGCCTGGGGTCGAGTTGGAGCCTTGGTAAAATTTTGGTTTTTGGGCACTTAAGTGGGGAGAGCTAGTGGAAGCAGGATTTAAGTGTAATTGTTGGTATTGTGTTAACAAAGAGAGCAAGGTGGCCTAGTGGAGTTGGCGTCACTTGTGTAGCAAGGGAAGTGAGGTTTGAATCCCATGGCATGCAAATTGTGGCTTTTATTTTTAAGCTAAAAGGTAAGAAGAGGTGGAGTTGGAATGGGATTCTGCTAGGTGAAGATTTGAAGTGGTCAAACCGTTTGAATGGGTGATGGAGAGTGGATTGTGGAGTAAGTGGGGGAGAGAATCGTGGGATTAGGTGGAGTGGAGGAGTTGGCCGAAAATAGGGATGTGTGTGGGGAGAGTTTCGGTCATGAGGGTTGTGTCATTTTGGAGAGTGTTTTCGGTTTGGTTTAGGGGTGTGCCGAATTCTCTTGTTTTGTTTTGAAGAGTAAAACAATTGCCAAATGTGTTATAGTGACATTTCAGGTCTTTTCTTTCTTGGGTGGTCTTTCTTTCTTCCTTTCTCAACTCTCTCCATTCTTCCTTATTTTTGCCAAATCTCTACTAAGCTTTCTCTCATTCGTTTTGTTTTTTTTTGTGCATTGCTTCTCCTTCATATTTACCAAGTCACTTTTGGCCGAATCACCTTCCATATCCTCTCACTTCTATTGTTTTCTTTTCTTTCTCAACACTATAGCCGAACCTCTCTTTTCCATCTCCTACTATTTGTTTTTCTTCACCATAGCCGAACCTTGTTTCTTCTTCTTTGCTTCTCTACTTTTTCTCCATTAACCAAACCTCTATTTTTCCCAATCTGAATTGATGCTTCTCTTCTGTTGCTAATAGCCGAATCTAGAGTGCTTGGGTCTTGATGCTAATGCCGAATTTTACAATTCCCTTCGGCTCATTCCTAATTTTGAGGTAATGATTCTTTCTCTTTCGTTCATGATTCTTTTGTTCTTTCTTCTCTTGGTTTGGCTAGGCCGAACTTAACCACTCGTTGTAACCTAAAATCCTTTCGTTCTGTTTTGGGTAGGGCCAAATCAAGTCATCCTCTTAGCCTTGGATTTCGGAAGCCGGTTGGTAAGTAGGGTGAAGGCCGATTATGGGGTGGTCAATTCTTGTGCTATTCTATGGTGTCTTGGGGCCATATAGTTATTTCTTTTGGACTTGGGGCAGTTTTGCTAACTCGTGATCTTATTTAGGGACTCAATCTAGGAGCCGAAGGGAGTAACCAACGTTCAAGTGTAGCAAAGAAGTGTCGTCATTCTTGGTAAGTAGTGTGGCGTGTTGTCATTTTCAACCTATGAGATATGTCATATTTGGATTGAGACTAATGGTTAAGGATATGGTTTCATAGGTGCGTATCTCGAGGGTTCAACCTACACTCATAGCAGGTGTGTAATCTCACACCCCTTTCCTGGATGATTGCTCGTGGTGTTGTGCGAATTGGCCAAAAGCCGAAAAGCCAGAAAATCAGCATCTATGACCTCACGAGTGTGCGAACGCTCGTAGTGGTATATCGAGAGACGAATCGTGGCGATAAGTCGTCGAGAGTGTCACGGACACTCTCGCAAAACGGAGGCTGTAACGGGCCTAACCGAGCCGGCCGTGCTTACTGGTCCCAATGGGCTTTTTGGCCTATTTGGGAAATATTGTTGGGAAACTACTGAAGGGTAAGTGCGGTTGGGAAATCTTTAAATCTGAGACTGAAACCATGCGAAATGGGCCACACGAGCGTGTGGGCCCGTTTGGGCCTAAAATGGATTTTAGGCCCAATAGCTTCGTAGAGACCCAGAAAGGGTCCTGTGTCGCTCGAGGCGATAGTAGGCCTCGGAAAGGCCGTTAGTGCTAAATTACTGAAATACCCCTAGAGGGTAAATTACTGAAACGCCCTCGTTGGGAAAAATAACTGTTATACCCTTAGGGGCAGATATGGTATGTTTGTGTATACTTTGATTAAATTGCCATGATGATACATTATTGCATACACGAAATTATTATGCCATGACAGGATGCATGGGGTTGGGATATATATATATATTTGGAGGAAGTGTACTGATACTTGCAGCTCTGCTGCAACACTGATACTGGTGGCTATGCCACAATATACTGATACTGGCAGCTTTGCTGCGATTATACTGGCAGCTTGATTGCATTTTTGGAGTGTAGCGGATGGGTGGGTAGATTTAGAAATCCCCACAGGTGTTTAGGGCTGGTACGGGTGGAGTGTAGCGGATGGATTATTAGGTTGGGGGTTGCATTTTCTGTTTGCATCACCATGTTTTTGGGGCCGTGGGGCCAAATTGACACTGTATAGGGCTAAGGCCCAGATTGTTACTTAATAGGGCTTCGGCCCAATTTGATTCCGTTTGGGCTCGGGCCCAGCTAATTACTGATTAGGGGATTACACACTGAGTTCTCGTAACTCACCCCGTTGTTTCAACCTTGCAGGTGATCCCCAGCGTTAGTGGATTTGGATCTGTGGAGGACTCTAAGGTGGCCATACATCGGGAATTATTCTCGTAAGCTTAGTAAATTTCCGTTCTGCTTTATTTCAGTTTAATTATCGATTTGGGTTAATATTTTTGTAATAAGGCCATTGGTATAATTTCTTTAAAATTTTCCTTATTAACTGCTAGATTTATAAATACGTAGTTTTCTTAAAACGACAATAATTGTTTTCAAAAATATCACCTCCTCGTACTCTGTTGAAAACTGACTTCTTTAATGAACAAAGTTTTCAAAATAGCATAAACACCATAAAAAGCAAATATGAATCTCAACGACTAAGCTTGAAGTTTTCCAAGAAAGAATACGACGTTTTCATCGAGAACACGGTTTAAATAACTTATCCATGTGACATGCTAGATCCGGTCGTAACGTCTAGGCCGAGTTTGGGGTGTTACATTTTATGGTATCAGAGCCAGGTTGCAAAACTCGGCTTGTGGAATGGGTTCGAAAATGTTTTTCAAAATTCTTTTGAAATTTTGGTTTAGAAAAATATGTATTTATGGAAGTATGGCACCCGAGTCTCACGCACCAAATCTGTAAGTCTTCTGACTTTGTCTGATAATAGGATAAAATGACTTTAGTAAGAAACTATTAGAGATTGTGATAGTATACTGAGACTGTTAGCTATATGAATTAAGACTATAGAGACTGGAACAGTAGGAGACTCGATTCGTGAAAACTACTCATACTACTGTTTATTCATAAAACATCTGTTAAAAACTTACTTGAACATTAAGTTAATGCATAACATTCTTTATCAGATTAATTCGTTTCAGCAACATGAGTACAAGAGGACGTGGACGTGGTAAACGTGGCTGTGGTAGGGGCCAATGTGCTGAGGATGGATCTGAAGCATCAGGGCATATGCCTGAAATGGAAGTACCTGCATCACCAGTAACCGAAACAGGGTCCCATGACCGAACTGGAGGGGACGATGCTTTGTCCCAAGCTATGCTGTGAGTCTTGGAACGGGTTGCAGGAGCGAGTACTGGATCGGTAGCCCAAAAATCTATTCCTGAGCGACTCCGGGCAAACGGGGCCGAGGTATTTAGGGGCATTTCTGGTGTAGCTCCAAGTGTAGCTGAATACTGGCTGGAGGCAGTTGAACGAATTATGGATGACCTGGACTGCACTGTAGGGGAAAAATTGAGAGGAGCAGTGTCTCTCTTGCGGGATGAGGTATACCAGTGGTGGCTCACTGTGAAAGAGGGTACTCAAGCGGATCGTATCACCTGGGATTTCTTTAAAGCAGCTTTCCAGGGAAAATATGTCGGGGCTAGCTATGTGGATGCTCGGAGGAAAGAATTTTTGAGTCTGGTTCAGGGGAGTAAATCTGTGGCAGTGTACGAGGTGGAGTTTTTGCGTCTGAGCCGGTACACCCGGGGAATAGTCTCAACGGATTATGAGCGTTGTGTGCGGTTCGAGGATGGTCTACGTGATGAGCTGCGGGTACTGATAGCTCCACAGTGGGAAAGAGATTTTGCTGTATTGGTGGAGAAAGCCAAGATTGCTGAGGAGGTGAAACGCGCTGAGCGGAAGAATCGTGATAAGGATAAGGGCAGGAATAAGAGGGAATTTAGGCCTTCCGGTTCTTCTGATAGATTTTAAAAGTGGCCTAGATTTAATGAGCCGGCCCGAACTGGAGTTCCGGTTGCTACTGACAGACCGCAGCCTTGTGCAGTGTGCGAGTTATTTCATCAGGGTAAATGTTGGAGGAGAGTTGGGGCTTGCTTCAGGTGTGGGTCGAGAGACCATAGAATCAAGGACTGTCTGCAGAAATCGGGGCCGATGCCAGTTGCGAGACAGGGGTATGTTCAGCCAAAGAGAGGTGGTCAGCAGCCACCAAGAGGTCGTGGCCCAGCCCGAGGGGGGAATGGTTTTGGTCGAGGCCGTGGAGCACCGGGCAGAGGTGCTGGAAATACAGATGCAAGGCAGCCAGGGTTGGTCTATGCGGCTAGACGTCGAGAGGATGGCGACGCACCGGACGTCATAACTGGTACGTTTCTTATTTTTGAGGTGCCATTTACTGCTTTGATTGATATTGGGTCTACCCATTCATAAGATGCCTGTACTGTGTCTGGGACTTTGGGTATAAAATCTGAGATTGCTGCTAGAGAAATGTCTGTGATTAGCCTTCTAGGACAATCTGTGATAGTGAATAAGTTGTTTAGGGATGTGCCTCTAGAAGTTCAGGGGGTGGTATTTCTTGCGGATTTGATAGAACTGCCGTTCAGAGAGTTTGATCTTATTTTAGGCATGGACTGGCTATTTAAGCATCGTACAAATTTGGATTGCACTTCTAAGCGTATGGTTTTAAAGACTCCAGAGGATGAAGAAGTGATTGTGATAGGAGAAAGAAGAGATTATCTGTCCCATGTGATTTTGGCACTAAAGGCTGAAAAGATGGTGCGTAAAGGGTGTGAGGCGTTTCTAGCTTTCATCAGTACATCGGATGTTAAAGGATTGTCCGTTGGGGATGTCAGAACCCTGAATAAGTTCTCGGACGTATTTCCCGAAGAGCTTCCGGGGTTGCCTCTGAATTGCGAGGTGGAATTTGGCATTGAGCTACTTCCGGGAACGGCTCCGGTGTCCATCGCCCCTTATAGGATGGCACCGAAGGAGCTGGCAGAACTAAAAGCTCAGATCCAAGAGCTGTTGGACCGTGGGTTATCCGACCAAGTGTATCTCCGTGTGGAGTGCCGGTGTTGTTCGTAAAGAAAAAGGATGGGTCGATATGTATATGCATTGACTATCGTCAATTGAACAAGTTGACTATTAAGAACAAATACCCGTTACCAAGGATTGACAATTTGTTCAATCAGTTACAAGGAGCTTCGGTTTTCTCAAAGATAGATTTGAGATGGGGTACCATCAGTTGAGGGTCAAGGAGGTGGATATTCACAAGACCGCTTTCCGAACTCGTTATGGGCATTACGAGTTTCTAGTGATGCCATTCGGATTGACTAATGCACCAGCCGCTTTTATGGATATGATGAACCGAGTCTTCCAACCCTATCTAGACCGATTCGTGGTGGTATTCATAGATGACATCTTGGTGTACTCAAGAACGGAGGAGGAACATGATTCTCATCTTCGGGCTGTGCTACAAATATTAAGAGAGAAGCAACTGTATGCCAAATTCAGTAAGTGCGAGTTTTGGCTGAAGGAAGTGACATTCTTGGGACATGTTGTGTCTGCTGAGGGGATTAGAGTTGATCCTCGAAAAGTTGAAGCGGTATTGGATTGGAAGCCACCGAAGTCAGTATCAGAGATTCGAATTTTTTTGGGTTTGGCTGAGTACTACAGAAGGTTTGTTGAGGGATTTTCGTTGATCGCTGCACCCTTAACTAAGTTACTGCGTAAGGGAGTGCCGTTTGCTTGGACTGATAAAAAGGAGGAAAGCTTTGAAAAGTTAAAGAAGATTCTAACTGAGGCACCAGTGTTGATTCAACCTGAGGCTGGGAAGGAATTTGTCGTCTACCGTGATGCATCGCACAAAGGTTTGGGTTGTGTGCTAATGCAAGAAGGGAAGGTGGTAGCATATGCATCGCGTCAACTAAGGCCACATGCGGTGAACTATCCCACTCATGATCTGGAACTAGTTGTAGTAGTGTTCGCCCTAAAGATATGGAGACACTACCTGTACGGAGAAAAGTATATTATCTACACCGGTCACAAGAGTCTGAAATATCTCCTTACCCAAAAGGAGCTGAATTTAAGACAACGAAGGTGGATAGAGTTGCTGAAAGACTACGACTGCTCGATTGAGTATCACCCGGGTAAAGCCAACGTGGTGGCAGATGCATTAGGTCGTAAGGTGGTATCGGAGTTGAGAGCAATGTTTGCTCATCTCAACCTTTATGAAGATGGTAGCTTGTTAGCAGAACTTCAGGTGAAACCGACATGGGTAGGTCAGATTAAAGAGAAGCAATTGTTGGATGAATCGTTGGGTTCTCAGCTTCAGCAAGTGAAAAGTGGGGAGACAGTGGATTTTGGGCTGAACAGTGAAGGGGTATTATGTTTCCGTGGAAGAGTGTGTATGCCAAAGGATTCTGAGCTAAGACAGATGATTCTGCGGGAGGCACATAGTAGCCCATACGCTATGCATCCCGGTGGAAACAAGATGTACCGAGACCTGCGTGAACAGTACTGGTGGCCAGGGTTGAAACGGGAAGTTACTGACTTTGTGAGCAAGTGTTTGACATGTTAGCAAGTGAAGGCGGAACATCAGCTGCCTTCGGGATTGCTGCAATCGGTGAAGATTCCACTCTGGAAGTGGGAAAGGATAACTATGGATTTTGTTAGTGGGCTACCCCTGACGCCTACTAAGAAAGATTCAGTTTGGGTAATCGTTGACCGGTTGACTAAATCCACGCACTTCATACCGGTTCGCACATATTACTCGTTACAAAAGCTGGCCAAGTTGTATGTGGCAGAAATTGTAAGGCTTCATGGGGTACCAGTGTCTATCATATCAGACAGGGGCCCTAGATTTACATCTCAGTTCTGGAAAGCATTACATGAAGCTTTGGGTACAAGGCTAGACTTCAAAGACAAATGTTTCATCCACGCATCGATGTCAATCGGAGAGGGTAATCCAAATTCTGGAAGACATGTTAAGGGGCTGTGTGATGGTCTTCAGGGGTTGTTGGGAAGATTATCTGCCGTTAGCGGAGTTCGCATACAACAACAGCTACCAATCCATCATTCAGATGGCACCCTATGAGGCGTTATATGGTTGTAGGTGTCGTACCCCTACCTGTTGGACAGAATTAGGTGAGCGACAGTTGTTGGGTCCGAAATTGATTTCAGAAACTGAGGAAAAGGTTAGGTTGATTCGGGACCGGTTAAAAGAAGCTTCTGATAGACAGAAGTCGTATGCGGACCTAAAGCGTAGGGAGATAGAGTTTTCAGTGGGGGATCAGGTTTTCTTGAAGGTCTCACATTGGAAGAAGGTTTTAAGATTTGGACGGAAGGGCAAGTTGAGCCCCAGATTCATCGGGCCTTATTGAGTGTTGAAACGTGTGTGACCAGTTACTTATCAGCTTGAGTTACCCCCGGAGTTGAATCAGATGCATAATGTATTCCATGTTTCGATCTTTGGCGCTACTGCTCGATCCATCTCACATAATAGTGCCCAGGAGAAATTGAGGTAAGACTGATCCGTCTTTTGAAGAGGAACCAGTCACGATTTTGGATCGGGATGTTAAAGTATTGAGGAGGAAGTCCGTTCCGCTGGTCAAAGTGTTATGGTATAATCACGGTTCAGAAGAAGCCACGTGGGAACCGGAGGAGACAATTCGACAGCAATACCCTCACCTCTTTTAACCAGGTAAATTTCGAGGCCGAAATTTCTTTAAGGGGGTAAAACTGTAACATCTCGAAAATTAGGGGTTGTCACATTTGTGTAATTGCATGTTATGCTGGTTCTGTGTGATGTTTAAGGGTGGTTAGGGGCCTAGGGAGGCCTGGGGTCGAGTTGGAGCCTTGGTAAAATTTTTGTTTTTGTGCACTTAAGTGGGGAGAGCTAGTGGAAGCATGATTTAAGTGTAATTGTTGGTATTGTGTTAACAAAGAACGCAAGGTGGCCTAGTGGAGTTGGCGTCACTTGTGTAGCAAGGGAAGTGGGGTTCGAATCCCATGGCATGCAAATTGTGGCTTTTATTTTTAAGCTAAGAGGGAAGAAGAGGTGGAGTTGGAATGGGATTCTGCTAGGTGAAGGTTTGAAGTGGTTAAACCGTTTGAATGGGTGATGGAGAGTGGATTGTGGAGTAAGTGGGGGAGAGAATCGTGGGATTAGGTGGAGTGGAGGAGTTGGCCGAAAATGGGGATGTGTGTGGGGAGAGTTTCGGTCATGAGGGTTGTGTCATTTTGGAGAGTGTTTTCGGTTTGGTTGAGGGGTGTGCCGAATTCTCTTGTTTGGTTTTGAAGAGTAAAACAATTTCCAAGTGTGTTATAGTGACATTTCGAGTCTTTTCTTTCTTGGGTGGTCTTTCTTTCTTCCTTTCTCAACACTCTCCATTCTTCCTTCTTTTTGCCGAATCTCTACTAAGCTTTCTCTCCTTCGTTTTGTTTTTTTTGTGCATTGCTTCTCCTTCATATTTACCAAGTCACTTTTGGCAAAATCACCTTCCATATCCTCTCACTTCTATTTTTTTCTTTTCTTTCTCAACACTATAGCCGAACCTCTCTTTTCCATCTCTTACTATTTGTTTTTCTTCACCATAGCCGAACATTGTTTCTTCTTCTTTGCTTCTCTACTTTTTCTCCATTAACCGAACCTCTATTTTTCCCAATCTGAATTGATGCTTCTCTTCTGTTGCTAATAGCCGAATCTAGAGTGCTTGGGTCTTGCTGCTAGTGCCGAATTTTACCATTCCATTCGGCTCATTCATGATTTTGAGGTAATGATTCTTTCTCTTTCGTTCATGGTTCTTTTGTTCTTTCTTCTCTTGGTTTGGCTAGGCCGAACTTAACCACTCGTTGTAACCTAAAACCCTTTCGTTCTCTTTTGGGTAGGGCCAAATCAAGTCATCCTCTTAGCCTTGGATTTCGGAAGCCGGTTGGTAAGTAAGGTGAAGGCCGATTATGGGGGTGGTCAATTCTTGTGCTACTCTATGGGGTCTTGGGGCCGTATAGTTATTTCTTTTGGACTTGGGGTAGTGTTGCTAACTCGTGATCTTATTTAGGGACTCAATCTAGGAGCCGAAGGGAGTAACCAACGTTCAAGTGTAGCAAAGAAGTGTCGTCATTCTTGGTAAGTAGTGTGGCGTGTTGTCATTTTCAACCTATGAGATATGTCATATTTGGATTGAGACTAATGGTTAAGGATATGGTTTCATAGGTGCGTATCTCGAGGGTTCAACCTACACTCATAGCAGGTGTGTAATCTCACACCCCTTTCCTGGATGATTACTTGTGGTGTTGTGCGAATCAGCCAAAAGCCGAAAAGCCGAAAAATCGGCATCTATGACCTCACGAGTGTGCGAACGCTCGTAGTGGTATATCGAGAGACGAATCGTGGCGATAAGTCATCGAGAGTGTCACGGACACTCTCGCAAAACGGAGGCTGTAACGGGCCTAATCGAGCCGACTAGGCTTAACAGGCCCAATGGGCTTTTCGGCCCATTTGGGCATTGTTGTTGGGAAACTACCGAAGGGTAAGTGCGGTTGCGAAATCTTGAAATCTGAGACTGAAACCATGCGAAATGGGCCACACGAGCGTGTGGGCCCGTTTGGGCCTAAAATGGATTTTAGGCCCAATAGCTCCGTAGAGACCTATAAAGGGTCACGTGTCGCTCGAGACGATAGTAGGCCTTGGAAAGGCCGTTAGTGCTAAATTACTGAAATACCCCTAGAGGGTAAATTACTGAAACATCCTCGTTGGGAAAAATGACTGTTATACCCTTAGGGGCAGATATGGTATGTTTGTGTATACTTTGATTAAATTGCCATGATGATACATTATTGCATACACGAAATTATTATGCCATGACATGATGCATGGGGTTGGGATATATATATATATATTTGGAGGAAGTGTCTTTATTCTCATACGCTCTGCTGCGCAACATCGATCTTGGTGGCTATGCCACAATATCATCGATCTTGGCGACTTTGCTTTGCGATTATCTTCGCGACTTGACTGCATTTTTGGAGTGTAGCGGATGGGTGCGTCGATTTAGAAATCCCCACAGGTGTGTAGGGCTGGTACGGGTGGAGTGTAGCGGATGGATTATTAGGTTGGGGGTTGCATTTTCTGTTTGCATCACCATGTTTTCGGGGCCGTGGGGCCAAATTGACATCAGTATGGGGCTAAGGCCCGATTATTCTCGAATAGGGCTTCGGCCCAATTTGATTCCGTTTGGGCTCGGGACCTGCTAATTACTGATTAGGGGATTACACACTGAGTTCTCGTAACTCACCTCGTTGTTTCAACCTTGCAGGTGATCCCCAGCGTTAGTGGATTTGGAGCTGTGGAGGAGTCTGAGGTGGCCATACATCGGGAATTATTCTCGTAAACTTAGTAAATTTCCGTTCTGCTTTATTTCAGTTTAATTATCGATTTGGGTTAATATTTTTGTAATAAGGCCATTGGTATAATTTCTTTTAAGTTTTCCTTATTAACTGCTAGATTTATAAATACGTAGTTTTATTAAAACGACAATAATTGTTTTCAAAAATATCACCTCCTCGTACTCTGTTGAAAACTGATTTCTTTAATGAACAAAGTTTTCAAAATAGCATAATCACCATAAAAGAAAATATGAATCTCAACGACTAAGCTCGAAGTTTTCCAAGAAAGAATACAGAGTTTTCATCGAGAACACGATTTAAATAACTTATCCATGTGACATGCTAGATCCGGTCGTAACGTCTAGGCCGAGTTTGGGGTGTTACATGACTATTGATAATGATGAATGCACATGAGATGATATACACATGAATTCTGAGATAGGATCGGTATGGTGTCAATATCTGACAAGTTCCGTTTGAACCTAGGAATAGATAGAATTAACTATATCATGGCATAGGTGTCTATTGTGTAATATCATGTAAGACCCTGTCTGGGACAGTGGCATCGATATCTGTTTACGTGTAAGACCATGTCCGGGACATTGGCATCGTATTAATTCGAGTAAGACCACATGCGGGACGATGGCATCGATATCTCGCTTATGTGTAAGACCATGTCCGGACATTGGCATCGTATTAATTCGAGTAAGACCACCGTGCGGGACGAAGGCATCGATATCTGTTTACGTGTAAGACCATGTCCAGGACATTGGCATCGTATTAATTCAAGTAAGACCCTGTCTGGGACAGTGGATCGATATCTGTTTACGTGTAAGACCATGTCCAGGACATTGGCATCGTATTAATTCGAGTAAGACCCTGTCTGGGACAGTGGCATCGATATCCAATTACATTTATGACCACGTCTGGGACGTTGGCATTGTATAACTATTCTTGGCACTCTGCGTATTCTATTAGATTCCGAAGGTTCAATGGTCAAGTTTAAGAAATGAATGATTATGTGAATTGTACATATGTTTTAGGTATGTTTGATAAGTACACTTTGTGTGTATAAGAAGGTAAGTATTTTCTTAAACTTACCTAGATGAATTATGTATTTGAATATGAGAATGTAAGTGTGTTATATGAATAGAAAAGCTATGAGCTAATAAAGTGTATAGTGATATGCAAGATTGAAAGATGTATGGCCTAAGTGAATGTACTAAGAAGAATTATGATTGTGCAACTGAGCCATTAGAGAACTTAGATTGATTATATGTTTTGAATGCTTATATGATAAGTTTATTTGTATATGGCTTACAAAGTTTTGAAAGCTTACTTTGTGTGTGTTTTCTCTGTTTTATAGATCGTCAAAGCTACTGAAGGCTCGGGGACCGTCGAGGATCGTCATCACACTTCGCAAACTCATTTTGGTATCTTTTGGAAATGTATATAGCTAGATATGGCATGTATAGGCTAGATATTTGGTTAAGAATGAGATGTGAACTTAGCCATGTGATTTGGCTAGTTAAGTGTTGGTAAAATGCATTAATGAATATGATAAATGGTGCATGATTTGGTATGGTCTGATAGCAGATGAAATGGTTAAGTTTATGGTAAGTGTATGGATGAATTATGCTTGTGTATACATGAGTTTTAGTCTTGTAAATTGGAATGAATGGAATTGGATTGGAATATAGAGATTGGATGATTATTTTGATATGTTCTTGTTTGTCAAATGTGCATGAGATGTATTGGTAATTTTCTTGTAGGTATGACCCTAATGTGGGTGGCATTTTGGCCTTGCAAATGGCCTATTTTGCCACACGGTTGTGGCACACGGGCGTGCCTGATGACCGTGGGTGTAAGTCAGTATTTAGCTAAGAGTGCACGACCATGGCACACGGGCGTGCCTGGTAGCCGTGTGAAAAGTCAGGATCAACCACGGCCAAGGTACACGGGTGTGCTTGGTGGCCGTGGAGTTAAGTCAAGCTCGACCATGGCCAAGACACATGGGGGTGTCCAGTGGCCGTGGGAGACACACGGCCTGCCCACATGGGCGTGTAACCCCTAAAACTTAGAAAAGTTTTAAATTTCCGAGAATTTTCGTATGTGTTCCGGTTTAGTCCCGACTCTGTTTAAAGCATGACTAAGGACTCGTTGACCTATATATGGGACATGATGAGTGTGATTGATGATTATATTTACGAATTGTCTGCTAAAGTTTCTAATCTGTTTGGTAACACCTTTAACCCTAATCCGGTGATGGATACGGGATAGGGGTGTTACAGAAGGTCCCGTATAAGACCATGTCTGGGACATGGCGTCGGCACCGAATAAGGAAGGTCCCGTATAAGACCATGTCTGGGACATGGCTTCGGCACCAAAGGAAGATCTCGTGTAAGACTATGTCTGGCACATGGAATCGACATCGAGCTAAGAGATCCCGTGTAAGACCATATCTGGGATATGGCATCAGCATCAAAAGGTGATCCCATGTAAGAACATATCTGGGATATGGCAT
The DNA here is from genome assembly GCA_025698515.1 of Gossypium sturtianum. Taxonomy (NCBI): domain Eukaryota; kingdom Viridiplantae; phylum Streptophyta; class Magnoliopsida; order Malvales; family Malvaceae; genus Gossypium; species Gossypium sturtianum. The sequence goes on along the minus strand of CM046953.1, from coordinate 43,694,216 downwards.
TGGCATCGTGATATATGTATGATGAGATTGAGTATCCTCCGATATTCCGAGCAATTCAATGGGCAAAAGAGTTAAGTATGCAAAGATGGAAAGAGCTAAGCCATACAAAGATGACAAAGAGTTACATTTAAGTGAAAGATGATTATGATTTAAGTTTATGTTCATGATAACATAAGTGCTAAATTATGTGATGAAGTGATACTGGTACCATAAGTAAAATACGAGTTATGAAACCCTAATGTGATATGTGATGGGTAAGCGTAAGTATGAGTAAGTATGTCAAAGTACTTGAGAACTTGTGTTGTTATCGTTCTATGAGATGAATGGATTTTACCATGAGTACTTATGTTGCTATTTCAATTCATGCAAACTTACTAAGCTATGTGCTTACCCCTCTCTTTTCCCTTTTCCTTGTAGTTTCGCCAAGCTAGCTAGGGGATCGTAGGACGTCGGAGTTCGGATCACACTATCAACTATTCTTTTGGTATAGTAAAATTGATTCATTTTGAGTATGGCATGTATAGGAACTTGGTCATTTTGTGTTATGTCATATTTGAAAGCCAAAGTGTTGGCTATTAATGTTATACACTCATTTTGTAAATGGCCATTATGAAATGGCCAATATTTGTCAAGTTTTATATCTTAATGATGATGAGTTCTACGTAGTGCATGAATGATGATTTGCGAGTCTTCATAGTGTATCATTGCCATGTTATGTGTTGCTTGTGTTGGTATATGTGTGTTTATGTTTCAAGGTGGCAATAGGCTTGGAAAATAGCCTTCTAATTGTCCACACGGGTAGACACACGGGCATGTGTCTAGGCCGTGTGTGACACACGGTCAGCCCCATGGGTGTGCTGATAGGCCGTGTGTCCCCTGCATCAAATTTTCGAGAATTCGATTTGCCACAAGGGCCAGCACACGGGCGTGTGCCTAGGCCATGTGCCCTTAAGAGTTTACTGACGTCATAAACAGAATACCAAGGTTTTCACACACGGGCCACAGACACGGGCGTGTGTCCGACCGTGTGAAAACCCCTGTAGGTTCAAAATGAGAAATAAATTCCACACGGATTAGGAACATGGGCGTGTGTGACCACATGGCCTGCCCACACGGGCGTGTTCCATTACAAAAAGCTCAATTTCTCCGACAATATTAATCCCGAGGATTATTTCATCACAAAGCTCGATCCTGAAATAACAGAGTTAAGTAACTGCCACATATGATACCTCATACAATGTCACTTTTATACTTGATAGTTTATCAAACAACAATAGTCTTCCTTAGTTTCTTTAAAACTCTAAAACACAGTGACAAATAAATATTTCGAGAATTTGGTTTGCTTTTCCCACTTTCAATGCAATTTTATACTCACAGATTACTGTAATCTCTCTCAGAATTACCATATGAATTTCAGATCTCAATCCAAAACAATGATAATTGACACCATAAGAAGACTTACCAACATAGAAACGAATAACTCAACTGTTTTATCAAAAGAGAAAATATATATGTTTAGAGAGATTTCTTCAGACAGTTAACCATATTTCAGATAACTCTATCTTTTTCAATGATAAAGATAATCCCGATACAGAATTCATTAACCCTCCATTTCTATAATCAACAAAGTCAGAAATATCACATTTCACACTCATCATCGATATCATATCTCGGACTGTTGTGCATCTTGTTAATCCCATATGAATAGATAAACTACCACCGAGAGTTTCTTGTAACAGTTGTTGTATATTCGTAGAGCTTTTCAGTATACACACTCTATCTCAAATAACAAATAATCATCGATTCCATATCTGAAGTTATGAATCAAAAATCAATTTATGCTGAACCCCTTTTTAACTTATAATTTGATAACACATTTCTAAATTTCACAACTTCACTAAATAAACATTTATTTAGCTTCTAACTCAGCTAACAACTGTTCATCATCTGATAAGATCAATCACATATTCATCGCTCACAAAGTACACAAGAGTTTTCCATTCAAAACATCCGAAACTATAATTGTTTTCCTCAAATAATAATTACTTACAGACTCAAAAGTTTTTCGACAATTCGAGCTAACCTTGCTGTGCCAAGTTCGGATCTTTTTCTGACATTAAACATTTTAAACTCTTATAGTCATCAAATATGTCACATAACTCTTTTTACGCAGCTTTAACTGTATAGAATCACAAGATATCTCTGCACATTCCTGTATTGGAACACATTTCGAACCATTCAATAATGTATGGCCGTAAATCATAATCTCTTTATTTAACTCAGACTGAACCAGAACGGATGTTTTGGTTGAAATTATCTTCGTTCAAAAGAAAGTTTCAACAATCGAACTAACTTTAATTTACCATAACATTTTTCAGATAGAATCGTTCCGATAGATATAATCCTATATCAAGTCTTCAAGAATACAAATTCTTCTTCCAGACTATCCTTCAATTCATACATGTACGTTCAAAGTTTATTTCCAGTTCGTAGATAGATTCAAACACATATAACCCAATTAACTTTTCAATCAAATAATTCAGATAATATTAACTACTGAATCGGTCTTTTCGAAGAAATTTTTCTTCTCATTAGAAGGATAACCCCAGACATATCATTATACAGATTGATCTTGATCTTCTATCATTTTCACTTTTATCAATGTCGAACCTTCACGAGAACTAGAAAAGAGTTTATAATGAAGCTGTCTCATATATTAATAATCGAAACTCTGAATTATACTGAAATCACCTTAACCAAATAGAAATCATTGGGCCTTACTAAGAACGATGTCTCAACCCTATAATAAATATTATCCCGGCTGTTAATGAAGCATTTGAACACAGAAAAGAATCAAATATGATTTAAATAACAACCATTGCAGAAACACAATTTCTATAACTCTGAGGACAGTACCACTGTACTCTCACATTTCAAGCCAGAGATTATAATCATAATAGACATTGTCATCTCTGTCAAATAGAGATTTCTTGCAGATAATCATATGGAATCATAAGAAAATTGGAATAGCGAAATTTCAACATTTGGAGTTACACAGGATATCTGAAAATTACAACCATATAGAATGATATCAATTCCAATGATATCCCAGAAAATGTCCAGAAAGAACAATGTCACTCATAAATACTGAAATCCACAGTAACAGAAGCAATATAATCTTCACGTATATTCAACAGAACAATAACTAGTAGAAACAGAATATTAGCCTCATACAGATTTTACCGTCGACTTTCATATCCACACAATGGAATAAATTTTCAGAGAAAGACATAACAATGTCGAACATAACCCAAACAGATCAACGATGCTTTCGTCTATTAATATGTTTAGCTAATGTTCTAATATGATAAGACTTTCTTTCTAAAATTAAACAGTCACATATACTTCTGAGGATAAATGTACACATAGAATGCCCGTAAGGAATCATAATAATCGCTCGACTATAACCATTGTATTCAACCATCAATACAATTCAATCATTATTCAACTGTCTAATTCTGTCATCAGAAATTTTCACATTATCCCTTCACTAACAGAAGTAAATTTAGAAAAGCTTCCAGTTAATACTTTCTTTAGATAACATACCTGAATAAGTCATTTAGTCGGAATTAACTTCTTCTTTAACAAATGGATCGTGCATAATCTGAATAGTCTTCAGAACTATCCAATATCTCATTTAGTACTGTTGCTGATTCATTCTCTTTTCTGACCACATTACTAATCTTTCAAACACGGACTTCTGTAACTCCACACTCGTGAGCTTATTCATCACAAAATCTTACAGATTTCATTTTAACATTTCATTGATAAGGGGGTGAGGGTAGTAAAGCCTCAAATTTAACTCTCATATAATTGCACATAACACATACTATTACGAATAACCAGTTCATTACTAATTTCACATTCTCAAAACATTTAATAATCATTGACTTATCAACACTTTTGTACTTAACACATAGTTCATATGCCAACTCAAATCACTAATTCATAATCAAAGCATTTCATATAGCAGTCATAGGCCACATATCACAACTCATATACTCATATCATTACAGCATTTATCAACAACAGAATATCTTGTATTCTTATTCTACCTTTATGAGTCTCAACTCATCATCATCATCAGATTTTCACTCAAACATTTGAGTATTTACTTCTATACTATCAGAATTAGCTCGGTTGGAAAGCATATATGTCCCATCAAAATAATTTTCGTCAGAGTCGGGAGATATCACACTATCGTAGGTTATATATGGCATGTATAGCTAGACTCACATATGCTATGTTAGTCCTAGAACCGACTAAACCATAGCTCTGATACCAATAAAATATAACACCCCAAACCTATATCCGTCGCCGGGCTAGGGTTAAGAGGCATTACCGAACATATCGGAATATTTTACGCTCATTTCACACAACATCAATCATACAACATCATTTCATAATAATTCATACTCATATAGTTCCTTTAGAAGGTCTACGAGACCTTAAACATGCTTTAGAGAAGGTTCGGGACTAAACCGATCACATACGGAAACTTTACGAAACTTAGAAAATTTTTCTTTCAAAACAAGGCACACGCCCGTGTGGCTAGGCCGTGTGCCTCACACGGCCGTGCCTTGGATCATGTCTCAGTCCGTGTGCAAAACTGACTTGAATCACACAGCCTGTCACACGCCCACGTGTCTGGCCCATGTGCAAGTCTGGCTTGCTTTGAATTGGAGCAGTAAAGGACACTGTCGAGACACACGCCCGTGTGCTCAACTGTGTGGCACGAAAATCGGCTTGGTTTAAGTCACATTTACCATCTAACTTTCCAACACCTACACAAGAGCAAATGGTACAATTTCTAAACCAAATTGGCAACCAAAACAATCTCAATTTATGCATAATTCAAGATATGCCAATACAATCATTTCATTTACCCAAACATGTATCAAAACAACATGATCATAACTTTAACTCATACTCATTTCATGCCATTACAAACACTTTCAATTCATCATTCAAATTTAGGCCATTTACTTAGTCAATTATCAGAACAAGACATGATCATATTTCAACCAACTTTTCATTATAAAACCAAACTACAATCATACCATTTTGTCAAGCTATAATCCACCATCTCAAATGACCAAATACATTTCCAACCATAATATCAAATACCATAGCCTATACATGCCTTATAACCAAGTCATAAATGGTATAAATATCGAAATCATTAGCCAGATAGTGTGATGCGATCTCCGCTGACTTCCAACCTGAGCAAATCTCCGAAAATCTATAAACATAGGAAAAACACACAAAGTAAGCTTTGAAAGCTTAGTAAGCTCGTATCTTAATAAACTTAACATAACAAATAATTTCATTACAAGGCTATATGCAAGATATACTGTCTTACACAAGTTTTCCAAGTTATAAAACATGTTCTCATATTGAATTATCATAATTCAATATTATACTTGCTTATTTAAATAACTTTAGCTTTCACAAGCTTATTCAATTCAATTCTTATATATATCATTCAATTCACACTTTCACATAACCCAATGAGTATATTATGGGAAATATCACATTTAATCATATATCTTTCTCATATGAATCTTATATCATTATTTATACACAAATTCACCTTTCATTCATATAGCATCTGACAATTTCACATATGCAACTTTATAAATCACATCTTATTCATTTGTTCAAGTTTCATTTGCACATATTCACATTTCTTTTCCATATACATCACATAACATTCCTTGCACATATACTTACCTTTCATTTTCAAACATAGTATACATTTTCAATGTACCTGAATCGGAATGTCATTCACTTAACCATTTATTTCTCGGAATGTCCGTTGAACCGTTCGGAATCAATAAGGATACTCGGATAGCTTGGAAAGCTCGTACAATGCCAATGTCCCAGACGTGGTCTTACATGTAATCAAATATCGATGCCACTGTCCCAGACAGGGTCTTACACGAAATCATATACGATGCCGATGTCCCAGACATGGTCTTACACGTAATCTCTAATCGATGCCAGTGTCCCAGACACGGTCTTACACGATATCTAAAATTGATGCCAACGTCCCAGACGTGGTCTTACACGAAATCATATCTCGGAATCCTATGTCATGACATATGTATCCTCTACTATTCCTAGGGTTCGTACGGGGCTTTTAAGACGTCATCACGTTATATGAACTTTTTCATATTCATATATTCTGCTTCTCGAAAAATTCAATATCATAATTATATATATATATATATATAACTTATTCAAAAAAAATAAATTTGCATTACCACTCGACATTGAATTCAATCATACAAATAATATGCATTTTTGTAACATCTATTAAAATACGAACTTACCTCATTCGTGGTAATGACAAATTAAGTCGACTAATCTGATATTTTGACTTTTCCTCGATCTAGATCCGAATTCCACTTTTGCCAATCTAATTAATATCAAAATTAACTTACTTATTAACCATTTCATTCAATTTTCATCCAAGAACATATAAATAGGCAATTTGCATTTTAGCCCCTAACATTTCACATTTTTGCAATTTAGTCCTTATTACACAAATACAAAAAAATTCACAAAATTACTTACATACCCATGCTAGCCGAATTCTCTTTATTGCTATAACAGTCCATATTTTTCATTTATTTCACATTTCTACCATAATATTTTCATATTTCACAATTTAGTCCAAAATTGACATTTTTATCAAAAATTACTTTATAAAAGATGAAAATCTAACATCAAATATTCATATTTCATCAAAAACTATCAAAGAGCTCAAGTATTCAACAATGGAAATTCACAAATTCTTTAACAATTTTAGAAACGGAGGTACGGGTTAGCTAGATTACGAAGCAACATTCTCAAAAACGTAGAAATTATTAAAAACTGAGCAAAAACCACTCACCAATTTGTCTTCAAAGTTTGGCCGAATACCAAGCTCTCCCATGGATGATTTTAGATTGAAATTTCGGTGAAGATGGATAGTGGAAGAAGATGACACAATTTGTTTTATGTAATTTTACATATAATGCCTTTTTTACTTATTTAACCTTTAATAACATTAATAGTTACACCAAATGCCACTCCACTATCATCCACTAAATCATAAATGGGCTATTTGCCACATAAGGACCTCACATTTAATAAACCATAGCAAATAAGCACTTTAACAAATAGAAAGATACTTTTGCATTTTCTGCAATTTAGTCCTTTTTCACAAATCGACACACAAACGATAAAATTTAATCACGGAATTTTCACACATATCAATTCACATATTATAAGCACGGAAAATAAATATTAAAATATTTTTTTGACTAGGATTTGTGGTCCCGAAACCACTTTTCTGACTAGGGTCTAAATAGGGCTGTTACATTTATGCTTACCCCTCTCTTTTCCATTTTTCTTGTAGTATCGCCAAGCTAACTCAGGGATCGTAGGACGTCGGAGTTCACATCACACTATCAACTATTCTTTTGGTACATTAAAGTTGATTTGTTTTAGGTACGGCATGTATAGGAACTTGGTTATTTTGGTTATGTCATATTTGTTAGCCAAAGGGTTGGCTATTAATGTTATGCATTCATTTTGTAAATGGCCATTGGGAATTGGCCAATACTTGTTTAGTTTTATATATATCCAATGATGATGATATTCATGAAGTACAAGTTCGTGTAATTGATCAAGTAAAATGTGAAGTGAATGCATGATGAATTAGTGATTCTTCATGGTACTATTGTTATGTTATGTGTTGCTTGTGGTGGTATAAGTGTGTTTGTTTTTCAGGGTGGCAATTGGCTTGGTAAATAGCCTTCTAATTGTCCACACAGGTAGGCACACGGGCGTGTGGCCCTGTCTTAAGCAAAAAAATTCTAAGTGTTTGTAAGTTTTCCGGTTCAGTCCCGAACCAGTCTAGATGTGTGTTTAGGGTTTAGTAGACCTATAATAGTGATATTATGAGTACGAATGAAGGGTCTTTAAGTATGAATGAAAATTTATGGCCGATATTGTATGAAGAAGTCTGTTAAGTTCGGTAATACCCCGTACCCTGTTCCAGCATCGGATACGGGTAAGGGGTGTTACATATTCAATTTAGTCCGTAAAACTGAGACTAACCTAACTTTCAATTTAAAGCTCCAATCTCAATTCTGATTTTACTTATATTCATTAGGGTCCTCCTATTTCTTATTCCTGCATTCAATTTTAAATTTTATTCAATTTGGTCCCTAATGCACAAAATTAATAATTAAGCTTTATAATTTGGTCATTTTTCACATCTAAGCTTAAAATCTATCAATTTAACACCTAAAACTTCAAGAACTCAACAATGGAAACTTTCTATAACTTTAATAGTTCTACAAATTGGTATACGGGCTAGCTAAATCAAGCTCACATGACCCCAAAAACATAAAAATTATAAAAAAGGACTTAATTGCACTAACCAATTGTTGGCTGAAAGTTCAAGCTTTCATTAGGTTTCTTTCTTTCTTTTGCTTCAGGTAGATAAAAAAGATGATGAAGAAATGTTTCCTTTTCATCCACTTTCTCTATATTATACATATATACTATTAAGTTAATAAATCATAGTTTAATTAATTTAAACATTAAATTAATTAAACTTAAACCTCTTAATCAATCATCCACTATTATATATATTAACATGGTCTAATTTCTATTTATACCTTTGGTTAATTGCAATTTAATTCCTCAATTTATTTTCCAATTAAAAATCTCTAGCAATTAAACTTTATAATTTAGTCCCTGGACCTTAATTAATCACAAATTCAACTAAATTACTGATCCAAAATTTAATTCATCATCATAATAACTGTGTAAATACTTTTATTTAATAATTACAGACTCGATTTACCAAAACAAGATCCTAAAACCGTATTTTCTAACACTACTGGAAACCGGGTCATTACAATTTCAATCCATTTATGTTCATTTGATTTAATATGCAATTCATTTCTGATTTCGACGAGCTAGCAGAGGGACCGATTGAACATATTTCATTAAGGTTCAAATGATTTATGATTAAGTTTCAACTTTTCGTCGATTAATTATAAACTCATTTAGTCACGAAGTCATTCCATTATAGTATCATGGCTGAGCTCTCCCTAGTGACATGTCATTATGAAAGCAACTCAATCAGTGCTCGTCCAATGACCTTTTCATAAGTGTGCTACCCTCATAAGATATCCTTAATCTCTTTTAGATAAATCTGCTCTCCCAATATGATCCTATTTAACTCATGGTAATTGTTACATCTTTCTTCATAAAAAGTCAATTTCTATCAAATAGTAATTAAGTCATTCATCACAAAGACGAATAATCTATGGCCACATTTACTTTTCATCTATCATGTAATGTCAAATTGAGGATATCGTTTACCCATGTTTCATGCTATGAATTCCACTATTGTGAATTATGCTAAATACTGCAAAAGTCGTATACCTAACACGCCAGATGTCGGTTCCTTCTCTATTTCAACCTATGTTTTTTCTTACATCAAAGTTTATGAATTGCAAAATAGATAAATGAATTGAAGGAACTGATTAAGATTTTAGCCTGGGAAGTGAGGGAATTGCGGAATAAATGTGTATCGTTGGTTAAAGTGTTATGGCATCGAAACAGAGTTGAAAACGCTACATGGGAAACATAGGAACCTATTAGATCACAATACCTAAACCTCTTTTCTGGTAAGATTTTTGGGGACGAAAATTTCTTTAGAGGGAGAATCGTAGTAACCCATTTTCAGTGGTGTTGGAAACGGTGGTTTCGAGACCTCAATTCTGGCCAGTGAGTTAGTAGTTATTATAAATTTATTATTTAAAGAATTATTACGGAACCGTATAAAAATTTGGTATGTTAATTTTATCGTTTAGTTAGTTAATTAAGTAAAAAGGACAAAAGCGTAAAAGTTATGAAAGTTAAGAGTCATTAGTTAGAAGGGTTAAATGACAATTAATTATTAAGATAGTGAGCTTAATTGATAATTAGACCACCTATATAGCTAAAGGACGGTAATGACCATTGGTTGTTTAATTTCTAAGGTTTAAACTTAAGGGTAAATTAGTAAATAGATTAAAAAATAATATAAACAAAAATAATGAGTGACCATCTTCTTCCTTCAAACTCTTTCAACCAAAACCACCATAGAAATAAGCTTGGGAGAGTCAGTTCATGTCCTTGTTTGCATGAAAGTGATTTTGGCTTCCGTTTTTGTTAATTTTTGTATTTTCATGCAACTCATATGTGATTCTGTAGAATTGCGAAGAGTTTGTGAGTTTACCACGAACAAATTTAGATGTCTTGCTGTTTGTGAATGAAATTATAAGTTTAAGAATGGTTCTAGATGGTTTTGTAACATAGTTGTGAGTTGGTTTTGAAGTTAAGGGCTTAATTGTTATAATTTCAAAATTTCAAGGGTTTCTAGCTAACATCTAGTTCTTTAGGGACTATTGAAGATTCGATACAAGCCCTTTTAATCCAATTTGTTTAAATTTAGAAGTTAAAGATTAAGTGTAACACCCCTTACCCGTAACCGACACCGGAACCGGGTACGAGGCATTACCAAGCTTCACATACATCATACAATATCAGACTATAAATTTTCATTCCAACTTAAAACTTTTCATTTTAAAATCGTAAAGTCCCTATTTTAGGTCCATGAGACCCAAAACATACATATGGAGTAGTTCGGGACTAACCCGAAAACTTACGAACACTTAGAAAATTTCTACTCAAAACAGGGCCACACGCCCGTGTGGAAAGGAACATGCCCGTATAGGCAGGCCGTGTGGTCACACATGCCCATGTTCCTAGACCGTGTGGATTTTATTTTTTTCTTTCTAACCTACAAGGGTTTTCACACGGCCTGACACACGCCCGTGTCTATGGCCCGTGTCCCTCACACGGCCATGACACGGCCGGTCTTCACCCGTGTATGAAAACCTTGACATTCTGTTTATGACATCAGCAAACCTCTAAGGACACATGGCCTAGTCACACTCTCGTGTGCTAGCCCGTGTGACGAACTGAATTTTTCGCAAATTAGATGCAGGGGACACAAGGCCCACCAACACGCCCTCGGGGCTAACCGTGTGTCACACATGGCCTAGACACACGCCCGTGTGTCTACCCGTGTGGACAATTATAAGGCTATTTACCAAGCCAATTGCCACCCTGAAAAGCAACCACACTTATACCATTTCAATGCAACACACATCATGACAATAAGGCATCTCTAATATCCAAAATCAAGACATCCACACCTTAATTCCACACTACATTCATCATGTATATACTTTACTCATTACTCATTCAATTTCACAAGCTTGCACTTCATGGATTTCATCATCATTGAATAGATATAACTTAACTAGTATCGGCCAATTCAAATGACCATTTACAAAATGAATTGAGTAACGTTAATAGCCGACATCTTGGCTAACCAATATGACACATAACAAAATAACTGAGTTCCTATACATGCCATACCCAAAATAATCAAATTTTACTATACCAAAAGAATAGCTTGATAGTGTGAATCGAACTCCGACTTCCTTCGATCCCAAAGTTAGCTTGGCGATACTACAAGGAAAAGGGAAATGAGAGGGGTAAGCATAAAGCCTAGTAAGTCTGCATGAAATAAATAGCAACATAAAGGCTTAAGATAACATCCATATATTACATTGAGTAATAACACAAGTTCTCAAGCACATTAACATAACTTAATCATGCTCACTCTTACCAATCAGACATCACATATCGAACTCATTTCTCGTAAGTTACTCATATGCACCTGTATCACTTCATCACATAACTTTAGTACTTCACTGCCTTGAACATAGGCTTAGCTCTTCATCCCGTTGAACCTCTTGGAATATTGAAAGATAATCAAACTCATCATACATGTAACACGATGCCAATGCCATAGATATGGTCTTACATGGGATCACATCTCGATACCGATGCCACATCCCATATATGGTCTTACACGGGATTTCATATCGATGTCGATGCCATATCCCAGATATGGTCTTATACGAGATCATTTATCGATGTCGATGCCATGTCCCAAACATGGTCTTACTCAAGATCTCCATTCGGTGCTGAGGCCATGTCCCAGACATGGTCTTATACGGGACCTTCATTCAGTGCCGATGTCATGTCCCAGATATGGTCTTATACGGGACCTTCATTCAGTGCTGATGCCATGTCCCAGACATGGTCTTATACGGGACCTTATTCATCTCATGTCATGGCATTGGTATCCTTGCTATTCCTAAGGTTCAACCGGGACTTTGACTTAACACAATATCATCATACTTTCATCGAGACATCATTAACCAATCTCATAGAGATAATATACATTTCTCATGATATTAAGCAATTAAAAACATAATAGCATTAGGTAGCTTTAATTTCACACAAACTTACCTCGGTACCAAAATATGTATATTTGTTCAATGTAGTCCACCACATTTTTAATCACCACATAAATCAAGATGTTTTAAAATTTCTACTTTGGCAAAATTACCATTTTGCCTTTAGACTTTCACAAAATTACGATTTTGCCCCTACGCTCGTAAATCGATTCTAATCAAATTTCCTCCTTTAACGAGCCTAGCTGAACATTTATTACTCTTATAGAAACTCACAATACCAATTATTTCAAACATTTACCACCTATTTTACAACCTTTACAAAAAGGTCCTTTTAGGTGTTTTCATGGAAACCCCTTTCACAAAAGTTGTTTATTTAACAACTAAGATTCATTTTCTTCCATAAAATTAAAAAAAAAAAAACATAAATGTTTTCATGGCAAAACCCTATACTCTCAACCATATTGCAAAATAGTCCCCCCATTAGCTAGCTTAAGCTACAAGGGTTCCAAAAACACAAAAATCATAAAAATGGCCATCAAAACACTTACTTGCAAGGAGAAAAGCTTGGCTGAAAATTTTAGGCTTCCAAAACCCCTCTTTGGCTGATATTTTCGGTGGAAGAAGATGAGAATGAAAGGTGATATCATCTTTCTCTTTATTTTATTTATTTCCTTCAATTAAGTCACTAAATACTACCTAACCTTTGACCATCTTATTTCCTTGTCCCCTATGGCCGGCCATCATATTAATAAGGGCCTAATTGCACATTAGGGACCTCTAATTTAATAATCTATAGCTAGTTGACACTTTTGGCTTGAAAATGAAACTTTTGCACTTTATGCGATTTAGTCCTTTTTTCGCAATTAAGCATGCAATCACTAAAATTAATTCACCAAAATTTTCATACACTCATATGATCATGCTATAACACATAAATAATATTAAAAATAATTTCTCCGACCTCAGATTAGTGATTCCGAAACCACTGTTCTGACTAGCCCCTAACTGTTACAATTCTCCCCCCTTAGGAATTTTCGTCCTCGAAAATCTTACCGGTAAAAAGGTTGGGATATTGGTTTCTCATAGCCTCCTAGGGCTCCCATGTAGCCTCTTTTACCCCATGTCTTTGCCATAATACTTTCACAAGAGCTATACTTTTATTTCTTAGTTGTTTGACTTCCCTTTCCAAAATCTTAACCGGCTCTTCGCCATAAGTCATGTCCGGTTGAATTTCTACCTTTGTTGGTACAATCACATGCGAAGGGTCTGATCGGTAGCGACGTAACATAGACACGTGGAATACATCATGAATCTTTTCCAACTCAGATGGCAAAGCCAAACGATAAGCTATCGGCCCTATCCTCTCGGTAACCTCATAAGGTCCGATAAAGCATGGACTCAATTTGCCTTTCCGTCCAAATCTGAGAACTTTCTTCCATGGTGACACTTTTAAAAATACCTTATCACCAACTTGAAACTCAATCTCTTTCCGCTTCAAATCTGCGTAGGACTTTTTGTCTATCAGAAACAGCTTTTAAACAATCACGTATCACTTTTACTTTCTCTTCGATTTCTCTGACCAAATCGACCCCGTGTATCTGATTTTCTCTGAGTTCGGTCCAATATAAGGGCGTTCGGCACTTACGCCCATATAATGCCTCGTAAGGCACCATTCTCAAGCTTAACTAAAAATTGTTATTGTAGGAAAATTCCACTAATGGTAAGTACTTTTCCCAATTACTTTGAAATTCTAAAACACAACATCGAAGCATGTCTTCAAGTATCTGTATTATTCTCTCCAACTGTCCGTCAGTTTGCAGATGGAAAGTTGTACTAAAACTCAACTTTGTGCCCAAGGCTTCTTGCAACTTTTTCCAAAGTCGTGATGTAAATCTCGGATCTCTGTCCGATATGATTGACAACGGTTCCCCATGAAGTCGCACAATTTCTGTAACATACGATTCCGCTAGCTTGTCAAGCGAATAATCAATGTGTATCAGTATGAAATGGGCCGATTTCTTGAGTCTATCAACTACAACCCATATGGTATCCTTCTTTTTCGATGTCAAAGGCAAACCCGTTACAAAGTCCATAATAATACGGTCCCATTTTCACTCGAGAACCATAATAGGCTGAAGTAGACCCGAAGGTACTTGGTGTTCAGCCTTCACTTGCTGGCAAATTAAGCATTTCGATACAAACTCAAAAATATCTTTCTTCATACTCGGCCACCAATACCATTTCTTCAAGTCATTATACATTTTTGTGCTGCCTGGATGTATAGATAAACATCCACTATGTGCTTCATGTAGAATTTTTTGAATGAGTTCATCATCTCTTGGTACACAGACCCTATCTCAAAACATCAAACATCCATCAGAACTAATACGAAAGTCTGACTCAACACCCAACTCACACCGAACTCTTTTGGTTTGCAAATCACTGTCGCCTTTTTGAGCTTCACAAATCTCTTGGAGGAACATCAGTCTAGCTTTCAACTCAGCTAGAATGGAACCATCATCTGATAAAGCCAACCATGTATTCATGGCTCTCGGTGCAAACAAGGATTTCCTGCTCAAGGCATCAGTGACCACGTTCACCTTTCCCGAATGCTAGTCAATCACTAACTCGTAATCCTTTATCAACTCTAACCATCTTCATTGCCTTAGATTCAATTTCTTTTGAGTCATCAAGTACTTTAGACTCTTATGATCAGTGAATACTCGACATTTCTCGCCATATAAATGGTGTCTCCAAATCTTCAACGCAAACACAATGGCAGCTAGCTCCAAATCATGTGTTGGGTAATTATTCTCGTGTGGCTTTAACTGTCTAGAGGCATAAGCTATCACTTTGCCCTCTTGCATGAGTATACAACCCAATCCATTCAGGGGTGCATCACTAAAAACCACAAATTCTTTTCCCGGCTCAGGTTGCACTAAAACAGGAGCCTCAGTCAACAACGCCTTTAGTTTCTCAAAACTCTGTTGGCATTTTTCTGTCCATTCAAACTTTACATCTTTTTGTAATAGTCTCGTCATCGGAGTCGCTATCATGGAAAATCCATTGACAAACCGTCTGTAATAGCCAGCTAGGCCCAGAAAACTTCTAACTTCAGATACGTTCCTTGGTGGTTTCCAATCGATAATCGCTGAAATATTACTCGGGTCAACTCGAATTCCATCTCCCGAAACAATGTGCCCTAAAATCCAACCTTTTTAAGCTAAAATTCACTTTTACTGAACTTGGCATATAATTGATTATCTCGTAAAATTTGTAAGACTATCCTCAAGTGCTTAGCATGTTCATTCTCATCACAAGAGTAAATCAGTATATCATCAATAAAGACTACAACAAATTTATCCAAGTATGGCCAAAAGATACGGTTCATTAAATCCATAAACACGGCAGGGGCGTTTGTTAAAACGAAAGGCATGACTAAAAATCCATAATGTCCATACCTTGTCCGAAATGCAATTTTCGGCACATCTGAGTCTTTGACTCTTAACTGATAATATCCAGACCTTAAATCTATCTTGGAGAACACAGTGGCTCCCTTCAACTGGTCAAACAAATCATCGATTCTTGGCAACGGGTACTTATTCTTCACGATTACCTTATTAAGCTGCCGATAATCTATACATAACCTCATAGAACCATCTTTCTTTTTCACAAATAATACGGGAGCACCCCACGGAGAATAACTCGGTCTCAAGAAACCTTTATCCGTTAACTCTTGTAACTGTGCCTTTAATTCTTTCAACTCGGTTGGAGCCATTCTGTACGGAGCAATCGAAATAGGCGTAGTACCAGGGGCTATGTAACACCCCAAACCCGGTCAATACGCCACGACCGAATCTGGTATGTCACTAAGGAAAATATTTTTGAAAGAATCGAATTAACAATTAAATTTTGTGAAAAACTCTTTGAAATTCTTTATTTGTCGAAAATAAGTTAAAACTGAGATTTACTTTGAATTACATAAAACTTTAAAACTTAGTTTATAAATCATAGGATAGAAAACATTTATATCTTTTTAAGAAAATTTGAAATATCACTTTGAAAATCCGTTTGCAATTGAGTATAGAAACTTGAATTTTTGGAAATCACTTAATTTGTTGAAAACACTTAACTTGTAATTTTTCTATCGAACTATTCATATTACCCGATGGTAAGATTTTTAAAACCATTAAGTGAGTTTTTAGTTTAGAAAACTTTGAGCTCAATTATTAGATTAACCAAGTAATTTATAAGCCATATTTTAAATATATTCAAAACATAAAAAAATAATCCAAAACATAATTAAACAGGCCTTATTACAAATCCATAAAATATTAAAACCAAATTAAAATAAAGTACCCAAATGGAAGTTCATGTAAAACCAAATTTTATTGCATGGCCTCCTCGAGTTCATCCGCTCCACATCCGCGATCTCACGAATCACCTGAAAAGATAAGGGAAAAGGTGAGTCACCAAGACTCGAGGCATATTCCCTCTCCGGGTAAATACCACATACTTACACAAATTATAACAAAGCAACATATATGTATAATGCACCCAACCTAGCCATCCATAACTCCTTTTCTACCCCGTGTGGTACCAAACCACCGGTGGTGCCAAACCACCGGTGTCCAAAGACACAAATGTGATACCAAATCACCGGTGACCGTAGTCACGAATAATCCATCTGTGGGGCCAACCCACGTGTGATACCAAATCACCGCGCATTTCATCCCATATCTCAAAAGTGGGGCCAACCCACGGTGGAATTAACCACGGGGACAAGTCGCTATGAGGTGCCAAACCTCTCGTGTGTCCAAGACACGAATGTGATACCAAATCACCGGTGGTGCCAAACCACTGTGTCCAAGACACGAATCATCAAGTTGTGGGGCCAACCCACGTGTGATACCAAATCACCGCGCACGATCCCATATCTCAAAAGTGGGGCCAACCCACGGTGGAATTAACCACGTGGACAAGTCGCTATGAGGTGCCAAACCTCCGGTGTCCAAGACACGAATGTGATACCAAATCACCGGTGGTGCCAAACCACCGGTGGTGCTAAACCACCGGTGTCCAAGACACGAATCATCAATCTTCCCCCTCTCTCATATTGCCCATACCAATGCAATAGATAAACAAATCATGTCAATAAACTTTGATATGTATCTCATAATGAATATATCATAAATCGTAGATCATGATTTCAATCCACATGTATTAATAACATATTGAAACGGACTTACCCGAATCCTCATTCATATCATCATGGTATCATATCCAGATCTCATCGATTTACCCACTTTCATAATATGATTAGTTATAACACATAAATATACATATATATAAACCAAGTTATAAAGTGTGTAAGATACACACCTTTCACCAACGCAAGAACTAACTCCCGAATCCGATCTACCGCACTAGAACACCTTGTCCTACAATCGGCCAATACTAAAATTATGAACAAAGGCCATTCGGCCATACTACTAAATCCCAAAGAGTTATCACTTGTAATACCAAATCTTACCTGAACTTACCCAAATCGATTGATAAAGAAACGAGGTTTAGATTGATTGCTTCCAACGTCTCGAAAAGCCTAAAAGAGATCGGTTTCTACGAATGATTAGAACCTTGCAAACCAATGCCCATAGATTCGGCCTTAATCCACAAGAAAATAACATAGAGACGAGAAAAGAATTAAAGGAAAACGTCCATGAACACTTACCCCTTTTATATAAACCGATTGAAGAAACCAAAGAGAGTTTACCCTTGAATAATCGGCCAAACTAAAACTAAAAGGAAGTGGGAAGATTCAAGCTATGGTGAAGTGAAAAGAAAAGAAAAATAGAATGGAGGTAGATGTTTTATCTTTGAACAAATGAAAAGAAATGGTATTTGAGATGGAGAAATATTCGGCCAAGAGAGTGTAAAAGAAAATGTGATTATGAACAAATGTCAAAAAGAAAAGAAAAGAGAGATGTGGGAGAGATGAGATTCGCCAACACCTATTTTGCCTAAAAGAAAAGTGCAAAAATACCAAAATGAAGTTTTGGTTCAAAAGGAAAAATGAAAGAAAGGAAATAGCATTTTTGGTTCAACAAAATAAGAGCTAAAACAAAAGCTAAATTTGCACAAAATGCACAATGACATTCGGCCAAAGAAAGAGTTTTTGGAGAGGGAAAACAAAAATGCAAAAAGATGTTCAATAGGAAAAATTGGCCAACTATTCCCCCAAGCTACCTTACAAAATTCGGCCACCCCCTTAGACACCCATACCGTCCACATACATTCACTAAAGGCCTTGGAATACTTTCCAAAACATTTTCCTACAACCAAGCCTTATGTCTCCCAAACCTTCCATAACCTTAAGATTCTTATCCCCTATTTCATGCTTTCCTTAATCCAAAATTCAACTTACCGAAAACTTAAGGTCCAACCTATCATAAACATAGGTTGACCGTCCATCAATGCTAGAACACAAAATAAAGTCTTCAAAAATGCTTTCCATGATACTCGAACCTCTAACCTCAAGCCACCTTTCAAGCTCCTTAACCAACTTGCCACTTACTCCTCTTATGCTTTAATTAACACTTAAATTAACTTAAGTGTCAAGCTCACTTAATCCACTTCATTAAATAAACCATACTAAAAATTATCTAACTTCCTAAATAAAATCAAGCCTTCATAAGACTATGCTAACACACAAAATTCATACCCGAGCCAACACAAATAATACTCAAATTTTGGGATATTACAATTCTACCCCCTTAAGAAAATTTCATCCTCGAAATTACCTGATCAAAAGAGTTGAGGATACTGCTGCCTCATTACATCCTCCGGTTCCCACGTAGCTTCCTCCACGCCATGATTCCGCCATAAAACCTTCACTAAAGGAACTGTCTTCCTACGCAAAACTTTCACATCTCGATCTAGGATCTGTACAGGTTCTTCTTCTATCGTCATATCTGGACTCACCTCTATTTCCTCTCTTTGCCGTAACATGCGATGGATCGAACGATAGCGTCTAAGCATGGAGACATGGAACACATCGTGAATCGACTCGATTCCGCTGCAACTCAAGTCGATAAGCCACGGTCCCACTCGTCTCAACACCTTAAACGCCCAATAAACCTTGGACTTAACTTGCCTTTTCTCCCAAATCTTAACACTTTCTTCCATGGCGAGACCTTCGTAAAAACTTTGTCACCCACGGCAAACTCTATATCCTCCGCTTGAGATCGGCATACGACTTTTGCCTATCCGAAGCTTCCTTCGCACGAGCCTGAATCATCTTAACCTTATCCTCGGTCCCCGCAACCAACTCGGTCCTAACATCCGACGCTCACCCAACTCGGTCCAACATGTAGGCGTATGACACCTCCTACCATACAACGCCTCATATGGTGCCATCTTAATGCTTGCTTGGTAACTATTGTTGTATGCGAACTCGCCTAATGGTAAAAACTCTTCCCACCGCCTCAAGTCCAATACACAACCTCTCAACATATCCTCTAAAATCAGATAACTCTTTCCGATCGCCCGTCCG
This sequence comes from Gossypium sturtianum, assembly GCA_025698515.1. Classification (NCBI taxonomy): domain Eukaryota; kingdom Viridiplantae; phylum Streptophyta; class Magnoliopsida; order Malvales; family Malvaceae; genus Gossypium; species Gossypium sturtianum. The sequence goes on along the minus strand of CM046953.1, from coordinate 43,674,218 downwards.
ATCGTGTGATGAAATGCGGTACTAAAATCCAACCGCAGCACCCAAATCCTGATGTAACGCTCTCCAAAACCTCGACGTAAATCTAGGATCTGCATCGAGATGATCGACACCGGTACACCGTGCAACCTCACTATCTCCGCTACATACAACTTAGCTAACTTCTGCGAATAATCCATCCTTACGAATGAAATGAGTGACTTAGTCGACGATCCACAATCACCCAAATCGAATCCTTCTTACTAGGTGTAAGAGGTAATCCATCGACAAAGTCCATAGTGATCCTTTCCCACTTCCATCGTGGAATCTTCATCAAGCAAAGTAACCTGTGACGGTGGCGATGCTCCGCCTTGACTGGCGACACGCCGACATTTACCCACAAACTCGCCACCTCACGCTTGGACACAGCCACCAAAATCGCTCTCTTAAATCCCGATACATCTTGCTTCCTCCAGATGCATAGCATATGGGCTGTTATGTGCATCCCGAAGAATCCTTTGCCTCAACTCAACATCCTTCTGCATACAAGCTCTCCCTTTAAAACACGCAGATACTCCATCATTGGACAAACTATATTCCTCTAAACCTCCGTTCAACCTCGCAACCTTCGACCATTTAAACCATCATCCTCTAACTGCTTCTCCTTGATCTGATCTAACCAAGTCGGCTTGACTTGCAATTCTGCCAAAAGAATCCCATCATCGTATAAGCTAAGTCGAGCAAACATCGATCTTAAATCCGATACAACCTTACGGCTCAACGCGTCTGCCACCACGTTAGCCTTGCCCGGATGGTACTCAATCGAACAGTCGTAGTCCTTCAACAACTCAATCCATCTACGCTGCCTTAAGTTCAAATCCTTCGAGTCAAAAGATACTTAAGACTCTTGTGATCCGTGTAGACTATCGACTTCTCCCGTATAAATAGTGTCTCCATATCTTCAAAGCAAAAACCACAGCAGCTAATTCCAAGTCATGCGTCGGATAATTGACCTCATGTGGTCTCAATCACGTCGAGATGCATAAGCCACTACCTTCCCTTCCTCGCATCAAACACATCCCAAACCAAGATGTGATGCATCACAAGAAACCGTGAATTCCTTTACTCGCCTCGAGTTGAATCAAAACCGAGCTTCGGGTCGAAATCTTCTTCAACTTGTCGAAACTTTCTTGCTTTGCTTCTCGGTCCACACAAAAGGAACTCCTTTCCTCAATAACTTGGTCATAGGTGCTGCTATCAAAGAAAATCCTCTACAAATCTTCTGTAATACCCGCTGCACCTAGAAAACTCCGAATCTCACCCACCGACTTAGGCGGCTTCCAATCCAACATCGCCTCAATCTTCCGAGGATCCACTCTAATCCTCACCGATACTACGTGACCCAAGAAAGTCACCTCCCTAAGCCGTAACTCGCACTTACTAAATTTGGCGTCTGTTTGCTTTTCCTCGAATCTGCAACACTACTCGCAAATGCGCATCATGCTCCTCCTCGACTTTGAGTATACCAAAATATCGTCTATAAATACCACAACAAACCGATCCAAAACTGTTGGAATACCAGATTCATCATGTCCATGAATGCCGCCGTGCGCGTTAGTCAACCCAAATGGCATCACCGAAACTCGTAGTGCCCATACCGAGTCACGAAAAGTCGTCTTATGGATATCACCCTCTTTCACCTTTAGTGATGATATCCGGACCTTAAATCAATCTTGGAGAAAACCGCTGCCCCTTAAGGCGATCAAACAAGTCATCTATCCTCGGCAAAGGATATTTGTTTTTGATCGTCGACTTATTCAATCGGCGGTAGTCTATACACATCCGCATCGTACCATTCTTCTTCTTGACAAAGAGTACCGGCGCTCCCAAGGCGAAACACTTGGTCGAATGAAACCTCGATCCAACAACTCCACGAATCGAGCCTTTAATTCCATCAATTCCTTCGGTGCCATCCTATACGGAGCTATAGACACCGGCGCCGTTCGGTAATGATCTATACCAAATTCAACTTCACGATGCCCTGGAGGTAGTCCCTAAGTTCTTCAGAAATACGTCAACATATTCCTTTACCATGCGGACATTCCCACATTAGACTCCTTAGCCTCCAACGCACACACATGGACCACGAATGCCTCACGGCCTTCCTAACCAACTTCACACGACTTTCAACGGAGATACCACGTTGGATAGATAATCTCTTCTATTACCTATCATGACCACCTCTTCGCCTCAACTCGACTTCAAAACCATGCGCTTTAGCAAATAAGAATCCAAACTTGCTCGGTGCCAACCCAACTTGATCCACCGAGACTACTTCTAGAAAGATGATGATTTAGCCCTCCGGTCACTCAGTAGAAGTAAATAAGTCAGATAGAGATGTACCCCTAGAACTCCAAGGGGTAGTGTTCGTAGGCGATCCGATGGAATTGCCATTTGAGGAGTTCGATCCGATACTTGAGAGTCTAGATTCATAGTCTCTACTATGTTATCGGCAACATACGAATGTGTCAAACCCACATCTATCAAAGCGATATGGTTCACCAAAGATTAAGAACGTCCCGGTTATGACGTCCGGTGCGTCGCCCTCCTCTCGACGCCTCGCTGCATACACCAAACCAGGCTGTCTTGCCTCAGTGTTGCTAGCACCTCTGCCATATGCTCCTCGACCTCGACCCGAACCATTACCTCCTCTACCATTACCACGACTCTGTGGTGGCGGTCCTCATTTCTCGAACCGAGCACGACCTTGACCCTCTCGATCGATTCTGGCTAGCTTACGTGGATAGTCTCTCACACGATGATCCAAATGAGCCACACTCGAAACATCCTTTCCCTCCGGTCCAACATTCGCCCCAATGATATTTCCCACATCGGTTACACCGTGGCCGGTCCTTGATTAGCGATGAATGTGTCTCCCGGCATCGATTCGCCCACTTTGCCTAGCCCTCTTTTTGAGAATTACCGGTGATCCCGATGATCCGTAACCTCTCTTATGCTTGTTCCGTCGTAACTCGCCTTTGCGATTCCTTGATTCCTTCGGCTATCTTAGCCTTTTCAACCAAAGCAAAGAAACTCTCGCTCCCGATGTGGAGCAATCAACAATCTCACTTTCGTCCCTCAAACCATCTTCAAATCGAACACATCGCTTCGTGCTCGATGCCACAATACCTCCAAAGATACCGCTCAATCTTAAAAATTCGCCTCATATTCTCGACACGCGGACTTACTACCTTGGATCAAACTCGAAATGCCTTACGCCGCACATCAATGTAATTAGACCCAACGTATTTTCACGATACGTCTGCTGCCTTGAAATAATCCCAAGTGAGATCCTCCGCTGCGGCACCATTCTCAGATCGTGAGCCACCACCGATATGACTCATCCCAAGAAACGATCGATCCCTTTCGGCTTTTCCTCGGCATTCGTGATCCAAATCATCCATGATTCGCTCCGCCGCCTCTAGCCAATATTCAACCGCACTAGGAGCCACGCACAAACACCTCAAAATACCTCGGCTCCATTGGCTCAAGTCGCTCGGATCTGATTTCACGAATTCCCGCGCCTCCACCTATTCCAACTACCCTCTCAAGAACTCGCGAAGATCGCTCGAGACAACTGCGTCATCCCCGCTTGATCCTGTTGCTCAACTCCAACCGCCGGTGGTGGGGGTAGTGGTACCTCATTTTCTGATCCTTGACCGGACCTCACCGGCTCGAACACGCCATCCTACCACGACCGCGTCCACGAATCATATGACCTCGACCACGAGTACTCATGTCTAAAGTCTCGACTTATCTAATTTAAAAGCGTTATGCATTAGTCATTATTCCACTTTCTTTAAAACACAGTTTTATGAATAATTTTAATAAGAAGTTGTTTCGCGTGTACATTCAACCTATAGTTTGGGTTTCTAGAGTAGTTCCTACTACTATACAGTCATGCCAACATCATCATATCATATCATCAAAATCAACGATTTGATGTACTTACTGAGTATGGATTGATGTCGGAGACTCGAGGCCATGCCTTTCCAACCATATAATTTTCAACAAAACATTTAAAATCCATTCTTTAAAACATTTTTGGGCCTCGGGCCCACAGCCGAGATTTTGAACTTGGCTCTGATACCAATTTGTAACACCCCAAACCTGGTCAATACGCCACGATCGAATCTGGTATGTCACTAAGGAAAATATTTTTGAAAGAATCGAATTAACAATTAAATTTTGTGAAAAACTCTTTGAAATTCTTTATTTGTCGAAAATAAGTTAAAACTGAGATTTACTTTGAATTACATAAAACTTTAAAACTTAGATGATAAATTATAGGATAGAAAACATTTATATGTTTTTAAGAAAATTTGAAATATCACTTTGAAAATCCGTTTGCAATTGAGTATAGAAACTTGAACTTTTGGAAATCACTTAATTTGTTGAAAACACTTAACTTGTAATTTTTCTATCGAACTATTCATATTACCCGATGGTAAGATTTTTAAAACCATTGCGAGTTTTTAGTTTAGAAAACTTTGAGCTCAATTATTAGATTAACCAAGTAATTTATAAGCCATATTTTAAATATATTCAAAACATAAAAATAATCCAAAACATAATTAAATGTGCCTTATTACAAATCCATAAAATATGAAAACCAAATAAAATAAAGTACCCAAATGGAAGTTCATGTAAAACCAAATTTTATTGCATGGCCTCCTCGAGTTCATCCGGCTCCACATCCGCGATCTCACGAATCACCCGAAAAGATAAGGGAGAAGGTGAGTCACCAAGACTCGAGTGCATATTCCCTCTCCTGTAAAATACCACATACTTACACAAATTATAACAAAGCAACATATATGTATAATGCACCCAACCTAGCCATCCATAACTCCTTTTCTACCCCGTGTGGTACCAAACCACTGGTGGTGGCAAACCACCGGTGTCCAAAGACACAAATGTGATACCAAAACACCGTGACCGTAGTCACGAATAATCCATCTGTGGGGCCAACCCACGTGTGATACCAAATCACCGCGATTTATCCCATATCTCAAAAGTGGGGCCAACCCACGCTGGAATTAACCATAGGGACAAGTCGCTATGAGGTGCCAAACCTCCGTGTCCAAGACACGAATGTGATACCAAATCACCGGTGGTGCCAAACCACACAGGTGTCCAAGACACGAATCATCAAGTTGTGGGGCCAACCCACGTGTGATACCAAATCACCGCGCGGACGATCCCATATCTCAAAAGTGGGGCCAACCCACGGTGGAATTAACCACGTGGACAAGTCGCTATGAGGTGCCAAACCTCCGGTGTCCAAGACACGAATGTGATACCAAATCACCGGTGGTGCCAAACCACTTTGGTGGTGCTAAACCACCGTGTCCAAGACACGAATCATCAATCTTCCCCCTCCTCTCATATTGCCCATACCAATGCAATAGATAAACAAATCATGTCAATAAACTTTGATATGTATCTCATAATGAATATATCATAAATCGTAGATCATGATTTCAATCCACATGTATTAACAACATATTGAAACGGACTTACCTAATCCTCATTCATACCATCATGGTATCATATCCAGATCTCATCGATTTACCCACTTTCATAATATGATTAGTTATAACACACAAATATACATATATATAAACCAAGTTATAAAGTGTGTAAGATACACACCTTTCACCAACGCAAGAACTAACTCCCAAATCCGATCTACCGCACTAGAACACCTTGTCTTACAATCGGCCAATACTAAAATTATGAACAAAGGCCATTCGGCCATACTACTAAATCCCAAAGAGTTATCACTTGTAATACCAAATCTTACCTGAACTTACCCAAATCGATTGATAAAGAAACGAGGTTTAGATTGATTGCTTCCAACGTCTTGAAAAGCCTAAAAGAGATCGGTTTCTACGAATGATTAGAACCTTGCAAACCAATGCCCATAGATTCGGCCTTAATCCACAAGAAAATAACATAGAGACGAGAAAAGAATTGAAGGAAAACGTCCATGAACACTTACCCCTTTTATCAAAATCGATTGAAGAAACCAAAGAGAGTTTACCCTTGAATAATCGGCCAAACTAAAACTAAAAGGAAGTGGGAAGATTCGGCTATGGTGAAGTGAAAAAGAAAAGAAAAATAGAATGGAGGTAGATGTTTTATCTTTGAACAAATGAAAAAGAAATGGTATTTGAGATGGAGAAATATTCGGCCAAGAGAGTGTAAAAGAAAATGTGATTATGAACAAATGTCAAAAAGAAAAGAAAAGAGAGATGTGGGAGAGATGAGATTCGGCCAACACCTATTTTGCCTAAAAGAAAAGTGCAAAAATACCAAAATGAAGTTTTGGTTCAAAAGGACAAATGAAAGAAAGGAAATAGCATTTTTTGTCCAACAAAATAAGAGCTAAAACAAAAGCTAAATTTGCACAAAATGCATAATGACATTCGGCCAAAGAAAGAGTTTTTGGAGAGGGAAAACAAAAATGAAAAAAGATGTTCAATAGGAAAAATTGGCCAACTATTCCCCCCAAGCTACCTAACAAAATTCGGCCACCCCCTTAGACACCCATACCGTCCACATACATTCACTAAAGGCCTTGGAATACTTTCCAAAAGATTTTCCTACAACCAAGCCTTATGTCTCCCCAACCTTCCATAACCTTAAGATTTTATCCCCTATTCCATGCTTTCCTCAATCCAAAATTCAACTTACCAAAAACTTAAGGTCCAACCTATCATAAACATAGGTTGACCGTCCATCAATGCTAGAACACAAAATAAAGTCTTCAAAAATGCTTTCCATGATACTCGAACCTCTAACCTCAAGCCACCTTTCAAGCTCCTTAACCAACTTGCCACTTACTCCTCTTATGCTTTAATTAACACTTAAATTAACTTAAGTGTCAAGCTCACTTAATCCACTTCATTAAATAAACCATACTAAAAATTATCTAACTTCCTAAATAAAATCAAGCCTTCATAAGACTATGCTAACACACAAATTCATACCGAGCCAACACAAATAATACTCAAATTTTGGGATGTTACAGGCTAACTCAATGCCAAATTCAATCTCTCTAACCGGAGGCAACCCTGGCAACTCTTCTGGGAATACATCTGGATACTCACATACTATGGGCACTGATTCAATTCTTAACTCTGATTCTTTAGAATTCTTTACAAAAGCGAGATAAGCTTCATATCCCTTTCTCATATACTTCTGAGCAAACATGAAAGAAATCACTACAGGTAATCTGTCCTTCTCATCTGATTCAACACGAAGAGTATCCCCATTTTCACATTTCAATTCAATATATTTCTTCCAACAATTTACTATCACATCATGAGCAGTTAACCAATCCATACCAAGAATTACATCGAATTCATCAAACGGCAATAACATAAGGTTAGCCGAAAAATAATGACCTCTAATCATCAAAGGGCAATATTTGCATACTTTGTCAACTAACACACATTTGCCTAAGGGATTTGACACTTTTATCACGAATTCTGTAGACTCTACAGGCATGTTCATACTAGATACTAATTTCATGCAAATATATGAGTGGGTAGATCCCGAATCAATTAAAGCAACAACATGAGTATCATATAGATAAAACGTACCAGTAATCACGTCAGGGGAGGACGCCTCTTCGCGAGCGCGAATGGCATAAGTCCTCGCAGGCACTCTACCCTCAGATCTCGCAGTCTACTCTTTAGGCGTATTCTTACTACTCGTTGCACTTCTCGGGTTTCTTTGTGACCTTCCTCTAGTAGTACTTCTCGATCTTGAAGTCTGAGATTTATCTTTTTCAACCATCTCGGAGCAATCCCTAATAAAATGACCTGGGGATCCACACTTGAAACAAGCTCTCTCATTTGCTGGGCACTCCCCGGAATGACGTCTGCCACACTATGGACATTCTAGTCTACTTGGTCGAGTATTACCAACACTAGCAATCGAAGTGGTCTGAGCTCTAGACCTCGAGTATTGTTTACCCTTACTTCTGTTTGAAAACCCAGCTAAAGCAGCTGATCGAGTAGTAAACTCTCTTGATTTCTTGGATGAGGATTGAAATGACTTACCCAATTGTCTCTTCCTCGAGTCACGAGACTCGATTTCAGCCTTTCTTTTCTCTTTGGCCAACTCCTCGGCCTTGCAAGCTCTATCTACTAACACAACAAATTCCCTTAGTTCTAAGACACCAACAAACAAGCGAATATCCTCATTTAACCCGTCCTCAAACCTTTTACACATAATGGCTTCAGTGGATACATGTAACGCCCCGAATTTGGGCCTAGAAGGGTTGGGCCTTGAGCGTGGGATCAGCTAAGAGACTGCACATAAATATTTATGTGTGCAAGAAAATGACATAAGTTGCTTGTTTGCTGTAATGGCTAAGTGATTTGGGTGTGTATGAGAGTGTTTGAGAACCCTGGGTTCAAGTCTTGGCCCTTACTAAATTTTTAGTTTTTGCTCTTAAATGAATATGGACATTGGCACTTAGGCCTTATTAGTAATAATGCTTGTTTTATGACACAAAAAGAGCATGTGGTGTGGTGGCAAGATGGCATGTGGTATAACTGTGAGGTCTGAGGTTCAAGTCTTGGGTTACACAGTGGAATGTTTATTTTGCTGCTTAAGCTGTGGAGGTAGAAGAGTTGGACTAAAACACTGTTGAGAGGAGTTTGAATTGGTCTTGGATGGAGTTGTAGAGAGGATTATGGAGAGAGTTGGGGAGAGAATCAAGGAATTTCGAAATGAGAGGTTGGTAGGGTGTTGTGGCCGATTGGGACTCTAAGGCTCTAGGGGATTTCAGCTAGTGGGAAATAAGGAGCAATTTCGACTGTAGGCATATTCTTTGTTTCGGTTTTGTGGAGCTTGAAAAGAGAGGGCCGAATTTCCTTTGTGATTTTTCCATTCGGGATTTCTTTCGGGTTTCGCATTTTATCAACTGTGGTGACCAAAAGTGTCATTATTTTCTCCCTTTCTTCAATTGCCAATTAGGTAATATTCTTCTGTAGTCTCACTTCTCTTTCTCTACCCGTTTTTCTAGTTTCTTTACTCTCCTAACAGTGACGAATGCACTTCTCTTCTCTCCCCCTTCATTCCTCTATTTGCTCTCAAAGCCGAACCTACTTTTCTCTCCCTCTCTCACCTTTGGCCGATTGTGGCCCTTTCTTTTCAGGTTTTCTTTACTTACCGTTCTCTCTTGTCTATCTTCCTCCCTCGTTCTACTCTAACAATTGTTGATAGCCTAGTGATTGGGGATCTATTGTTAGTGCCAATTACCACCATCATTTGTCCACTGTGCCGAATTAAGCTGCTGCATTCTTTGTTCTTCTGATTCTTGTGAGTTCTTCGTTGCACGATATCAGTAAGCGTGTTCGTTAAGGATCAATTGTTTCATGGTTATATATATATTAGTGGTGATTCGTTTTATGTGTAGATACTAATCAAAGAGTGGGTAATCACTTTTGATCAACGGTTAGTTGCAAATACCCGTTGGTTCAAGCAAGGCGATAGTTGGAGAGCACGTGGGCTAGTTTACTCGTTATCACGAACAGGTGTGTAATCACACTATCTCTGCTGTGAATCAGTAAAAGTCGAAAAGTCGAAAAGTTGAAACTTTGGCATTCGAGGCCTTACGAGCTTGCGATCGCTCGTGTGGTAACTGAGCCCACAAATCATGGGTGATAGATTGTAGAGCCCACTACGAGCGTTCTCGTGATCTTGGGCCTCGTTTGGCTGAAATGGGTCGTGTGGGCCCAATGGACTCGTGGGCCCACACAGATAAAATCCACGTTAAGTGGAAAATACTGGACTGGGCTATGTAGTTCACATATCCGTGACTGAATTTGGGCTAAATGGGCCACACGAGCGTGTGGGCCCACTTGGGCCGAGTAATGGGCCTTGGGCCCATTTACACCGTTATGACCATCTAGGTTATCTGTGTCGCTCGAGGCGACTGTAGACCTTCGAAGAGGTCGTTATCTGCACCGAGACCCCGAAATAAGTAAAATGACCGTAATGCCCTTGTAGGGTAAAATGACCGTAACACCCCTGTAGGGTAAAATGACTGTAATGCCCCCGTAGGGTAAAATGACCGTAATGCCCCCGTAGGGTGAAATGATTGTAATGCCCCAGTAGAGTAAAATGACCGTAATGCCCCCGTAAGGTAAAATGACTGTAATGCCCCGTGAGTAAAATGCCCGTAATGCCCCGTAGGGGTAAAATGATCTGTAATGCCCCGTAGGGTAAAATGACCGTAATGCCCCCGTAGGGTAAAGTGGCAGTAATGCCTCCGTAGGGTAAAGTGACCGTAATGCCCCCGTAGGGTAAAGTGACCGTAATTCCCCCGTAGGGTAAAGTGACCGTAATGCCCCCGAAGGGTAAAATGGCCGTAATGCCCCGTAGGTAAAATGATCATAATGCCCCGTAGGTAAAATGACCATAATGCCCCCGTAGAGTAAAATGACTGTAATGCCCCTGTAGGGTAAAATGACCGTAATGCCCCCGTAGGGTAAAGTGACCGTAATGCCCTCGTAGGGTAAAATGGCTGTAATGCCCCCGTAGAGTAAAATGACCATAATGCCCTGTAGGGTAAAATGACCGTAATGCCCCCGTAGGGTAAAATGACTGTAATACCCATGTAGGATAAAATGACCGTAATGCCCCCGTAGGGTAAAATGACCATATTGCCCCCGTAGGGTAAAATGACCGTAATACCCCTGTAGGGTAAATGACTATTTTGCCCCTCGAGGGTAAATGACTGATTTGTGCTATGATTTGACTGATTTGACTATAATTGTATGACTATGATTTGATTGACTTAACTGTGAATGATATGATGATTTGTGGGCCAGACATTCCGCATACATGACATACTGCATGGGGTTGGGATATTGGTTATGGAGGAAGTATCGTTTCGATAGGGTCGCACGGGTCGCACGAGACGCATCGTGGACTCGCCAGATGGCTTTAAGCGATTAATCGATTATGGCTCTGTGCCAACCTAATTATGGCTCGTGCCGTCTTGATTATGACTTTGTATCGATCATATTTATCCATGGTCGTATGCCGATCGTAATTATTGATGAATTTGTGTCGATCATACTTACCCATGGTCAGGTGCCGTTATATTACCGTATCCGATGGCTATGTGCCGATCTTATTACAGTTACCGATGGCTATGTGCCAATTATGAGACCGTTACTGAAGGCTTAAAGCCGCATATATACTATCAACTTTGCTGCGATTTCGGTTAGTGCTGCAACCGGTGCTAACACTGTAAGTGTAGGGATGGCGTGGGTGATTTATCCCCCACAGGTAGTGCAGGGTTAGACGGAGGCAAGTACAGGGTTGGATGGGTTTGCATGCATCATGCATCATTCATACCGAGATCAGCATCTTGTGATGGGCTAGGCCCAATTGATTCTCGTTATGGGTCAGACCCAAATGATATTATTTTGGGCTTTGGCCCACATATACTCCGAACTAAACTGCATCATTCTTGTTAAAGGACTCAGCCCAGGCCGATTCTCGCATTCATATCGATCGTTTCTTTAATAAGGGGATTACACACTGAGTTTTTCGTAAACTCACCCTATTTTTAACCTTCCAGGTAATCCCCAGGGTTAGACGGTTCAGAGCTGCGAGGGACTCGGAGAGGGCCACACAACTGCACAAGTTTTATTCTGTTTTGCTCATCTACTTAAGCACTTTGATTTTGATTCGGGTTGTAATAAGGCCTCTATAATTTTTGGATTTTAAATTTGGGATTTTATTGATTGTGATTTATATCTGCTAGAAGTAGAACACGATTTTCTAAAACAATAACTATTTTTAAACGCTACGTTTCCGCAACTCAATTTTTAAATATCACATTTTCGTAAATCATTTGTTTTAAATTAAGCTTCCGCAACAAATAAGATTTTAAAGGTAATAACATTTTAAAAGGGAATAAATTTTTAATAAACCAAGATTGAAAATAAACATACACAAACTGAGGTTTTGTACAAGATTTTAATGGCAAGAAGTTTTAAATTTCAAGAAGGGTTTTCAATGAAAACATGGTTTTCAAAAAACACTTCAATGTGACACGCCAGATTTGGCCATAACGTCTAGGCCGGGTTTGGGGTGTTACAATACACACTTCCGGGCGTATTTACTAAGCCTTACAAATTCACGCTCATATTCGGTTACCGTCATTCTTCCTTGTTTCAACTCAAGGAATTCCTTTCTTTTCTGGTCGATAAACCTTTGGCTGATATACTTCTTCCAGAACTCTTCTTAGAAAAATTCCTAATTAACTTTCTCCCTTGGTACAATCGACACAAGGGTGTTGCACCACTGATAGGCCGAATCTCTTAAAAGAGACACGACACATTTCATGCACTCTTCGGGTGTGCAAGACAATTCATCAAATACCTGGATGGTATTTTCAAGCCAGAATTTTGCTCTTTCCGGATCATCATCCTTATTAGCTCAAAATTCCTCGGCTCCTTATTTCTGAATTCTATCAACATGGGGCTTTTCCCTTCTTACTACTTCTACAACTTGGGGAGCTACAGGGGTAGGCTGAGGAATAGGTGGGGGTAGAGGGGGTTGAGCGTTCGGGTTCGTTCGAACGAACTCCGTATACCAGGCATTCATCATATGGAGAAAGGCTTCCCTAGCCTCCTCTCCTCCTCTTTGACTCTCAGTCGCTGGTCTATTTTCATTTTCAGTTGGTACCATCCCTTGGGCAAGGGCCGGTGCATTACTTTCTACATCGTCCGCCACTGCTCTGTCGGGATCCATTTACTATCTGAAAACATAATTTAAATCGTCAGGAGTCGTCACACTGTCTTTATGTGAATACTCATACATATGGCATGTATAGCTAGACTCGTGCATACGCTACGTTAGTCAGAGAATCGACTAAACCGTAGCTCTTATACCATTAAATGTAACACCCCTTACCGTTAACCGACACCAAAACCGGGTACGAGGCATTACCAAGCTTAACATACATCATACAATATTGGGCTATAAATTTTCATTCCAACTTAAAACTTTTCATTTTAAAACGTAAAGTCCCCATTTTAGGTCCACGAGACCCAAAACATACATATGGAGTAGTTCGGGACTAACACGGAAACTTACGAACACTTAGAAAATTTCTACTCAAAACAGGGCCACACGCCCGTGTGGAAAGAAACACGCCCGTATAGGCAGGCCGTGTGGTCACACATGCCCATGTTTCTAGACCGTGTGGATTTTATTTTTTTCTTTCTAACCTATAGGGGTTTTCACACGGCCTAACACACGCCCGTGTCTATGGCCCGTGTCCCTCACACGGCCATGACACGGTCGTGTCTTTACCCGTGTGTGAAAACCTTGACATTCTATTTATGACGTCAGTAAACCTCTAAGGACACACGGCCTAGTCACACTCCCGTGTGCTAGCCCGTGTGACGAACTAAATTTTTTGCAATTCAGATGCAGGGGACACATGGCCCACCAACACGCCCTCGGGGCTGACCGTGTGTCACACACGGCGTAGACACACGCCTATGTGTCTACCCGTGTGGACAATTATAAGGCTATTTACCAAGCCAATTTCGACCCTGAAAAGAAACCACACTTATACCATTTCAATGCAACACACATCATGACAATAAGGCATCTCTAATATCCAAAATCAAGACATCCACACCTTAATTCCACACTACATTCATCATGTATATACTTTACTCATTACTCATTCAATTTCACAAGCTTGCACTTCATGAATTTCATCATCATTGAATAGATATAACTTAACTAGTATCGGCCAATTCAAATGGCCATTTACAAAATAAATTGAGTAACGTTAATAGCCGACATCTTGGCTAACCAATATGACACATAACAAAATAACGGAGTTCCTATACATGCCATACCCAAAATAATCAAACTTTACTATACCAAAAGTATAGCTTGATAGTGTGAATAAAACTCTGACTTCCTTCGATCCCAGAGTTAGCTTGGCGATACTACAAGGAAAAGGGAAATGAGAGGGGTAAGCATAAAGCTTAGTAAGTTTGCATGAAATAAATAGCAACATAAAGGCTTAAGATAACATCCATATATTACATTGAGTAATAACACAAGTTCTCAAGCACATTGACATAACTTACTCATGCTCACTCTTACCAATCACACATCACATATCGAACTCATTTCTCGTAAGTTACTCATATGCACCTGTATCACTTCATCACATAACTTTAGTACTTCACTACCTTGAACATAAGCTTAGCTCTTCATCCCGTTGAACCACTTGGAATATCGAAGGATACTCAAACTCATCATACATGTAACACGATGCCAATGCCATGTCCCAGATATGGTCTTACATGGGATCACATCTCGATGCTGATGCCACATCCCATATATGGTCTTACACGGGATTTCATATCGATGTCGATGCCATATCCCAGATATGGTCTTATACGAGATCGTTTATCAATGTCGATGCCATGTCCCAGACATGGTCTTACTCGAGATCTCCATTCGGTGCCGAGGCCATGTCACAGACATGGTCTTATACGGGACCTTCATTCAATGCCGATGCCATGTCCCAGACATGGTCTTATTGATAAACCGTAATATATACAAATTTTAATCACACATTTAGCGTACTTTTGGATAATTTATCCCTTGACTTGTGGAATTTGATGCTCCTAATCCTTTAATTTCATGTTTTATACTTAGGAAAGCATAGGAGGATGAAAAGAACAAAAAACGGGCTAAAAACGGACCGAATGGGCCAAAGTAAGAAATCAACACTGCCTGGGACCAAGCCACACGGTCGTGCCCCTTTAGCAGGCTCGACCACGACTGGGATTCGATTCACACGGGCGTGTTGCACGGGCGTGTCCCTGCCGTGATAAAGAGGAATTTCACTCGGAATATGGTACTTAGAGGCAAAGAAAGACATTCCAAAAGCCTATATAAACGCCCTAAAGGCCAACCTTGAGGGGGGCGTCCAGCTAGGCCAAGGAGCCAAGCCAGAGAGGTCAGAATTGTGGGATTTACTCGGAGAAAGCCAGTTGATTCATCTCAAGAAGCCGAAATCATACTCAAGACGGAGGATCTCTCCTTCAATTCCTTCAAGGGGTTTTAGGGTTTTCTTATGTTTTATTTTATATTTTCTTCTGAGATGTATTCTTTTATGATTATGAACTAAACCCCTCAAATACCTGAGGGGGATGAAACCTAAGACGGATCTTGTTATTGTTTTCTGAACTATATGATAAATACTTGATTTGTTCTTAACTATGTGTTCTTATTTCTTGTTTTGATATTTCAGGATATTGATTCAAGTATTGATGTGCTTAAGGAGTGGAGGAATATTCCCTGTTTAAGAGTAGATCTAGCATAGTTAAGCGGAGTTGATCGTAACCCTAGAGATAGGATGACGAAAATCTACCGGATTAGGGTCAAACCTAATATGAGAGTCCATAGATCGAGTTAATACAACCCTAGGGGTTTTAATTAGAAAGAGATTTCAATTAATCAACCTAGGGTTAGACGTTAGTAGCCTCGAGAGAGGTATTAATATAAATTAGGGAATCCTACGGATCAAGTCAAGTGAATAAATTGTCCAGTTCGAGTTAAATAACAAGTGAAGTCTAGGTGGATTCTTCCTTGGGTATTGTCTTAATCAATTGGTTTTTCCCACAAGTATTTTCCCCATTCATTCTCTTGTGTCTTAGCGTCTTTAGCTTAGTAGTCAGTTAATTTTAGAATAAACAACAAATCCCTTAATTCTTAGGCTAAATAATAAAAAGAAAGTCAGTATTAATACTTTTGGTTCCTTTGGGTTCGACATTCCTGTCTTGCCACTAAGCTATACTACTGTTCGATAGGTGCGCTTGCCTCAATCGTGGTGATAGTTAGTTTCTAGGCTCGATCATTCATTATATAAATATTAAAACTCTCAGACACGATCAAGTTTTTGGCGCCGTTGCCGGGGAACTAAAATATTAAGAACGCTCAATTTTTATTACTTTAGCCATTTTTATTTTTTTTGCAATTTACTTTTATTCTGTTTTTAACTTTGCTAATATTCTTTCTTTTATTTGTTCCTAGCAGGTACCTCTAGTTTATGACTAGAAGGAACCCGACAGGACCCTTTGTAACACCCCAAACCCGGTCAATACGCTACGACCAAGTCTGGTATGCTACAGGATAGTAAATTTAACAAAACTAACCAAATATCGTGATTTAGAAAACCTTGCATTTTGTTTTCAAAATTTTAAAGAAAATTTAAAATAGTTGTTTAATTTGAACTGTATTCTTTGAGTCAGTTTATTCACAAAGGTCGAGTTTAAGAAATTCCACAAAACTTGCCGATTGAAAACAATGTTGCGGTTTTAAGTAAAGTCTCTGATTCAAATCGTTTTGAAAACTTATTGTTCAAGTTTTTAATCTTAGATAAACCCCATTTTCAACAGTTTATTAAGCATGCGATATCAACATTAAATCAAAACCCAAATTAAAGTTATAGTGGCCTTATTACAACAAAACCTAGAGTTACTAGTGATTTTAAAAATAAAGAAGACGAAATGACTAGAAATTACTGCATGGCCACCTCGGGTCCGCCTCGGCTCCAAATCCGCCATCTAGTGATTACCTGCAATATTTAAGCAGAGGGGTGAGTCACCGAGACTCAGTGTGTAAATCCCCATT
Source organism: Gossypium sturtianum (assembly GCA_025698515.1). Taxonomy (NCBI): domain Eukaryota; kingdom Viridiplantae; phylum Streptophyta; class Magnoliopsida; order Malvales; family Malvaceae; genus Gossypium; species Gossypium sturtianum. The sequence goes on along the minus strand of CM046953.1, from coordinate 43,657,475 downwards.
AAAAAAAATCTGGGCCTTAAGCCCACAGATGTACATTGGGCCTTAGCCCATTCAATATAGCATATATCACATGTATGCAATGCAATGACCAAACCTAGTTTTCCATCCTCTACACACCTGAATAATCAAACACCCGTGGCATTATGCCACTTTGTGGTTCTTGACCACCGTGGTCCCGGACCACTCGTGACAAAGTCACTAAAATATATAATCGTGGGGCCAACCCACTGTGGTCTCAGACCACCGTGATGATCTCTGATAAATTTATTTATACGTGGGGCCAACCCACTATGGTCTTAGACCATCGAGACAAGTCACTGATATATGTATACGTGGTTTTAAACCACTGTGGTTCTTAGACCACCGTGACAATAGTCACTGATTCACACTTCCCCTTTCATTCAATCCCAAGCCCATGCTCATTTTATCATACTAAGAATGACTGAAAACATACTCTCAATGTGTAACAGATAATTATTTCATGCATGCATATAATCGAAAGTTTCATCACAGCAGAACTTACCCGGTGTCTCCAACCTTACCCACGAGGGTATCCCGACTATTCAAACAGTCATTTCAGCTTTCAGCCAACACAGTTAATAACACAAACAACAAAGAAGAGTGTGAGTAATACACACCTGATAACGCGTAACACTAAACTCTCTACGTCGACGCTTTCACTAGTAGGGACAACAGCTATTTGCCTATCCCAGGCAGACGTCGGCTCTCTACAACAACCTGGCGGATAGTCTCAAACCGCCGACACGGCACGCCTTTTAAACTTTGGAGCAGAGGCTATAGGTACACTCCCCTGCTCAGCTTGACCGTTTCTTGAATCCATGAAATATACTTGATCAGAGGTAGAGAAAACATCGATTGACTATCAAAAGAATTGATTAAAGCCGACTACAACCAATAGGGATATAATAACCAAGAACCGAGAAGAAATGACTCCTACCTTGGTAAATGATGAACCACACAGCAACCGGTTCGGCCTTGGATCAAAGATGAGTTGTAAGAGAACCAAAAGTTTAGCCTTGCGTTATTGATGAAGAAAACCAAGATAGATTTGATCGAGAAGAATAGCCCTTCACACCTTAGGCTATACGAGCAGCATCCATTCGAGTTGACAAAGAACCAAAGGTTCGGTTAGTGAAGAAGGAGATAGAAGATTCAGTTTTTCACAAAAGAGAGAGAAGAGGATCATTACCTTCAACCACCAAGTAACAGAATGAAACCGCTTCACAAAACCAAGGGAGCTATTCGGCTAAAGAGAGAAAAGGAAAACAAAAGGTGTCAATGGAGATGGTGCAAGGTTTCGGCTAAAGAAGAAGATGAGTTTGAGAGATGATTCGGCTAGAGAAGAAAATGGTAGAGAAGAAGGAGAGTTTCGGTTTGGCAAAAGAGAAGATGATAGAAAGAAAAGAAGAGGAAAGAAGGGTAGTCACACAACTTTCGGCTAGATTCAACAAAGCAAAGGAGAACCATAAAAGAACTGACAGTTTCGGCACAGATAAAATAGGAAAGCCAAAATGAGAGAAAATGAGAACTCAAGGATACTAGCAAAATCGGCAATCTTACCTGCTCTAATGACCGAATATGCAAACAAAATGAAAATGAAACAAATGCCTACAGCCTCAAGAATTTCGGCACACCACCTAAGCTAGCACTAAACCGAATTCTCCCCCTCTTTCAAGTTTCCCACACTCGGCCACCACTCCACCAACATGAAATCTCATGCTTTGCTCCTACTTTCACTCCCCTTCACCCATTTTGAAATAGTAGACCAAGTCTTCCTCCACAAATCCCTCCACACCTTCCATTCAAACACTTTGACTCATTCAACCAACCACCATGAAGAGTCCAGCCGAATGCCAACACTTAGCTCCCTAGGCGCAAAAATAAAGCTTCCAAATGCTGTTAATGCGACTCGAACACTTCCCCCCTGTTGCTCCCTTATGGCGTCACACTCCTGCACCTTAAGTGGCGCCTTATTGGCACTCCACCACACTTCTTTTTGTGTCAACAAACACCAAAAATTACCCTTGAGACCTGCCTCAACCAGCTCTCCCCTAAAGAGCCTAAAAAATAAAATTTTACCAAGGCTCAAGCTTAACCCCGAGCCTTCCTGGGACCCCCAAACATACTAAATTAACAAACTGAGTATGCCAACACACAACAAACATAAAATGCAGAACCCCTAATTTCAGGATGTTACACCCTTAATTTACGACAGTGATATTGAAGGTACCGTTCGCAGAAATCGTAGAGAAATAAGGCGAAGCTTAAATTACATAGAAGAAGAGCAAGAAGACGAAACCATTACTACCGAAGAGATGGCTGAGAGTAATCTGCTACCTCCAGAGGTGGCCGAAAATCATGCTCCTCGAACTATGTATGATTATGCTAAACCTAATTTAACAAGAACTGAGTCAAGTATTGTTAGACCTGCTATTGCTGCAAATAATTTTGAACTGAAACCTAGCACAATTCAGATGATACAGTAATTTGTTCAGTTTGATGGTTTGCAGGATGAAGATCCAAATAATCACTTGGCGAATTTCCTAGAATTTTGCGATACTTTCAAAATAAATGGCGTTTCTGATGATGCCATCCATCTTCGGTTATTTCCCTTTTCTTTGAGGAATAAAGCCAAACAGTGATTGGATTCTCTTCCACGAGGGTCAATCACTACATGGGATCAAATGACCGAAAAATTCTTGTTAAAATATTTTCCACCGGCCAAAACAGCCAAGTTGAGGAATGATATCTCTTCTTTTGTGCAGATGGATCTAGAAACACTATATGATGCATGGGAGAGATACAAGGATTTGTTGAGAAGGTGCCCTCACCATGGGTTACCTTTATGGCTTCAGGTTCAAACCTTCTACAACGGTGTGAACCCTTCAACAAGGCAACTAATCGATTCAGCCACTGGCGGAACCCTGAATAACAAAACTCCTAAAGCGGCCTACGAGTTTATTGAGGAGATGTCACCAATAACTATCGCTGGCAAGTTACAAGGACAAGGCCAACAAAAGCGTGGAGTTTTCAACCTCGATCAATAACCATGCTATCAAATCGGTAGAGATGTTAAACAAAAAGATTGATGGTTTGTGTTCTTCCCGTGTACATCCGGTAATTCAAGATGCTGAAACAAGTGGAGGTGTGGCGAATCCTCGAGTACCCACCCTACGGACATGGCATGGAAAACGAATGGATGAACTATATGGGTAACAATTCTAGATCTCAAAATAACCCTTATAGTAATACTTATAATCCAGGTTAGAGGAACCATCCAAATTTCTCTTGGGGTGGCCAAAGAAATCAAAGACAACAACCCCCTCCAGGCTTCCAACAGCCCTACCTACAGGAAAAGAAGCCGAACCTTGAGGAGATGCTGACAAAATTCATAGCGGTGTCAGAAACTCGTTTCCAAAACACCGAGACAACACTTAAAAATCAACAAGAATCAATTCAAGGGATCGAGAACCAGTTAGGGCAACTTGCTAAGCTGATCTCAGAACGACCGCAAGGAAGCCTACCAAGCAACACTAAGACTAACCCAAAGGAGCAAATTCAAGCCATAACAGCTCATGATAGTGTAGGGTTAGATGAGCCCAATTTAAGGCAAGATAATGTGTTAGAATAAGGTAAAGCTGAGGAAAGTCCTGATAAGCCAAAACCGGTAATTAAAGAGTACCAACCTCGTGTGCCATATCCCGATGCGATGAAGAAAGACAACACAGATGAACAATTCGGTAAATTTGTTAAAATTTTAAAGAAATTACATATTAACTTACCGTTTCTCGAAGCTCTTTCGCAGATGCCAGATTCAAGGAAATTTTTAAAAGAGCTTTAGACAAACAAGCGGAAGTTAGACGAGGAGTCGCATGTGGAACTAAATGCAGTGTGCTCAGCAATGTTGCAAAATAGACTACCACAAAAATTAAAAGATCCAGGGAGTTTTACAATTCCATGCTTAATTGGTAGTTTATCTGTTGATAATGCTTTAGCTGATTTAGGGGCAAGTATAAATGTTATGCCTTAAAAAATGTTTAAACAGCTAGGTCTAGGGAAACCCAAACAAACTAGGATGAGCATTCAATTAGCTGATAAAACTATTAGAATTCCTAGGGGTATAATTGAAGATGTACTCGTGAAAATTGATAAATTCGTATTCCCAATATACTTTGTCGTTTTAGACAAGGATAAGGACAATAGGATCCTTTTAATTTTGGGAAGACCCTTTTTAGCAACTGCTAGAACTAAAATTGATGTTGGTACAGGTGAACTCATACTCCGTGTAGGTGACGAGACAGTCACTCTTCAAGCTCTTGACTCGGCTAGGACATCGAGTGATAGAGGTGAGAAAGTAAATTCAATTGATAACCAATTTGTTCAACCTTCCTCACAGAAAACACCACGAAGCTACAAAACTGAACTTGATCCTAGACCCCGTGCCAATAAAGAAGTAATTCATGAGGATCGAAGGCTTCATATTGATGAACTAGACGAGTGGAAGACACATTTCAAGGAGAAATAAAAATCACACGAAACGAAACCGAGGGAACCACCAGACGAGCTCATAGGAACAGCAAATCACTTCAAAATCGGAGATCAGGTATTATTAGATAAAACAGACCCTCGAATATCTCCTTCAAACCTTAATACAAACGAAGAAAACCCTTTTAAGGTACTCAATGTCTTCCCATACAGAATAGTCGAGGTAAGTAATCCTATATTCGGCACTTTTAAGGTAAACGCTACTTGACTCAAACTTTATCATGATAGTAGAATTGATAGCAGGGAAGAGGAGTTTCAACTCCTCAAACCACCATGATCGTGTGAATGAAAGGTAAGTCTAGCTTAGGACTTTAAGCAAGCGCTTCTCGGGAGGCAACCCGAGCACTAACCCCCTTTATTTTCATATCTTTGATTTTTAGTACCTAACTAAAGACTAACCAAAGTAAATAAAGCATAGGTTTCTGTGCCACACGGCCTTGTACACGGGCGTGGCTGTGGCCGTGAGGGCATCACGGATTTACACACTGGAATGGCAGAGGTCGTACGAGCCAAGGATGAAAAATTCTTAGATCACGGACGGCTATAAATTGCCACGGCAGTGCGATATGGCCGTGGCCGACACTGAGGAAGTCACACGGGTATGAGACACGCCCGTGCTTTGAGGCCGTGGCCGACACTGAGAAAGAGACATGGGCGTGGAGACCTCTACAAAGGCGTGGGAGAAACGAACGAGCAACCACACAGCCGTGCGATACGGCCGTGTGACCGAACACGCCCACAGCACACGGGCGTAGGCAGCACCAGGTCCTTGTTTCTTATTTAAGACCCCCTTCTTCTCACTTTCTCCCCAAATTCTTCTTCCACCAACCCCCATGCCGAAGAAGCGGAAGGACCCTAGCACAGTCTCCCCGTGCGAGACCGATCTACATAAGTTCATGCCGACCGCTTCATCGACCCAACAAGCCAAGGACATTTGAGTCCATTTATTTTACCTATGTCTTTTCTCTTCTCCTTTATTTTCCTTCTCTTTATCTTCCTTGTCCTTAAATACATATTTAGTATATTTTGAATTATTCTTATTATTTCCTGGCTATTTCTTCACAAGTTACCCAGTTTCTTCATCTAGCACAGTGATTGTGGGCGGCCACCATACCACCACCAGATACGCCTCCTCTAACTTATCTTTCACCTCCAACTTATCTTTCACCTCCAACTCAAGATATCCATCCTAAATCTAGGAAGTTTCACCTCTCTCCCTCTCTTATGATCTATTTCTACATAATTATTATATTTAATTGTACATTGAGGACAATGTACATCTTAAGTGTGGGGGGTGAATTTTATCGTGAAAAGTGCCTAACTTTTTGCATTATTCTCAAGTCCTAAATTATATCTTGTTCTTAAATAATGTTCTTATATTTACTGATAGAATGAAATTTCCTTTAATTTATGATTTTTATTGATATGTTTTGGATTAAGTCGTTGATAATTGTGCAGCGATGATTTGAACTTTAAGGGACTAGAGAATCAAGCATGATGAGTCTATTTTCAAAAATTTTGTTAGGTTGTCTACCTGAATCTAATTATTACTTTGAAGTTTGAAATTTACAAGGTTGATATCAAAAACCCATAATTTTTGTGAGATTTTAAGCCTTTTAGAGCATATTCTTTTTCTTGCTCACTTTTTTTATTATGAGTGTGTCAACATTGATTTGTTATTCTAGAACTTGCTTCGATTATACATGTCGAGACAACACCTTTGATTTGATATACAGAGATGATAAAGGCACTTAGGTTTTAACCCACTTACTCCACTAAAAGCCTACCCTCACAATTAACCCCTAGTGAACCCCTTTGATCCTAACGACCCTTTTATTGACTCACCCACTAATATTAACTCAAAACCCATATTGTATTTGTTATCACCATTTCTCTTGACCACCCTTATATCGAGTTTTGATTTGATCAGTTGCCTAATTATTTTATTCATTTCAGTAGTTGAATCCATCTTTTATTATATGATTTGTTCTTTAAAAAAAATGTTAGAAAATCTATTCATCATTAGTTCTATGTTCAATGAGCTTAAAATAGTTAAATTCAAATCTTTAGAAGAAGCTCATGTTATTAGTATTACAAGTTTTCAATTGATGTAATTATTCATTATCAGTTCGTTGTTCTAGTTAGGTAATTGTCGGGTCAATCTCGATTCTAACCCTCTAATTCAGCCTTTATCCACACCTTTAACCCAAGCCCCGTTACAACCCTTTTAAAGACCTTTTGACTTGTGTATCATCTCATATTATAGTGGTGGAGATTTGATTTTCATGCAAGCCTATGGGATTAACTTTTCATGTTTTACTTACGAGTGCTTTTTCCTGAACCTTAAACACTTCGAGTGATTTGAGTGAATCTTTAGTGAGGATGTCAACCCTTGTCGATTTTGAATTAGAGGTAATTATTTAGATGAGGGGAAACACCTGTGTTTTCATGCTACAAAAATATATGACTTAGATTGTTTGAATCTTTAGGACTCTTTGAGTTGAATTATCCATGTATGAATAATCTATGAATTATGATGAGACATTGTTGATGAGAATTATGAACTGAGGAAAATAAGTTTTAATTGTAAGTTGAAAATTTTTCTTGAGGACAAGCAAAAGCTTAAGTGTGGGGGTATTTGATAAACCGTAATATATACATATTTTAATCCCACATTTAGCGTGCTTTTGGATGATTTATCCCTTGACTTGTGGAATTTAATGCTCTTAATCCTTTAATTTCATGTTTTATACTTAGGAAAGCATAGGAGGATGAAAAGAACAAGAAATGGGCTAAAAATGGACCGAATGGGCCAAAGTAGGAAATCAACACGGCCTGTGCCCAAGCCACACGGTCGTGCCCCTTTAGCAGGCTCGACCACGGCCTGGATTCGATTCACACGGGCGTGTTGCATGGGCGTGTCCCTGCCGTGACAAAGAGGAATTTCACTTGGAATAGGGTACTTAGAGGCAAAGAAAGACATTCCAAAAGCCTATATAAACACCCTAAAGGACAACCTTGAGGGGGCGTCCAGCTAGGCTAAGGAGCCAAGCCAGAGATGTAACATCCTAGAATTAGGGGTTCTGCATTTTATGTTTTCCTGTGTGCTTGGCTTGTTCTGCTCGTTATTTAGATGTGCTTGGGGGTCCTGGGGAGGCTCGGGTTCAAGCCAGAGCCTTGGTAAAATTTTGGTTTTTGAGCATAGGGGGGAGAGCTAGGCGAAGTAGGCTTCAAGGATATTCATTTCCGTTTGATGACATAAGGAAGCATGTGGCCTAGTGGTTGTGGTGTCACTGGCAGAGCAAGGGGGAAGGAGTTCAAATCTCATCTGTTGCATTGTGGAGCTTTATTTTTGTGCTCAAGGAGAGGAGGAGGTAGCATTCGGCTGGGACTCTTCTAGGAGGAGTTTGAATGAGTCAAATTATTTGAAATGGATGGATGAGGGGTGCTTGAGGAGTTGAAGTGGTCAAATTGGTTTGAATGGGTGATGGGGAGCAAATTGTGGAGTAAAATAAGGGATTTGGAGTGTGGTGGAGGTGTTGGCCAAATGTGGGGGTCTTGGAGGGGAGAATTTCGGTCATGAAAGGGGTCTAGTGTGGGAGTGTTTGGGTTTTGAGCTAGTGTAGGAGGTGTGCCATTTTTTCTTTTGGTTCCTTTGGGCATTGTTGTTTTCAACTTTCGGTCATAAGGGAAGGGGGTGTGCCGTTTTTTCCATTTGGGAAAAAAGGAGTAAAAACCGAAACCCTTTTGAGAAGCTTTTCTTTCTTTTCCAATTTAGTTTTCATTCACTTCTTTTTACCAAAACCGTAGCACATTTTCTCCCTTCTTCTTCTTCTTCTTCTTCTTCTTCTTCTTGTTTTTGGTATTAGCCAAACCTCTCTTGCATCTCCTACAGTTTGTTTCTTCACCATAACCGAAACCTTTCTCCTTTATTTCTCCACATTCTTCGCTAAACCAAAACTCTCTTTCTCTTCTACACTGCTTCTACTTTCTTCACTTTTCTTTTCGTCCCCCTTGTTCTTCTCTTGAGCTGAAACCTTGTTGACATTTGCTGCTTGTGCCGAATCTTCTTAGACTCCATTCGACTTCTCTCTGTTGAAGTCAAACCCTAAGAACCAAAGGGCTAGTTGGTTGCCGAAGGTCTCCTCTTCAATCGGGTTTTGTTTGTGCAAGAATCTTTAGCCAAGTCTATCTGTGTTCGGTTCATTCTTTGACCAAGGTAAGAAAGTTCTCTTGATTTTGGTTTACCTATTCCCTTTCCTCTTTCGTTGCCTTAACCCAATCTCCTGATCAAAGATTCTCTTCATGGATGCGAGTGCCAGTCAAACTAAGGAGGGGAGTGGACTTGTAGTCTCTACTCCTAAGTTTAATCGACGTGCTGTGTCGGAGGTTTGAGACTTTTCTCCGGGTTGTGGTAGAGAGCCGACGTCTGTTTGGGATAGGCAAATTGTTGTTATTCCCGCTAGTGAGAGTGTCAACGATCTAGAGTGTTTAGTTCTTCGCGTAATCAGGTGTGTAATGCTCACACCATCTTTTATTATTTTTGCATTAATAACTGCGTTGGATGAAAGCCGAAACGACTGTATAAACAGTTGAGATACCCTTGTGGGTAAGGTTGGAGACACCAGGTAAGTACCTTTATGATTCTGTCTTTCGAATAACATGGCCTAAATATATGCATGATTCGATTATCTGTTGTACATTGGGAATATGATTGCATTCATCACAATATGATAATATGTTGCATGGGCTCTGGGATATGATATTGTAAGGGGATGTGTAATTCAGTGACTCTGTCACAGTGGTTTGGTACCACAGTGGTTTGGCACCACAAATATTTATCATTGACTGTCACAGTGGTTTGGTACCACAGTGGGTTGGCCCTACATATATTTATCAGTGACTGTCACAGTGGTTTGGTACCATAGTGGGTTGTCCCCACATATATATTTTATCAGTGACTCTATCACAATGGTTTGGTACCACAGTGGCTTGGTGCCACAGGTGTTTGGCTGGTTCAGGTGATGTAGAGGATGGAATACTAGGTTGGGCTGGGCTGCATTGCATACACTTTTTAATATGCCATGTTGTGAGGGCTACGACCCAATGTGCATCCAGTGGGCTTAAGGCGGTTGCATTCGTAAAGGAAATTACACACCGAGTCTTGGTGACTCACCCCTCTGCTTAATTTTGTAGGTAACCCCTAGTTGCGGATTCGGAGCCGAAGTAGACTTTGAGGTGGCCATGCATTACTTCCTTCGTAAATTTCGTTTCTTCAGTTAAACTTACTTTTAATTTGGCAATTTATTATGTAATAAGGCCTCCGGGATTTTATAATTTGGTTTTCAACTTATTGCGATAACTTATACTATAGGAAACGTTAAATTGAGAGTTTTCTAAACAAAATGAAAACAAACATTTCTTTTAACAATGACACACGGATATCAAGTAAGTAAATAATTAAACTTGGAATTTTCCTAAATCTACACAAACTGTTTTTTTTAAATGTCACGTTTCTGAGATCCCCTCATTTCGGCATTCGTATTACAAGAACTTGTTTTCGACTGTTAATAAAAGGTTTCAAGAAAACCTTAAAACTGAATCTGAGTTTTAATGAAAACAAAACGTGAAATTTTTAAAATTTCAAAGTTTCCTTAAAAACAAAATCTTTCCATGTGACATACCAGATCCGTTCGTAACGTTTAGGCCGGGTTTAGGGTGTTACAATTATGGTATCAGAGCCTAGGTTGCAAAACTCGACTGTGGAATGGGTTCAAAAATGTTTTCAAAGTTGGTTTGAAATATGGTTTAGAAAAATACATGTTTTCTGGAAGTATGGCACCCGAGTCTCCGGCACCAATTCGTACTGTAAGTCTTCTGACTATTGCTTGATTTCTTATGAAAATATTATATTATGTTGTGGTTGATAGTTTTAAGAGATTCAATTTTAGAGATTGAGTCCTTTAGAAATATGTTTTGCGGAAAACTACTTCTAATTCTATTTTCATAAGACTATACGATAATAAACAGCGGAAGATATACTAATTCATAAAATTTTAATCAGATTAAGTCCATTCCGTAATCATGAGCGCTAGAGGACGTGGACGTGGTATACGCGGCCGTGGTAGAGGCCGAGGTATTGAGGTTGGACCCTCAGAATCAGGGCATGGGCCGGAAGACAAAGTGCCAAGCATCACCGATGAGCGGAAGCGGGATCTCGTGGATCGATCCGAGGGGACGATGCTTTGTCCCAAGCTATGCTGCGTGTTCTGGAGCGGGTTGCTGGAGCAAGCACGGGATTAGTAGCTCGAAAATCTATTCCTGAGCGATTTCAAGCAAATGGGGCCGAGATATTTAGAGGTGATAAACTGAAATAGTAACATATTTTAATCCCATATTTAGCATACTTTTGGATGATTTATCCGTTAATTTATGTAAAAAGGTGCTCTTAATCCTTTCTTTTCATGTCTTATACTCAGGAAAGCACTCAAGAATAAAAAGAACGAGAAACAGGCTAGAAATGGACCAAAATAGGCCAAAGAAGAAATCGACACGGCCTGGACTAAATCCCACACGGCTGTGCCTCCTCAAATATACTAGAACACGGCCTGATGTCGATCTACACGGCCGTGCCTCTTTAACGGAGTCCAACACGGCCTGGCCACGATTCACACGGGCGTGCGCCATGGCCGTGCCCCTACTGTGGAGGAGAGTAATTTCACTCGGAAAAGGATACTTAGGGGCAAAGAAACCTATTTCAAAAGCCTATATAATGACCCTAGGTATAACCTAAAAGAGGGCGGTTAGCTAGGCCAAGGAGCCGAGCCGAAAATGTCAGATTTGTGGGAAACTCTCAAGGGATAGCCAGTTGATCCATCTCCAGAAGCCGAAATTCTACTCAAGACGGAGGATCTCTCCTTCAATTCCTTCAGGGAGTTTTAGGAATTTCTTATGTTTTGTTTTATCTTTTCTTCTGAGATGTTTTTCTTTATTATTATGAACCAAACCCTTCAGATACCTGAAGGGGGATGAAACCTAGATGAATCTTGTTATTGTTTTCTGAACTATATGATAAATACTTGATTTGTTCTTGATTATGTGTGCTTAATTCATGTGTTGATATTTTGCGGATATTAACTCAAGTTCAATGTGCTTAGGTGGTGGAGCAAAAGTCCCTACTTAAGAGTAGATCTAGCATAATTAAGCGGAGTTGATCGTGCGCCTAGAGGTAGGGTGACGAGATTTTGCCGAATTAGGGTGAAACCTAATATGGGAGTCCATAGATCGATTTACTGCTATTCTAGGGGTTTTAATTAGAAAGAGATTTCAATTAATCAACCTAGGGTTAGACGTTATTCGCCTCGAGAGAGGGTTTAATATAAATTAAGGAGTCCTACGGATCAAGTCAAGTGAATAAATTGTTTGGTTCAGTGTTAGATAACAAGTGAAGTCTAGGTGGATTCTTCCTAAGGGTATCGTCTTAGTCAACTGAGTTTTTCCCAAGTATTTCCCCAATTCATTCTTTTTGTCTTTGCGTCTTTAGCTTAGTAATTAGTTAATTTAGATTAATAAACAACTTCACTTATTTTAGGCTAAATAATAGAAAGAAAGTTAGTATTAGTACTTTTAGTTCTTTTGGGTTCGACAATCCGGTCTTGCCTAAGCTATACTACTGTTCGATAGGTGCACTTGCCTCAATCGTTGTTATAGTTAGTTCCAGGATCGATCATTATAAATTTAAAACTTTGAAATACAACGATCAAATTTTTGGCGCCGTTGCTGGGGAACTAAAATATTAAGAAAGCTCTATTTTTATTACTTTAGCCATTATTATTTTTTATTATTTTCTGCAATTTACTTTTATTTTTAAGTTTAAATTTTAACTTTGCTAAATTTTATTTCTTTCCTTTCCTATCAGGTACCTCTAGTTTATGACTAGAAGGAACCCGAGAGGACCACTAGTATACGATAGTGATATTGACGCTATCGTTCGTAGGAATCGCAGAGAAATTAGGCGAGCCCTAAATTACACAGAAGAAGAGCGAAAAGACAGATCCAATCCTACTGAAGGGATGGATGAAAATAATCCTCAACCACAAGATGTGGAAGAGAATAATGCTCCGCGTACTATGTATGATTATGCTAAACCTCATTTAACATGAGCAGAATCAAGTATTGTTAGGCCTGCTATAGCCGCTAATAATTTTGAATTGAAGCCTAACACTATACAAATGATTCAAGAATTTGTTCAATTTGATGGTTTACAGGACGAAGACCCAAATACCCATATAGCTAATTTTTTAGAGTTCTGTGATACCTTCAAAATAAATGGCGTTTCTGATGATGCCATACGACTTCGGTTATTTCCCTTTTCATTAAGAAATAAAGCCAAACAGATTGGTTAAACTGCGTCCACGAGGGTCAATCACTACATGGGATCAAATGACCAAAAAATTTTTATTAAAATATTTCCCACCGGCCAAAACGGCCAAATTACGGAATGATATCTCTTCTTTTGTGCAGATGGATTTAGAGACATTATATGACGCATGGGAGAGTTATAAGGATCTCTTGAGAAGGTGTTCACACCATGGTTGTAACATCCCCAAACCCGGCCCATTCACTACGACCGAATCTGGTTATGTCACTGGGAAAAGACGGTTGAAAATCTTCTTAATTTAAAATAAAACATCGTAGTTTGCTGAATTTTGGAAAACATATCTTTGGAATAAAACTTTGCTATTAAACTCATTCATTTTCAAAACTTTAGTTTATAATATCCAATTTGAATAAATAGGTTGCAAACCATAAATCATTTTCACGTAGCAATTTAATTTAAATAAACCATAGTTAAAGTAATACCAAAAACATAAAATGGCCTTTATTACAACCCAACAATTCAAATAAAGTACTTATATCAAAATCAAACATGAAATAATTGAACATCATCTTCGGCATGGGCCACCTTGTCCTCTCCGATCCCGGTCCAGCTTTATGCACTACCTGAAATGGTTAAGGAAAATGTGAGTCACCCAGGACTCAATGTGCTACCCTTTTTCCCGGATTAGCAAAATATCACATACAAACATAATCATGATCATCATGCATCCCAATCATATGCACCCAATCCTAACCGTCCATACACCTTTTCTACCCCGTGTGGTACCAAACCACCGGTGGTGCCAAACCACCGTGACGTATAGTCACAATGTGTTACCAAAACACTGGTGACCAAGTCACAAATCCAATGATGGGGCCAACCCATCGTGTGATACCAAATCACCGGCGACAATCCCAGTATCTCAAAAGTGGGGCCAACCCACGGTGGTGTTAACCACGGGGACGAGTCGCAATGAGGTGCCAAACCTCCGTGTCCCAAAGACACAAATGTGGTACCAAACCACTGGTGACCGTAGTCACAATAATCGAGTGATGGGGCCAACCCATCGTGGTGATACCAAATCACCGGCGCTAATCCTCAATACCGCCTTGTGGGGCCAACCCACCGTGGTGCAAAACCACGGGGACGACGCCGAGGTGCCAAACCTCTGGAGGTGCCAAACCTCTGTGACCGTAGTCACAAAGTTGTGTTACCAAAACACTGGTGCTCGTCAAGACAAAATATCACCGCCCTCCACTCATATCACCCATCATCATACCAACTCATGTATAGTATTCAAATCATGCAAACATGTTTAACGTTGCATCTCATAGCACATACATCATAAATCATGACATCATGTATCAATAATAAGACTCATAATGAAACGGACTTACACTGAATCCGCACACATACCCCATAGGGTATCATATCACTCAACCATACTATTTCGGTTTTACCAATCAATCGCTTTATCAAACATATACAAAGCAAGAAGTGTGTTAGCTTACACACCTGATTACTAATGCGACTATCAAATCCCGTAGATCAAGATCTAACGCACTAGATCCCCCATTCCTTAACACTTTTCGAGCACTAGCCACAACCCGAGATATGCGAGATCAAGCCTTCCCCTACAATCGGCCAAAACTAAACAACATAATCATGCTAATCAACCTTTAAGGGTAAAATCGTAATTTTACCTACTAAGGGTATTTTCGTAAATTCACACCTACAATGGCCTTTCTGAAGGCCTAATGTCGCCACTAGCGACTCAGCTACCACTTCCGGTTGAAATGGACTATTGGGCCTAAAGCCTAATTTTGGCCCATCCGGGCCCACACGCTCGTGTGGCCCACCTAACACGAATCTAGCCACGTATATAAGTTCCACCTAGTCTAGTTCACTATATACTACACCATCATGCAATTTACTCATATGGGCCCACGGGCCCATTGGGCCCACTTCGGCCCATCGAGGCCCAAGCAGCCCCAACCCACGAGAATACTACTGATGGCCTCAACTATCGCGTCGAAGCCCCACACGTGCGCTCGCACGCTCGTGTGGCTACTATTGCCGTGATCGGCACTTCGGCATTTGCCGCTCTACAACTAGAGTAGAGAGAGTTACACACCTGATAGGACTCTGGTGCTAATCCGCGCTCCGATCACTCTTGTGCCCAAACGCCCTCCAAGATGTGTTTACTCTCCTCCTAGGATGCTCCTTATATAGCTAGCTCTTCACCTTCATTCTTTGTGTCTTTCCGATGTGGGATCCTTCGTCAGAGAGTTTAAATTCAATCAAACTCTTGCCGTCCAATCCGCAAAAATAAATACTCCATTGCTTGTCATGAGATTCGAACCTGTGCTCCTTGCTGCTGCACGCCTTACTTCCAACGCCCGTGCCACTCGGCCACTTTGATTTTTATGCCATAAAGCCACACCATTTAATCTTTATAGGCTTCCTACCAAGCCCCCAGTCGCATAAGAAAAATAAAACACGCAAAAGCCGCTTGTCGCCGAACCAGCGCCACGCGCACCTCCAGCCTCTAAGTGCCGCACAGAACCACTTGGACAAGTTGTCGCTTGCGTCAAAACACGCCCTACTCCTTTTTAAGGCCTCCTCCTCCTGTAACGCCAGAACCCAAAAATATTAAAACCCCTTGTAGCCGCCTGGACTCGAACCCAGGCCCTCACCGGCGCCCTCCCTCCCAAGCTCTTAAGCGCAAGACGAGACCACTCTACCACCGCCTTCCCTTGTGCCAAAAATTACGAAAAATTATCCTTAAGACCTCCCTTGGCCCGATTCTCTTTTCCACTAAAAATCCAAAATTTTCCAAAGTCTCCCCTTTCATCCAAGCATTCTTAAAACCCCAAAACACATCCAAGCACACCCAAGAACCTTCCAACACCTACATTATACTCAAACCGCATAGCCCCTAAACCAGTGGTGTTACAATTCTACCCTCCTTAAAAATAATTTCGTCCTCGAAATTACTTTACTAGCGAACGTCCGTACAACCTATCTTACCACCTTACGCTTATGTCACGCACTCGATCTTAACAAGTCGTCATTCCACCTAGACCATGCCCGCGACAACACGTCCCTAGAACTCATATCTAGCGTCGCGATTTAACTGATTAAAAGTTTTATGCATTAGAAATTTTGTTCCACCGCTTAATCCACGAGCAAATTTTATGAACAGTAAGTTTCGGAAGTCGTTCTTTCGAGCAATCAAAGTTTCGGTTTCTAAAGTAATCCACTATTGCAATCATCCGATCACATCAATAACTCACAAGCAATAGTAAGGGTACTTACCGTGGACTTCGGTCGGAGGTACAGTGCCATGCCACTTAACTCAAAACCTTTTCATAAAAACCCATATTTTTGAAAAGCCCATTTTGAAAATGTTTTTGGGCCCAAAACCTCAAAGCCGAGTTTTGAACCGGGCTCGATACTAAAATCAGTAAATCCCCAAACCCGCCCATTCACTACGACCGAATCTGGTTATGTCACTGGGAAAAGACGGTTGAAAATCTTCTTAATTTAAAATAAAACATCGTAGTTTGCTTGAATTTTGGAAAACATATCTTTGGAATAAAACTTTGCTATTAAACTCATTCATTTTCAAAACTTTAGTTTATAATATCCAATTTGAATAAATAGGTTGCAAACCATAAATCATTTTCACGTAGCAATTTAATTTAAATAAACCATAGTTAAAGTAATACCAAAAACATAAAATTGCCTTTATTACAACCCAACAATTCAAATAAAGTACTTATATCAAAATCAAACATGAAATAATTGAACATCATCTTCGGCATGGGCCACCTTGTCCTCTCCGATCCCTGGTCCCAGCTTTATGCACTACCCGAAATGGTTAAGGAAAAGGTGAGTCACCTGGACTCGATGTGCTACCCTTTTTCCCGGATTAGCAAAATATCACATACAAACATAATCATGACCATCATGCATCCCAATCATATGCACCCAATCCTAACCGTCCATACACCTTTTCTACCCCGTGTGGTACCAAACCACCGGTGGTGCCAAACCACCGGTGACGTATAGTCACAATGTGTTACTAAAACACCGGTGACCAAGTCACAAATCCAATGATGGGGCCAACCCATCGTGTGATACCAAATCACCGGCGACAATCCCGTATCTCAAAAGTGGGGCCAACCCACGGTGGTGTTAACCACGAGGACGAGTCGCAATGAGGTGCCAAACCTCCGTGTCCCAAAGACACAAATGTGGTACCAAACCACCGTGACCGTAGTCACAATAATCGAGTGATGGGGCCAACCCATCGTGTGATACCAAATCACCGGCGTCAATCCTCAATACCGCCTTGTGGGGCCAACCCATTGTGGGTGCAAAACCACGGGGACGAGGCGAGAGTGCCAAACCTCCGGAGGTGCCAAACCTCCGTGACCGTAGTCACAAAGTTGTGTTACCAAAACACTGGTGCTCGTCGGCACAAAATATCACCGCCCCCTCCACTCATATCACCCATCATCATACCAACTCATGTATAGTATTCAAATCATGCAAACATGTTTAACGTTGCATCTCATAGCACATACATCATAAATCATGACATCATGTATCAATAACAAGACTCATAATGAAACGGACTTACCTGAATCCGCACATACCCCATAGGGTATCATATCACTCAACCATACTATTTCGGTTTTACCAATCAATCGATTTATCAAACATATACAAAGCAAGAAGTGTGTTAGCTTACACACCTGATTACTAATGCGACTATCAAATCCCGTAGATCAAGATCTAACGCACTAGATCCCCCATTCCTTAACACTTTTCGAGCACTAGCCACAACCCGAGATATGCGAGATCAAGCCTTCCCTACAATCGGCCAAAACTAAACAACATAATCATGCTAATCAACCTTTAAGGGTAAAATCGTAATTTTACCTACTAAGGGTATTTTCGTAAATTCACACCTGCAATGGCCTTTCTGAAGGCCTAATGTCGCCACTAGCGACTCAGCTACCACTTCCGGTTGAAATGGACTATTGGGCCTAAAGCCCAATTTCGGCCCATCCGGGCCCACACGCTCGTGTGGCCCACCTAACACGAATCTAGCCACGTATATAAGTTCCACCTAGTCTAGTTCACTATATACTACACCATCATGCAATTTACTCATATGGGCCCACGGGCCCATTGGGCCCACTTCTCCCCATCGAGGCCCAAGCAAATTTCAACCCACGAGAATACTACTGATGGCCTCAACTATCGCGTCGAAGCCCCACACGGCGCTCGCGCGCGCGTGTGGCTACTATTGCCGTGATCGGCACTTCGGCATTTGCCGCTCTACAACTAGAGTAGAGAGAGTTACACACCGATAGGACTCTGGGGGCTAATCCGCGCCCGATCACTCTTGTGCCCAAACGCCCTCCAAGATGTGTTTACTCTCCTCCTAGGATGCTCCTTATATAGCTAGCTCTTCACCTTCATTCTTTGTGTCTTTCCGATGTGGGATCCTTCGTCAAGAGAGTTTAAATTCAACTGAAACTCTTGCCAGTCAATCCGCAAAAATAAATACTCCATTGCTTGTCATGAGATTCGAACCCAGCTCCTTTGCACTGCACGCCTTACTTCCAACGCCTGTGCCACTCGCCACTTTGATTTTATGCCATAAAGCCACACCATTTAATCTTTAAAGGCTTCCTACTCAAGCCCCAGTCGCATAAGAAAAATAAAACACGCAAAGCTGCCTGCCGTCGCCGAACCAGCGCCCACGCCGCACCTCCAGCTCCTAAGTGCCGCACAGAAACCACTTGGACAAGTTGTTTGCTTGCGCCAAAACACGCCCCTACTCCTTTTAAGGCCTCCTCCTTGTAACGCCGAAACCCAAAAATATTAAAACCCCTTGTAGCCGCTGGACTCGAACCCAGGCCCTCACCGCGTCCTCCCAAGCTCTTAAGCGCGCCGGAGACCACTCTACCACCGCCTTCCCTTGTGCCAAAAATACACAAAAATTATCCTTAAGACCTCCCTTGGCCCGATTCCCTTTTCCACTAAAAATCCAAAATTTTCCAAAGTCTCCCCTTTCATCCAAGCATTCTTAAAACCCCAAAACACATCCAAGCACACCCAAGAACCTTCCAACACCTACATTATACTCAAACCGCATAGCCCCTAAACCAGGGTGTTACAATGGTTTACCCTTGTGGCTCCAAGACCAAACTTTCTATAACGGTGTAAACCCCTCGACGAGGCAACTAATTGATTCAGCCGCCGGTGGAACCCTGAACAATAAAACTCCTGAAGCAGCCTACGAGTTTATTTAAGAGATGTCACTGAATAACTATCAGTGGCAGGTTACAAGGACCAAACCAACAAAATCAGCCGAAGTTTTCAACATAGATGCAGTAACCATGCTATCAACACAAGTAGAGATAATGAATAAAAAGCTTGATAGTTTGTGTTTTTCGCAGGTACATCTAGTAATGCAGTGCGACGTAAGTGGAACCATGGCGAATCTTGAGTACCCACACTACCAACCGGGCACAGAGAGCGAACATATGAACTATATACGTAACAATTTCAGATCTAATAATAATCCTTATAGTAATAATTATAACCCAGGTTGGAGGAACCACCCAAATTTTTCGTGGGGAGGTTAAGGAAATCAAAGACAACAACCTTCTCAAAATTTCCAAAATCAGCCCTATCCACAGGAGAAGAAGCCGTACCTTGAAGAGATGCTGACAAAATTCATGGCAGCCATAGAAAACCATCTCCAAGACACTAAAACCACCCTTAAGACCCAACAGCATCGATCAAAGGGATCGAGAGCCAAGTTAGGGAAGTCACTAAGTCAGTTGAGGAAGTTCTAAGTCAGTTGGACAACCCGCGAAGCTGATGTCTGAACGATCGCAAGGGCGTCTACCAAGCAACACTGAGATTAATCCAAAGGAGCAAATCCAAGCCATAACAGCTCAAGAAAGTGAAGGATTAGACGAACTCGGTCGAATACAAGGAAACGAGGTAGAAAAAGGTAAAGTTAAAGAAACACAAGACAAGCCAAAACCGGTAGTCAAGGAGTACCAACCTCGCATACCATATCCCGAAGCGTTAACGAGAGACGACACAGAAGAATAGTTCGGTAAGTTTCTTAAACTTTTAAAGAAACTACATATTAACTTACCGCTACTTGAAGCTCTTTCACAGATGCCAGATTCGAGGAAATTTTTAAAACATCTCTTGACGAACAAATGCAAATTAGACGAGGATCCACATGTGGAATTAAACGCAGTATGCTCAGCGAATGTTACGGAATAGACTACCACAAAAGCTAAAAGATCCAGGAGTTTTACAATTCCATGTTTAATTGGTAGACTAACTGTTGATAATGCATTAGCTGATTTAGGGGCAAGCATAAATGCCATGCCTTATAAATTGTTTAAACAATTAGGTCTAGGGAAACCAAACAAACTAGGATGAGCATTCAATTAGCTGATAAAACTGTTAGAATTCCTAGGGGTATTATCGAAGATGTTCTTGTAAAAATTGACAAATTCGTTTTCCCAAGAAATTTTGTTGTCTTAGACATGGATGAGGATAATTCGATTCCCTTAATTTTAGGAAGACCCTTTTTAGCAACCGCCAGACTAAAATTGATGTCGATGCGGGAGAACTCATACTGTGTAGGTAATGAGACGGTCACCCTCAAGGCTCTCGACTCGGCTAGAACATCGAGTAATCAAGGTGAGAACGTAAATTCTACTAATAACCATTCGGTTAACCCTTATTTTCGTGAAGCACCATAAAAGAGTACAATGAACCCGATCCTAAACCCCATGCCAACAAGGAAGTAGTTCATGAAGATCGAAGGATTCAGATCGATGATCTAGACGAGTGGAAGACACACTTCAAGGAAAAATTAGGGATACACGACGAAGAACCGGAACCACACAAGGTAAAACCGAAGGAGCCCCCAGAAGAGCTCATAAGAACAACAAACCACTTCAAAATAGGATACTGTGCAATCGTTAGATAAGGCAAATCCTCGAATATCTCCTCCTGACCCTAACACAAACAAAGAAATACCTTTTAGGGTAACCAGGTGTTTTCCCATACTAACAATGAGGTAAGTAATCCTATTTTTGGTACTTTTACTATAAACACATCTCAACTTAAACTTTTTCACGAGGATAAAACTAATAGCATGAGGAAGGACTTCCAACTCCTCAAACCACCCTCGATGATGCAAACGAGAGGAAAGTCTAGCTTAAGACTATAACGAGCGCTTCTCGGGAGCAACCCAGAGCACTAACCCCATTAACTTTTACATTTTTATTTTTCTTATTTTTCTATTTTATCCTTTCTTTATAGTATCTAGCTTTAAACTAACCAAAAGTGCAGATTTCCAGGCCACACGGCCTAGCACACGGCCGTGGTCGTGGCCGTGTGGATGCCCTGGATCTCCGTACTGACATGGCAGAGGTGGTACGAGTCAGAGAGAATCAAATCTTTGAGTCACGGACTCCAACCACCGCCCCACGGCACCGACAGAATGCCACGGCCGCGCGACGCGCCGTGGGCGACACTCGACTTATCACCAACAGCGCGTGGCAATCAGAAAAGCGGGCGTGGGTGAACCAACACACCTAGACACACGGCCGTGCGAGGCGCGCGTGTGAATCGACACGCCCTAAGGCGCACGCGGCGCGTGGGTTGTACCAGGTTTGAAAATCTATTTAAACCCCCCTATCCCTTCTCTCTTCTCCTATTAACTTTCAACTTTTCATTTCTCCCTACTTCCCTTCTCCAATACATCCCCAAAACCCTTGAGCTATATCAAATGTCGAAGAAGCGGGAGGAATCAAGCATAGTCTCCCTGAAGGAGACCAATCTACATAAGTTCATGCCGACCGCTTCATTCATACGACAAGCCAAGGATATTTGAGGCTATCTAGTTTTTATTTCGTTTTTCGCTTTTACTTCAATTTCCTTATCTTTATTTCTCTTCTACTTAACTTAGTTTATTTTACTTTAGTTTCTTAATTTTAGGATCTAAAGGCTGCTACGAAAGCACCACACCTCCGCCACCGCCAGCACTTTCGCAGCCTTAGAGGATCGTCATCCAGATCGACCCCTCCAACATATCGTTCATCCAACTCAAGGAATTCATCCATAATTCAGGGAGTTTCACTTATCCCCATATCTTCTGATCTGATTATTATCTATCTTTGTACATTGAGGGCAATGTACATCTTAAGTGTGGGGAGGTGAAAACATAAGGATTCCAAACTTTTTTTCATTATTCTCAAAATCCTGAATTATGTCTTGTTTTTAAGTAAATTCCTCATATTACTAATTAGGATGAAATTTCTAATGATTTATGATTTTTATTGATATGTTTTAGATTAAGTCATTGATAATTGTGCATTGATAATTAAATTTTAAGATACTAAAGAATCAAGCATGATAAGTCCATTTTTTTTCAATTAAAATTTGCTAGGTTGTTGAACTGAATTTAAATATTACTTTGAAGTTTGAAATTTATGAGGTTGATGTCAAAAATACCAATAATTTTTGTGAGTTTTTGAGCCTTATAGAGCAAATATTCTTTTTCATGCTCACTTTATTGATTATGAGTATGTCAACATTGATTTGTTATTCTAGAACTTGCCTCGCTTATACATATCGAGACCACACCTATGATTTGATATACAGAGATGATTAAGGCATCTAGGTTTTAACCCACTAACTCCATTAAAAGCCTACCTTTATAATTAACCCCTAGTGAACCCCTTTTGATCCTAACAACCCTTTTTATTGACTCACCCACTAATATTAACCCAAAACCCTTTGTATTTGTTATCACCATTCTTTTTCGACTTCCCTTATATCGAGATTTGATTTGATTAAGCTACCTAATTATTTCATCTTAGCATATGAATAGATGTATTATATATATAAAAAGAAAATCGAAGTATATTCAGTATTAGTACGATGAAAGGCAAGCTTGTACAGTTAAAGTCTATTTATTGAAGAAGAAGCTCGTATTATTAGTTTAAAGTTTCAATCCATTATGTAATTATTCAGTTTATTGTTTCTAGTTAGGTAATTTATCAATTCAATCTCGATTCTAACCTTCTAATTCAGCCTCTATCCACACCTTAACCCTAGCCTTGTTACAACCCTAATTAAAGACCTTTTGATTTGTGCATCATCTCATATTACAGTGGTGGAGACTTGATTTTCAGGCAAGCCTATGGGATTAACTTTTCATGTTCGACTTTTGAGTGTCTAAAATTTGAACCTTAAACACTTTGAGTGATTTGAGTGAATCTTTTGTGAGGATGTCAATGCTTGTCGGTTTTGAATTAAAGGTAATTATTTAGATAAGGGGAGACGCCTATATTTTTGAGCTACAAATCTATGACTTAGATTATTTGAATCCTTAGGACTCTTTAAATTGAATTATCCATGTATAAGTTATCTATGAATTATGATGAAACATTATTGATAGGAATTATAAATTATAGAAAGTTCGTTTTAATTGTAAGTTGAGAATTCTGCTTGAGGACAGCAAAAGCTTAAGTGTGGGGGTATTTGATAAACCGAAATAGTAACATATTTTAATCCCACACTTAGCATACTTTTGGATTATTTATCCCTTGATTTATGTAAAAAGGTGCTCTTAATCCTTTCTTTTCATGTCTTATACTCAGGAAAGCACCCAAGAATAAAAAGAACGAGAAACGGGCTCAAAACGGACCAAAATGGGCCAAATAAAAAATTGACACGGCCTGAACTAAATCCCACACGGCCGTGCCTCCTCAAATATACTAGAACACAGCCTGATGTCGATCTACACGTGTAACATCCCGGTTTAGGGCCTAGTTGGAATAGTGGTTTGAGACCACAAATCCGAGGGTCATGAATGAGTTTTTGAGGCTTATATTATTTATGCATGCTAGTGTGAAAGTTTCATGAAGCAATTTTGTGAAATTGTGGTGGAATTGTCCAAAAAGACTAAATTGCAAAAGTTGCAAAATGTGTGTTTCTAGAAGCTATATGAGTGAAATAGCTTTAGATTATTAAATAGAGGTGCTTAAATAGAAATTTATCCAAATTCTAATTTTTGGACAAAAATGGGCATGGATGAGTTAAAATTGAAAGTTTATCAAAAAGGGCATTTTGGTCATTTATCAATTAAGTGATTAAAATAGGTGAAAAGATGATAAAAATTCATTCATCTTCTTCCCATAGCTGCCAAAAATTTGAGAAGCCATTGTTAGGGTTCTTTCAATTTTTCAAGCTTGCTAGTAAGTACTCCTAAGCCCGGTTTTTGATATTCTTTGTATTTTTGAAGTCTCGGTAGCATGAGTAAGCTATTTATAGCTATTTGGTGAGATATTATGGATGTTAAAAAATGTATATATGTATGACATGCATGTATTTTGATGTTTTATGGAAGAATATGAAAGCTTGATGTAGTAGAAACATCTTTTGCTAAGTGATTTTCCATGAAAATGCATGTAGGGACTTAGTTGTGAAAATCTTAAGTTTGGTCATACATGGGTGATTTAGTGAGATTTTATGAATTCTTTAGTTGAGTAAGTGGTTCGGCTAAGCATGAAAGAGTAGAAAGTTGAATAAAAATCACTTTACGAGCCTTCGGGACTAAAGTGTAAATATGAAAAAGTTTAGGGGCAAAATAGTAATTTTGCTAAAGTATGAGATGTGGGCCAATTTAGTCAATGTGTGTATTGAATAAGCTGATTTATTCATTATAGATCAAGAAAGACGAAGCCCAGATCGAAACTGAGGCAAAACCAAGGTGGTGGACTAAATTGCATATTTCTGTACTTTTGAGTATCGAGGTAAGTCTATGCATAAACGATGCATTCATACTTACAATTTGTAAATGCTAGCTAGGGTGTAGCATGAATGAGAATGATTGGGAACCTATGTGGTCCAAGTAGAATGAATGTAGTATAGATGTGAATGGATGAGTAATTGGGTAAATAGACTTGTGCATGTGTTGTGATAATGCTAGATGGTGGGCTAAGTGCGATACCATCCGAATGCATATTGACGATGAGCTGGCTATGTGCGATGCTATCGTTAGGTATATCATTTAGTGGCTATGTGCGAGATCACGATGATTACCTTTGTGGTAGGCTAAGTGCGATACCACCTTATAAATTGATTGTGGTGTGCTAAGTGCGAAACCAGTGAGATATTGGCTGTGTGGATTAATTGTATATCTTAGCTGTGTGTAATAGCTGTGTGGATAATATATGTGGATTAGCTGTGTGGATTAGCTATGTGATTTAGCTATGTGGATGTATTATTGAGCAATAATGATGTGTTGTATATTGTGTAAATGTGATATTGAATGCAGGGGTGCATTTCAATAATTATGAGCATGTGACTCATGATGTGTTGGTAATATGGTAAGGGATAGAAAGAGTAAGCATAGTTGTATATTATATGTTGGTATAATGCTAATTGTGGTTGGGCTTATACTATGATGCTTAATTGTTTATGTGTAAACTTACTAAGCTCAAAGATTACTCTTTTTCTTTTCCCTTGTCTTATAGATTTAAAGCATTGAATCGAGATACGAGGATCATCAGAAGATAGCCCACATATCAGCACACTTTGGTACATGAAACTTAATGTTTTGTATATGGCATGTATAGGGGCTAGATAAGTTAGTAAATTTTGTTGTAAATGGCTAAGATGTGTTGGCCTTTAGATGGATAGCTTATTTTGTATAGTGTCATGGTTGTTGGCTATTACATTATATGAAAGAAAGATGTAGTTTTCTATGTGAGAATGCACTTCAATTTGAGTTGATTATGATGGTGTTAGATGAGTATATGTTGTGTATGTTAGAAGGGTGAAAAGAACTTGATACTTAGTCTTGTTCTTGACCATGTGGATAGACATATGGGCGTGTGTCTAGACCCTATGTGACACACGGTCAGCCCACGGACGTGTGCCGTGGGCCGCGCGTCCCTCGCATGTTAATAGTTGAAAATGAATAGACCCGGACTAGTCACACGGGCGTGTGCCTAGGGCGTGTGGGATTCATCGGTGTTGGCCACGGGCTAGCCACACGGGCGTGTGTCTGAACTCTAGGCCGTCATGAGGGAAGTCGATGTTCACCACGGTTAGGGAGCACGCGCGTCTGCGTGGCCGTGGGGCATTTGGCAGAATGCTTGGGTTTTTAGGCATGGTCTGGGGACATGGGCGTGTGTGCTCATGCACGGGCGTGTCTAATCTTGCACGGGCGTGTGAGACCTGTATAAAAGAGAAAAAATTTAAGGATCGTAAAAGTTCCGGATTAGTCTCGAGAGTCCTCGTGTGAACGAGTGAGGCCTCGTAAGTCGAGAATGAGGTTATAGCGAGTAATGACGTTGAGCCTAAGTGGCGATTAAGCGGTTTGAGTTAGGTAACGCCTCGGGTTCGGTTCCCAGCGTAGAACCCGAGTAAGGGGTGTTACATTTAGTGGTATCAGAGCAATGGTTTAGTCGATTCTAGGACTACTGTAGCGGGTGTAAGAGTCTAGCTATACATGCCATAAGTGTACGATGATAGTGTGGTGGTTTCTGATGATTTTAAATCTTGTTTTATATAGAATATGGATTTCGATCCATTGACTACAGATGAAGCAGCTAGTAATGCACCGTCTCCTGCGCAAGGAATCGTACCGGTGCAAAGGGACCCGAGGCGAGGGGTCAAGAGGAAGAGGCACGAGAAGCCTTTCTCCATATGATGAGTAATTGGTACTCAGATTATGTCCGAGCGAACCCTAATGCTCAACCTCCTCCACCTCCTCCTATACCTCTGCCAAATCCTGTGGCTCCTCAAGGTATGGATGTAGTGAGGATATCGAAACCCCCGGTGGATAAGATTAGGAAACACGGGGCTGAGGAGTTTAGAGCTAAAGTAGATGACGACCCTGAGAGGGCAGAGTTATGGTTAGAGAACTCGATGAGGGTGTTCGACGAGCTCTCATGTACACCTGAGGAAAGTTTTAAGTGTGCCGTATCTTTGATGAGAGACTCGGCATACCATTGGTGGAAGACGCTGACATTAGTGGTTCCGAGAGAGTGGGTAACGTGGGACTTCTTTCTGGAAGAGTTTTGGAAGAAGTACATAAGCCAGAGGTTTACTGACCGAAAAAGGAAAGAATTCCTTGAGCTGAAGCAAGGAAGAATGACAGTAGCTGAATACGAGCGTGAGTTTGTTAGGCTTAGCAAATACGCTCAAGAATGTGTATCGACAGAGACCATCTTGTGCAAGAGGTTCGAAGATGGGCTGAATGAGGATATCAAACTCCTAGTTGGCATTTTGGAGTTGAAAGAATTCGTGGTATTAGTTGAGAGGGCAAGTAAGGCCGAAGAGTTGAGTTCAGATAAGAGAAGGGCTGTGAGTGAAGCCCGAGATGAGAGAAAGAGACCGATGGGCAAGTCATATCAAGCCCAGTCGAAAAGATCCAAGGAAGTGAATCCTCGGACGTCAGCCTCAGTGGGATATTCGCATTGAGACTTGGACAATACTCGTCAGGGTTCGAGAGTCCGAGCCCCCTCGATGGAAAGTGTGGGCAATACAAAGAGTAAACTGGAGTGTCCAAGTTGTTGTAGGTATCACACCGGAGAGTCTTGGGGAAACAGTCGGAAATGTTACAAATGTGGTTCCCCTGACCACTTTATCCGTCACTGTCTCGAGAGGGATGATAAGGAAGAGAGGCAAGAAGTGAGACCTAGTGATGTGTCTACGAGGGGTAGACCACCAAGGAACCCAAGAGGTGGGGCTAGTGGTAGAGGTGCGTCCAGGGACTCTGCTGCGAGACCAGAGGGTCGGGCACCTGCGAGGACGTACGCCATTCGCACTCGCGAAGAAGCATCCTCCCCTAATGTGATAATGGGTACTTTTTCTCTCTTTGACACCTCTATTATTACTTTAATAGATCCAGGGTCTACTCACTCTTATATTTGCATGAGATTAGCATCTAGTTTGAGTATAACCGTTGAGTCTACGGACATTGTGATTAAGGTGTCAAACCCGTTAGGAAAGCATGTGTTAGTGGACAAAGTGTGTAAGAATTGTCCTTTGTTGATTGAGAATCATTGTTTTTCGACAAACCTTATGTTGTTGCCGTTTGATGAGTTCGATTTAATCCTAGGCATGGATTGGTTGACTACCCATAGTGTCTTAGTGAACTGTGGTAGTAAGTTTTTTGAGCTGAAATGTGAGAGTGGAGATGTAGTTCGGGTTGAATCAGGTGGATCGGACAGTCTACCCGTGATGATTTCTTCCTTAGTCGCTGAGAAATGTTTAAGTAAAGGGTGTGAGTCCTATCTTGCGTTTGTGTTGAATACTCAAGAGATTGGAGTAGGGTTTGAAACAGTGCAAGTGGTATGTGAGTACCCAGATGTGTTTCCAGAAGAGTTACCCGGATTACCTCCAGTGAGAGAGGTCGAGTTTGGAATTGAGTTGGTTTCGGGAACGGCACCTATTTCGATTGCCCCGTACAGAATGGCACCTGTAGAGTTGAAAGAACTGAAGGTTCAGTTACAAGAGTTGACAGATAAGGGTTTTGCAAGACCGAGCTACTCGCCGTGGGGTGCTCTGGTATTGTTTGTGAAAAGAAAGATGGGTCTATGAGGTTGTGTATAGACTATAGACAACTGAACAAGGTTACGGTTAAGAATAAGTATCCTTTACCAAGGATTGATGATCTTTTTGATCAACTGAAGGGAGCTACAGTGTTCTCCATGATAGACTTGAGGTCTGGTTATTATCAGCTCAGAGTGAAAAAGCAAGATGTGTTGAAAATTGCATTTCGGACAAGGTATGGCCATTATGAGTTTTTGGTTATGCCATTTGGTTTGACGAATGCACCTGCGATTTTTATGGATCTGATGAACCGTGTTTTCAGACCATATGTGGACAAGTTTGTGGTTGTCTTTATTGACGATATATTGATCTATTATCGGGATGAGAACGATCATGAAGAGCACTTGAGAATTTTCTTGCAAACTTTGAGAGATAAGCAGTTGTATGCTAAGTTTAGCAAGAGTGAGTTTTGGCTCCGAGAGGTCGGATTCCTAGGACACATGGTGCCAGGTGATGGTGTCAGAGTTGACCCGAGTAAGATATCAGCTATTATGAATTGGAAGTCACCGAGAAACGTGTCAGAAATCAGAAGTTTCTTGGGATTAGTGGGATATTACAGACGTTTCGTAAAGGGGTTCTCTGTGATTGCTACCCCGATGACGAAACTATTGCATAAAGATGTCAAGTTTGAATGGACTGAGACATGTCAACAAAGCTTCGAGAGACTGAAAACAATGTTGATTGAGGCACCAATTTTGGTTCAACCAGAATCGGGGAAGGAGTTCGTGGTATATAGTGATGCGTCATTTAATGGTCTTGATTGCGTGTTGATGCAAGAGGGTAAGGTAGTCGCTTACGCCTCGAGGCAGTTAAAACCGCATGAGAAGAATTATCTGACTCACGATTTGGAGTTGGCTGCGATTGTGTTTGCATTAAAGATTTGGCGACATTATTTGTATGGTGAAAAGTGCCGAATCTTTATGGATCACAAGAGTTTAAAGTATTTGATGGATCAGAAGGATCTGAATCTGAGACAGAGACGGTGGCTTAAATTGTTGAAAGACTATGAGTTAGTCATTGATTACCACCCGGGAAAAGCGAATGTAGTTGCGGATGCCTTAAGTAGGAAATCCCTGTATACTCTAAGAGTTATGAGAGCGAGTTTAGCATTGTCTGATGATGGTGCTATTTTGGCAGAGTTGAGAGCTAGGCCACTATTTGTTCAACAAATATGTGAGGCTCAGAGAAATGACAGCGAGATGCAAGCTAAGATAACTAAGTGCGGATCAGGAAGTGATTCTAATTTTCGAGTGGATTTGAATGGTTGTCTGATGTATCGTGACAGAATTTGTGTTCCTAAAAATGAGGAGTTGATTCAAAAGGTTTTGTATGAGGCCCACAGTGGATGCTTGTCAGTACATCCGGGCAGTACGAAAATGTAAAACGATTTGAGGAAGTTGTATTGGTGGCCGGGTATGAAAAGAAATATTTCAGAGTTTGTGGCAAAGTGTCTGATTTGCCAACAAGTGAAAGCTGAGCATCAAGTGCCTTCGGGATTGCTTCAGCCAGTGATGGTTCCCGAATGGAAGTGGGATCGGGTTACCATGGATTTTGTGACGGGGTTACCGATGACTCCGAGAAAGAGAGATGTTGTGTGGGTTGTTGTGGATAGATTGACGAAGTCAGCTCACTTTATTCCAGTACGTGTTGATTATTCACTGGATAAGTTAGCTGAGTTTTACGTGGCAAAGATAGTGAGATTGCATGGTGTACCTGTGTCTATTATATCGGATAGAGATCCGAGGTTTACTTCGAGATTTTGGAAGAAGTTGCAAGAGGCCATGGGTACGAGATTGAATTTCAGTACTGCGTTCCATCCGCAATCCGATGGTCAGTCTGAAAGAGTAATTCAAGTTCTTGAGGATATGCTTCGATGCTGTGTGTTAGAATTCGAAGGTAGTTGGGAGAGATATCTACCTCTGGTTGAATTCGCCTATAACAATAGTTATCAGTCGAGTATACAGATGGCACCGTATGAGGCTTTGTATGGCCGTAAGTGTCGGACTCCTTTGTATTGGACCGAGCTTAGTGAGAAACGGATCCATGGGGTCGATCTAGTAAAAGAGACCGAAGATAAAGTGAAAGTAATCCGTAATAGTCTGAAAGCTGCTTCGGATCGACAAAAGTCGTATGCGGATTTGAAAAGAAAAGAAATTGAGTTTGAAATAGGCGACAAAGTATTTTTGAAAGTATCGTCGTGGAAGAAGATTATGAGATTTGGACGGAAAGGGAAATTGAGTCCAAGGTTCATAGGGCCGTATGAGATTACAGACAGAATTAGGCCTGTAGCTTACCGGTTGGCTTTGCCGGTAGAGTTGGAAACGATTCATGACGTGTTCCATGTGTCGATGTTGTGACGGTATCGCTCCGATCCTTCACATGTGATTCCTTCAACGAAAATTGAGATAAGACCGGATATGTCTTATGAGGAGGAGCCGATTAAGATCTTGGCTCGAGAAGTGAAACAGTTGAGAAATAAGAGCATAGCACTAGTGAAAGTGTTATGGCAGAAACATGGCGTGGAAGAGGCTACGTGGGAAACAGAAGAAGCTATGAAAGAGCAACATCCAAACCTCTTTTCTGGTAAGATTTTTGGGGGCAAAAATCTCTAAAGGGGGGAGAGTTATAACATCCCGGTTTAGGGCCTAGTCGGAATAGTGGATCGAGACCACAAATCCGAGGGTCATGAATGAGTTTTTGAGGCTTATATTATGTATGCATGCTAGTGTGAAAGTTTCATGAAGCAATTTTGTGAAATTGTGGTGGAATTGTCCAAAAGGACTAAATTGCAAAAGTTGCAAAATGTGTGTTTCTAGAAGCTATATGTGTGAAATAGCTTTAGATTATTAATTAGAGGTGCTTAAATAGCAATTTATCCAAATTCTAATTTTTGGACAAAAATGGGCATGGATGAGTTAAAATTGAAAGTTTATCAAAAAGGGCATTTTGGTCATTTATCAATTAAGTGATTAAAATAGGTGAAAAGATGATAGAAATTCATTCATCTTCTTCTCATAGCTGTCGAATATTTGAAAAGCCATTGTTAGGTTCTTTCAATTTTTCAAGCTTGCTAGTAAGTGCTCCTAAGCCCGGTTTTTGATATTCTTCGTATTTTTGAAGTCCCTAGTAGCATGAGTAAGCTATTTATAGCTATTTGGTGAGCTATTATGGATGTTCAAAATGTATATATGTATGACATGTATGTATTTTGATGTTTTATGGAAGAATATGAAAGCTTGATGTAGTAGAAACATCTTTTGCTAAGTGATTTTCCATGAAAATGCATGTAGGGACTTAATTGTGAAAATCTTAAGTTTGGTCATACATGGGTGATTTAGTGAGATTTGATGAATGCTTTAGTTGAGTAAGTGGTTCATTAAGCATGAAAGAGTAGAAAGTTGAATAAAAATCACTTTACGAGCCTTCGGGACTAAAGTGTAAATATGAGAAAGTTTAGGGGCAAAATAGTAATTTTGCTAAAGTATGAGATGTTGGTCAATTTAGTCAATGTGTGTATTGAATAAGCTGATTTATTCATTATAGATCAATAAAGAAGAAGCCCGGATCAAAACCGAGGCAAAACCAATGTGGTGGACTAAATTGCATATTTTTGTACTTTTGAGTATCGGGGTAAGTCTATGCATAAACAATGCATTCATACTTACAATTTGTAAATGCTAGCTAGGGTGTAACATGAATGAGAATGATTGGGAACCTATGTGGTCCAAGTAGAATGAATGTAGTATAGATGTGAATGGATGAGTAATTGGGTAAATAGACTTGTGCAAGTGTTGTGATAATGCTAGATGGTGGGCTAAGTGCGATACCATCCGAATGCATATTGACGATGAGCTAGCTATGTGCGATGCTATCGTTAGGTATATCATTTAGTGGCTATGTGTGAGATCACGATGATTACCTTTGTGGTAGGCTAAGTGTGATACCACCTTATAAATTGATGGTGGTGTGCTAAGTGCGAAACCAGTGAGATATTGGCTGTGTGGATTAATTGTATATATTAGCTGTGTGTAACAGCTGTGTGGATAAGATATGTGGATTAGCTGTTTGGATTAGCTATGTGAGTTAGCTACGTGGATGTATTATTGAGCAATAATGATGTGTTGTATATTGTGTAAATGTGATATTGAATGCAGGGGTGCATTTCAATAATTATGACCATATGACTCATGATGTGTTTGTAATATGGTAAGGGATAGAAAGAGTAAGCATAGTTGTATATTATATGTTGGTATAATGCTAATTGTGGTTGGGCTTATACTATGATGCTTAATTGTTTATGTGTAAACTTACTAAGCTCAAAGCTTACTCTCTTTTTTTTCCCTTCTCTTATAGATTTAAAGCGTTGAATTGAGATACGAGGATCATCAGAAGATAGCCCACATATCAGCACACTTTGGTACATGAAACTTAATGTTTTGTAAATGGCATGTATAGGGGCTAGATAAGTTAGTAAATTTTGTTGTAAATGGCTAAGATGTGTTGGCCTTTAGATGGATAGCTTATTTTATATAATGCCATGGTTGTTGGCTATTACATTATATGAAAGAAAGATGTAGTTTTCTATGTGAGAATGCACTTCAATTTGAGTTGATTATGATGGTGTTAGATGAGTATAAGTTGTGTATGTTAGAAGGGTGAAAAGAACTTGACACTTACTCTTGTTCTTGACCATGTGGATAGACACACGGGCGTGTGTCTAGACCATGTGTGACACACGGTCAGCCCACGGGCGTGTGCTGTGGCCGTGCGTCCCCTGCATGTTAATATTTGAAAACAGAATAGACCCCGGACTAGTCACACGGGCATGTGCCTAGGGCGTGTGGGATACATCAGTGTTGGCCACGGGCTAGCCACACGGGCGTGTGTCTAGACTCTAGGCCGTGCGAGGGAAGTCAGTGTTTACCACGATTGGGGAGCACGGGCGTGGGGCATTTGGCAGAATTCTTGGGTTTTTAGGCATGGTCTGGGGACATGGGCGTGTGTGCTCATGCACGGGCGTGTCTAATCTTGCACGGGCGTGTGAGACCTGTATAAAAGAGAAAAATTTTAAGGATCGTAAAAGTTCCGGATTAGTCTCGAGAGTCCTCGTGTGTTTGAGTGAGGCCTCGTAGGTTGAGAATGAGGTTATAGCGAGTAATGACATTGAGCCTAAGTGGCAATTAAGCGGTTTGAGTTCGGTAACGCCTCGGGCCCAGTTCCCGACGTAGAACTCGGGTAAGGGGTGTTACATTTAGTGGTATCAGAGCTATGGTTTAGTCGGTTCTAGGACTACTGTAGCAGGTGTAAGAGTCTAGCTATACATGCTATAAGTGTACGATGATAGTGTGGTGGTTTCTGATGATTTTAAATCTTATTTTATATAGAATATGGATTCCGATCCATTGACTGCTGATGAAGCAGCTAGTAATGGACCGGCTCCTGCGTAAGGAACCGTGCCGGTGCAAAGTGGACCCGAGGCGAGGGGTCAAGGGGAAGAGGCACGAGAAGCCTTTCTCTATATGATGAGTAATTGGTACTCAAATTATGTCTGAGCGAACCCTAATGCTCAACCTCCTCCACCTCCTCCTATACCTCTGCCAAATCCTGTGGCTCCTCAAGGTATGGATGTAGTGAGGATATCGAAACCCCCGGTGGATAAGATTAGGAAACACGGGGCTGAGGAGTTTAGAGCTAAAGTAGATGATGACCCTGAGAGGGCGGAGTTCTGGTTAGAGAACTCGATGAGGGTGTTCGATGAGCTCTCATGTACACCTGAGGAAAGTTCGAAGTGTGCCGTATCTTTGCTGAGAGACTCGGCATACCATTGGTGGAAGACGCTGACATTAGTGGTTCTGAGAGAGCGGGTAACGTAGGACTTCTTTTTGGAAGAGTTCCGGAAGAAGTACATAAGCCAGAGGTTTACTGAACGAAAAAGGAAAGAATTCCTTGAGCTGAAGCAAGGAAAGCTGAATACGAGCGTGAGTCTGTTAGGCTTAGCAAATACGCTCAAGAATGTGTGTCGACAGAGACCATCTTGTACAAGAGGTTCGAAGATGGGTTGAATGAGGATATCAAACTCCTAGTTGGTATTTTGGAGTTGAAAGAATTCGTGGTAATAGTTGAGAGGGCAAGTAAGGCCGAAGAGTTGAGTTCAGATAAGAGGAGGGCTGTGAGTGAAGCCCGAGATGCGAGAAAGAGACCGATGGGCAAGTCGTATCAAGCCCAGTCGAAAAGATCCAAGGAAGTGAATCCTCGGATGTCAGCCTCAGTGGGATATTCGCATCGAGACTTGGACAATACTCGTCAGGGTTCGAGAGTCTGAGCCCCCTCGATTGAAAGTGTTGGCAATACAAAGAGTAAACCAGAGTGTCCAAGTTGTGGTAGGTATCACACCGGAGAGTGTTGGGGAAACAGTCGGAAATGTTACAAATGTGGTTCCCCTGACCACTTTATCCGTCACTGTCCCGAGAGTGATGATAAGGAAGAGAGGCAAGAAGTGAGACCTAGTGATGTGTCTACGAGGGGTAGACCACAAAGGAACCCAAGAGGTGGGGCTAGTGGTAGAGGTGCCTATAGGGACTCTGCTGTGAGACCAGAGGGTCGGGCACCTGCGAGGACGTACACCATTTGCACTCGCGAAGAGGCATCCTCCCCTGATGTGATAACGGGTACTTTTTCTCTCTTTAACACCTCTGTTATTGCTTTAATAGATCCAGGGTCTTCTCACTCTTATATTTGCATGAGATTAGCATCTAGTTTGAGTATGACCATTGAGTCTACGGACATTGTGATTAAGGTGTCAAACCCGTTAGGAAAGCATGTGTTAGTGGACAAAGTGTGCAAGAATTTTCCTTTGTTGATTGATAATCATTATTTTCCGATAAACCTTATGTTGTTGCCGTTTGATGAGTTTGATTTAATCCTAAGCATGGATTGGTTGACTACCCATAGTGTCTTAGTGAACTGTGGTAGTAAGTCTTTTGAACTGAAATGTGAGAGTGGAGATGTAGTTCGGGTTGAATCAGGTGGATCGGACAGTCTACCCGTGATGATTTCTTCCT
Source organism: Gossypium sturtianum (assembly GCA_025698515.1). Taxonomy (NCBI): domain Eukaryota; kingdom Viridiplantae; phylum Streptophyta; class Magnoliopsida; order Malvales; family Malvaceae; genus Gossypium; species Gossypium sturtianum. The sequence continues at coordinate 43,621,778 of CM046953.1, read as the reverse complement.
TAGTGGCTGAGAAATGTTTAAGAAAAGGGTGTGAGTCCTATCTTGCGTTTGTGTTGAATACTCAAGAGGTTGGAGTAGGGTTTGAAAGCAAAGCAGGTGGTATGTGAGTACCTGGATGTGTTTCCTAAGAGTTACCCTTGATTACCTCCAAAGTGAGAGAGGTCGAGTTTGGAATTGAGTTGGTTCTGGGAACGGCACCAATTTCGATTGCCCCGTACAGAATGGCACCTATAGAGTTGAAAGAACTGAAGGTTCAGTTACAAGAGTTGACAGATAAGGGTTTTGTAAGACCGAGCTACTCGCCGTGGGGTGCTCCGGTATTGTTTGTGAAGAAGAAAGATGGGTCTATGAGGTTGTGTATAGACTATAGACAACTGAACAAGGTTACGGTTAAGAATAAGTATCCTTTACCAAGGATTGATGATCTTTTTGACCAACTGAAGGGAGTGGATTTGGTCGAGGGCGTGGAGCACCGGGCAGAGGTGCTGGGAGTGTAGATGCAAGACAGCCTGGGTTGGTTTATGCAGCTAGACATTGAGAGGATGGCGATGCACCGGACGTCATAACTGGTACGTTCCTTATTTTTGGTGTGCCCTTTACAGCTTTGATAGATATTGGGTCTACACATTCATATGTTGCTAGTACTGTGTCTGGAACTTTGAGTATAAAATCTAAGACTGCTTCTAGAGAAATGACTGTGATTAGCCCTTTAGGACAATCTGTAGTGGTGAACAAACTATTTAGGAGTGTCCCTTTAGAAGTTCAAGGGATTGTTTTCCCGGCTGATTTGATGGAATTACCATTCGGCGAGTTCGACTTGATTTTAGGCATGGACTGGTTAGTTAAGTATCAAGCAAACTTGGATTGTGCTGCTAAGCACATGATATTAAATACTCTTAAGGATAAGGAGGTGCTGGTGATAGGTGAAAGAAGGAATTACCTGTCCAATGTGGTGTCTGCATTAAAGGCTGAAAAGATGGTACGAAAAGGGTTTGAGGCGTTCTTAGCTTTCATTAGTGCTTTGGAGGCCAAAGAATTGTCTGTAGGAGATGTTAGAACGGTGAAAGAGTTCTTGGACGTCTTTCAAGAAGAGCTTCTAGGGTTACCTCCGGATCGCGAGGTGGAGTTCGGCATTGATCTACTTCCGGGAATAGCTCCGGTGTCCGTTGCCCCATATAGGATGGCACCGAAGGAGTTGGTGGAACTTAAAGCTCAGATTCAGGAATTGTTGGACCGTGGTTTTATTCGACCAAGTGTGTCTCCGTGGGAAGCACCGGTGTTATTTGTTAAGAAAAAGGATAGGTCGATGCGGATGTGCATTGACTATAGGCAATTGAACAAGTTGACGATTAAGAACAAATACCCGTTGCCAAGGATTGACGACCTGTTCGATCAGCTGTGAGGCGCTTCGGTCTTCTCGAAGATAGACTTGAGGTCTGGCTATCATCAGCTTAAGGTCAAGGAGGCGGATATTCATAAGACTGCTTTTCGAACTTGTTATGGTCACTACGAGTTCTTGGTGATGCCATTCGGGTTGACGAATGCACCAGCTGTATTTATGGATATGATGAACCGGGTATTTCAATCCTATCTGGATTGGTTTGTCATAGTGTTCATAGACGATATCTTGGTATGTTCAAGGACGGAAGAGGAGCATGATTCGCATCTTCGGATAGTTCTGCAGATTTTGAGAGAGAAGCAATTGTATGCCAAATTCAGCAAGTGTGAATTTTGGTTGAGGGAAGTTACCTTTTGGGACATGTTGTGTCCGCCGAGGGGATTAGGGTTGATCCCGAAAGATTGAAGTCGCTTTTGGATTGGAAACCGCCAAGTCGAGAGCGTAAATCGAAGTTTCCTTGGGTTAGCTGGGTACTACAGAAGGTTTGTTGAGGGATTCTCGTTGATTGCTGCACCATTAACCAAGCTATTACGGAAAGGGATACCATTTGTATGGACCGATAAATAGCAGGAAAGCTTTGAGAAGTTGAAGAAGATTTTGACGCAGCACGGTGTTGATTCAGCCTGAGGCTGGAAAGGAATTTGTCGTCTATTGTGATGCGTCACACACAAGGTTAGGATGTGTGTTGATGCAAGAAGGGAAGGTGATAGCGTATGCGTCTCGGCAATTAAGACCACATGAAGTGAATTATCCCACTCATGATTTGGAGTTAGTCTGCGTAGTGTTCGCTCTCAAGATTTGGAGACACTACTTGTATGGAGAGAAGTCAATTATCTACACCGATCATAAGAGCCTGAAATATCTCCTTACCCAGAAGGAGTTGAATTTAAGGCAGCGAAGGTGGGTTGAATTGTTGAAAGACTATGACTGCTCGATTGAGTATCACCCGGGTAAAGCTAACGTAGTGGCGGATGTGTTGAGCCGTAAGGTAATATTGGATTTGAGGGCAAGTTTGCTCATCTCAGTTTATATGAAGATGGAATCTTGTTAGTCGAACTTCAAGTGAAGCCTTCATGGGTAAGTCTGATTAAAGAGAAACAGTTGTCAGATGAATTGTTAAGTTCTCGACTTCAGCAAGTGGAAGGTGGTGAGACAGAAGATTTTGGTTGGAACAGTGATGGAGTATTGTGCGTTCATAGAAAATTTTGTATGCTGAAAGATTCTAAGTTGAGATAGATGATTCTATGGGAGGCGCATAGTAGCCCGTACGCTATGCATCCCGGTAGGAGTAACATGTATCGAGATTTACGTGAACAGTTTTGGTGGCCAGGTCTAAAGCAAGAAGTTACCGAGTTTGTGAGTAAGTGTTTGACGTGTCAACAGGTGAAGGTGGAGCATCAGTTGCCTTCAGGGTTGCTACAGCCAGTGAAGATTCCACTTTGGAAGTGGGAGAGGATAACGATGGATTTTGTTAGTGGGCTACCTCTTACGCCTACTAGGAAAGATTCGGTGTGGGTGATTGTCGATCGGTTGACGAAGTCCGCTCACTTCATACCGGTTTGTGTTTTTTACTCACTACAAAAGTTAGCCAAGTTGTATGTAGCAGATATTGTGAGGTTACATGGGGTACCAGTGTCTATCATATCAGACAGAGACCCTAGGTTTACATCACGATTCTGAAAGGCATTACATAAAGCGTTGGGTACAAGATCGACTTCAAAGACGGCGTTTCATCCACAGATCGATGGTCATCGAGAGGGTAATTCAAATTCTGGAAGACATGTTGAGAGGATGTGTTATCGACTTCAGGGGTAGTTGGGAGGATTTTCTACCGTTGGCAGAGTTTGTGTACAACAATAGCTATCAATCCAAAGATTCGGATGGCACCCTACGGCGTTGTATGGTCGTAGAGGTGTCGTACCTCTACCGCCGGACAGAGTTAGGTGAGCGACGCTTGTTGGGTCCGAAATTGGTTTCGAGACGGGGAAAAGGTTAAGTTGATTTGGGCTCGGTTGAAGGAAGCTCCGGCGGTGCGTAAATCGTATGCGAGATCTGGCGTAAAGAAATAGAATTTTGGTGGGTGATCGGGTGTTTCTAAAAGTTTCACCTTGGAAGAGTGTTTTAAGGTTTGGATGAAAGGGCAAGTTGAGCCCCAGATTCATCGGGCCTTATCGAGTATTGAAACGTGTGGGACCAGTAGCTTATCAGCTTGAGTTACCTCCGGAGTTGAATCGGATACATGATGTATTCCATGTTTAAATGTTAAGGCGCTATCGTTCAGATCCATCTCACATAGTGCCGGTGGAAGAAATTGAAGTAAGACCTAAAATGTCTTTTGAAGAAGAACCAGTGCAGATCTTAGATTGAGATGTTAAGGTGTTGAGAAGAAAGTCAGTTCCGTTGGTTAAAGTTTTATGGCGGAATCACGGTGCAGAGGAAGCCACATGGGAGCCAGAGGATGTGATGCGACAGCAATACCCTTACCTCTTTTGATCAGGTAAATTTTGAGGCTGAAATTTCTTTAAGGGGGTAGAACTGTAACATCCTAGAATTAGGGGTTCTGCATTTTATGTTTTCCTGTGTGCTTAGCTTGTTCTGCTTGTTATTTAGATGTGCTTGGGGGTCCTGGGGAGGCTCGGGTTCAAGCCAGAGCCTTGGTAAAATTTTGGTTTTTGGGCATAGGGGGGAGAGCTAGGCGAAGTAGGCTTTAAGGATATTCATTTGCGTTTGATGACACAAGGAAGCATGTGGCCTAGTGGTTGTGGTGTCACCGGCAGAGCAAGGGGGAAGGAGTTCGAATCCCATCTGTTGCATTGAGGAGCTTTATTTTTGTGCTCAAGGAGAGGAGGAGGTAGCATTCGGCTGGGACTCTTCTAGGAGGAGTTTGAATGAGTCAAATTATTTGAAATGGATGGATGAGGGGTGCTTGAGGATTTGAAGTGGTCAAATTGGTTTGAATGGGTGATGGGGAGCAAATTGTGGAGTAAAATAAGGGATTTGGAGTGTGGTGGAGGTGTTGGCCGAATGTGGGGGTCTTGGAGGGGAGAATTTCGGTCATGAAAGGGGTCTAGTGTGGGAGTGTTTGGATTTTGAGCTAGTGTAGGAGGTGTGCCGTTTTTTCTTTTGGTTCCTTTGGGCATTGTTGTTTTCAACTTTCGGTCATAAGGGAAGGGGGTGTGCCGTTTTTGCCATTTGGGAAAAGAGGAGTAAAAACCGAAACCCTTTTGAGAAGCTTTTCTTTCTTTTCCAATTTAGTTTTCATTCACTTATTTTTACCAAAACCGTAGCACATTTTCTCCCTTCTTCTTCTTCTTCTTCTTGTTTTTGGTATTAGCCGAACCTCTCTTGCATCTCCTACAGTTTGTTTCTTCACCATAACCGAAACCTTTCTCCTTTATTTCTCTACATTCTTCGCTAAACCGAAACTCTCTTTCTCTTCTACATTGCTTCTACTTTCTTCACTTTTCTTATCGTCCCCCTTGTTCTTCTCTTGAGCCGAAACCTTGTTGACATTTGTTGCTTGTGCCGAATCTTCTTAGATTCCATTTGGCTTCTCTCTGTTGAAGTCGAACCCCAAGAACCAAAGGGCTAGTTGGTTGCCGAAGGTCTCCTCTTCAATCGGGTTCTGTTTGTGCAAGAATCTTTAGCCAAGTCTATCTGTGTTCGGTTCATTCTTTGACCAAGGTAAGAAAGTTCTCTTGATTTTGTTTTACCTATTCCCTTTTCTCTTTCGTTGCCTTAACCCAATCTCCTGATCAAAGATTCTCTTCATGGATGCGAGTGCCAGTAAAACTAAGGAGGGGAGTGGACTTGTAGTCTCTACTCCTAAGTTTAAGCGATGTGCTGTGTCGGCGGTTCGAGACTTTCCGCCGGGTTGTGGTAGAGAGCCTACGTCTGTTTGGGATAGGCAAATCGATGTTATTCCCGCTAGTGAGAGTGTCAACGATCTATAGTGTTTAGTTATTCGCGTAATCAGGTGTGTAATGCTCACACCATCTTTTATTATTTTTGCATTAATAACTGCGTTGGCTGAAAGCCGAAACGACTGTATAGACAGTTGAGATACCCTTGTGGGTAACGTTGGAGACACCAGGTAAGTACCTTTATGATTCTGTCTTTCCAATAACATGGCCTAAATATATGCATGATTTGATTATCTCATTGTACATTGGGAATATGATTGCATTCATCACAATATGATAATATGTTGCATGGGCTCGGGATATGATATTGTAAGGGGAAGTGTAATTCGATGACTTTCATCACAGTGGGTTTGGTACCACAATGGTTTGGCACAACAAATATTTATCATTGATCACATGTGGGCTTGGTACCACAAAGGGGTTGGCCCCACATATATTTATCGATGGATCATCCACAGTGGTTTGGTACCACAAAGGGTTGGCCCCACATATATATTTTATCGGTGACTTTCATCACAGGTGGTTTGGTACCACAGTGGCTTGGTACCACACTGCTTGGTGCCACGTGTTTGGTAGGTTCAGTGATGTAGAGGATGGAATACTAGGTTGGGCGGGCTGCATTGCATACACTTTTAATATGCCATGTTGTGAGGGCTACGACCCAATGTGCATCTATGGGCTTAAGGCCGATTATGTCAGAAGGGAATTACACACTCGAGTCTTGGTGACTCACCCTCTCGCTTAATTTTGCAGTAACCCCTAGTTGCGGATTCGAGCCAAGTGGACTTTGTGGTGGCCATGCATTACTTCCTTCAGAAATTTCATTTCTTCAGCTTAAACTTACTTTTAATTTGGGAATTTATTATGTAATAAGGCCTCCGGATTTTATAATTTGGTTTTCAACTTATTGCGTAACTTATACTATAGGAAACGTTAAATTGGGAGTTTTCTAAACAAAATGAAAACAAACATTTCTTTTAACAATGACACACGGATATCAAGTAAGTAAATAATTAAACTTGGAATTTTCCTAAATCTACACAAATCGTTTTTTTAAATGTCACGTTTCGAGATCCCCTCATTTCGCATTCGTATCACAAGAACCTGCTTTATCATTAATAAAAGGTTTCAAGAAAACCTTAAAATCGAATCTGAGTTTTAATGAAAACAAAATACGAAATTTTTAAAATTTCAAAGTTTCCTTAAAAAAAAATCTTTCCATGTGGCATACCAGATCCGGTCGTAACGTTTAGGCCGGGTTTGGGGTGTTACAAGAGAGGTCAGAAGTGGAGGATTTACTCGGAGAAAGCCAGTTGATTCATCTCAAGAAGCCGAAATCATACTCAAGACGGAGGATCTCTCCTTCAATTCCTTCAGGGGGTTTTAGGGTTTTCTTATGTTTTGTTTTATATTTTCTTCTGAGATGTATTCTTTTATGATTATGAATTAAACCCCTCAAATACCTAAGGGGGATGAAACCTAAGACAGATCTTGTTATTGTTTTCTGTACTATATGATAAATACTTGATTTGTTCTTAACTATGTGTTCTTAATTCTTGTTTTGATATTTCAAGATATTGATTCAAGTATTGATGTGCTTAGGCAGTGGAGAAATATTCCATGTTTAAGAGTAGGTCTAGCATAGTTAAGTGAAGTTGATCGCAACCCTAGAGATAGGATGACGAAAATCTGCCGGATTAGGGTCAAACCTAATATGGGAGTCCATAGATCGAGTTAATGCAACCCTAGGGGTTTTAATTAGAAAGAGATTTCAATTAATCAACCTAGGGTTAGACGTTAGTAGCCTCGAGAGAGGTATTAATATAAATTAGGGAATCCTACGGATCAAGTCAAGTGAATAAATCGTCTTGTTCAGAGTTAAATAACAAGTGAAGTCTAGGTGGATTCTTCCTTGGGTATTGTCTTAATCAATTGGTTTTTCCCACAAGTATTTTCCCCAATTCATTCTCTGTGTCTTAGCGTCTTTAGCTTAGTAGTCAGTTATTTTTAGAATAAACAACAAATCCCTTAATTCTTAGGCTAAATAATAAAAAAAAAGTCAGTATTAGCACTTTTGGTTCCTTTGGGTTCAACATTTTGGTCTTGCCACTAAGCTATACTACTGTTCGATAGGTGCGCTTGCCTCAATCGTGGTGATAGTTAGTTTCTAGGCTCGATCATTCATTATATAAATATTAAAACTCTAAGACACGATCACTTATACGGGACCTTCTTCATCTCATGTCATGGCATTGGTATCCTTGCTATTCCTAAGGTTCAACCGGGACTTCGACTTAACACAATATCATCATACTTTCATCGAGACATCATTAACCAATCTCATAGAGATAATATACATTTCTCATGATATTAAGCAATTAAAAACATAATAGAATTAAGTAGCTTTAATTTCACACAAACTTACCTCGGTACCAAAATTTGTATATTTGTTCAATTTAGTCCACCACCTTGTCCTTTCCCCGATTTCGGTCCAGACTTCGTGTTTCTTGATCTATAATGACAATTTCACTTGTTTAATCACCACATAAATCAAGACGTTTTAAAATTTCTACTTTGGCAAAATTACCATTTTGCCCTTAGACTTTTACAAAATTACGATTTTGCCCCTAGGCTCGTAAATCGATTCTAATCAAATTTCCTCCTTTAACGAGCCTAGATGAACATTTATTACTCTTATAGAAACTCACAATACCAATTATTTCACACATTTACCACCTATTTTACAACTTTTACAAAAAGGTCCTTTTAGGTGTTTTCATGGAAACTCCTTTCACAAAAGTTGTTTATTTAACAACTAAGATTCATTTTCTTCAATAAAAATTCAGCAAACAACATAAATTTTTTCATGCCAAAACCCTAGACTCTCAACCATATTGCAAAATAGTCCCCCCATTAGCTAGCTTAAGCTACAAGGGTTCCAAAAAACACAAAAATCATCAAAAATGGCCATCAAAACACTTACTTGCAAGGAGAAAAGCTTGGCTGAAAATTTTAGGCTTAAAAAACCCCTCTTTGGCTGATATTTTCGGTGGAAGAAGATGAGAATGAAAGGTGATATCATCTTTCTCTTTATTTTATTTATTTCCTTCAATTAAGTCACCAAATACTACCTAACCTTTGACCATCTTATTTCCTTGTCCCCTATGGCCGGCCATCATATTACTAAGGGTCTAATTACACATTAGGGACCTCCAATTTAATATTCTATAGCTATTTGACACTTTTAGCTTGAAAATGAAACTTTTACACTTTATGCGATTTAGTCCTTTTTTGCAATTAAGCATGCAATCACTAAAATTAATTCACCAAAATTTTCATACACTCATATGATCATGCTAAGACACATAAAATAATATTAAAAATAATTTCTTCAGCCTCGTATTAGTGATTTCAAAACCACTGTTTCGACTAGCCCCTAAATCGGGCTGTTACATTAAGGACTAATTTGCATAGAATGTAAAAGTTCAGGGATAATTGCATAAAATGACCTTAACTAGTGAACTGTAAATTTTATGTTAATAGGATGTTTTAAGGTGTTTAATTGAATTAGTTGAGTTAAGTTATTATAATTAGACCAAGAAATGAGTGCCTCGGTAGATAAATGCGGAAAGGAAAAAGCAGTCGAGTAATCATTGTCGAATACCAGTCATCACTGCACAAATAAGTTCGCATTTGATCGCTGTGAAGTAAGAGTTTTAAAATTTATAATGAGAATGATCGAACCTGGAAACTAACTATGACAACGATTGAGGCAAGTGCACCTATCGAACAGAAGTATAGCTTAGGCAAGACCGGATTGTCGAACCCAAAGGAACTAAAAGTACTAATACTAACTTTCTTTCTATTATTTAGCCTAAAATAAGTGAAGTTGTTTATCTAGTCTAAATTAATTAACTATTAAACTAAAAATTCTAAGACAAAGAAGAATAAAATTGGGAGAATAACTTGGAAAAAACTCAGTTGATTAAGACGACACCCAAGGAAGAATCCACCTAGACTTCACTTGTTATCTAACTCTGAACCAGACGATGTATTCACTTGACTTGATCCGTAAGACTCCCTAACGTATATTAAACCTTCTCTCGAGGCGAATAACGTCTAATCTTAGGTTAATTAATTGAAATCTCTTTCCCATTAATAACCCCCTAGAATAACAGTAAATCGATCTATGGATTCCCATATTAGGTTTCACCCTAATCCAGCAAAATCTCGTCACCCTATCTCTAGGCGCGCGATCAACTCCGCTTAATTATGCTAGATCTACTCTTAAGCAAGGACTTTTGCTCCACCACCTAAGCACATTCGACTTGAATTAATATCCGCGAAATATCAACACAAGAATTAAGCACACATAATTAAGAACAAATCAAGTATTTATCATATAGTTCAGAAAACAATAACAAGATTCATCTAGGTTTCATCCCCTCACCATCCAAGGGTTTAGTTCATAACAATAAAGAAAAACATCTCGTAAGAAAAGATAACACAAAACATAAGAAATCCCTAAAACCCCCTGAAGGAATTGAAGAGGAGATCCTCCGTCTTGAGTAGAATTCCGGCTTCCAGAGATGGATCAACTGGCTATCCCTGAGTGAATCCCCACAAATCTGCCTTCTCTGGCCTAACAAGACGCCCCTAAACGATGGCTTTGGACCCCCCTCTTTAGGTCATACTTAGGGTGTATTTATAGGCTTTTGAAATAGGTTTCTTTGCCCCTAAGTATCCTTTCTCGAATGAAATTGCTCTTCTCCACGGCAGAGGCACGGCCATGGCACACGCCCGTGTGAATCGTGGCCAGGCCGTGTTCAGACTTCTAATGAGGACATGTCCGTGTAGATCGTGATTAGGCCGTGTTCTAGTATTTTGAGGAGGCACGGCCGTGTGGGCTTTAGTTCAGGCCGTGTCGATTTCATGCTTTGGCCCATTTGTCCCGTTTTAAGCCCGTTTTGCGTTCTTTTCATCCCCTGGTGCTTTCCTGAGTATATATCATGAAAAGAAAGGATTAAGAGCACCAAATTACATAATATAAGAGATAATTCATCCAAAAGCATACTAAATGTGGGATTAAAATATGTTACTATTTCAGTTTATCAAATACCCCGACACTTAAGATTTTGCTTGTCCTCAAGCAAAATTCTCAACTTACAATTAAAACGAACTTTCTATAATTCATAATAGTCATTGATAATGTTTCATCATAATTCAGAGATAATTCATACATGGATAATTCAACTCAAAGAGTCCTAAAAATTCAAATAGTCTAAGTCATACATTTGTAGCACAAAACATAGGTGTTTCCCTTCCTCTAAACAATTACCTCTGATTTAAAATCGACAAGGACTGACATCCTCACTTAAAGATTCACTCAAATCACTCAAAGTGTTTAAGGTTCAAAATTAGGCACTCAAAAGTCAAACATGAAGAGTTAATGCCATAGGCTTGCATGAGAATCAAATCTCCACCACTAAAATATGAGATGAAACACAAATCAAAAGGTCTTTGAAAGGGTTGTAACGGGGCTTGGGTTAAAGGTGTGGAATAAGGTTGAATTAGAGGGTTAAAATCGAGACTGAATTGATAAATTACCTAACCAGAAACAATGAACTGAATAATAAGTTATTACATTAATTGAAAATTAATAATTCTAATACTATGAGCTTTTTCTTCAATATTTGGAATTTAAATGTGTAAGCTCATTTAATCACAAAGCTAATAATGAATATATTTCGATTTTTTTTATGAGTACATAATAAGTACATAATAAAGGATAAATTACTGAAGTAAAAATCATAGTTAGGCAACTAATCAAAATCAACTCTCGATATAAGGGTAGTTAAAGAGGATGGTGAAAACAAATAAAAAGGGTTTTGGTTAATATTAGCGAGTAAGTCAATAAATGGGTTGTTAGGATTAAACGGTGTTCACTAGGGGTTAATTATGAAGTTAGGCTTTTTAATGGAGTAAGTGGGTTAGATCCTAGGTGCCTTTATCATCTCTATGTATCAAATCAAAAAGTGTGGTCTCGACATGTATAATCGATGCAAGTTCTAGAATAACAAATCAGTGTTGACATACTCATAATCAATAAAGTGAGCAAGAAAATGAATTTATACTCTATAAGGCTCAAAATCTCACAAAAATTTTGATGTCAACCTCGTAAATTTCAAATTTCAAAGTAATATTTAAATTCAGGTAGACAACCTAGAAAATTTTTAATTCTGAAAAATAGACTTATCATGCTTGATTCTCTAGTATTCTTAGAATTTAATTATCAATGCACAATTATCAATGACTTAATATAAAACATATCAATAAAAATCATAAATCATTAGAAATTTCATCCTAATTGGTAATATGAGGAATTTACTTAAAAATAAGACTAAATTCAGGATTTTGAGAACAATGCAAAAAGTTTGGCACCTACTTTCAGAAATTTGAGAATAATGAAAAAAGTTAGGCGCCTTTTTAGGTTGTTCACCCCCTCACACTTAAGATGTACATTGCCCTCAATGTACGAAGTTAGATAATAATATAATAATATTAAAATCATAAGATATGGGGAGAAGTGAAACTTCCTGAATTATGGATGGATTCCTTGAGATGGAGGTGAAAGATAAGTTGGAGGGGCGGTCTGGATGACGATCCTGCGCTAGATGAAGAAATTGGGTATCTCATGGAGGATTAGCCAGGATATGATAATAATAATTAAAACTATACTAATCGAATATTTAAAGAAAAGCAAGCTAAAGTGGAGAAAAATAAAGATGAAACTAAAATTAAAAGAAAAGATGGATGGGCCATAGAGTCCTTATTGTTGGGTGTGGTTTCTAAGGCTGAGGATATGGTGGTGGTCGTGGCGTGATTCCCTAGCAGCCTTTAGAACCTAAAATTAAGAAACTAAGATAAAATAAACTAGATTAAGCAGAAGAGAAGTAAAGATAAGGAAATTGAAGGAAAAGAGAAAAACGAAATAAAAGCTAAATGGCCTCAAATATCCTTGGCTCGTCGAATGATTGAAGCGGCCGGCATGAACTTATATGTATCAGTATCCATGAGGAGACGTGGCAGCTTCTTCCGCTTCTTAGGCATTGTTTTGGTGTAGCTCAAGGGTATAGAGAAAAGGGGTAGGAAAGAAAATGAAAAGTTGAAGGTTGAAAGTTAGTAGGAGAAGAGGGAAGGGAGGGGGGGATTAAATAGATTTTCAAACCTGGTACCATCCCACGCCCGTGCTCCTTAGGCGTGTCGATTCACACAGCCGCCTCGCACGGCCGTGTGTATAGGTGTGTTGGTTTACCCACGCCCGTTGGTGATAAGTCAGTGTCATCCACGGTCGCATCGCACGGCCGTGGCATTCTAACTGTGCCCGTGGGGCGATGGTTGGAGTCCGTGACTTCGAAGATTTTATTTTCTCTAACCCGTACCACCTTTGCCATGTCAGTATGGTGATTCTGGGTATCCACACGGCCACGGCCACGGCCGTGTGCTAGGCCGTGTGGCCTGGAAATCTGCACTTTTTGGTTAGTTTAAAGCTATATACTATAAAGGAAGGGTAAAATAGAATAAATAAGAAAAATAAAAATGTAAAAGTTAATGGGATTAGTGCTCGGGTTTCCTCCCGAGAAGCGCTCGTTTATAGTCTTAAGCTAGACTTTCCTCTTGTTTGCATCATCAGGGTGGTTTGAGGAGTTGGAAGTCCTTCCTCATGCTATCAGTTTTATCCTCGTGAAAAAGTTTAAGTCGAGATGTGTTTATAGTAAAAGTACCAAAAATAGGATTACTTACCTCGACTATTCCGTATGGGAAAACACTGGTTACCCTAAAAGGTATTTCTTTGTTTATGTTAGGGTCCGGAGGAGATATTCGAGGATCTTCCTTATCTAACAGTACCTGGTCTCCTATTTTGAAGTGGTTTGTTGTTCCTATGAGCTCTTCTAGGGGCTCCTTCGGTTTTACCTTGTGTGGTTCCGGTTCTTCGTCGTGTATCCCTAATTTTTCCTTGAAGTGTGTCTTCCACTCGTCTAGATCATCGATCTGAATCCATTGATCTTTATGAACTACTTCTTTGTTGGGATGGGGTTTAGGATCGGGTTCAGTTGTGTCCTTTTGTGGTGCTTCCTGAAAATAACGGTTAACCGAATGGTTATCAGTAGAATTTACGTTCTCACCTTGATTACTCGATGTTCTGGCCGAGTCAAGAGCCTTAAGGGTGATCGTCTCATTACCTACACAAAGTATGAGTTGTCCTGTATCAACATCAATTTTAGTCCTGGCAGTTGCTAAAAAGGGTCTTCCTAAAATTAAGGGAATCGAATTATCCTCATCCATGTCTAAGACAACGAAATCTACTGGGAAAATGAATTTGTCAATTTTTGCAAGAACATCTTCGATAATACCCGTAGGAATTCTAACAGTTTTATCAGCTAATTGAATGCTCATCCTAGTTTGCTTGGGTTTCCTTAGACCTAATTGTTTAAACAATTTGTAAGGCATGACATTTATGCTTGTCCCTAAATCAGCTAACGCATTATCAACGCTTAGTCTACCAATTAAACATGGAATTGTAAAACTCCTGGATCTTTTAGCTTTTGTGGTAGTCTATTCGTAACATTGCCGAGCATATTGCGTTTAATTCCACATGTGGATCCTCGCCTAATTTACGTTTGTTCATCAAGAGATGTTTTAAAATTTCCTCGAATCTGGCATCTGTGAAAGAGCTTGAAGTAGCGGTAAGTTAATATGTAATTTCTTTAAAAGTTTAAGAAACTTACCGAACAGTTCCTCTGTGTCGTCTCTCATTAATGCTTCAGGATATGGTATGCGAGGTTGGTACTCCTTGATTACCGATTTTGGTTTTTCTTGTGTTACCTCAACTTTACCTTTTTCTACCTCGTTTCCTTGTATTGGATTGGGTTCGTCTAATCCTTCACCTTCTTGAGCTGTTATGGCTTGGATTTGCTCCTTTGGATTAATCTCAGTGTTGCTTGGTAGATGCCCTTGCGATCGTTCAGACATCAGCTTTGCGAGTTGTCCAACTGACTTAGAAACTTCCTCAACTGACTTAGTGACTTCCCTAACTTGGCTCTCGATCCCTTTGATCGATGCTTGTTTGGTCTTAAGGGTGGTTTCAGTGTCTTGGAGATAGTTTTCTGTGGATGCCATGAATCTTGTCAGCATCTCTTTAAGGTTCAGCTTCTTCTCCTGTGGATAAGGCTGATTTTGGAAGTTTTGAGGAGGTTGTTGTCTTTGATTTCCTTGACCTCCCCACGAAAAATTTGGGTGGTTCCTCCAACCTGGGTTATAATTATTACTATAAGGATTATTATTGGATCTGAAATTGTTACCTATATAGTTCATCTGTTCGCTCTCTGTGCCTGGTTGGTAGGGTGGGTACTCAAGATTCACCACGGTTCCACTTACGTCGCACTGCATTACTGGATGTACCTGCGAAGAACACAAACTATCAAGCTTTTTATTCATCATTCTCTACCTGTGTTGATAGCATGGTTACTGCATCCATGTTGAAAACTCTGGCTAATTTTGTTGGTTTGGTCCTTGTAACCTGCCACTGATAGTTATTTAGTGACATCTCTTCAATAAACTCGTAAGCTGCTTCAGAAGTTCTGTTGTTCAGGGTTCCACCGACGGCTGAACCAATTAGTTGCCTCGTTGAGGGGTTTACACCGTTATAAAAAGTTTGGACTTGGAGCCACAAGGGTAAACCATGGTGCGGACACCTTCTCAAGAGATCCTTATATCTCTCCCATGCGTCGTATAATGTCTCTAAATCCATCTGCGCAAAAGAAGAGATATCATTCCGTAATTTGGCCGTTTTGGCCGGTGGGAAATATTTTAATAAAAAATTTTGGTTATTTGATCCCATGTGGTGATCGACCCTCGTGGTAACGAGTTTAACCACTGTTTGGCTTTATTCCTTAATGAAAAGGGAAATAATCGAAGCCTTATGGCATCATCAGAAACGCCATTTATTTTGAAGGTATCACAGAACTCTAAAAAATTAGCTATATAAGTATTTGGATCTTCGTCCTGCAAACCATCAAATTGAACAAATTGTTGAATCATTTGTATAGTGTTAGGCTTTAATTCAAAATTATTAGCAGCTATAGCAGGCCTAACAATACTTGATCCTGCTCCTGTTAAATGAGGTTTAGCATAATCATACATAGTGCGCGAGCATTATTTTCTCGCCACATCTTGTGGTGGTAGATTATTTTCGCCCATCCCTTCAGTGGGATTGGATCTGCCTTCTCGCTCTTCTTCTTGGTAATTTAGGACTCGCCTAATTTCTCTGCGATTTCTTCGAGCGGTAGCTTCAATATCACTGTCGTATACTAGTGGTCCTTTCGGGTTCCTTCTAGTCATAAACTAGAGGTACCTGGAAGGAAGAATTAATAAAAAAATAAAAATTAGCAAATAAAATAAGAAATAAAATAAAATTGAAAAAAAATAAAAATGGCTAAAGTAATAAAAATAGAGTGTTCTTAATATTTTAGTTCCCTGGCAACGGTGCAAAAAAAAAACTTGATCATTGTGAAGTCGAGTTTTAAAATTTATAATGAGAATGATCGAACTCGAAACTAACTATGACAACGATTGAGGCAAGTGCACCTATCGAACAAAGAGTATAGCTTAGGCAAGACCGGATTGTCGAACCCAAAGGAACTAAAAGTACTAATACTAACTTTCTTTCTATTATTTAGCCTAAAATAAGTGAAGTTGTTTATCTAGTCTAAATTAATTAACTATTAAACTAAAAATTCTAAGACAAAGAAGAATGAAATTGGGAGAATAACTTGGAAAAAACTCAGTTGATTAAGACGACACCCAAGGAAGAATCCACCTAGACTTCACTTGTTATCTAACTCGAACTGCACGATGTATTCACTTGACTTGATCCGTAAGACTCCCTAACGTATATTAAACCCTTTCTCGAGGCGAATAACGTCTAATTCTAGGTTAATTAATTGAAATCTCTTTCCCATTAATAACCCCTTAGAATAGCAGTAAATCGATCTATGGATTCCCATATTAGGTTTCACCCTAATCCAGCAAAATCTCGTCACCCTATCTCTAGGCGCGCGATCAACTCTGCTTAATTATGCTAGATCTACTCTTAAGCAGGGACTTTTTCTCCACCACCTAAGCACATTCGACTTGAATTAATATCCGCGAAATATCAACACAAGAATGAAGCACACATAATTAAGAACAAATCAAGTATTTATCATATAGTTCAGAAAACAATAACAAGATTCATCTAGGTTTCATCCCCTCACCATCCTCAAGGGTTTAGTTCATAACAATAAAGAAAAACATCTCAGAAGAAAAGATAACACAAAACATAAGAAATCCCTAAAACCCCCTGAAGGAATTGAAGAGGAGATCCTCCGTCTTGAGTAGAATTCCGGCTTCTAGAGATGGATCAACTGGCTATCCCTGAGTGAATCCCCACAAATCTGCCTTCTCTGGCCTAGCAAGACGCCCCTAAACGATGGCTTTGGGGGCTCCTCTTTAGGTCATACTTAGGGTGTATCTATAGGCTTTTGAAATAGGTTTCTTTGCCCCTAAGTATCCTTTCCCGAATGAAATTGCTCTTCTCCACGGCAGAGGCACGACCATGGCACACGCCCGTGTGAATCGTGGCCAGGCCGTGTTCGGACTTCTAATGAGGACACGTCCGTGTAGATCGTGATTAGGCCGTGTTCTAGTATTTTGAGGAGGCACGGCCGTGTGGGCTTTAGTTCAGGCCGTGTCGGTTTCATGCTTTGGCCCATTTGTCCCGTTTTAAGCCCGTTTTGCGTTCTTTTCATCCCCTGGTGCTTTACTGAGTATATATCATGAAAAGAAAGGATTAAGAGCACTAAATTACATAATATAAGGGATAATTCATCCAAAAGCATACTAAATGTGGGATTAAAATATGTTACTATTTCCGTTTATCAGTATTACATGTATTATGTTATATTAATTCCTTGATATTTAATTTATTCTAATAATTATGATGTTTGTAATTATTAAATGACGCTTGATGAAAATTAATATTGAAATTGAGTTGTATTGGATATAATGTATCGGGCTTTGAGTCCAACAAGCTTCGTACCAGTGAATTATATCAGGCTCTAAGCCTAGCAAGCTTCGTGCCAGTGAATTGTATCAGGGCTTTGAGCCTAGTAGGTTTCGTGCCAGTGAATTGTATAAGGTAAAATTATATGGGAAGTATTGTTTCAAGTATTCTATAAGTTAATAATGTTCTCGGGATATATGATTTTATATATAAAGTTTTACTTTATGATAAGTGGATGTTAAAAGTTGAATGGTTTTGGTAGTTGAGATAGGAAAATTATGATTATTGATCTCATGATACGTTATTGCATTATTATGTTTAAATTGCTGAGTATAATTGAGCTGTTGTAATTTCGTGTAGCAGATTAAACTAGTTTTTGCACTTAAGGAGCCTGAATACAAGCATTTTTGTTATATCTTAGTTAAGTTTCTTTAGTTTTACTTATATCTAGTAAAATGTGCGAAATGAGTCTTTTATTGACCGTAAAGGCCGAATGAGGCCTAAGGGAGAGCTAATGTGCTTCGTGAGTGTCCAAGAGAACATTAAAAGGCATTTTAGGTTGATACTAGACTCTATATGTAACAGTCCGGTTTAGACCCTAGTCGAAACAGTGGTTTCGAGACCACAAAGCCGAGTCTAAAAAATATTTTAATATTATTTTCCGTGATTATAGTATGTGATTAAGCATGTGTGAAAGTTTCGTGAATTAATTTTATTATTTGTGAGTTTAATTTGCAAAAAGGATTAAATTGCAAAAGATGAAAAAGTTGTGTGTTATTTAATATGTGTGCCAAATTGATGTGGTTGTTAGATGAGGAATCCTTAAATGGTTATTAAACCATTAGTATGGTTAATGGACATTTATGACCAACCATTATATAAGTTTTATATGTTATTAATAAGGTTAATTTGGTAATTGAGTTAATAATGTCCATTAATATAAAACAAAACATTAGAATATCATGCATATGTATTCATCTTTGTGCCAAAAATTCAAAGAAAAGAAAAGAAAGAAAACCAAGCTTCATTCGGCTAGGTTTAAGCTTGATTAAGGTATGTAATTTGTTCGGTTTTTGATAATTTCTACGTTTTTGTAATCGTTGCTTCGAGTACTATAAAACCCATGTCTTAATTTTGGAATTTGATGAAGAATTTGAAATGTGCCATTGATGAATGCTTGCGCTTTGTGATGTTAGTTGATGAAATATGAAATATATGTGTTAGATTAACATGTTTTGTCTTTGGATTTTTGGTGAATTTGAGTAATTTGGATTAAATTGTGAAAACAATATTTTGAGGGACTAAAATTGAAATAAATGAAATACATGGACTTGTATGATCATGATGAAAATTCAACTAAGCATGGGTACAAGGGAATTTTGTGTATTTTTTGATTTTGTGAGATAGGGACTTAAATGTCAAAATGTGAAAATGTGAGTTCTAATTTGTAAATTCCCTAAATGTGTGTTTTTGGATTAAATTGAATGAGTTGGTGAATAAATGAGTTAAATTTGAATATGTATAGATCAAGAACCAAAGAAAACGGATTTAGATCGAGGAAAGTCGAAAGTGATCAAGTAGTCGAATCCATTCGTTTATTCTGAATACGAGGTAAGTCTATATACAAATAAATGTATTTGAGATGATTTATTCATGTTCATTTAATATTGAAATGTGATGAATGGCTTTGGAAGATATACATGTGAAATCCGAGAAAGCATCGATAATGTATCAAAGTCCGAAAAGTCTCGTACGAACCTTAGGAATAAATAGGATTAATATGTCATGACATAGGGTTCTGATATGTGATATCGTGTAAGACCACGTCTGGGACGTTGGCATCGATTTGAGATTTACGAGTAAGACCATGTCTGAGACATTGTCATCGTATTTGATTCTTGTAAGACCCTGTCTGGGACAGTGGCATCGATATTGGATTACATGTAAGACCACGTCTCGGACGTTGGCATTGTACGATTATTCTGTGGATTCCGAGTATCCTATTTGATTCCGAATGGTTTAACGGGCAATTCCGAGAAATAAAAGACTATGTGAAATGTGTAATCGTTTCAGGTACATTGATGTTTATACTATGTTTAAGCATGAAAGGTAAGTATATGTGAATTTGCAAAAGAGAGATGTGCATAGATTCAATGAGACAAAATGTGATATATGTATGAATGTGCTATGATCAAAAGAGGTATTTAGAGATATGATTTTTTGGTAAGCAATGGCTAAACAAATGAGCCAAAGAAGAATTATGAAATTGCATTTGAGATATATTAATGATCTTGTATTTGATATGATTATGAATGTTTATGTGTTAAGTTTATTTGTATATGGCTTACTAAGCTTTTGAAAGCTTACTTTGTGTGTGTTTACATTGTTTTATAGATCGTTAAAGCTATGGAAGGCTCGGGGATTGTCGAGGATCATCACCACACTATCAAACTCTATTTTGGTAATCTTTTGAAAGTGTATATATTAAAGTATGGCATGTATAGTCTAGTAAGTTTTGATTATGTTTTGAAAGGTGTAAAAATAGCCATGTGATATGGCTAGATAATGAATATGATGTGAATGAGTAGTTTATGCTATATGATGCATAGTTTGGTATGGTTTCATGGCTAATAGTTGGTCTAATAAGAGGGTCAAATTTATGATAAGTTTATTGATGCAAAGTTGGTATGTTTTGGATGAATGGCTAGTATATTGAATTGGTAAGTTTTGGTTGGTTTATACTTAGAAATGTTTGTGATGATAAGGAGATAAATGGTACATAAGTTGGTATGTTTGATATGCTCTTGGATGGTGAGAATAGATAGTCAATTTCGTATGTTTTGTTTGCATTTGATGCTTGGAATGATGCTTATTTGTTCTCATAGGTATAACCCAAAGTGTGGGTGGCAAATTGGCCTTGCATATGGCCTATATTTGCCCACACGGTTGAGTACACGGGTGTGTGGCTCGACCGTGTCCTTTGTGGTTGCATTTCAAAACAAGTCAGTTTCGACCACGGGCTGGACACACGGGCGTGTGACTGGCCGTGTGGTGCAAGTCAGTGTCGACCACGGGTGAGGCACACGGGCGTGTCTCAAGCCGTGTGGACAAGTCAGTAGGTATGCCCTATTTTGCCACGACTTAGACCTACGGGTGTGTCTGAGGCCGTGTAAGGCACACGGCCTACCCACACGGGTGTTTGACCTCTGTAACTTTGAAAAAAAATGTTTGATTTTCAGAAAAATTTTGTATGATCTCGGTTTAGTCCCGACCCCTTTCTAATGCATGTTTAAGGTCTCGAAGACCTCATTAAGGGACTACATACTTGTATTCTGCTATGATATGATGATGATATACGTATTGATGTTTAATGTTCGTAAAAGTTTCTGATTAGTCTTGTAATGCCTCTTAACCCTAAACCGGCGATGGTTACGGGTTAGTGTTCTTACATTTTATTGTTATCAGAGCTACGATTTAGTCGATTCTAGGACTAACGTAGCGTGTGAGAGTCTAGCTATACATGCCATATATACTGACCGTGATAGTGTGATGAATCTGACGTATAAAATGTGTTTTTGTATAGTAAATGGATCCCGAAAGAGTCAGAGTGATGATGTTGAAAGTAATGCGCTCGCTCTCGCTCAAGGGACAAATATATCGATTCAAGACCGGCTACTAGCGGTCAGGAAGAAGAGGCTAAACAAGCCTTTTTCTAAATGATGAATGAGTGGTTCGCTCAATATATTAGAACAAATCTGGCTGTTTCACAACATCCGCCCTCGCCAAATCCTCCTCAGACTTCTGCTATACCTTCGGTCATGAATCTGAATATGTTGAATAGGCCTCCGGTTGATAAAATCCGCAAATATGGGGCCGAAGAGTTCAGGGTCACTAGTGATGATGATGCTGAGAGAGCTGAGTTTTGGCTCGAAAACACAATCCGAGTGTTTGATGAAATGTCATTGACTCCTGATGAATGTGTGAAATGTGTCGTTTCCTTGTTACGAGATGCAGCTTATCAATGGTGGAAGACTTTGATTTCTGTTGTTCCAAAAGAACGGGTTACATGGGATTTCTTTCAGTTTGAATTCCGAAAGAAATATATTAGCCAGAGATTTATAGATCAGAAACAAAAAGAATTTCTGGAATTGAAACAGGGTTGCATGTCTGTCACTGAATACGAACGAGAATTCGTGAGATTAAGTCAATATGCTCGGGAATGTGTTTCGACCGAAGCGATAATGTGTAAAAGATTTGAAGACGGCCTAAATGAAGATATCCGTTTGCCAGTTGGAATTCTAGAAATAAAAGAATTTGTTGTACTAGTTGATCGAGCATGTAAAGCTGAGGCACTCAGGAAAGATAAAAGAAAAGTTGAGTCAGAAGCTAAAGATGTGAGAAAGAGATTCTCAAGCAAATCATTTCAGTCTGCATCAAAGAAATTCAAACATGAGTATAGTCGTTCAAAGGCTAATGTGGGACATTCGAACAGAGATCGAGTTAGATCGCAGTCGAACTTCAAAGCTCCAGCTACTTCGATGGCTAGTGTTGGAAATGTTCGATCAGAACGACCTGAATGTAGACATTATGGTAAAAGACATCCGGGTAATTATAGATTGAATGACCGAGCCTGTTTTAGATGTGGATCATTAGATCATTTCATTCGGGACTGCCCTGAATCTGTTGAACAAGAGATTGTAAAGAATCTAAAGCAAGATAATGCTTCAGCTAGAGGTAGACCTTCTAGAAACACAAGAAATGCGAGTGGTAACCAGAGAGTTACGAAAGATACAGTTGTGAGACCTGAAGCTAGAGCACCTACCAGAGCTTACGATATTCGAGCTCGTGAGGAAGCTTCGTCTCCAGATGTTATTACGGGTACATTTACTCTTTATGATACTTCTGTGATTGCATTGATAGATCCAAGGTCTACTCATTCATATATATGCATGAACTTAGTATCCAGTAAGACTTTGCCTGTAGAGTCTACTGAATTTGTAATTAGAGTATCGAACCCCTTAGGTAAAAGTGTCTTGGTTGACAAAGTATGCAAGAATTTTCCGGCTGATCTGATGCTATTACCTTTTGATGAATTTGATATATTTTTGGGTATGGATTGGTTAACATTGCATGATGCTGTTGTGAACTGCAAAAGAAAGGTTATTGATTTGAGATGTCAGAATGATGAAATAGTTCGGATTGAATCAAATGATTTAAATGGGTTACCGGTTGTGATATCTGTGATGAAAGCTCAGAGTTATGTGAAAAAGGGTTGCGAAGCCTATTTTGCCTATGTGATTGATTCGAAAGTGAGTGAAAAGAAAGTTGAATCTGTGCCAGTTGTTTGTGAGTTCCCTGATGTATTTTCTGAAGAATTACCGAGATTGCCTCCGATACGAGAAGTTGAGTTTGGTATTGATTTAGTACCAAGGACAACTCCTATCTCTATAGCTCCGTACAGAATGGCACCAACAGAATTGAAAGAGTTGAAATCATAGTTGCAAGAGTTAACCGATAGAGGATTTGCAAGACCGAGTTTCTCACCTTGGGGTGCTCTTGTTCTATTTGTGAAAAAGATAGATGGCACGATGAGAATGTGCATTGATTACTATCAGTTGAACAAAGTGACTATAAAGAAAAAATATCCTTTGCCCAGAATTGATGACTTGTTTGATCAGTTGAAAGGAGCTACCGTGTTTTCAAAGATAGATCTGAGATCGGGGTATTATCAGTTGCGAGTAAAAGATTCAGACGTTCCGAAAACTACTTTCAGAATGAGGTACGGACATTCTGAGTTTTTAGTTATGCCTTTCAGACTAACAAATGCTCCTGCTATTTTTATGGATCTGATGAATAGAATTTTTAAACCGTATTTAGATCAATTTGTTGTTGTATTCATTGACGACATTTTGATTTATTCGCGTGATGAAATTGAACATGCTGAACATCTGAGAATTGTGCTACAAACTCTGCGAGATAAGCAATTATATGCAAAGTTTAGTAAATGTGAATTCTGGTTGCGTGAAGTTGGTTTTCTGGGACATATTGTGTCAGCATCTGGTATACAAGTCGATCCGAGCAAGGTTTCAGCTATTTTGGAGTGGAAGCCTCCAAAAAATGTGTCTGAAGTCCGAAGTTTTCTGGGACTTGCTGGTTATTATCGACGGTTCGTGAAAGGCTTTTCGATGATTGCAACTCTGCTGACGAGATTGCTTCAGAAAGATGTGAAATTCGAGTGGTCTGAAAAGTGCCAGAAAATTTTCGATCAGTTGAAAGCCCTTTTTGATTAAGCTCCAGGTTGCTAGTACACCCAGAATCGGGTAAGAGTTTGTGATTTATAGTGATGCTTCGTTGAATGGTCTGGGATGTGTTTTTATGCAAGAAGTCAAAGTTATAGCTTATGCCTCGAGACAATTGAAACCGCATGAAAAGGATTACCCGACACACGATATTGAGTTAGCTGCGATTGTGTTTGCATTCAAGATTTGGCGTCACTATCTCTTCGGTGAAAAATGCCATGTGTTTTCGGATCATAAAATTTTGAAATATTTAATGACTCAGAAAGACTTGAATCTACGACAGAGAAGATGGTTAGAACTGTTGAAAGATTACGAGCTTGTGATAGATTATCATCTGGGTAAGGTAAATATTGTTGCTGATGCATTGAGTCAAAAATCGTTGTTTGCATTACGTGCGATGAATGCTCATGTAGATTTGTCTGATCATAGTTCAGTTTTGGCTGAACTGAAAGTGAAACCGTTGTTCTTACAGCAAATATGTGATGCCCAGAAAAGTGATAATGAAATGTTAGCAAAACGAGCTCAGTGTGATTTGAACTCTGATTGTTAATTTCGAGTTGATAAAGATGATTGTTTAAGATTTCAAGATCAGATTTGTGTTCCAAGGAATCCAGAGCTGATTCAGTTGATATTGAAAGAAGTACATAACAGTTGCCTATCTGTTCATTCAGGAAGTACAAAGATGTACCATGATTTGAAGCAACATTATTTGTGGTCTGGTATGAAGCGGGATATTTCAGAGTTTGTCTCGAAATGTTTAATCTGTCAGCAAGTTAAAGCTGAACATCAGGTGCCATCTGGTTTGTTACAACCGATAATGATTCTCGAGTGGAAATGGGATAGAGTGACGATGGATTTTGTTTCAGGGTTGCCTTTGACTCCGAGAAAGAAAAATGCAATTTGGGTCGTAGTTGACAGATCGACGAAATCAGCTCATTTTATTCCAGTAATATCTGATTACTCACTTGATAAATTAGCTGAGTTGTATATTTCCGATATTGTGAGATTACACGGGGTGCCACTATCTATTGTGTCTGACAGAGATCCGAGGTTTACTTCACGATTCTGGAAGAAACTGCAAGAGGCCTTAGGTACTAAATTGCATTTTAGTACAGCATTTCACCCACAGACGGATGG
This sequence comes from Gossypium sturtianum, assembly GCA_025698515.1. Classification (NCBI taxonomy): domain Eukaryota; kingdom Viridiplantae; phylum Streptophyta; class Magnoliopsida; order Malvales; family Malvaceae; genus Gossypium; species Gossypium sturtianum. Next base: position 43,596,917 of record CM046953.1, on the reverse strand, counting down.
TCAATCCGATCGGATCATTCAGATACTCGAGGATATGTTGAGATGTTGCATTCTTGAGTTTGATGGTACGTGGGAACAATATTTGCCATTGATTGAGTTTGCGTACAATAATAGTTTTCAGTCGAGCATCAAAATGGAACCTTATGAAGTTTTCTACGGATGCAAATGTCGAACACCTTTGTATTGGACCGAGCTTAGTGAAAATAAGATACACTGGGTCGATTTGATCAAAGAAACTGAACAGAAGGTGAAAGTGATTCGTGATAGTCTAAAAGTCGCGTCAGATCATCAGAAATCTTAAGCAGACTTGAAACGAAAAGATATTGAGTTTTAGATCGGTGATAAAGCGTTCTTGAAAGTGTCTCCATGGAAGAAAATACTTTGTTTTGGCAGAAAAGGCAAATTGAGTCCAAGGTTCATCGGGCCGTATAAATTATTGAGCTTTGTAACACCCCAAACCCGGCCCATTCGTTACGATCGAATTTGAGATGCCACTGCGGAAAAACGTTTGAAGACTGATTTCACTTTTGGGAAAAACATTAAAAATTTTTTCATTTGAAAACCATGTCCAATTAAAATTTCTAAATAATATAAGCTTGACAAAAATATCCAAATTAAAAGCACTTCCAAATAATAATTTAATGGTCGTCTAGCTTAAACATAATAAAAATGCTCAAATAGAAATACTTAAATACTTTAACTGGGCCTTATTACAATAAATAATTAAACAAAAGTTCTTAGTAATAAACTGAATAAAATAAAGAAGATGTCTTCTGCATGGGCCACCTCGTATCCACTCCAACCCGGTCCAATCACTACGAATCATCTGCGATGTTTAATAAAAATTGGGTGAGTCATACAGGACTCAATGTGTAATTAATCCACTGGAATTCCACCCACATGTTAACCACATATTAACCCATATATCAGATAACAAATATCATATTCATATGTTAACACATTCTGGGCTTGGCCCATATTCATATCACATTCATCTAATAGGGTAGTTAACTACATAATTTCCACATACTAGGCTTAGCCCATTTCCACATTGATCCACATTCATATACTGGGCTTTGCCTATTTTCACATTAATCCACATATCATATTGGGCTTGGCCCATTTCCACATATGTTCACATACGAAATCATGCAATTATGAAGCCCAACCCAAACCTAGGGTCCATCCGCTACACACCCCCTTATCCAAATACCACACACACTGTGGGATTATCAAATCACCCTCTCCTTTTCACTCCAAAGGCAATCACTGCCGTCCACGTGCAATTAAGCACAATAGTCCACAACGCGACCTCAGTCAGCCCCAATCCACGATGTAGCCGTAGCTAACACCAAAACCACGATGGGACACATAGTCACTCATCAACCACGATATGGCACATAGCCGATATCAACCACGATGAGGCACATAGCCACTCATCAAGCCACGCGAACTAAATCGCAATTAATCCACAACGTGACCTCAGTCAACGTCAATCTACGATGTAGCTCAAGGCTAACATCAAAAACCAAGATGGGACACATAGTCACTCATCAACCACGATATGGCACATAGCCGATATCAACCACGATGAGGCACATAGCCACTCATCAAGCCACGCGAACTAAATCGCAATTAATCCACAACGTGACCTCAGTCAACGTTAATCCATGATGTAGCTCAAGGCTAACATCAAACCACGTACTCGAAGTACACCCGTACCTTCTTTCATATCCCAACCCATGCACATGCCACATAAAATAAAGATACAATGTAATGATGCATGAGCATGTTCATCAAGCATATTATCACATATTCATATTAATAATCACATTTCATCGAGTTTGGTACTTACCGGATTATCGACATACCCTTGAGGGTATCCTTATCACAATTTCCACTCGCACTAGTTAGCACATTCATAATACATACACATTTCACATACATATCATATACCCGGAAAACGTGGGTTAATCACACACCGATCACTTGGAGAACTATGCTTTCGATCTCGATGCTATCACTAGGCGATACTACGGCTATTTGCCTACTTTCTTGTTCTAACGCTGGTCCACACCCCGGTGCCAATCCCTAATCGCCGAGATAGATCTCTTCTTAAACTTCGGGATAGGGACCTTCCTTTCCTTCTTGAATGGTATTCGCCTCCATCAACACACTTAATCGTAACAATCGATTTAATCATCAATATACTAATTCTTAATCAAATATCCACAACTTATCATACTTACCTAAGGGTCTTGAAATCCCGAAAAGCTTGATCTAATGCTTAGATCCTTAATCCCTACATTTGATTAATCACCTACTACTTTAATAAAAAGCCATTCGCCATAAATCCAAATCCTAGTAGGATTAGTATACTTAAACTTACCTTGTTGCCGTTTGACTTAAGAATCAAGTCTTAAAATCTCTATATACTCTTCTTGCATTCGCCAAGCATTGAATCAATTAACTTGGTTAGTTTTCGGCTTTTGAATAATTAATGAACACATATATTTACCAAACATGGCCTTGGCCGAATGCTATAGACACTTACCTTGTGGATTTTAAATCCGAAACTCACCGAATAACTAGGGAACACGTGGCCTATGGTGTACCTTCGGAAAAGAACTTCTCCTTCCTTGTAGTCGACACTTAGTAAATCCCGAAAGATCTCTTCAAAGTTTTGGCAACAAGATATTAATGGGGTTAGTCCTAGATTTCGACAAATCTTAAGAAAAAGGATGAAACCGAATGAGATCTTACCCTTACTTGAAGAAATCGATTGCACCTTCACTTCAACCTTCGAGAGATTCGGCTATGGCTAGATGATGATCTCACAACTTTCGGCTTTTGGAGGATTAGAAAGAAAAGAGAAGGAAGAATAAAGATGGAGGATTCTGCTAGATCACAAGGTATTTCGGCTTGGCAAAAATAAAAGAAGAAGAAGATTTGGTGAAGAGAATTCGCAGAGGCTTTCAAAGAATGTAAAATAATGCGAATGGCCTCTCTTTTCCTTTTATAGCCGATATTACTAACTTAGAATCCTTTACTTGGCCATCACTCTTCTATTTTAATAGCTTTATCTCTTTAATTATCACTTAAAATAAAAGATAATTCAGCAACTATCCTTACTTAGCCGAAATTATTAAACTCAAAGTCCCTTACTTGGCCATCACTTCTCCCTTATTTTCCTCTTTATCTCTTTATTCAAATTAAAATAATTTAATCCAACAATTATCTCTTGAAAATAATGATAAATAAATCCCTTATTTATCCACTATTTATAAAATAATAAAAGCTCCTAATTTATAGCCATGTGCCGTCCACCTCTCTGCTCCTTTGTAGCAAAATAAAATTTCTTTATTTGCTTCCCATGTGACTCCTAACTTAGGCCCAATACCCTTGTATGTGGCGCCATTTTCAGAGGCCCTAAGTGGCATCTTCAGCCACTTTTCCAAGCCTGCTTGTCTGTCAAATTTCACAAACTTTTTCTTTTAAGGCCACCTTGCCTTAATTTCCCCTTTAAACCTTAAAACTCGTCATTTCTAGGTCATTTCTAAGTTTCCAAAATTTTCGATCGGCTCAGAACTTGACATTTCCTTACATTTCCATGACATTTCGTTACAAGACATTTCCTTACATTTCCAAGACATTTCCTTACATTTCCATGACATTTCCTTACAAGACATTTCCTTACATTTCCAAGGTTCTAAAATGTTCACTTTCCTCTTTTAAACTTAACATTTCCATACATTTCCGTGTTTCAAAAGTGTTCAAAATATATTCATAACACATAAGATATGTCATTTCGCATAATTAAACCAAAAATGCATAGGCCCTTTCAGATGTTACGCTTCTACCCTCCTTAAAAATAATTTCGTCCTCAAAATTACTTATTAACGAATAATCGTACATCTTAACTCACCGCACTACGCTTATGTCGCGCTCTGATCTTAATAGAACCATCATACTTTCTAGGCACGCTCTCTAAGTTCACGTCCCTAGAACTCATTTCTAACGTCGCGATTTAATCTGATTAAAAGTTTTATGAATCGAAATTTTGTTCCACTGATTATTCGCGAACGCTTTATGAAAAGAGATGTTCGTAAGTAGTTCTTTCGATCAACCAAAGTTTCTAGTTCAAGTTCACTACTCTAACTCAGTGAGTCACATTCACATTCATAAGCAGAGACACATTCATTTTTCCATGAAGTCACATTCATTCACAACATCATTCACTACACTTTTATGGCCATTCCATCCATTTCCCTACCTGTGGGTAATTTCGTCTTTTTCCTACAGGGGTATTTTGGTAATAAATCGGGTCAATTCGAAAATATTTTTCAAATTAGAGGTATTTCAGAATTTACAAAATCTCTGGGTTATTTTGTTTTCCAAATCGTAGGTGTTGCAAAAATTTTAGAAATCGAGGTTATTTCGGTAATTTTGGAAGTCGTAAGCGCCCAGTAAATTTTCCAAATCGTGGTATCTTGTTATTTGTAAAATGTAAGTTTTGATATCTTTGTAAAGTAGAAATATTGTAGCAAACGTCGAGGGTATTTTTGAAAATCTTAAGAACTAAGGGTATTTTAGTAATTTACAATACAGAGGGCATTTTTGTAATTTTGTAAATCTGAGATATTTTGGAAAAAATTCACAATAATCTTTTACTACAATTAAAAGGGTAATTTAGGGATTTTAAAACTAGGAATTTTATAAAACTCAAGCATGGCTAGTCCTTTCTGGGTTTTAATGATTGGTTTAGCCCGTGAATAAGTCCTCTTGGTTAGGGTGAACTACATTACTACGCACTGCAGGATTCGAGTAAAGAGGAGGTGAGTCGCTAGGACCGCTTAAATACCAAGCTCTTCACTCAATCCACTCCTAGACATGCGCACAACATTCTGCCACACCCTAGCTCGGCGACTTACTTCACAAAGTTTGTTTAATAGTCCTTAAGTCTTATGCATGTGTTTGAGTGCACTAGCCCTAGGGTTCAATAGCCCTAATATTCTAATCTACTTGAGCCCAAATAAGCCCATAACAGTTCACATAAACAAGTCACTTCAATAATTAGAAGTACTTACCGTGGACTTCTGCCGAGATACAGTGCCATGCCGTAATAACTCAAAAGTTTATGAAAGGCCATACTTTTGAAAAAATTATTTTTGGACCCAAAACCTCAAGGCCGAGTTTTGAACCTGGCTCGATACCAATTTGTAACACCCTCAAACCCGGCCCATTCATTAAACCGAATTTGAGATGCCACTACATGAAAAACATTTGAAGACTGATTTCACTTTTGGGAAAAACATTAAAAATTTTGTCATTTGAAAACCATGTCCAATTAAAAATTCTAAATAATATAAGCTTGACAAAATATCCAAATTAAAAGCACTTCCAAATAATAATTTAATGGTCGTCTAGCTTAAACATAATAAAAATGCTCAAATAGAAATACTTAAATACTTTAACTGGGCCTTATTACAATAAATAATTAAACAAAAGTTCTTAGTAATAAATCAATAAAATAAAGAAGATGTCTTCTCTCGATGGGCCACCTCGTATCCACTCCAACCCGGTCCAATCACCACGAATCATCTGCAATGTTTAATAAAAATTGGGTGAGTCATACAGACTCAGTGTGTAATTAATCCACTGAATTCCACCCACATGTTAACCATATATTAACCCATATATCAGATAACAAATATCATATTCACATGTTAACACATTCTGGGCTTGGCCCATATTCATATCACATTCATCTAATAGGGTAGTTAACTACAAAATTTCCACATACTGGGCTTAGCCCATTTCCACACTGATCCACATTCATATACTGGGCTTTGCCCATTTTCACATTAATCCACATATCATATTGGGATTTGCCCATTTCCACATATGTTCACATACGAAATCATGCAATTATGAAGCCCAACCCAAACCTAGGGTACATCCGCTACACACCCCCTTATCCAGCCTACCACACACCGGGATTATCAAATCACCCTCTCCTTTTCACTCCAAAGGCAATCACCGCCGTCCACGTGCAATTAAACAACACCACAACGCAACCTCGCCACGCCAATCCACGATGTAGCCGTAGCTAACACCAAAACCACGATGGGACACATAGTCACTCATTAACCACGATATGGCACATAGCCGATATCAACCACGATGAGGCACATAGCCACTCATCAAGCCACGCCGAACTAAATCGCAATTAATCCACAACGTGACCTCGATCCAACGTCAATCTACGATGTAGCTCAAGGCTAACATCAAAACCACGATGGGACACATAGTCACTCATCAACCACGATATGGCACATAGCCGATATCAACCACGATGAGGCACATAGCCACTCATCAAGCCACGCGAACTAAATCGCAATTAATCCACAACGTGACCTCACCAACGCCAATCTACGATGTAGCTCAAGGCTAACATCAAAACCACGATGGGACACATAGTCACTCATCAACCACGATATGGCACATAGCCGATATCAACCACGATGAGGCACATAGCCACTCATCAAGCCACGCGAACTAAATCGCAATTAATCCACAACGCGACCTCGGTCAACGCCAATCCACGATATAGCTCAAGGCTAACATCAAACCACGTGCTCAAGTACACCCGCATCTTCTTTCATATCCCAACCCATGCACATGCCACATAAAATAATGATACAATGTAATGATGCATGAGCATGTTCATCAAGCATATTATCACATATTCATATTAATAATCACATTTCATCAGGTTTGGTATTTACCGGATTATCGACATACCCCTTGAGAGTATCCTTATCACAATTTCCACTTTGCACTAGTTAGCACATTCATAATACATACACATTTCACATACATATCATATACCCGGAAAACGGTGGGTTAATCACACATCCGATCACTTGGAGAACTATGCTTTCGATCATCGATGCTATCACTAGGCGATACTACGGCTTATTTGCCTACTTTCTTGTTCGACGCCGCTCACACCCCTGTGGCCAATCCCTAACTAGGAGACAGATCTCTTCTTAAACTTCGGGATAGGGACCTTCCTTTCCCTTCTTGAATGGTATTCGCCTCCATCAACACACTTAATCGTAACAATCGATTTAATCATCAATATACGAATTCTTAACCAAATATCCACAACTTATTATACTTACCTGAAGGGTCTTGAAATCCTAAAAGCTTGATCTAATGCTTAGATCCTTAATCCCTACATTTGATTAATCACCTACTACTTTAATAAAAAGCCATTCGCCATAAATCCAAATCCTAGTAGGATTAGTATACTTAAACTTACCTTGTTGCCGCTTGACTTAAGAATCAAGTCTTGAAATCTCTGCTATACTCTTCTTGCATTCGCCAAGCATTGAATCAATTAACTTGGTTAGTTTTCGCTTTTGAATAATTAATGAACACATATATTTACCAAACATGGCCTTGGCCGAATGCTATCGACACTTACCTTGTGGATTTTAAATCCCAAACTCACCGAATAACTAGGGAACACGTGGCCTATGGTGTACCTTCGGAAAAGAACTTCTCCTTCCTTGTAGTCGACACTTAGTAAATCCTGAAAGATCTCTTCAAAGTTTCAGCAACAAGATATTAATGGGGTTAGTCCTAGATTTCGCAAATCTTAAGAAAAAGGATGAAACCGAATGAGATCTTACCCTTACTTGAAGAAATCAATTGCACCTTCACTTCAACCTTCGTAGATTCGCTATGGCTAGATGATGATCTCACAACTTTCGGCTTTTGGAGGGATTAGAAAGAAAAGAGAAGGAAGAATAAAGATGGAGGATTCAGCTAGATCACAAGGTATTTCGGCTTGGCAAAAATAAAAGAAGAAGAAGATTTGGTGAAGAGAATTCGGTAGAGGCTTTCAAAGAATAGAAAATAATGCAGAATGGCCTCTCTTTTCCTTTTATAGCCGATATTACTAACTTAGAATCCCTTACTTGGCCATCACTCTTCTATTTTAATAGCTTTATCTCTTTAATTATCACTTAAAATAAAAGATAATTCAAAGACTATCCTTACTTAGTCGAAATTATTAAACTCAAAGTCCCTTACTTGGCCATCACTTCTCCCTTATTTTCCTCTTTATCTCTTTATTCAAATTAAAAGAATTTAATCCAACAATTATCTCTTGAAAATAATGATAAATAAATCCCTTATTTATCCACTATTTATAAAATAATAAAAGCTCCTAATTTATAGCCACGTGTCAGCCCACCTCTCTGCTCCTTGTAGCAAAATAAAATTTCTTTTATTTGCTTCCCATGTGACTTCGAACTTAGGCCCAATACCCTTGTATGTGGCGCCATTTTTAGAGGCCCTAAGTGGCATCTTCAGTGCCACTTTTCCAAGCCTGTTTGTGTGTCAAATTTCACAAACTTTTTCTTTAAGGCCACCTTGCCTTAATTTCCCTTTAAAACCTTAAAACTCGTCATTTCTAGGTCATTTCTAAGTTTCCAAAAATTTTCGATCGGCTCAGAAACTTGACATTTCCTTACATTTCCATGACATTTCAAGTTACAAGACATTTCCTTACATTTCCAAGACATTTCCTTACATTTCCATGACATTTCCTTACAAGACATTTCCTTACATTTCCAAGGTTCTAAAAATGTTCACTTTCCTCTTTAAACTTAACATTTCCATACATTTCCGTGTTTCCAAAAGTGTTCAAAATATATTCATAACACATAAGATATGTCATTTCGTACAATTAAACCAAAAATGCATAGGCCCTTTTCAGGATGTTACAAGCTGATTGGACTTATTGCATACAGATTGTTGTTTCCATCGGAACTAGAAAAGATTCACAATGTGTTTCACATGCCAATGCTTAGATGATGCAGATCAGACCCATCACATGTAATTTCTTCGTTTGAGATTGAAATCCGATCTGATATGGCTTACAAGGAAGAACCAATCCGTATCTTGGCCCGCGAAGTTAAAGAATTGCGAAATAAGAAAATTTCATTAGTAAAAGTATTGTGGCATCGACACGGGGTTGAAGAGGCTACGTGGGAGCCTGAAGATGCAATGAGACAACAATATCCGAATCTATTCAACGGTAAGATTTTCGGGGATGAAAATCCCTAAGGGGGGAAATTGTAACAGTCCGGTTTAGACCCTAATCAGAATAGTGGTTTCGGGACCACAAATCTGAGTTTAAAAAATATTTTAATATTATTTTCCGTGATTATAGTATGTGATTAAGCATGTGTGAAAGTTCTGTGAATTAATTTTATTGTTTGTGAGTTTAATTTGCAAAAAGGATTAAATTGCAAAAAATGAAAAAGTTGTGTGTTATTTAATATGTCTGCCGAATTGATGTGGTTGTTAGATGAGGAATCCTTAAATGGTTATTAAACCATCAGTATGGTTAATGGACATTTATGACCAACCATTATATAAGTTTTATATGTTATTAATAAGGTTAATTTGGTAATTGAGTTAATAATGTCCATTAATATAAAACAAAACATTAGAATATCATGCATATGTGTTCATCTTTGTGTCGAAAATTCAAAGGAAATAAAAGAAAGAAAACCAAGCTTCATTCTACTAGGTTTAAGCTTGATTAAGATATGTAATTTGTTCGGTTTTTGATAATTTCTACGTTTTTTGTAATCGTTGCTTCGAGTACTATAAAACCCATGTCTTAATTTTGGAATTTGATGAAGAATTTGAAATGTGCCATTGATGAATGCTTGAGGTTTGTGATGTTAGTTGATGAAATATGAAATATATGTGTTAGATTAACATGTTTTGTCTTTGGATTTTTGGTGAATTTGAGTAATTTGGATTAAATTGTGAAAATAATATTTTGAGGGACTAAAATGTGAAATAAATGAAATATATGGACTTGTATGATCATGATGAAATTTCGGCTAAGCATGGGTACAAGGGAATTTTGTGTATTTTGTGATTTTGTGAGATAAGGACTTAAATGTCAAAATGTGAAAATGTTAGGGCTAATTTGTAAATTTCCCTAAATGTGTGTTTTTGGATTAAATTGAATGATTTGGTGAATAAATGAGTTAAATTTGAATATGTATAGATCAAGAACCAAAGAAAACAGATTTAGATCGAGGAAAGTCGAAAGTGATCGAGTAGTCGAATCCGTTCGTTTATTCCGAATACGAGGTAAGTCTATATACAAATAAATGTATTTGAGATGATTTATTCATGTTCATTTAATATTGAAATGTGATGAATGGCTTTGGAAGATATACATGTGAAATTCGAGAAAGCATTGACAATGTATCAAGGTCTGAAAAGTCTCGTACGAACCTTAGGAATAGATAGAATTAATATGTCATGACATAGGGTTTCGATATGTGATATCGTGTAAGACAACGTCTGGGATGTTGGCATCAATTTTAGATTTACGAGTAAGACCATGTCTGGGACATTGGCATCGTATTTGATTCTAGTAATACCCTGTCTGGGACAGTGGCATCGATATTGGATTACATGTAAGACCACGTCTGGGACGTTGGCATTGTACGATTATTCTGTGTATTCCGAGTATCCTATTTGATTCCGAATGGTTCAACGGGCAATTCTGAGAAATAAAAGACTATGTGAAATGTGTAACTGTTTCAGGTACGTTGATGTGTATACTATGTTTAAGCATGAAAGATAAGTATATGTGAATTTGCAAAAGAGAGATATGTGCATAGATTCAATGAGACAAAATGTGATATATGTATGAATGTGCTATGATCAAAAGAGGTATTTAGAGATATGATTTGTTGGTAAGCAATGGCTAAACATGTAACGCCCCAAATTTGGGCCTAGTAGATTTGGGCCTATTGGGTTGTAACGCCCCAAAAATCCCGAAACTTTAAATTTCTGTGCACTGAGGTTGGTATGTATGAGTAGCACTTAGAATATTAATTTTAAGGTATTATCGGGATTTTTTTGAAGTCTTAGAGATAGGGAAGACCATAGGGAAAAAATTATTTTTCTTGCTTTAGTGGACCCTACTCTCAGGCATTAGGTGTCTTCAGCAGATTAAGGGGAAAATAGGACACAAATGAGCTTGTGGTCCAGTGGCAAGGTGGCGTCACTAGGGGAGCTACAAGGTGGCGTGAAGAGGTCCAAGGTTCGAGTAGTGGTAAAGTGTTTTTGGAGTGTTTAATTTTGCATAGTGGACGGCCAGAGTTGTGTGGAATTTGAACTCTTTCGTTGAAGTGTTTGAATTGGTCTTATGAGCTGATAAAGGAGGGAATTTTGGATGAGATAAGGGAGATATCTTGGAGAAAAATTAGGAGATGAGAAGTGGGAAGAGTTGGTGCTGAATTGGATCATGTGGGGAAGGTAGGATTCACATTGGCTATAAAAAAGAGGTGTCGAATTCCTTTGAGAGGTTCCTTGGGTTTCATTACTTTTCTTTTTCTCCCCCTTAGCCGAATTCTTCCATTTGCAGAAAAAAAAACCCATCATTCCTTTGCCGAAATTTTGGTTCTCTCTAGCCGAATTCCCCATACCTTCTCTTCTTAAATTCCTTTTCTTGTTCACCTTTAGTTCTAGCCGATCACTCCTCCTCTTCTTCTCCCTATTGGTGCCGAATTGTCTCTGTCACCATACTAATCTCAAAAGCTGAATTCCTAATAGTGCCGAATCTTGGTGGTTGTTTCTCCATCACAAATAGATTGTTACCTACTCTCAGTCAAGTGTTGAAAGTTGAATCTAGTTAATAGCTATCTAGGCCGCATGATCGAAAGGGGATTTGGTAAGTATTCGGTTAACCTCTTTTGTACGTTCTGCGAAAAGCTGAAAGGCTATCTAACTGTCCTATCGTTAACTCTGTGATAACAAGGATAAGGTGTAACAGCCCAATTTTGACCCTAATCGGAATGGTGGTTTCGGGACCACGAATCCGAATTAGAAAAATATTTCAATATTATATTTGACATCTATGATATATGTTTGAGCATGTGTTAAAATTTCGTAGGCTAATTTGTCCTTTTGTGTGTTCGATTTATAAAAAAGGACTAAATTGCATAAGTGGTAAAAGTAACCTTTTATTTAATTGAGTGGTTTAATTGATTTGTCTTCTTTTGTATGTGGCCTTATGATGCAAATTAGCCATTTAGAACCTTAGTGGACGGCATTGATATTAATGTGATTATTAATATGTTTTATTTATAATATAAGTTAACTTTTATATTATATTATATGTTAATATTATAAAACAACATAAAATAAAGAAAAAACATGCATTATCTCTTTCCTTGGCCGAATGTGAGATGAGAAAACACCATTTTTGAAGCTTAAGGTTTCGGCATTAGGGAAGCTTAATTCGGGTATGTACTTTGTTTAGTTTTTGATAATTTTTACGTTTTTGAGATCGTTGCTATGAAATGTACAAGACCCATGCTTTAATTTTTGAGTTTGATGAATATTTTGAGTTGAGCCATTGAGGATAGTTTGTTGTTTATGTTGTTTGAGAATGAATTATGATATATATGTGTTAGATTAACAAGTTTTGTCTTTGAATTTTTGATGAAATTGAGTATATTGGACTAAATTGCAAAAATAAATTTTTGAAGGACTAAAATGTGAAATAAATGAGATGCATGGACTTGTATAAGTACTAGGTACATTCGGCCCTTATGGAGTTAATTCAAATTTTGTGTATTTTGTGTTTTGTGCAAATAGGACTAATTTGTAAAAGTGTGAAATGTTAGGGGCAACATGGTAATTTCCCCATTTATGTGTTTTAGGATTAAATTGAATAGAAATGTAATATCCCAGGTTAGGGGCTGTTTTGTTGTTGCATGATATTGCATGTGTCTAGTGTGCTGCGTGGCTATTTCTATGTTTTGGGGGCTTAATTGAAGTCTAAATGTATGCCTGAGTGAATGGGAAAATTTTGATTTTTGGGTGTTAAGCCAGGGGAGCTGTTGGAGCTGGGGTATAAGAGTTTTATTGGGTGTTCTTGAGCACAAAAGAAAAGCTAGTGGAGTGCAAGGCATGCGCCACTTGGGGGGCTTGAGTGTGGCGTCATCTGCAGGGGGGAGAGGTCTTGTGTTCAAGCCGCGAGTGGCCACTTTTGCACTCTTTTTGACGGCATGGAAGGAAGAGGTTGTATGTAGTTCAAATTCTACCTTGGACTTAGTCTACACATTCAAATGGAGAGTGGAGAGTGAGTTTAGGAGGAAGACTTGGTCAAGGTGGTTTAAGTGTGTGGTTGTGAGTGAATGGGGATTATGGCCGAATTTTTAGGGTGTGTTGGAGGTGTTGGTCAAACTTGGGAGCTTGGGGAGTGTTTGGCCGGTTGTGGTAAGTGAGTAGGAAGGGTGTGCCGAATTTCATTTTTGGCATTTTGGTGTTTCGGTCAAAAGTTTATGAGCAAACTTCTTCTTTTGTCTTTAGCCTAAGCCAAAAATTCTAAAGAGTCTTGCCTCGGTTTCTTTGTTTTTTTGGAACCGAAAGTCCAAGTAGTCTTATTGCCGAATTTGACTATTGTTTTCTCTCAATATCCTTTGACAAGCCAGAACCTAGCATCCCATCTCCATTTTCTTCTCTTTTTGAAACCCCTGTAAGTCAAACTCCATCTCTCCAAACCATTCTTTTCCATTTCTTCTCTTGCTAAATAAACTCAATTCACTAAAAGCACATCTTCATCTTCTTTCGTTGACAAACCGAAACTACCTTCATTCCATCCACTTCTCTTCTTCTCAATTACCTTTGCCGAGAATTTCAAGAGAGAGTTCTTCCATTTTTCATCTTGAAACCGAAAGACCAAACCTCTCAAGAACTTGCTGCAAATTTGCTTGTTTTTCTCCTAACTTTCTTTGTTAGCCGAATGCTCCTTCCCATTCTTTCTTCTTTCTTTTCTTGTGTGTTGAGCCGAAACCATTACCCTAGTGTTCTCATATCTTCTTTCTCCTATTAGCACCTTGTTAGCCGAAAGTTAGTTCCTAAAACATTTTCTTCACTTCTTCCTTTTCTAAGAACCGTAAGTACTCTCCTGTTCTCCTTTTTCCCATTGCTATTGTTGGCCGGATCTTTTGTTCTTCTTTTGGTGCAAGGCTTGGCCGAATCTCTTTTTTGTTCTCTCCTAGTGTGGTTGACCGATTGGTGGTTGGTGTTGGGGGGCATTCGGGATTCGGAGCAGTCGGCAAAACTTTTATCTGGATTTGATTGATCGGTAAGTGTTGGTAAGATGTTATTCATGGTTTATTCATTTAGTCTTGATTGAGTCTAAGGTTTCAAGAGATTAACTGTTTCTTGTAATAGGGTGCCGTTTGTCAAAGAGGAACTGTTGGGTTCGAGATTTGGTAGGAAACCAAATCAAGTTTTAGGTGCAAGATAATCAAGGGGGTCAGAATCACTTCGATTGGATTTAAGGTTTTTCGCTTAACAGTGTGTAACTAACACACTATACTTAGTAATATTGTTATTAAACCTGCTTGCCTATTAAAACCATGACAAGATGATGAATTATTGGATACCCAAACGGAGTATGTAATACGTATCCGGGTAAGTCTAATTTATTACAAGTTCTATTATGGATACCTTGGGTATTATGATCCATGATATGTATGCTATGAGATGTAATGCTAGACATGTTGGCATGATATGCATGACTTGTATGATATGCATGATTACATGAGTATGGTATGTTGATGGGTGATATGAGAGGAGGGAGTCTGCGATATTTTGTGCCGACGAGCACCAGTGTTTTGGTAACACACCTTGTGACTTTGGGTCACCAAAGGCTTTGGTAGCACATTTGTGTCTTTGGGACACCGAGGTTGGGCACCTCATTGCGACTTGTCCCCGTGGTTAACACCACCGTGGGTTGGCCCCACTTTGAGATATGGGATCGTCTCGCTAGTGATTGGGTATCACACGATGGGTTGGCCCCATCATTCGATTATTGTGACTACGGTCACCACCGGCTTTGGTAGCACATTTGTGTCTTTGGGACACCGCAGGTTGGGCACCTCATTGCGACTTGTCCCCGTGGTTAACACCACCGTGGGTTGGCCCCACATGAGATATGGGATCGCTCACTAGTGATTGGGTATCACACGATGGGTTGGCCCCATCATTCGATTATCGTGACTACGGTCACCAAAGCTTGCTTGGGTAGCACATTGTGTCTTTGGGACACCAGTGTTTTGGTAACACATTGTGACTATAAGTCACAAGTGGTTTGGAACCACCAGTGGTTTGGTGCCACACGGGGTAGAAAAAGGAGATACGGATGGTTAGGTTCGGGTTGCATTAATTATGTTGCTATGTATGATGTGTGTTAGCATGTTGTTTCATCGGGAGCGGGATTTATGCACTGAGTCATTCGACTCACCCTCTCCTTTGACATTTCAGGTGATTCGTAGACGCGGACATGGAGCCGGGGTGGACTCGAGGTGCACATGCCATGCTTTAATAAAAGTTTTGCTCCGACTATTCACTTTGGGTACTTTAGCTTACTTATTTTGATTTGAGATTTAGTTTGGATTTGTAAAAGGCCTTTAAATTATGTTTTATGATGGGTATGTTTTAATTAGATTCTCAACCTGCTTAACAAATAACTTGGCATGAAATTTTACTAAAACTTGGAAAGACAACGTTTTCAAAATTATATCGCAATGTGTTTTAAACTATACCATCGGGTATCTCGCTATGTTTTGCTATACAATAAACTCAAATGGTTTCCAAATCAAACTCGATTTTCTACTAAGTCTAAAATGTTTCAAAATGGCACTAAGAAACTATTGGAAGTGCTAAATGAAATCAACTCGTTTTAACTATATACTTGGATAAGTTTTCAAAATCTAATCAAACAAGCCTACTCAAACTTTCCTCAAATTCACTATGTTTTTACCCCACTTCTAAACGAAAAAATGATCACTCAAAGACGTTTTCCCGTAACATACCGATTCGGGCGTGGTGTCTTGTCCGAGTTTGGGGTGTTACAATTGTGGTATCAGAGCCAAGTTCAAAGGCTCGGCTGTGGGCCTGAGGCCCAAAAGGTTTTCAAAAGATTGTTTTGTTAGTCTTTATTCTTAAAGTATGGTTTGAAAGGCGTGGCACCGAGTCTCCTGCACTGGATTCGCCTGGTAAAGTACCCCGCACTATTGCTTGTGAATTGATTGGATGTGATATGGTTTGATGAGTAGCAATAGTATACTACTTTAGAGATTGAGACCGATAGGATTTTGTGAACTCATGAGAACAAATCCTCTTAAAATATTCATAAGACTTGCTTTTAAACAAGTGGAATAAATATCGATGCATAAAAATTCTTAATCGATACGTAGGAAGTTTAGTCATGAGCGCTAGAGGTGGACGTGGTCGTGGACGAGGTCGTGGTAGGATGACGCTTTCGAGCTGTAGGATCCGGTCGTGGTTCGTAAAATGAGATACCGGTTCCGCCACCACCACCGGAGGTGGTGAGTTTCAAGACCGGTGATCGACGACGCAGCGTCACAAAGCGATGCCGCGAGTGTTGGAAAGAGTAGCCGGTGTTGGTGGTAATGCAGAGTTAGGAAATTGCTTCTCGAGCGACTTCGGGCAAATGGGGCCGAATTCTTCCGAGGTGTTTCGTGTTGCTCCCAAAGATCGCTTTGAATATTGGCCGGAGGCAACCGAGCGGATCATGGACGATCCGACTTGACCGCCAAGAGAAGCCGGAAGGGCATCGTGACGCTTCTCCGGGATGAGTCATATCGCTGGTGGCTCAAGGTTCGGATAGTGTGGCGCAGAGGATTTGACATGGGATTATTTCGTGGCCGCATATCAAAAGAAATACATCGGAGCTAGTTATGTCGACTCCCGCAAAGGCTTTTCCGAGGCTTGTTCAGTGGAGTAAATCGGTTCTTGAGTACGAGTGAGTTCCCGGCCGAGTAGGTATGCCGGGGGCATTGTGGCCACGAGCATGAGAGGTGTGTTCGTTTTCGAGGATGGTCCATGAGACGACTTGAGGTCACTGATTGCTCCTCGGCCAGGAGCGCCTTGAGTTCTGTTGTCTTAGTTGAGAAGGCTAAGGTAGCCGAGGTGTTAAGGAGCCGCGAGACAAGGCATGGACAGAAATAGACATAAGAGGAACTTTGGGTCCTCTGGTCGCCGGGTAATCCGCAGAAGAGGGCTAGACCGAGTGGGCCGAACCACCGCTAGGTTTGTTGTCGCTAGGCGTGGACCGCCGCAGCAGTGATCGCGTGTGGGAAATCTCATTGGGGTGGCTGGACGGGAGGAGGAAAAGGTTGCTTCGAGTGTGGTTCTCCTCGGAGCATCGTGTGAGGGATTGTCCGCGAGGTTGGCTAGGATTCACCGAGAGGCGGGGCCGTAATCGCCTCGTAGGTAATGGACCGCCACCGCAGAGGGGCCGTGGTAATGGCAGCAGGTGGTAATGGGTCCGGTCGGGCCGTGGAGCACCGCGCAGAGGTGCGAGTAGCTCGATGCTAGACACCGGATTAGTGTATGCTTTGAGGCGCCGAGAGGAGGGCGACGACCGGACGTCATAACCGATGCGTTTTGATTTTTGGTTCTCCTTATACCGCTTTGATTGATGTGGGTTCGACGCACTCTTATGTTTCCAGTGAGTATAGTAGAGACCATGGATTTAGACTCGAGATATCTTCTAGGCGATGACCGTGATTAGCCCTCTAGGTCACTCAGTAGTAGTAGATAAACCGCTTAGAGAGGTACCCTTAGAACTCCAAGGGGTAGTGTTTGTCGCGATCCGATGGAACCGCTGTTTGGGGAGTTCGATCGATTCTTGGGATGGATTGGTTGGTCAAGTACCAAAGCGAGGTTGGATTGCGCGCTGCGCATGGTTCTTAAGACGGTTGAGGTGAAGAGGTGGCTATGATAGGTAATAGGAGAGATTACTTATCAAATGTGGTATCTACTTTGAAGGCGCAGAAGATGGTCGGAAGGGTCATGGAAGCGTATGTGGTTCATGTGTATGCCTTGGAGGCTAAAGAGTCGGCCGTGGAGAAGGTTCGCACTGCTAAGGAGTTTGTTGATGTTTTTCCGAGGAGCTTCCGTGTTTGCCGCCGATCGCGAGGTGGAGTTCGGGATTGATCTGTTATCCGAATCGCGCTGTCTATTGCTCGTATAGGATGGCGCCAAAGGAATTGGTGGAGCTTAAGGCTCGAGATCCGTGAGTTACTGGATCGAGGTTTTATTAGGCCAAGTGTTTCGCCGTGGGTGCGCCGCATTTTTTGTCAAGAAGAAAGATGGCACGATGCGGATGTGTATAGACTCACCGCCAGCTGAACAAGTGACGATTAAAATAATTATCCGCTGCCACGGATAGATGACTTGTTTGATCACCGGAAGGCGCCGCGGTATTCTCAAGATCGACTTGAGGTCCGTATCATCGCTTGAAGGTTAAGAGGTCGATATCCATAAAACAAATAAGTTCGCACTCGGTATGGGCACTACGAATTTCTCGTAATGCCATTCGGGTTGACTAACGACCGGCAGCCGCTTATGGATATGATGAATAGGGTGTTTCAACAAAGATCCGGATCGATTCCTGGTGGTTTTCATAGACGACATCTTAGTGTACTCAAGGCGACGAGGAAGAGCATGATAAGCATTTGCGAGTGGTGTTGCAGATTTTGAGGAAAAGCAAATTTCATGCTAAGTTCGAGAAGTGCGAGTTCGCTTAGAGAAGTGACTTTCTTGGGTCATGTAGTGTCAGTGTCGAGGAGGATTCGAGTAGATCCTCGTAAGATTGAGGCGCTTTTGGATTGAAGCCGCCTAAGTCGCTGGGTCGAGATTCGAGTTTTCTGGTTTGGCCGGATACTACCGAAGGTTTGTTGAGGGTTTCGTTGATAGCAAATACGATGACCAAGTTGCCGAGGAAAGAAGTTCCGCTTGTGTGGACCGATAAGCGCAGGAAAGCTTCGACAAGTTAAAGAAGATTTTGACCGAGGCTCCGGCCTAATTCAACCTCGAGGCTCGTAAGGAGTACACAGCCTATTGCGACGCATCACATACGGGCTTGGGTTGTGTGCCGATGCAAGAAGGTAAGGTTGTGGCTTACGCTTCTCGGCACCGAGGCCACATGAGGTCAATTATCCGACGCACGATTTGGAGCTAGCAAACAGTAGTCTTCGCTTTAAAGATTTGGAGGCACTACTTGTACGGAGAGAGATCGATAGTCTACACGCATCACAAAAGTCCAAGTATCTACCGACTCGTAAGATTTGAATTTGAGGCAACGCAGATGGGTCGAAAGGTCGAAAGATTACGATCGCTCGATTGAGTATCATCCGGCAAGGCTAACGTGGTGGTCGACGCGTTGAGTCGCAAGGTTGTTTCGGACTTAAGAGCTTTGTTCGCCCACTTGAGTTTGTATGACGATGGGAGTATTCTCGCAGAGTTGCGTGTTGCCTACTTGGGTTGGAGCGGATCGTAGAGAAACAGCTTATTGGATGAGGTTCCGAGTGCGCCAAGGTTGCAAAGCAGGATGGTGGTTTGGAGGGTTACAAACTTGTCCGTGATGGGGTTCTCAGTTTTCAAAGGTAAGGCTTGTATGCCTAAAGATGTTGAGTCGAGGCGTAAGATTCTTCAGACGCACATAGCACCCATATGCTATGCATCCCGGAGGTAGTAAGATGTATAGGGATCTTAGAGAGCAGCTTTGGTGGCCTGGCTTGAAGAAGGAGGTGACAGAGTTTGTTGGGAAGTGTCCGACTTGTCACAGGTCAAGGCCGAACATCGCTGTCCGTCGGGTTGCTTCACTGTGAAGATTCCTCGATGGAAGTGGGAAAGGATAACCATGGATTTCGCCAAGGTTACAGCTTACGCCAAGCAAGAAAGATTCAGTTTGGGTAGTGGTGGATCGATCGACTAAATCGGCTCTCACTTTATTCCTGGTGGGGGTGACTACACACTTCGTAAGCTAGCGGTCGTATGTTTCGAGATAGTAAGGTTGCACGTGTGCCGCCGATAATCTCGAGATAGGATCCTAGATTTACGCTGGTTCCGAAAGCGCTGCATCGTGCTCGGGTACTGCGTTTGGATTTCAAAGACGGCTTTTCACCCGCAAATCGACGGTCAATCGTCGAAGCGGTTATTCGTGTCTTAGAGGATATGCCGAGAGGTTGTATCTTGGATTTCAGAGGTAGTTGGGAGGAGTTTCTACCATTAGTGAGTTTGCCTACAACAACGCTTACTGCTTGAGCATTAAGATGGCACCGTATGAGGCGCTGTATGGTAGGAAATGTCGCTCACCTACGTGTTGGACTGAGTTAGGTGAACGCCGCTTGTTAGGACCCGAGTTGGTTGCCGAGACCGAAGACAAGGTTAAGCGATTCGGTCTCGATTGAAGGAAGCTTCGACCGGCAGGTCTTATGCCGATCTTAAGCGAAGAGATATAGAGTTTGGCTTTGGGGGATCGAGTGTTTCAAGGTCTCTCACCTTGGAAGAAGGTGTTGAGGTTCGGGAAGAAAGGCAAGCTAAGTCCGAGGTTTATTGGGCCGTATAAGGTATTGAGACGAGTTGGACCGAAAGAGCGTATCAACTTGAGCTTGCCGTGAGAACCGAGTCGATTCATGACGCTTTTCACGCTTCGATGCTTCGACGTTATCGCTCGATCCATCGCATGTAGTAGCAAAGTGGAAGAGATCGAGGTAAATCCAGATTTGACCATGGAGGAGGAACCCGTGCGATTCTTGATCGAGATGTGAAGGTTCTGCGTAAGAAGTCCGTGCCTTTGGTTAAGGTTCTTTGGCTGAATCATGGCGTGGAAGAAGCGACGTGGGAACCCGAGGATATGATGAGACAAAGAATACCCGCAACTCTTCGATCGTAATTTCGAGGTCGAAATTATTTTTAAGGGGGTAGAACCTGTAATATCCCGGTTAGGGGGTCGCTTTTGTTGTTGCATGATATTGCATGTGTCTAGTGTGTCATGGTGGCTATCTCTATGTTTTGGGGGCTTAATTGAAGTCTAAATGTATGCCCGAGTGAATGGGAAAATTTTGATTTTTGGGTGTTAAGCCGTGGAGCCGTTGGAGCTGGGGTATAAGAGTTTTATTGGGTGTTCTTGAGCACAAAAGAAAAGCTAGTGGAGTGGCAAGGCATGCGTCACTTGGGGGCTTGAGTGTGGCGTCATCCGCAGGGAGAGGTCTTGTGTTCAAGCCATGAGTGGCCACTTTTTGCACTCTTTTTGACTGGCATGGAAGGAAGAGGTTGTATGTAGTTCAAATTCTACCTTGGACTTAGTCTACACATTCAAATGGAGAGTGGAGAGTGAGTTTAGGAGGAAGACTTGGTCAAGGTGGTTTAAGTGTGTGGTTGTGAGTGAATGGGGATTATGGCCGAATTTTTAGGGTGTGTTGGAGGTGTTGGCCAAAAACTTGGGGAGCTTGGGGAGTGTTTGGCCGGTTGTGGTAAGTGAGTAGGAAGGGTGTGCCGAATTTCATTTTTTGGCATTTTGGTGTTTTGGCCAAAAGTTTATGAGCAAACTTCTTCTTTTTGTCTTTAGCCTAAGCCTAAAATTCTAAAGAGTCTTGCCTCGCTTTCTTTGTTTTTTTGGAACCGAAAGTCCAAGTAGTCTTATTGCCGAATTTGACTATTGTTTTCTCTCAATATCCTTTGACAAGCCGAACCTAGCATCCCATCTCCATTTTCTTCTCTTTTGAAACCCCAGTAGTTTAAACTCCATCTCTCCAAACCATTCTTTTCCATTTCTTCTCTTGCTAGCCTAAACTCAATTCACTAAAAGCACATCTTCATCTTCTTTCGTTGACAAACCGAAACTACCTTCATTCCATCCACTTCTCTTCTTCTCAATTACCTTTGCCGAAATTTCAAGAGAGAGTTCTTCCATTTTTCATCTTGAAACCGAAAGACCAAACCTCTCAAGAACTTGCCGAAATTTGCTTGTTTTTCTCCTAACTTTCTTTGTTAGCCGAATGCTCCTTCCCATTCTTTCTTCTTTCTTTTCTTGTGTGTTGAGCCAAACCATTACCCTAGTGTTCTCATATCTTCTTTCTCCTATTAGCACCTTGTTAGCCGAAAGTTAGTTCCTAAAACATTTTCTTCACTTCTTCCTTTTCTAAGAACCGTAAGTACTCTCCTGTTCTCCTTTTTCCCATTGCTATTGTTGGCCTGATCTTTTGTTCTTCTTTTTGGTGCAAGGCTTGGCCGAATCTCTTTTTTTGTCTCTCCTAGTGTGGTTGACCGATTGGTGGTTGGTGTTGGGGGCATTCGGATTCGGAGCAATGGCAAAACTTTTATCCGGATTTGATTGATCGGTAAGTGTTGGTAAGATGTTATTCATGGTTTATTCATTTAGTCTTGATTGAGTCTAAGGTTTCAAGAGATTAACTGCTCTTGTAATAGGGTGTGCCGCTTGTCAAAGAGGAATCTTGTCTTCGAGATTTGGTAGGAAACCAAATCAAGTTTTAGGTGCAAGATAATCAAGGGGGTCAGAACTCGATTCGTTGGATTAAGGTTTTTCGCTTAATGTGTGTGTAACTAACACACTATACTTAGTAATATTGTTATTAAACCTGCTTGCCTATTAAAACCATGACAAGATGATGAATTATTGGATACCCAAACGGGTATGTGTACGTATCCGGTAAGTCTAATTTATTACAAGTTCTATTATGGATACCTTGGGTATTATGATCCATGATATGTATGCTATGAGATGTAATGCTAGACATGTTGGCATGATATGCATGACTTGTATGATATGCATGATTACATGAGTATGGTATGTTGATGGGTGATATGAGAGGAGGGAGTCATGATATTTTGTGCCGACGAGCACCAAGTTGTTTTGGTAACACACCTTGTGACTTTGGGTCACCAAAGCTTTGGTAGCACATTTGTGTCTTTGGGACACCGTGAGGTTGGGCACCCTCATTGCGACTTGTCCCTCGTGGTTAACACCACCGTGGGTTGGCCCCACTTTGAGATATGGGATCGTCTCGCTAGTGATTGGGTATCACACGATGGGTTGGCCCATCATTCGATTATTGTGACTACGGTCACCAAAGTGCTTTGGTAGCACATTTGTGTCTTTGGGACACCGAGGTTGGGCACCTCATTGCGACTTGTCCCCGTGGTTAACACCACCGTGGGTTGGCCCCACATGAGATATGGGATCGTCTCGCTAGTGATTGGGTATCACACGATGGGTTGGCCCCATCATTCGATTATCGTGACTACGGTCACCAAGTGCTTGGGTAGCACATTGTGTCTTTGGGACACCAAAGTGTTTTGGTAACACATTATGACTATAAGTCACCGATGGTTTGGCACCACCAAAGGTTTGGTACCACACGGGTAGAAAAAGGAGATACGGATGGTTAGGTTCGGGTTGCATTAATTATGTTGCTATGTATGATGTGTGTTAGCATGTTGTTTCATCGGGAGCGGGATTTATGCACTGAGTCATTCGACTCACCCTCTCCTTTGACATTTCAGGTGATTCGTAGACGCGGACATGGAGCCGGGGTGGACTCGAGGTGCACATGCCATGCTTTAATAAAAGTTTTGCTCCGACTATTCACTTTGGGTACTTTAGCTTACTTATTTTGATTTGAGATTTAGTTTGGATTTGTAAAAGGCCTTTAAATTATGTTTTATGATGGGTATGTTTTAATTAGATTCTCAACCTGCTTAACAAATAACTTGGCATGAAATTTTATTAAAACTTGGAAAGACAACGTTTTCAAAATTATATCGCAATGTGTTTTAAACTATACCATCGGGTATCTCGCTATGTTTTGCTATACAATAAACTCAAATGGTTTCCAAATCAAACTCGATTTTCTACTAAGTCTAAAATGTTTCAAAATGGCACTAAGAAACTATTGGAAGTGCTAAATGAAATCAACTCGTTTTAACTATATACTTGGATAAGTTTTCAAAATCTAATCAAACAAGCCTACTCAAACTTTCCTCAAATTCACTATGTTTTTACCCCACTTCTAAACGAAAAAAATCTGATCACTCAAAGACGTTTTTCCCCGTAACATACCAGATTCGGGCGTGGTGTCTTGTCCGAGTTTGGGGTGTTACAAGAAATGTATTTGAATGAGCTTAATTTGAACATATTTAGATCAAGAACAAAAGAAAACGGACTTGGATCGGGGAAAAGCGAAAATAATCGAATAGTCGGTTTTTGTCGTCCGACGTTATTCGAGGTAAGTCTCTAAGCAAATAAACATCGTAAATTATTTACGTAACCTAATATATGTTGATTTTAGAAATATGGTAACTATATTATGGAATAGCCGAATTTGGCTAAGTATAATATTGAATTTGTTTAAGTTATTCGATTGATATATGTTATTTGAATGTTCGTACAATGAGTTCGAAATGTAGAGAAGATTCGATATATGAAATGATTCATGTGAGACAGTTTAAAGTATTATTATTCAGGCTGTGAGCCTAGCAAGCCTTGTGCTGGTAAATTATATCGGGCTATATGCCTAGCAGGCTTACTGCCGGTGATTGAATATCAGACCTCGGGTCTAGCGGGCTTAGTACCGGTGTGTGATTCAGGCTTATGCCTAGCGTTTTATATACCTGATCTAAATTACAAGCTTATGCCTATGAAATGATTTAGTTATGGTGGAAAATTGAGCAAGCTACAGCTTATTAAAATGAATTAAATTATATTCGGCCACAAGGTATGTATTTACATATGTGTATGTTTATGTGATGTGGTTGAGTAAGTAAGTTGATAGATGAATGTGCTTGTATTTTTGGCTTCTTGAATATGTGAATAAAATGTTATTTGGATCGATAATGTTTACTTGCAAACATGAGACTGTTTAATAGATGTACATGTATATATATACATGTATACATTCGGTTATGTAAAATTTTATGCATGTACATTCGGATATGTGAAATTATATACATATATATATAATCGAATATGTGGAATTATATATATATGCACATACATTCGATTAAATGTGATTAAATTGTACATGTACTATTATTTTGGTTGTATATGGAAACATATTGAATTATATGCTTTTGGTGAGTTTGTATTCTTAAAGTAAAATAGTGATGTTTTGGATTTGATAAGTGATAATTAAAATGCTATGTAAGGATGTTAATATTCGCCATGATGGTTCAAATGTGTTTGTGTAATTATATTAATGTTATAAAATGATTGGTTTAAGATGTTAGATTGTTAAATTGAATTGTTATGATTGCTTAAGACTTACTAAGCTAAATTAGCTTACTTTGTGTGTTTTTGTTAACTGCTCGTAGATTTTGGTTTCAAGCTACGAGCTCGGGGATCGTCAATAAAGTCATCCACACTATCGACTTATTTTGGTACCTCTAAAGTTTAGATTTTGAACTTAAGGCATGTATAGGCTAGTTTAATAACTAAAAGATGTTTTGATGTCAGAAATATAAGCCATGTGAAAATGGCTAGATCTTAATGTTAAATGATCTAATGCTTGAATGTTCTTAATCATGTTATGTGTGTTTGTCATGCTTGGATTAAAAGTATGGTTGTCATGTGAGTTCATTATATGCTCAGGAATATGTATATGTTTTGATATGTGGTATCTTTTAAAATCTTATAAGTTGAGTTTTAGGTAAGTTGACATATTCGCTTATGGTGTATATATATATGTGCATGTATATTAAGTTCAAGTTAGGTGTTCGAATTATGGAAGACATATTTGGTATTTTTGGGTGCGATTATGTTCATTTAGATGTTTTGATCTATTTTTTGTGTGGATGCGAGAGCAATTGGTATATCTTGATCACGGTTAAATAAAATTCTATATTAAAATATATATGTATGATTAGTTTTAGTATTTGACAACTTGCTTTAATAATTTTTAAGTGAGCATGTGCATGTGCGAATATTGAATCTTTATAGACCACATGAATTGAACCCTTTGTATTTGATGAAAAATGGATCTAAGATATGTTCGAGATGGTTTAAGTAAACTTTGATAATGCATTACTCACAACACATTTGGTTTTGACTATATGAGCAGTAAATATTTATTATGACTTGTGCTATGTTTGGTAATGCTTTATAACCCTAATCCGGCGACGGATACGGGTTAAGGGTGTTACATAAGGTTCAAAGATCGCAAGTGTGGTAGGATCGTTAGCAAGGGTAAGTGTTCTTTACTTCGGTTTAAGGGTTGGCTGAATGGTCATATATGTTGTGAGGGTGACTTGTGTTGGATGCAAGTCATCTATTACTTAGGCTCTAATGTTTAAGTTGGTACAGATCTAGGGTCTAATCGCAGTTGGTGTTAAAGAAAGGAGCTATTAAGGCTTGTCGCACACGGTAAGGCTACGGTGAGGTTTCGGTTTTTGATAAAGTTTGTATTTGGCCTATGATTAATGATTAAGAAATATCGAATGTAGGTTCGTGACTAAGAGGAATTCGCAGCATGCGATATTATCAGGTGTGTACAAACACTACACACACGATATCGGCAATGCCGAAAAGCCGAAAAGCCGAAAGTAGCTAAATGGGCCTGCCGAACTTGTGGGCCCAAAACGGTAATGGTTGATATGTGAGCATGAATGATGAATTGGCATGAACGGTTGTATGATTTGATCGTATTGAGTCCAATGGGCTATATGGGCATGAAATTGGTTTAACGGGCTATATGAGCATGAAGTTGGTTTAACGGGTTATATGAGCATGAAATGGGCTTAATGGGCCTTATGGGTTTTTAGAAATATATGTTAGGGTTTAATGAAATCTAGGCCTAGTTTGGCAAACTCTTGAATAACATAAAACTCTTGTAATAATCAAACATGTCTGTGGACAAGTCGATTAGTTAGAGTGTGGTAACCGACATATGCATGTCTAGGATTGGATCTAGGGAGAGCTTGGTACTTAAGCGGTCCTAGTGACCCACCTCCTCTTTTCTGAGATCCTACCTGGTGCATAGTGTTTGTTCACTTTAACCGCGAGGATTGTTGATGGGCCAAAGTTCATAACTAAAACCCGAGATGAAAGAATTACGGAAATACCCCTGTAGGGCAGAATTACGAAAATACCCCTGTGGGGCAGAATTACGGAAATACCCTGTAGGGTAGAATTACAATAATACCCCTGTAGGGTAGAATTATGAGAATACCCTTGATTGTGAAATGACTAAAATACCCCTATGTGATGAGTATGAGTTTTATGGATGTTACTCATGTGCATGCCGCATTCATATGATATTCTGTTTAGGATGCATATGGGTGGGAATTATTGTACGGAGGAAGAATTTGAGGATCGCAGGGTCGCTTGACGACCGTGGATCCACTAGTGGCTTTAAGCCCATTATATGATTAGCAGCTTTGCTGCAACGTTAAGTAGTGCCGCTGTGAGTGCTACCATTGGTGTGTAGCGGAGGGGTGGGTCGAGCTAGAATTCCCCACAGGTGTATAAGGTTGGAAGGGAAATGGTGTGTAGCGGATGGATTTTTGGGGAGGTTTTTGCATTACCTTGTTTTGCGTATGATATGATATGATATGATCTGATATGAGGTCATTGTGGGCTAAGGCCCAAGACCACCGATTTTGATAGGGCTTAGGCCCAATGTGATAATTGTATATTAAATTGATTGCCAAGGGTCGTACACACTGAGTTTTGAAACTCACACCCTTTTATTTAATGTTTCAGGTGACGCTCAGTAGACGGCTCGACGTGGAAGAGGGACTCGGAGATGGCCACATTGCAAGTTAATTAGAAGTTTTTTTGTTTATATGTTTCGAATGACTTTAGTTTAATTCCTTTATTTTCATTGGTTGTAATAAGGCCTTGTATCTCCAATTTGACGTTACTTATGGGTTTTATTATTATTTCCGCTGCTTAATTTTTGTTTTAACTTAAATAAATTTCTAAAGTTTAACAAGGTTTTCAAAATAACTATAACCTATGGGCTTTTATTTTAAAACATGGGCTTTCTTCTTAACTTAACAAGATTCAAGGATTTTGGGCTTTTAGGCCTTAGATTTTAACTTAGCAAAATTGTTTGAGATTGTGCCTTTGATGTGACATTCCCGGATTCGGCCATAACGTCTGGGCCGGGTTTGGGGGTGTTACAAAACAAATGAGCCAAAGAAGAATTATGAAATTGCATTTGAGATATATTAATGATCTTGTATTTGATATGATTATGAATGTTTATGTGTTAAGTTTATTTCTATATGGCTTACTAAGCTTTTGAAAGCTTACTTTATGTGTGTTTACATTGTTTTATAGATCGTTAAAGCTACGGAAGGCTCGGGGATTTTCGAGGATCATCACCACACTATCAAACTCTATTTTGGTACTATTTTGAAAGTGTGTATATTAAAGTATGGCATGTATAGTCTAGTAAGTTTTGATTATGTTTTGAAAGGTGTAAAAATAGCCATGTGATATGGCTAGATATGAATATGATGTGAATGAGTAGTTTATGCTATATGATGCATAGTTTGGTATGGTTTGATGGCTAATAGTTGGTCTAATAAGATGGTCAAATTTATGATAAGTTTATTGATGCAAAGTTGGTATGTTTTGGATGAATGGCTAGTATATTGAATTGGTAAGTTTTGGTTGGTTTATACTTAGAAATGTTTGTGATGATAAGGAGATAAATGGTACATAAGTTGGTATGTTTGATATGCTCTTGAATGGTGAGAATAGATAGTCAATTTCGTATGTTTTGTTTGCATTTGATGCTTGGAATGATGCTTATTTGTGCTCATAGGTATAACCCAAAGTGTGGGTGGCAAATTGGCCTTGCATATGGCCTATATTTTCCCACACGGTTGAGCACACGGGCGTGTGGCTCGACCGTGTCCTTTGTGGTTGCATTTCAAAACAAGTCAGTTTCGACCACGGGCTGGACACACGGGCGTGTGACTGGCCGTGTGGTGCAAGTCAATGTCGACCACGGGTGAGGCACACGAGCGTGTCTCAGGCCGTGTGGACAAGTCAGTAGGTATGCCCTGTTTTGCCACGGCTTGGACACACGGGTGTGTCTAAGGCCGTGTAAGGCACACGGCCTACCCACACGAGCGTGTGACCTCTGTAACTTTGAAAAAAAATGTTTGATTTTCGAAAAAAATTTGTATGATCTCGATTTAGTCCCGACCCCTTTCTAATGCATGTTTAAGGTCTCGTAGACCTCATTAAGGGACTACATACTTGTATTCTGCTATGATATGATGACGATATACGTATTGATGTGTAATGTTCGTAAAAGTTTCTAATTAGTCCGGTAATGCCTCTTAACCCTAAACCGGCGATGGTTACGGGTTAGGGGTGTTACACTATATCGCAACACGGGAGGTCCGATGTCACAACATGTAGAGTAGAATGGAGAAAGTACGAAACTGCCCTCGATGTCGTGACAGTAACTAAGGATGTCGCGACATACCCTTGAAGACATCCTATGGAGGAGAATACTGACTTCTATGTCGCGACACATGTCCTGGTGTGTCATGACATCGACTCTGGGATGGAAATTAAACATGAAGCAGGGGCATTTTGGTCTGCACTGTAACCCCCCTTACCCGTATTCAACGCCGGAACCGGGTACGAGGCGTTACCGAATTAAAAACCTCAAAATCACCACTTAGGCACAACATGACCACTCTCTTTGGCCATCACAACAACCTCAATCCCGACTTACGAGGCCTCTCTCATACACACGAGGGCTCTCGAGACCATATCGAAAACTCTTACGATCTTAAAATTTTTCCATCTATACAGGGCTCAAAAGCCCGTGTAAGATTTGGCACGCCCGTGGATGTCACACACGCCCATGGTTACTACCCGTGCATGAAAACTCAAGCATTCTGCCAATGCCCCACGGTTAGGGCACACGCCCGTGCCTTCCACCCGTGGTGCACACTGACTACCTTGGCACGACCTAAAGTCTAGACACACGCCCGTGTGGCTAGCCTGTGGCCAACACTGATTAACACACACGTTCTAGGCACACGCCCGTGTGACTAGTCCGTGGTCTATTCTGACTTAAAATACTAACATGCAAGGGACACACGGCCAAGTCACACGCCCATGGGCTGATCGTGTGTCACACATGGCCTAGACACACGCCCGTGTGTCTACCCACATGGACAAGAACAAAGCTATTTGCCAAGTTCTTTTCACCCTCCTAGCATACACAATCATGCACTCATTCAACACATCCATAATCAACTCAAAATCTTACAATCTCACTTAGATAACTACATCTTTTCATATAATAAAGTGCCAACAACTATGGCATTATACAAAATAGATTATCCATCTAAAGGCCAACACATCATAGCCATATACAACAAAATTCACTAACTTGTATAGCTCCTATACATGCCATATACAAAACATTGAGTCTCATGTACCAGAGTGTGCTGATAGTGTGGGCGATCTTCCAATCGATCCTCGTATCTCGATTCAACACTTTTGCTCTATAAGACAAGGGAAAAGAAAGGGAGTAAGCTTTGAGCTTAGTAAGTTTACACATAAACAATTAAGCACCATAGTATAAACTAAACAACAATTAGCATTATACTAACATATAATGTACAACTATGCTTACTCTTTCTATCCCTTACCACATTTCCAACACATCATGAGTCACTTACTCATAACCATTGACATGCACCCCTGCATTCAATATCACATTTACACAATATACAACATATCATTATTTCTCAATAATACATCCACACAGCTAATCCACACAGCTAATCCACACAGCTAATCCACACAGCAAATCCACACAGCTAATGTCTCGGTGGTTCCGCACTTAGCCCACCACAATCAATAAATAAGGTAGTATCGCACTTAGCCTACCATAAAGGTAATCGTAGTGGTTTCGCACAGAGCCCACTAGACAATATACCCAACGATAGCATCGCACATAGCCAGCTCATCGTCATTATGCATTAAGATGGTATCGCACTTAGCCCATCTTTTAGCATTATCACTACACATTCACATATCTATTTACTCAATCATTCACCCAATCACAAAATCTATCACATTCATTCCACTTGAACCACATAGGTTCTCAATCATTCTCAACCATGCTATACACTAGCTAGCATTAACAAATTGTAAGCATGAATGCATTGTTTATACATAGACTAACCTCGATACTCAAAAGTATAAAAACGTGCAATTTAGTCCACCACTTTGCTCTTGCCTCGGTTTCGATCCGGGCTTTGTCTTTCTTGATCTATAATGAATAAATCAGCGTATTCAATACACACATTGACCAAATTGACCCACATCTCATACTTTGGTAAAATTACTCTTTTGCCCTAAATCTTTCTCATAATTACACTATTGCCCTAAGGCTCGTAAAGTGATTTTTATTAAACTTTCTATCCTTTCATGCTTAGCCGAATCACTTACTCAACTAAAGCAATCATCAATTCTCACTACATCACACATGTATGACCAAACTCAAGATTTTTACAAACTAGTCCCTACATGCATTTTCTATGGAAACTCATTTAGCAAAAGATGTTTCTACTACATCAAGCTTTCATAATCTTCCATAAAACATCAAAATACATGCATGTCATACATGGCCACATTTTTGAACATCCATCATAGCTCATCAAATAGCTAAAAATAGCTTACTCATGCAACAAGGACTTCAAAAATACAAAGAATATCAAAAACGAGGCTAGATGCACTTACTAGCAAGCTTGAAATTTTTGAAGAACCCTAACAATGGCTCTCTCAAATTTTCGGCAGCCTTGGAGAAGAAGATGAATGAATTTTGTCATCTTTTCTCCTATTTTAATCACTTAATTGTTAAATGACCAAAATGCCCGTTTTGATAAACTTTCTATTTTAACTCATCCATGCCCAAATTTGTCCAAAAATTAGAAATTGGGAAAATTTCTATTTAAGGACCTCTAATTAATATTCTGAAGCTATTTCACACAAATAGCTTCTAGAATCTCACATTTTGCAACTTTTGCAATTTAGTCCTTTTAGACAATTCAACTGCAATTTCACAAAATTGCTTCATGAAACTTTCACACTAGCATGCATTCATAGCATAAACCTCAAAAACTCATTCATATACCTCAAATTTAAGGTCTCACACCACTATTTCGACTAGGCCTTAAATCGGGATGTTACATGCACAATCTAACTTAAAGCGTGGGAATGTCAGGTGACCTAGGGTTAAGGACGGCGGCCACCTGAAAGCTATAAATAGGCTCCTTTGGCACATGTTATGCACACCATTCCATTAACTTGGATTCTCTCTTTAGATTTAGTTTTGTTTTCTTTCTTTCTTAGGTTTTTCAGCGTTTAGTTTTTTTGTTTATTGCTTTCCTTCAAGTGATCTTATTTGTAAAGACGATCAACTTATATGGATTCGTTTTATTATTTATATAAATCAAGATTTTCTTAAACTCTACACTTCAATTCATTCACTATGCTTTATTCTTCCATCTATTCCCTATTATTTATGAAAGTCATAAGGAACTAATCTGTAATAGCCCATTTTTTAGTGGTTTCGGGCCACAAATCCGACGAGTAAGTTTGTAAATATTAAATATTAATATTTACGAGTTAATTATGGTTTTAAAAAGGCTTTTGATATGATAATTTATGTTATATGAATGATTAATTAAGTTCAAGTGGTAAGACCCTAAGGTCAAGTGGTTTTAGAAAATGAGGTAACGGGACCTCGTTTCTATAAACCGAGTCATAAATGTTTTTATAAATATTTATGGAGTGTTATTAAGATTGTATTAAAGTTTCGTTAAGAAATTTTAATATTTCGATAGTTAATTAATTAAAAAGGACTAAATCATAAAAGTTGAAAAAGTCAATCGATATTAGTTTAGAGGTGTTAATTGGTTAAATATTTATAATTGGATGGCCTTAATGGATAAATAAACCATCCTTAAAAATAGTGGGACGGTTGATGCTTTAATTTCTTTTAATTTTAAAGTTTTATATGTTATTTTATTATTAAAATAAAATAATAAAAGGTTAATAAAATAAGAAAACATAATAGTTTTCTTCCCCATTTTGTTTTGTTCATCATTGAACCACCATGGGAGACTTTGAAGTTCGGCTAACCATGTTTCCTTGCATGTAAGTCCCTAAGCTATCCGTTTCTAATAATTTTTATGTTTTTAAGATCGTTGTAACTAGGTCCAGCTAGCCTGTACCTTCGATTTTGAAACTGTTAAAGACATTGAATGTTGTCATTGATTAATCTATGTGATTTTAGATATTTAAATGGTGAATTTTAAGTATTATTTGTTATTTATAAGTATTTTATTAAGTGATTTTTGATGAAATTACCAATTAGGGACTAAATTGTTGAAATAGTAATAATTCAAGGACTTGGTGTGAAATTGTTGCAATAATGGGCTGAAATGGATGCTAGAAATATTCAACTGGTATGGGTTTGCAATAAAAACGGTTAATTTGCATGTTTTAGGCTTAGGGACAAAATTGAATAAAAGTAAAATGTTAGAGGTAATTTTGTAAAAATGCCAAAAATGACTAAATTACATAGAATAATTTTTTTTACTATCTAAATTAATGGATTGAATGAACTTCTTCATTTAGATCAAGAACGAGTGGAAAATCGAGGAGAAGAGAAAATTACCAAATAGCCCTTGTACTTAGTTATTTCTGCAATTTAGCCAAGTAAGTTTGTAGGTATAGAATTGTACATACCTATATATATAAATAATGTTATTTCTGATTTATGAATGTATATACTTATATATGATGTTTAAATGTGATATGGAACTCGAAATATTATAATTGAATATAAGGTCAGAAAGGATTTATAAGAAAACTATTGAATATTATGAAATAGAAGATATGCGATTTCAGAATGATTATGAACTGTTACAACATGTGTATCGAGAAATATGAAAGTGATTAATGGATGATGTTAATATTTGTGATGGTACATTGACAGTATGAATATATGTATTGATATTATATTATATTATGTGTACGAAAACCATGAAGTGCCCTTGAATGATAAATATGTTTAAAGGAAATGGATTACATGAAATGCCCAGTTGAACGTAGTAACCACTAGGATACGATTGGCATGCCAATAGGGCTAGAATGCACGCTTGTACGGGATTTGCACTTTGATGCCCCTGTTTGCACTTCAGTGCCCATGTATACACTTCGGTGTCCCTATTCGCACTATGGTGTCCCTGTTTACACATTTGTGCCCCTTCTGCACTTCGGTGCCCCTGTTATGTATCTATGATGCCTCTAGTGTGATATAGTTACCCGAGTATCCGAGTCAGGTTACTAGTTCGTCGGGCTAAATGTGAATGGAATTTACAAAATTATTTTAATGTTAATGGTTAATGTATAGTCAAGATATTAGTAAATGTTAAATGTTCAATGTTCAATGAATTACTTGATCATATGTGAGTATTGTTATATTGATGATTATTCGGTTAAAGATATATGTTTATATACATATATGAATGAGTTTGGATTGAAATTATTATAGTACAGGAAGCATGCGATGAATCATTTTCAATACTAAGCCTATAAGTTCTTCGTAAATGTATAACATGTATGATTGATTTATTCATTTAGCTTTAATCTTGTTTAGTGAAAGTAAATGATTCCAGAATGATATGTTTATAGGAAAGTTTGAGACGAATGATGAATTACAGAATGATTATCAGTTAAATGTGAAAGAGTTATTTTTAAATTCACTAGCTTGTGGTTGGTTGATGATTATGCTTATGTCTTGTATGTTATGCAAATGAAACGAGTGAGAATAGATATTGAAATGATAAGTTCATAGATGAGACGAAATATGATGAAATAAAAAGGATTGTTGAGTTAAAGGACTTACTTGTAAGGAAGGAATTTACTTATGATATATATGAGTTTACTTAAGTCACAAACAAATACACTAATTTTTGAATTGATAACGTAATTAAGCTTATACTAAGCAAATGGAATTGGTAAGTAAGTAATTGAAATGTTTCACCGTTTTAAGAAAAGGTTGATGATTATATAGTTCAGCTTACAAGACTGTATTATTTTATAAATGGAAAGTATTCAGGATGTTAATGAACCTATTCATTTTTTAGTTGATTGTTATATAGTTCAATAAATCTTGAGGCATTGGCATAGGTTTATTTATGACTTATAAAGTTCATATTTAAAATGGAATATTATGATTAAAGTTTACACAAGCTTACTAAGCATTCAATGCTTATGTGGTTATCTTTCTCTTACTTTATTGATTATCGGAAGTTCGATCGGGTTGGAAGCTAGTCGGAGATCTATCACACTATCCAACGATTATATCGGTAGATTTTGATGTTTTGGTCATGGTTATAATGGCATGTATAGGTGGATGTATGTCTAATGTTTAATTAATGTTATGGCATGTAATGTTGCTTTGGATTTGTGGTACTTATGGTATTTTGATGTTTTGTTGGTGGTTGTTAATATGGTTAAATTGATGCATGTTTGAAATGACCAAATTTGGTATGTGTTGGTATGATGAAAATGTGGCCAAGTTGAATTATGATTTGAGGTAGATATGAGCTATTTGTAATGGTATAAATGTTGTCAAATATGGTAAGTTTGGTATGGAAATAGGTTAAGTGTGAATGGTTGATGATTGGTTAAAAATGCACATGTCTAGATAGGTTTGATGAATTATGTTTGAGTTACCTTTTAGTATATTGGATGTATGGACATTTGGTATAGATATTTGGTCATTTTATGCATGATTAGGGCATGTTTTAAGGTCTTATTGCTATGTGCAAGTTACTTGTAGGTTCATGTTTAAAAGTGTAACACCCCTTACCCGTGCCCGAAGCCGGGACCGGGATTGAGGCATTACCTAACTAATCTCACTTGACATCTCGAAACGGGCTATAAAATTTTGTTTAAACTCATTACTAGCACGTACTCGGCCTAAGAGGCCCCAAACATACCTCCGAGGGGTATCTGAACTATTCGGGGAGTTTTTACGAGCTCGGGAACTTTTCAACAAAACAGGGGCCACACGCCCGTGTTGGTCTAGGGACACACCCGTGTGCCCCTGAGATATGGCCGTGTCATCCACCCGTGGTCGACCCTGACCAACCTCACACGGCCTAGACACGCCCGTGTCTTCCATACGTGGTCAATTCTGACTAACTTCACACGGTCTAGACACGCCCGTGCCTTCTACCCGTGGTCGATTTAAATTCCACAATTAATGTGCAGACTTCACATGGCCTGGGCACACGCCCGTGTCCCAAGCTCGTGGAGCACACTGACTTGCAAACCTAGTATGCAAGGGGACACACGGTCAATTCACACGCCCATAGGGCTGACCGTGTGTCACACACGGTATAGACACACGCCCGTGTGTCTATTCATGTGGACAATTAAATGGCTATCTACCAAGCCTTTTGTCACCCCACATTGCACACATGAAAACACCAATCTATCTCAACACAATTCACAACTCAAACGCATATCCAAGTACTCAATTCAACAAACATACACGAGGGCATACACTTCAAAACAAAAATCACTTTCTTTAATCATAAAAATTTGCCAAGTATCGGCCTAGCTTAATAGACCATTACAAAAGGAGGTTTTGATGCCATACAAAGCCAACACTTTGGCCAAAAATTACGACCTAACAAAATACTCGAGTCCTATACATGCCATACTCAAAATAAGTCTAAATTGTTATACCAAAGTGGTGTCAATAGTGTGATTTCTGAACTCCTACGTCCCCGTTCCTCGAGTTATCTTGGCAATACTACAAAGAGAAAGAGCAATGAAAGGGGTAAGCATAAAGCTTAGTAAGTTTCCATGGATATGAATAGCAACAATAAGCTCATAAAATAATCCATTCATGACATTAACTAACTATACACAAGTCATAGGCTTCTTATCATACTTGCTCATAATTGCCCTTATTTAGCACATACCGTACCACATATCGTAATTGTTTCTTCGTGACTCGATCACGAGTACCTATATTCACTCATTCATATGACTTTAGTACAAATCTCGTTCCTACTTATAAACCCATCTACTTATCCCTTTAATCACTAGGGATAGTCAAAGACGCATGTTTAACATCGTTCATGTAGGGACGAAGCCAATGCCACATCCCCGAGGTGGTCTTACATGGAGTTACTTCTAAACGCCAATGCCATATCTCGGATATGGTCTTATACGATTTTCATATTCATTACCGAAGCCATATCCCGGATATGGTCTTATACGGGATCTCAACTCAGTGTCGAGGCCATGTCCCGGACATGGTCTTATACGGGACCTTATCTATTTCATATCGCGATGATAGCAATTTCATATTCACATGGTCCACTAGGACTTCAACATCTCATCCAACATTAATTTAATGGAGTGTCATGCATCAATATGATATCAAGCATTCTCAATTATGCTAACATAAATGTTGTATTAATCACATACAAACTTACCTCGATCTCAAAATGAGCTAGTTCGACGGTTTAGTCCGAGACTTTGTTCTTTCCCCGATCGAGGCGGGTTCTCAGTTCTTCTTGCTCTATAATAGCAATTTAGCTCATTTTAATCATCTCATTAATAAAAGCATTTCGATAATCATGCTTAGGCAAAATTATTATTTTGCCCCTAGACTTTGGCAAAATGACCATTTTGCCCCTAGGCTCGAAAATAAATTCTAATCACATTTCTACCTTCAACAAGCTTAGGTGAACATTTAATACTCTTATAGATATCATCAAAACTCAACATTTCACATAATTACTACAAATTTGTAACCTTTTCATCAAGGTCCAATTAGGTGTTTTCAAGACAACACCTTTCACAAAAGTTGCTCATCTAACAACTAAGACTCAATTTCTTCCATAAAAATGCAGCAAATAACAATGATAGCTCTCATGGAAAAACTCTAAACTTTTCACCATATTGCACAATAGTCCCCTCATTTGAAAGCCTAAGCTTTAGGGGTCTCAAAAGTACAACTATTTAAAAAAAAAGATCACTAGAACACTTACTTGTGAAGAGAATAGTGTGCTGAAATTTTTGAAGCTTTCAACCCCTATTTGGCTGCCAATTTTCGGTGGGAGAGATGAGTAAGAAAGATGGATATCATCTTTTCTTTATTCTAATATTAAACTAGTCAAATTAGTCCACCTACTCACCCACTTTGACCAACTTGGTCAATCCTTGTCCCCTATGGCCGGCCAAGCATATATTGGGGTCTAATTGCCTTTTAAAGACCTCCAATTATCAATCTATGGCTATTTGGAACCTTTAGCTTATAGAATAGAACTTTCGCACTTTATGCGATTTAGTCCTTTTTCGCGATTAAGCATGAAATCGCTAAAATTAAGGCACCAAAATTCTCATGCACATATACTATCATGCTCTGACTCATAAAATAACATGAAAATCAATTTCCCAATTCTTAGATTAGTGACCCCAAGATCACTATTCCGTCTAGCCCCTAATTCGGGCTGTTACAATTCTCCCCTTAAGGATTTTCGTCCCCGAAAATCTTACCGGTAAAAAGGTTGGGATATTGGTTTCTCATCATTTCCTCGGGCTCCCACGTAGCCTCTTCTATTTCGTGCCTTTGCCATAAAACTTTCACAAGGGCTATGCTTTTGTTTCTCAACTGCTTGATCTCACGCACCAAAATCTTAACCGGCGCTTCACCATAAGTCAAGTCCGGTTGTATCTCTACCTCTATGGGTACAATGACATGTGAAGGATCTAAACGGTACCGGCGCAACATGGTTACGTGAAAGACATCATGAATCTTTTCTAGTTCAGGTGGCAAGGCCAACCGATAAGCTACCGGTCCTATCCTCTCGGTAATCTCATATGGTCCAATAAAGCGCGGACTTAGCTTGCCCTTCTGGCCAAATCTGAGGACTTTCCTCCAAGGTGATACTTTCAAGAACACTTTATCACCGACTTTGAATATTATCTCTTTCCTTTTCAAATCTGATTAGGACTTCTGCCTATCTGAGGCGACTTTCAGACAATCACATATCACTTTTACTTTTTCATCAGTTTCCTTAACCAAATCGACCCCATGTATCTGTTTCTCTCTGAGTTCTGACCAATACAAGGGCGTGCGGCACTTACGCCCATACAATGCCTCATAAGGTGCCATCTTCAAACTTGACTGAAAGCTATTGTTGTAGGCGAATTCCACCAACGGTAAGTATTTCTCCCAACTACCTTGGAATTCTAAAACACAACATCGAAGCATGTCCTCAAGTATCTGGATTACCCTCTCCGACTGTCCGTCGGTTTGTGGATTGAAGGCTGTACTGAAATTTAATTTCATGCCCAAGGCTTCTTGCAACTTTTTCCAAAACCATGACGTGAATCTCAGATCTCTATCCGATATGATCGACAACGGTACACCATGGAGTCTTACTATCTCTGACATGTACAAGTCTGCCAATTTATCAAGCGAATAGTCGACTCGTACTGGTATAAAATGGGCTGACTTTGTGAGTCTATCCACCACTACACATACTGCATCTTTCTTCTTTGGAGTCAACGGTAACCCCGTCACGAAGTCCATGGTGATACGGTCCCATTTCCACTCAGGAACCATAATGGGCTGAAGTAAACCCGAAGGTACTTGATGTTCAGCCTTCACTTGTTGAAAAATTAGACATTTCGAAACAAACTCAAAAATATATTTCTTCATACCAAGCCACCAATACCATTCCTTCAAATCGTTGTACATCTTCGTGCTGCCCGAGTGTACATTCAAACATCCGTTATGCGCTTCATGAAAGATTTTGCGAATAAGCTCGTCATTTCTGGGTACACAGACCCTATCTCGAAATGTCAGACATCCATCAGGATTTACTCGAAAGTCTGATTCAACATTCGACTCACCTAAAACTCTCTTGGTTTGCAAACTGCTATCATCTTTCTGAGCTTCACAAATCTCTTGGAGAAACAATGATTTAGCCTTCAATTCGGCTAA
Source organism: Gossypium sturtianum (assembly GCA_025698515.1). Classification (NCBI taxonomy): domain Eukaryota; kingdom Viridiplantae; phylum Streptophyta; class Magnoliopsida; order Malvales; family Malvaceae; genus Gossypium; species Gossypium sturtianum. The sequence goes on along the minus strand of CM046953.1, from coordinate 43,556,934 downwards.
AATGGAACCATCACCCAACAAGATCATCTGAGTGTTCATGGCTCTTAGTGCAAACAATGATTTTCTACTCAGAGCATCGGCGACTACGTTCACCTTCCCCGGATGGTAGTCAATCACCAATTCATAATCCTTAATCAGTTCTAACCACCTTCGTTGCCTCAAATTCAATTCTTTTTGAGTCATCAAGTACTTTAGGCTCTTGTGGTCGGTGAAAATCCGACACCTTTCACCATATAAATGATGTCTCCTAATTTTTAACGTAAACACAATTGCGGCCAACTCTAAATCATGAGTCGGGTAGTTCTTCTCGTACGGCTTCAATTACCTAGAGGCATATGCAATCACCTTACCCTCTTGCATAAGTACACAACCCAATCCGTTCAGGGATGCATTACTGTAAACCACAAATTCTCGCCCCGATTCAGGTTGCACCAAAATAGGAGCCTCAGTCAACAGTGTCTTCAATTTCTCAAAACTCTGTTGGCACTCTTCTGTCCAAACAAACTTCACATCTTTCTGCAAAAGTCTCGTCATCGGGGTAGCTATCATGGAAAACCCCTTGACAAAATGCCTATAATAGCAAGCTAGGCCTAGAAAACTCCTTACTTCCGTTACGCTCCTCGACAGTTTCCAGTCAATAATCGCTGAAATCTTACTCGGGTCTACCCAAATTCCATCTCCCGAGACAATGTGCCCCAAAAATCCCACTTCCTTGAGCCAAAATTCACTCTCACTGAATTTGGCATACAATTTCTCTTCTCTCAGAACTTGCAAAACCGTACTCAAGTGCTCGGCGTGTTCGTTCTCATCTCGAGAGTAGATCAATATGTCGTCGATGAAGACTACGACAAATTTATCCAAATATGGCCGAAAAATGCGATTCATCAAATCCATGAAGATCGCAGGGGCATTCGTTAGACCAAAAGGCATGACCAAAAATTCATAGTGGCCATACCTAGTCCTAAATGCGGTTTTCGGCACATCCGAGTCCTTGACTCTCAGCTGATAGTACCCTGACCTCAAATCTATCTTGGAAAACACCGTGGCTCCCTTCAATTGATCGAATAGATCATTGATCCTCGGCAACGGGTACTTGTTCTTCACAGTTACCTTGTTGAGTTGCCGATAATCTATGCATAGTCTCATAGAACCATCTTTCTTCTTCACGAATAAAACAGGAGCACCCCACGGAGAAAAAATCGACCTTGCAAAACCTTTATCCTTCAGCTCTTGCAACTATTCTTTTAGCTCCTTTAACTCGGTTGGAGCCATTCTATAGGGAGCAATAGAAATAGGGGCAGTACCCGGAGTTAACTCAATCCCAAATTCTATCTCTCTAACCGGGGGTAGTCCTGGTAACTCTTCTGGGAAAACATCTAGGTACTCACATACCATGGGTACCGACTCAATTCTCAAATTAGTCTCTTTCGTGTTCAACACAAAGGCAAGATAAGCCTCGTACCCCTTTCTCAAATACTTTTGAGTCGACAGGGTTGACATCACTACTGGTAGCCTATCTGGCTTATTTGATTCAACACGGATAAGATTACCATTTTCATCTCTCAACTCAATACGCTTCTTCCCATAATTCACAACTACTCCATGAGTAACTAACCAATCCATCCCAAGGATGACATCAAACTCATCAAACGGTAATAACATAAGGTCGACCGGGAAACAATGACCCTTAATCATCAAAGGGCAACCTTTGCAAACCCTATCAACCAATACACACTTGCCTAGGGGATTAGACACTCTTATTATGAATTCAGTAAACTCTACAGGCATGCTCATGCTAGAGACTAATTTCATGCATATGTATGAGTGGGTGGATCCCGGATCAATTAAAGCTATAACACGAGTATTATGGAGAGAAAAGGTACCCGTGATTACATCGGGGGAAGATGCCTCTTCACGAGCACGAATGGCATATGTCCTCGACGGTGCTCTACCCTCGACTCTAGCAGCTTACTCTCTAGATGGATTCTTGCTACCCATCTCATTTCCTGGGTTTCTCAATGGTCTTCCCCTAGCAGTACTTCCCGATCCTGCATACTGAGGCTTTTCTTTCTCGCCTACCTCGGGGCAGTCTCTAATAAAGTGGTCTAAGGACCCACAACGGAAACATGCTCTCTCGTTAGCTTGACACTCCCCAGAATGGTGCCTGCCACACTGAGGACATTCTGGTCTACTTGGTCAAACGTTGCCCACACTAGCAACTGAAGTGGTCTGCCCTTTCGACCCCGAAAATTGCTTGCCTTTACTTTGAGTTGAAAACCCCGCTGAAGCGACTGATCGAGTAGTAAAATCCCTCGACTTCTTAGATGAGGATTGATGAGACTTATTCAGTTGTCTCTTCCTCGAGTCACGAGACACATTCTTAGCTCTTCTCTTCTCTTTAGCTAGCTCTTCGGCTTTACAGGCTCTATCTACCAACACTACAAATTCCTTTAGATCGAGGACTATCATGTATAAACGGATATCTTCATTTAATCCTTCCTCGAATCTCTTGCACATGACGGCTTCGATAGACACGCACTCCTGTACATATTTGCTAAGCCTTACAAACTCACGTTCATAGTCGGTTACTGACATACGACCTTGCTTCAGTTCCAAGAACTCTTTCCTCTTATGGTCGATGAACCGCTGACTGATGTACTTCTTCCGGTATTCCTCTTGGAAAAATTCCCAGCTAATTCTCTCCCTCGGCACCACCGACACCAGGGTGTTCCACCATCGATAGGCTGAATCTCTCAGGAGAGATACTGCATACTTTAAACACTCCTCTGGTGTACAGGATAACTCGTCGAATACCCTGATGGTATTCTCGAGCCAGAATTTTGCTTTCTCTGGGTCATCTTTCTTATTTGCCCGGAATTCCTCGGTTCCTTGCTTTCGGATCTTATCCACCGGAGGTCTTTCTCTTCTCACCACCTCAACCATTAAAGGAGTTATATGAGCAGGTTGAGGAATTGGTGGGGGTTGAGGGGGTTGAGCGTTTGGATTTGCTCGGGTATACTCAGTATACCAGTTGCTCATCATGTGGAGAAAGGCTTCTCGAGCCTCTTCCCCCTGACCCAAGGTCTCGGGTCTACTATAAGTCGTAGCGGTCCCTAAGTGGGAGCCATGCATTACTCGCAACATCATCGGCTCTGATTCGGTCTGGATCAGAATCCATATACTACATAAAACACAATTTTATACGTCAGGAGCCATCACACTATCACTACTCAGACACCCTTACATATGGCATGTATAGCTAGACTCGTACTTACACTACATTAGTCCTAGAACTGACTAAACCGTAGCTCTGATACCAATAAATGTAACACCCCTTACCCGTGCCCGAAGCCGGGACCGGGATTGAGGCATTACCTAACTAATCTCACTTGACATCTCGAAACGGGCTATAAAATTTCGTTTAAACACATCACTAGCACGTACTCGGCCTAAGAGGCCCCAAACATACCTCCGAGGGGTATCTGAACTATTCGGGGAGTTTTTACAAGCTCGGGAACTTTTCAACAAAACAGGGGCCACACGCCCGTGTTGGTCTAGGGACACGCCCGTGTGCCCCTGAGATATGGTCGTGTCATCCACCCGTGGTCGACCCTGACCAACCTCACACGGCCTAGACACGTCCGTGCCTTCCATCCGTGGTCAATTCTGACTAACTTCACACGGTCTAGACATGCCCGTGTCTTCTACTTATGGTCGATTTAAATTCCACAATTAATGTGAAGACTTCTCACGGCCTAGGCACACGCTCGTGTCCCAAGCCCGTGGCGCACACTAACTTGCAAACCTAGTATGCAAGGGGACACACGGTCAATTCACACGCCCATAGGGCTGACCGTGTGTCACACATGGTATAGACACACGCCCGCGTGTCTATTCATGTGGATAATTAAATGGCTATCTACCAAGCCTTTTGTCACCCCACATTGCACACATGCAAACACAAATCTATCTCAACACAATTCACAACCCAAAGGCATATCCAAGTACTCAATTCAACAACCATACACGAGGGCATACACTTCAAAACAAAAATCACTTTCTTTAATCATAAAAATTTGCCCAGTATCGGCCTAGCTTAATAGACCATTACAAAAGGAGGTTTTGATGCCATACAAAGCCAACACTTTGGCCGACAATTACGACCTAACAAAATACTCGAGTCCTATACATGCCATACTCAAAATAAGTCTAAATTGTTATACCAAAGTGGTGTCGATAGTGTGATTTCCGAACTCCTACGTCCCCGTTCCTTGAGTTATCTTGGCAATACTACAATGAGAAAGAGCAATGAAAGGGGTAAGCATAAAGCTTAGTAAGTTTGCATGGATATGAATAGCAACAATAAGCTCATAAAATAATCCATTCATGACATTAACTAACTATACATAAGTCATAGGCTTCTTGTAATACTTGCTCATAATTGCCCTTATTTAGCACATACCGTACCACATATCGTAATTGTTTCTTCGTGACTCGATCACGAGTACCTGTATTCACTCATTCATATGACTTTAGTACAAATCCCGTTACTACTTCTAAACCCATCTACTTATCCCTTTAATCACTAGGGATAGTCAAAGATGCTTGTTTAACATCGTTTATGTAGGGACGAAGCCAATGCCACATCCCCGAGGTGGTCTTACATGGAGTTACTTCTAAACGCCAATGCCATATCCCAGATATGGTCTTATATGGACTTTCACATCAGGTATCGATGCCATATCCCGGATATGGTCTTATATGATTTTCATATTCATTACCGAAGCCATATCCCAGATATGGTCTTATACGGATCTCAACTCGGTGTTTGGCCATGTCCCTGGACATGGTCTTATACGGACCTTATCTATTTCATATCTCGATGATAGCAATTTCATATTCACATGGTCCACTAGGACTTCAACATCTCATTCAACATTAATTTAATGGAGTGTTATGCATCAATATGATATCAAGCATTCTCAATTATGCTAACATAAATGTTGTATTAATCACATACAAACTTCCCTCGATCTCAAAATGAGCTAGTTCGACGGTTTAGTCCGAGACTTTGTTCTTTCCCCGATCGAGGCGGTTTCTCGGTTCTTCTTGCTCTATAATAGCAATTTAACTCATTTTAATCATCTCATTAATAAAAGCATTTCGATAATCATGCTTAGGTAAAATTACTATTTTGCCCCTAGACTTTGGCAAAATGACCATTTTGCCTCTAGGCTCAGAAATAAATTCTAATCACATTTCTACCTTCAACAAGCCTAGGTGAACATTTAATACTCTTATAGCTATCATCAAAACTCAACATTTCACATAATTACTACAAATTTGTAACCTTTTCATCAAGGTCCAATTAGGTGTTTTCAAGACAACACCTTTTACAAAAGTTTCTCATCTAACAACTAAGACTCAATTTCTTCCATAAAAATTCAGAAAATAACAATGATAGCTCTCATGGCAAAACTCTAAACTTTTCACCATATTGCACAATAGTCCCCTCATTTTAAAGCCTAAGCTTTAGGGGTCTCAAAAGTACAACTATTTAAAAAAAAAGATCACTAGAACACTTACTTGTGAAGAGAATAGTATGCTAAAATTTTTGAAGCTTTCAACCCCTATTTGGCTGCCAATTTTTGGTGGGAGAGATGAGCAAGAAAGATGGAAATCATCTTTTCCTTATTCTAATATTAAACTAGTCAAATTAGTGCACCTACTCACCACCTTTGACCAACTTGGTCAATCCTTGTCCCCTATGGCCGGCCAAGCATATATTGGGGTCTAATTGCCATTTAAAGACCTCCAATTATCAATCTATGGCTATTTGGTACCTTTTTCTCGATTAAGCATGAAATCGCTAAAATTAAGGCACCAAAATTCTCATGCACGTATACTATCATGCTCTGACTCATAAAATAACATGAAAATAAATTTCCCAATTCTTAGATTAGTGACCCCGAGATCACTATTCCGTCTAGCCCCTAAATCGGGCTGTTACAGAAAGGGTGAAAGAAATGGCTTGATTTTGACCATTTTCTTGTCCACATGGCCTAAGACACGGGCGTGAAAGAAATGGCTTGATTTTGACCATTTTCTTGTCCACATGGCCTAAGACACGGGCGTGTGTCTCAGTCGTGTGTGACACACGGCCATATGACACGGCCGTGTGTCCCTTGTAGGTTTCAAAGAATGCATTTCGAAAGATACATGGGCGTGTGAGGCCATTTCGACTGTTACACAGCCTTACACACGGGCATATGGCTTGGCCGTGTAACCCAAGTCAGTGAGTTACACAGGCATGGACACGGGCTGAGACATGGTCGTATGTCCCTATTTCGAATGTTAGACGGCCTGAGACACGGGCGTGTGTCTCAGCTGTGTGAGTCATACGGCCATGTGACCTCTGCAGTGTGAAATTTTCTATCATTTTCCATAAAGTTCTAAATGTTTCCAATTTAGTCCCGATTCATTTTTAAAGCATTTCTAAGGCCTCGAGGGATCAAATAATGGATGATATGCATGTGTTTGAATGGACTATAATATGATTAATGAAATGTTTGGAAATGAATGTTTTTATGTTACGGTTTTTTAGTAATGCTCTGTAACCCTATTTTAGCGACGAATACGGGTTAAGGGTGTTATATAATCCTTCTATAGAGGACAAGCGAGTGGAGGCATGATCTATTAATTGTTTTGTAGGGTTACTCAATGGATCAGTTGTTTGAGAAAGGAAGAGCGTGGAACAAACCTTAGGCCTGACAACCTCGGGAAGTCATCAAGGTGGGAATTAAACCAAAATTGGTATTGCCCAGCCGTGAACACCTTCACCCCAAGCCAGTCTAGACTGTGTAGTCGAAAAATAAGTACTCCTTGCTGACTCGTTATGTTAGTGGAAGACAAGAAGATCCTGCTAGGGTAGCAACTAGTTCGTTGACGAGGAACCCGAAACGACAATTGATTGGGATTGCCAAAGCAAGCTAATCACCCATTACCAGATTTGATTCCTTCTACTTTTTCTATCTCTTGAAATTTAGTTTTCTTTTATGTTATTTCGTTTTATTCTTAGTATTATAAAAATCCCAAACCTCCTATTTATGTTTCTGTACTATAACTCGATTAAAGTATTAATTAGATCTTTTAGTGTGTAGGTTAAAATTGATCTAGCCTCTACCTCCCTTGGGTACGATCCTTGGAGTACTCACCCACTTTGTTGTAAAATTATATTACAACTAAACCCGTATACTTGCGGATACCGCCTCATAATTTTTTATTTTAACGCGGTATTCACACTCTGGATGTTAGTACGTCCGGAGGCAGTCAAGTTGTTGTCGTTATTGCCGAGAGGCAACATCACTAGATTGATTTTAATTTTCGCACTTAATTAGAATAATTAGGAAACTTTTAAGTTATAGATGAGATTCACACATAGGTTATTAACAATATGCAGGTCCTGGGGACATTATTTGATGTAATTTGGCTAAAATCTACCATTTCCCGACCTGTTATTCATAGTTCACATTTTGAATTAAGTCTTACTCTACTAACATGGATCTCTAATAATGTCAGGTTTGCCAATCACGTCAATGAAGATCCTAACTCATTCTTGAAGAAATTTGACCTGATATGCAGCACTGTTAGTTATGCAGGAATTCCATCTAAAACTATAAAGTTATTATCAATTCCATTTGCGTTAGATGGAAAGGAAACAATGTGGCTGGAAGCACTTCCTCCAGACACTATCACGACATGGAACGATTTTGTGCAGTTATTCCTTCACCGGGTGTTGCTTATGACTAAGGTACTAAATAGTTACACGCAGTTATTTAATTTCCAGCAGGGCATCACTGAAACTTTGGGACAAGCGTGGCAAAGGTTCAAGGCAATCCTTAGGTCTATATTAGGAGGAGGTATTTGGAGTTCAAATACAACATTTTGACTATGGGTTAGATAGTCAGAATAGATGAATATTTGATATCATGATGGGGGAAGTATTTGGACAAAAACTCAGGAAAAAGTAATGGAAATATTGGAAAGATACAACACCAATGAATCAACCTTGGAAGAACGTCTGAAAATATGAAATCAAGAACTGGAATCCGTAGGACATAGAGAGAAAGAATGTAATCAAGTGGAGTTCAGTGCAAAGGAATCAATGGGTTATGAAACAGAAGAGGAAGGGGACAGGGCAGAATAGGAGAATCATCACATGGTAACTCAATTAGACTGGTGGAGACAGAATAAAGAACAAGCAGAGCAAATTTTCCCAAACTCAGTGAAGATGGTACCATCTATTGTCAAACCCCTAGATTTGGAACTAAACTCATTACCCAATCATTTAAAGTATGGATATCTAGGGAAACAAAATACTTTACAAGTAATTATTGCCGCAAGTTTAGACATAGAACAAGAAGAAGCCTTATTAAATGTCCTAAAAATGCACAAAAAAAGGGATAGGATGGACAATTGTATATTAAAGGAATCAATCCTGTGTTTTATCAACACAAGATCAAATTAGAGGAAGGAAAAAGACTTATGGTAGATGCTCAGTGTAGACTTAATCCAGCCATGAAGGAGGTGGTCAAAAAGGAATTGCTTAAATGGCTAGATGCAGGAATTGTTCACGTTATTTCTAATAGTGAATGGGCTAACCCAACCCAGTGTGTTCCGAAGAAGGGAGGTCTAACTGTAGTCGAGAATGATAACAATGTGTTAATCCCCACTCGAACAGTTAGAGGATGGAGAGTATGCATTGATTATTGAAAATTGAATGACGCAACGAAAAAATACCACTTTCCATTGCCTTTTATTGACCAAATGCTTGATCGGTTAGCAGGAAAAGACTATTATTGCTTCCTTGACGGGTACTCTGGGTATCATCAAATCCCAATTCATCTCGATGATCAAGAGAAAACTACTTTCACCTGTCCCTTTGGTATGTATTCCTATATAAGAATTCTTTATGGCTTACGGAATGCTCCAGCAACCTTTATGAGATACATGACCACGATCTTTGCTGATATGTTAGAAGAAGAGTTAGATGTACTCATGGACGATTTTTCCATATATGGGAACTCTTTTCAAGAATGCCTAGATAACCTTCAAAAAGATGCGAGGAAACTAATCTAATGCTCAACTGGGAAGAATGCCATTTTATAGTGAAAGAAGGATTGGTCTTAGGACACCAGATATCAGGAAAAGGTCTGGAAGTAGATAAATCCAAAATAGAAGTTATCAAGCACCTTCCAAATCCAAAAAAAAATTAAAGGTGTTTGAAATTTTTTAGGCCATGCAGGATTTTATCGGAGATTTATAAAAGATTTTTCTCATATTTCTAAACCTCTAAATCAACTTCTCCAAAAAGAGACGCCTTTCATATTTCACCAAAGTTGAGTCAAAGCTTTTGAGGTAATAAAAAAAACTCGTATCTGCTCCTATAATCATTACCCCGAATTGGTCAAAACCTTTTATTATTATGTGTGATGCCAGTGATTATGCAGTAGCTGCAATGTTAGGACAAAAGTGGAATAATCTATTTGGGGCTATTCATTATGCTAGCAAAGCATTGAATTCAGCACAATACAACTACACTACAACTGAGAAAGAGATGTTGACAAAAGTGTTTGCGTGTGAAAAAATTCAACCCTACTCAATGGAGAATCGAGTATATGTGTATACTGATCACTTTGCGCTAAAATACGTCTTGAAGGAAAAAGAAACAAAAGCCAAACTAATGAGATGGGTTTTAATACTTCAGTAATTTGATTTATGGATAATTGATAGGAAAGGGACTAAGAATCAAATCGTAGATCACCTATCCAGAATTGAAAACCATTTACAAGAGGAGGAAATTGAAGACATTAAGGAGACCTTTGCAGATGAATAATTATTCAGAGTAGACACTGATCAATCAGAACCGGTAAGCATTTAACACCATGGTACGTAGATTATGTTACTTACATTGCAAGAGGGGTCTTCCCAGCACAGGCATCTTGGCAATAGAAAAAACGAACAGCTCATAAATAAATAAAAATTACGTTTGGGAGGAACCATATGGGTTTTGATAATATGCAGATCAATTAGTTTAGCGGTTTGTAGTAGAGGAAGAGATACAAGATATTTTACAAGGTTGTCACATATCTCCTTCTGAAGGGCATTTTGGTGGAAAAAAGACAGCTCAAAAAATACTACAATCAAGGTTTTATTGGCCAACAATGAATAGAGAAGCCTATGAATTTTTCCAAGGATGTGATAAGTGCCAGAGAATTGAGAATAAATCTAAAAGGGACGAAATGTCGCAAACGGAGATAATCGAGGTTGAGGTGTTCGATGTCTGGGGAATTGATTTCATGGGACCTTTTCTGAGTTCTTTTGGGAATCGGTATATCCTCTTGGCCGTAGATTATGTCTCAAAATAGGTCGAAGCTATCGCACTACCCACTAATGATACAAAAATGTAGTGAGATTCCTCAGGAAAAACATATTCGTCAGATTTGGTACACCACAAGCGCTGATCAGTAACGAAAGATCTCATTTTTGTAGTAAGCAATTCAAAGCAGCATTGGCTAAGTACAGCATAAGACATAGGATGACAACGGCATATCACCTATAGGCTAATGGGCAAGCAGAAGTATTGCAACATCCCAAAATTTGAGTATTATTTGTGTTGGCTCGGGTATGAATTTTGTGTGTTAGCATAGTCTTGTGAAGGCTTGATTTTATTAAGGAAGCTAGAATAATTTTTAGTATGGTTTATTTAATGAAGTGGATTAAGTGAGCTTAGCACTTAAGTTAATTTAAGTGTTAATTAAAGCACAAGAGGAGTAAGTGGCAAGATGGTTAAGGAGCTTGAAAGGTTGCTTGAGGTTAGAGGTTCGAGTAGCATGTTTAGCATTTTGAAGGCTTATTTTTGAATCCTAGCATTTATGGACGGTCAACCATTGTTTATGATAGGTTGGACTTTCATCTTTTGGCAAGTTGAATTTTTGTTTAAGGAAAGCTTGAAATTGGGGATAAGAATCTTAAGGTTATGGAAGGTTGGGGAGACATAAGGCTTGGTTTTAGGATGATGTTTTGGAAGGTATTCCTAGGCCTTTAGTGGATGTATGTGGACGACATGGGTGTCTAAGGGGGTGGCCGAATGTGATAGGTAGCTTGGGGGGGATAGTTGGCCAATTTTTGTCATTTGAACATCTTTTTGCAATTGTTTTGTTTTTTTCCTCTCCAAAAACTTTCCTCCTTGGCCGAATGTGTCTTGTGCATTTTGGTGCATTTTGCTTTTGATTTTAGCCTCATTTTGTTGAATCAAATCATACCATTTTCCTTTCTTTGATTTGCTCTTTTGAAACCGAAACTACAATCTATCTTTGTGCATTTTTGTGCACTTTCTTTTGGCAAAGAAGTGTTTGGCCGAATCTCTCCCACATCTCTCTCTTTTTCTTTCTTTCAATATTATTCAAATCACATTTTCCTTTACACTCTCTTGGCCTAAATCATTCTTCATCTCAAATCCCATTTCTTTTCATTTACTCAAAGTTAAAACACCCATTTACATTTTATTTCTTCTTCTCTTTTATAGCCAAAACTCTCATATTCTTTTGATTTATTTTTTGGCCGAATATTCAAGGGTAGGACTTCATTTGATTTCTTCAATCGGTTTTGGTAATAGGTAAGTGTTCATGGCCGATTTTATTATTATTTCTTTTCTCTTTTCTAAGTCATTTTATTGTGGACAAAAGCCGAATCTTTGGGCATTGTTAGCAAGGTTCTAACCATTATAGGAATCGAGTATTCATTTAGGCTTTTTGGGACTTCGGAAGCAATCGATCTAAGTTTTCTCTAGCGATCAAAGGTTGGTAAGTCAAGTGGTAAGAAATCTTGTCGATTCATTATTCTTTAATGGATGTAAAGCCAAAGGCTATGGTGGATAAGGATTGTGGTTGGACGAATGGTCTATAGTAATGATTTAAGTATTGGCCGAATGTAGGGGCAAGGTGATCTAGTGCGGTAGAGCGGATCTTTGGATTTTAGTATTGCGTTGGTGAAAGGTGTGTATCTTACACACTTTATAACTTGGTTTATATATGTATATTTGTGTGTTATAACTAATCATATTATGAAAGTGGTAAATCGATGAGATCTGGATATGATACCATGATGGTATGAATGAGGATTCGGGTAAGTCCGTTTCAATATGTTGTTAATACATGTGGATTGAAATTATGATCTACGATTTATGATATATTCGTTATGAGATACATATCAAAGTTTATTGACGTGATTTGTCTATCTATTGCATTGGTATGGGCAATATGAGTGGAGGGGGAAGATTGATGATTCGTGTATTCGGACACTAGTGGTTTGGCACCACCAGTGATTTGGTATCACATTCGTGTCTTCGAACACCAGAGGTTTGGCACCTCATAGCGACTTGTCCCTGTGGTTAATTCCACCGTGGGTTGGCCCCACTTTTGAGATATGGGATCGTCTGCCAGTGATTTGGTATCACACGTGGGTTGGCCCCACAACTTGATGATTCGTGTCTTCGGACACCAGTGGTTTGGCACCACCAGTGATTTGGTATCACATTCGTGTCTTGGACACCGTGAGGTTTGGCACCTCATAGCGACTTGTCCTCGTGGTTAATTCCACCGTGGGTTGGCCCCACTTTTGAGATATGGGATCGCCCGCCGGTGATTTGGTATCACACATGGGTTGGCCCCACAGATGGATTATTCGTGACTACGGTCACCGGTGATTTGGTATCACATTTGTGTCTTTGGACACCGGTGGTTTGGCACCACCAAAGTGGTTTGGTACCACACGGGGTAGAAAAGGAGTTATGGATGGCTAGGTTGGGTGCATTATACATATATGTTGCTTTGTTATAATTTGTGTAAGTATGTGGTATTTACCCGGGAGAGGGAATATGCACTGAGTCTTGGTGACTCGCCTTCTCCCTTATCTTTTCAGGTGATTCGTGAGATCGCGGATATGGAGCTGGATGAACTCGAGAAGGCCATGCAATAAAGTTTGGTTTTACACGAACTTCCATTTGGGTACCATATTTTAATTTTGGGTTTTCATATTTTATGGATTTGTAATAAGGCCTCTTTAATTATGGTTTTGGATTATTTATATGCTTTGAGATTTATTCTAAACATGTTTAAGCACGTCACTTGGTTAATCTAATAATTGAGCTCAAAGTTTTCTAAACTAAAAACTCGCAATGGTTTTAAAAATCTTACCATCGGGTAATATGAATAGTTCGATAGAAAAAAAATTACAAGTTAAGTGTTTTTAACAAATTAAGTGATTTCCAAATTCAAGTTTCTATACTCAATTGCAAATGGATTTTCAAAGTGATATTTCAAATTTTCTTAAAAGATATAAATGTTTTCTTATCTATGATTTATTCACTTATTTTAAAGTTTTATGTAATTCAAAGTAAATCTCGATTTTAACTTATTTTCGACAAATAAAGAATTTCAAAGAGTTTTTCACAAAATTTAATTGTTAATTCGATTCTTTCAAAAATATTTTCCTTAGTGACATACCAGATTCGGTCGTGGCGTATTGACCGGGTTTGGGGTGTTACAAATTGGTATCAGAGCCAAGTTCAAAAGCTCGGCTGTGGGCCCGAGGCCCAAAATGTTTTAAAGAATGGATTTTAAAATGTTTTGTTGAAAACTATATGGTTGGAAAGGCATGGCCTCGAGTCTCCGACATCAATCCGCCCTGGTAAGTACATCAAACTGTTGATTTTGATGATATGATATGATGATGTTGGCATGATTGTATAGTAGTAGGAACTACTCTAGAAACCCAAACTATAGGTTGAATGTACTCGCGAAACAACTTCTTATTAAAATTATTCATAAAACTGTGCTTTAAAGAAAGTGGAATATTGACTAATGCATAAAACTTTTTAATCAGATAAGTCGAGACTTTAGACATGAGTACTCGTGGTCGAGGTCGTATGATTCGTGGACGCGGTCGGGGTAGGATGGTTGTGTCTGAGCCAGTGAGGTCCGGTCAAGGATCCGAAAATGAGGTACCACTACCCCCACCACCAGCAGTTGGAGTTGAGCAACAGGATCAAACGGGGGATGACGCAGTGTCTCAGGTGATGCTGCGAGTTCTTGAGAGGGTAGCTGGAATAGGTGGAGGCGCGGGAATTTGGAAATTCGTATCTGAGCGACTTCGAGCCAATGGAGCAGAGGTATTTCGAGGTGTTTCAGGCGTGGCTCCTAGTGCGGCTGAATATTGGCTAGAGGCGACGGAGCGAATCATGGATGATTTGGATCTGAATGCTGAGGAAAAGCTGAAAGGAATCGTATCGCTTCTTCGGATGAGTCATATCAGTGGTGGCTCACAAGATGCAGAATGGTGTCTTTGCGGCGGAGGATCTCACTTGGGATTATTTCAAGGCAGCGTATCAGTGGAAATATGTTGGGTCTAATTACATTGATGTGCAGCATAAGGCATTTCTGAGTTTGATCCAAGGTAGTAAGTCTGTGTCAGAATATGAGGCAAAATTTTTAAGACTGAGCCGGTATGCTGGAGGTATTGTGGCATCGAGCACGAGCGATGTGTTCGATCGAAGATGGTTTGAGGGACGAGCTGAGATTGTTGATTGCTCCACATCAGGAGCGAGAGTTTGCTACTTTGGTTGAAAAGGCTAAGATAGCTGAAGGAATCAAGGAATCTGCAAGGCAGAGTTACGACCGGAATAAGCATAAGAGAGGTTACAGATCATCGGGATCAGCCGGTAATTCTCAAAAGAGGGCTAGGAAAAGTGGGCCGAATCAGTCTAGGAGGCCATTGCGCTAATCGGGGACCAAACGACGGTAATCGATGTGGGAAATATCATTGGGGCGAATGTTGGATCGGAGGGAAAGGATGTTTCGAGTGTGGCTCGCTGGATCATCGTGTGAGAGACTGTCCACGTAAGCTAGCCAAGAATCAGTCAGAGGGTCAAAGTCATGCTCAGTTCAGAAATGAGGGACCGCCACCACATAGAGGTCGTGGTAATGGTAGAGGAGGTAATGGTTCGGTCGAGGTCGAGGAGCATCTCGCGGAGGTGCCGGCAACACCGAGGCAAGACACGGCTGGTTTGGTGTATGCAAATGAGACGCCGAGAGGAGGCGGCGACGCACCGGACGTCCATAACGCAGACGCGTTCTTAATCTTTGGTGAACCATATAACGCTTTGATAGATGTGGGTTCGACACATTCGTATGTTGCCGATAACATAGTAGAGACCATGAGCTTAGTTTACGAGATCGCTTCTAGGAGGATGACCGTATTTAGCCCTCTAGGTCACTCTGTGAAATAAATAAGTCAGATAGAGATGTACCCTAGAACTCCAAGGGGTAGCGTTAAAGAGCTGATCCGATGGAATTGCCATTTGAGGAGTTCGATCGATACTTGGGATGGACCCAGTTAGCCAAGTACCGAGCAAGTTTGGATTGCGTTGCTAAAGCGCATGGTTTTGAAGTCAGTTGAGGGCGAAGAGGTGGTCATGATAAGTAATAGAAGAGATTATCTATCCAACGTGGTATCTGCGTTGAAAGTTGTGAAGTTGGTTAGGAAGGGCTGTGAGGCATTCGTGGTCCATGTGTGTGCATTGGAGGCTAAGGAGTCTAATGTGGGGAATGTCCGTACGGTAAAGGAATATGTTGACGTATTTCCTGAAGAACTTTCGGGACTACCTCTTGACCGTGAAGTTAAATTTGGTATAGATCTGTTACCCGGAACGGCGCCAGTGTCTATAGCTCCGTATAGGATGGCAATCAAGGAATTGATGGAATTAAAGGCTCAGATTCGGAGTTGTTGGATCGAGGTTTCACTCGACCAAGTGTTTCGCCATGGGAGCGCCTTACTTTTTTTGTCAAGAAGAAAGATGGTACGGTGCGGATGTGTATAGACTACCCGATTGAATAAGTCGACGATCAAAAACAAGTATCCTTTGCCGATGATAGATGACTTGTTTGATCACCAAAGAAGCGCGATTTTCTCAAGATTGATTTAAGGTCCGGATATCATCGGCTAAAGGTAAAAGAGGTGATATCCATAAGACGACTTTTCACACTCGGTATGGGCACTACGAGTTTACGGTGATGCCGTTTGGGTTGACTAACGCTACACGCATTTATGGATATGATGAATCGAGTATTCTAGCGCTTTTGGATCGGTTTGTCGTGGTATTTATAGACGATATTTTGGTATACTCAAAGTCGAGGAGGAGCATGATGCGCATTTGCGAGTAGTGTTGCGCATTCTGAGGAAAAGCAACATTTGACGCCAAATTTAGTAAGTGTGAGTTCGGCTTAGGAGGTGACTTTCTTGGGTCACGTAGTATCACCGAGGGGATTAGAGTGGATCCTCGGAAGATTGAGGCGGTGTTGGATTGGAAGCCGCCTAAGTCGATGGTTGAGATTCGGAGTTTTCTAGGTGCAGCGGGGTATTACCAAGATTTGTAGAAGGATATTCTTTGATAGCAACACCTGACCACCAAGTTATTGAGGAAAGGAGTTCAATTTGTGTGGACCGAGAAGCGGCAAGGAATTTTCGACAAGTTGAAGAAGATTCATTGAAGCTCAGATTTTGATTCAATGAGGCGGGCAAGGAATTCACGGTTTCTTCGTGATGCATCACATACTTGGTTTGGGATGTGTCTTTGATCACGAGAAGGGAAGGTAGTGGCTTATGCATCTCGACAGTTGAGACCACATGAGGTTAATTATCCGACGCATGACTTGGAATTAGTCTGTGGTTTTTGCTTTGAAGATATGGAGACACTATTTGTATGGAGAGAAGTCGATAGTCTACACAGATCACAAGAGTCTTAAGTACCTTTTGACTCGTAAGGACTTGAACTTGAGGCGGCGTAGATGGATCGAGTTGTTGAAGGACTACGACTCGCTTGATCGAATATCATCCCTGGCAAGGCTAACGTGGTGGCGACGCGTTGAGCCGTAAGGTTGTATCGGTTTAAGATCGATGTTTGCTCGTCTTAGCTTATATGACGATGGGAGTCTTTTAGGTGAACCGCAAGTCAAGCCGACTTGGTTAGAGCAAATCAAGGAGAAGCGGTTAGAGGATGATGGTTTAAATGATTGGAGGTTCTGATTCGAACGGAGGTTTAGAGGAATATAGTTTGTCCAATGATGGAGTCTTCGTGTTTTAAAGGGAGAGCTTGTATGCCAGAAGGATGTTGAGTTGAGGCAAAGGATTCTTCGGGATGCACATAATGACCCATATGCTATGCATCCCGGAGGAAGCAAGATGTATCGGGATTTAAGAGAGTAGTTTTGGTGGCAGTGTCCAGGCGTGAGGTAACCGAGTTTGTGGGTAAATGTCCGACGTGTCGCCAGTCAAGCGGAGCATCGATTCTCGTCTGCAGGTTACTTGGTAGGTGAAGATTCCACAGTGGAAGTGGGAAAGGATCACTATGGACTTTATCAGTGGATTACCTCTTACGCCTAGTAAGAAGGATTCAGTTTGGGTGATTGTGGATCGTCTGACTAAGTCAGCTCATTTCATTCCGGTAAGGATGGATTATTCGCTTCAAGAGGTTAGCTAAGTTGTATGTAGCGGAGATAGTGAGGTTGCACGGTGTGCAATGTCGATCATCTCAGATAGAGATCCTAGATTTACATCGAGGTTTTGGAGAGCGTTACATCAGGCTTTGGAGTGCGCGGTTGGATTTCGATCGCATTTCATCCACGATCGACGGCGCGTCGGAAAAGGGTTATTCAGATTTTAGAAGATATGTTGAGAGGATGTGTTTTGGACTTCAGAGGCAGCTGGGAAGAGTTTTTACCATTAGCTGAGTTCGCATACAACAATAGTTACCAAGCAAGCATTAAGATGGCACCATATGAGGCGTTGTATGGTAGGAGGTGTCGCACGCCTACATGTTGGACCGAGTTGGGTGAGCGTCAGATGTTAGGACCAGAGTTGGTTGCAGAGACTGAGGATAAGGTTAAGACGATTCAGGCTCATCTGAAGGAAGCTTCGGATAGGCAGAAGTCATATGCAGATATCAAGCGGAGGGATATAGAGTTTGCCGTGGGTGACAAAGTTTTTCTGAAGGTCTCGCCATGGAAGAAAGTGTTAAGATTTGGGAGAAAAGGCAAGTTAAGTCCAAGGTTCATTGGACCGTATAAGGTGTTGAGACGAGTGGGACCAGTAGCCTATCAGCTCGAGTTGCCATCAGAGCTGAGTCAGATTCACGATGTGTTCCATGTCTCCATGCTTAGACGCTATCATTTTGATCCATCGCATGTTGTGGCGATAGA
Source organism: Gossypium sturtianum (assembly GCA_025698515.1). Taxonomy (NCBI): domain Eukaryota; kingdom Viridiplantae; phylum Streptophyta; class Magnoliopsida; order Malvales; family Malvaceae; genus Gossypium; species Gossypium sturtianum. Next base: position 43,538,620 of record CM046953.1, on the reverse strand, counting down.
GGAAATAGAGGTGAGTCCAGATCGGCGATAGAAGAAGAACTTGTGCGGATCCTAGATCGAGATGTGAAAGTTTTGCGTGGGGAAGACGGTTCCTTTAGTGAAGGTTTTATGGCGGAATCATGGCGTGGAGGAAGCTACGTGGGAACCGGAGGATGTAATGAGGCGTGATATCCTCAACTCTTTTGATCGGGTAATTTCGAGGACGAAAATTTTCTTAAGGGGTAGAATTGTAACATCCCAAAATTTGAGTATTATTTGTGTTGGCTCGGGTATGAATTTTGTGTGTTAGCATAGTCTTGTGAAGGCTTGATTTTATTAAGGAAGCTAGAATAATTTTTAGTATGGTTTATTTAATGAAGTGGATTAAGTGAGCTTAGCACTTAAGCTAATTTAAGTGTTAATTAAAGCACAAGAGGAGTAAGTGGCAAGATGGTTAAGGAGCTTGAAAGGTTGCTTGAGGTTAGAGGTTCGAGTAGCATGTTTAGCATTTTGAAGGCTTATTTTTGAATCCTAGCATTTATGGACGGTCAACCATTGTTTATGATAGGTTGGACTTTCATCTTTTGGCAAGTTGAATTTTTGTTTAAGGAAAGCTTGAAATTGGGGATAAGAATCTTAAGGTTATGGAAGGTTGGGGAGACATAAGGCTTGGTTTTAGGATGATGTTTTGGAAGGTATTCCTAGGCCTTTAGTGGATGTATGTGGACGACATGGGTGTCTAAGGGGGTGGCCGAATGTGATAGGTAGCTTGGGGGATAGTTGGCCAATTTTGTCATTTGAACATCTTTTTGCAATTGTTTTTTTCCTCTCCAAAAACTTTCCTCCTTGGCCGAATGTGTCTTGTGCATTTTGGTGCATTTTGCTTTTGATTTTAGCCCCATTTTGTTGAATCAAATCATACCATTTTCCTTTCTTTAATTTTCTCTTTTGAAACCAAAACTACAATCTATCTTTGTGCATTTTTGTGCACTTTCTTTTTGCAAAGAAGTGTTTGGCCGAATCTCTCCCACATCTCTCTCTTTTCTTTCTTTCAATATTATTCAAATCACATTTTCCTTTACACTCTCTTGGCGAATCATTCTTCATCTCAAATCCCATTTCTTTTCATTTACTCAAAGTTAAAACACCCATTTACATTTTATTTCTTCTTCTCTTTTTATAGCCAAAAACTCTCATATTCTTTTGATTTATTTTTTGGCCGAATATTCAAGGGTAGGACTTCATTTGATTTCTTCAATCGGTTTTGGTAATAGGTAAGTGTTCATGGCCGATTTTATTATTATTTCTTTTCTCTTTTCTAAGTCATTTTCTTGTGGACAAAAGCCAAATCTTTGGGTATTGTTAGCAAGGTTCTAACCATTATAGGAATCGATTATTCATTTAGGCTTTTTGGGACTTCGGAAGCAATCGATCTAAGTTTTCTCTAGCGATCAAAGGTTGGTAAGTCAAGTGGTAAGAAATCTTGTCGATTCATTATTCTTTAATGGATGTAAAGCCAAAGGCTATGGTGGATAAGGATTGTGGTTAGACGAATGGTCTATAGTAATGATTTAAGTATTGGCCGAATGTAGGGGAAAGGTGATCTAGTGCGGTAGAGCGGATCTTTGGATTTTAGTATTGCGTTGGTGAAAGGTGTGTATCTTACACACTTTATAACTTGGTTTATATATGTATATTTGTGTGTTATAACTAATCATATTATGAAAGTGGGTAAATCGATGAGATCTGGATATGATACCATGATGGTATGAATGAGGATTCGGGTAAGTCCGTTTCAATATGTTGTTAATACATGTGGATTGAAATTATGATCTACGATTTATGATATATTCGTTATGAGATACATATCAAAGTTTATTGACGTGATTTGTCTATCTATTGCATTGGTATGGGCAATATGAGTGGAGGAAGATTGATGATTCGTGTATTCGGACACCGTGGTTTGGCACCACCAAAGTGATTTGGTATCACATTCGTGTCTTGGACACGTGAGGTTTGGCACCTCATAGCGACTTGTCCCCGTGGTTAATTCCACCGTGGGTTGGCCCCACTTTTGAGATATGGGATCGCCGCGGTGATTTGGTATCACACGTGGGTTGGCCCCACAACTTGATGATTCGTGTCTTGGACACCGTGGTTTGGCACCACCAAAGTGATTTGGTATCACATTCGTGTCTTCGGACACCGGAGGTTTGGCACCTCATAGTGACTTGTCCCCGTGGTTAATTCCACCGTGGGTTGGCCCCACTTTTGAGATATGGGATCGTCTGCGCGGTGATTTGGTATCACACGTGGGTTGGCCCCACAGATGGATTATTCGTGACTACGGTCACCAAAGATTTGGTATCACATTTGTGTCTTTGGACACCGGTGGTTTGGCACCACCGGTGGTTTGGTACCACACGGGGTAGAAAAGGAGTTATGGATGGCTAGGTTGGGTGCATTATACATATATGTTGCTTTGTTATAATTTGTGTAAGTATGTGGTATTTACCCTGAGAGGGAATATGCACTGAGTCTTGGTGACTCACCTTCTCCCTTATCTTTTCAGGTGATTCGTGAGATTGCGGATATGGAGCTGGATGAACTCGAGAAGGCCATGCAATAAAGCTTGGTTTTACACGAACTTCCATTTGGGTACCATATTTTAATTTTGGGTTTTCATATTTTATGGATTTCTAATAAGGCCTCTTTAATTATGGTTTTGGATTATTTATATGCTTTGAGATTTATTCTAAACATGTTTAAGCACGTCACTTGGTTAATCTAATAATTGAGCTCAAAGTTTTCTAAACTAAAAACTCGCAATGGTTTTAAAAATCTTACCATCGGATAATATGAATAGTTCGATAGAAAAAAAAATTACAAGTTAAGTGTTTTCAACAAATTAAGTGATTTCCAAAATTCAAGTTTCTATACTCAACTGCAAATGGATTTTCAAAGTGATATTTCAAATTTTCTTAAAAAGATATAAATGTTTTCTTATCTATGATTTATTCACTTATTTTAAAGTTTTATGTAATTCAAAGTAAATCTCAGTTTTAACTTATTTTCGACAAATAAAGAATTTCAAAGAGTTTTTCACAAAATTTAATTGTTAATTCGAATCTTTCAAAAAATATTTTCCTTAGTGACATACCAGATTCGGTCGTGGCGTATTGACCGGGTTTGGGGTGTTACAAGTATCTAATTGGGAAATAAAGTAGATTTTGGAGAAAACAGTAAACCCAAGCCATAAATATTGGGCAGCCAAGCTAGACAATGCATTGTGGGCTTACAAAACAGCATATAAGACTCCATTAAGCATGTCCCTATATAACCTAGTTTATGGTGAGAAATATCACTTACCAATTGAATTGGAGAGGAAGGCATATTGGTTGATCAAAGAGTTAAATTTGGATCCATAATTAGCTAAAAAAAATGACAGACTATTTCAACTCTAGAAATTGGAAGAATTCCACTTTATGGCCTATGAAAATACTAAAATGTATAAGGAGACAAGTAGACTTTGACATGATGCGAAAATCAAAAAGCGTGAATTTTTACCGTGAAAGAAAGTACTTTTGTTCAACTAAAGATTAAAATTATTCACTGGAAAGCTTAAATCAAGATGGATAAGTCCATATACAATACAATAGGTAACTCCTCATGGGGCAATAGAGTTAATCGAAAAAGGGGGTCAACCCTTCCTTGTTAATGGCCAACGAGTAAAACATTATTTTGGAGGGACTATTAATAATGTAGTGGAAGAACAAACCTTGCAGTGTAGCGCTCTTTAGGATTTCCAAGAAATCAAGGGAAAACCAATAAACATGAGGAATGATAAAGAAAAAGGTAACCCACCTATTGATTTCACGAAAAATGGAGGAATCTAGCCGTCATGTCACGACACCACTCCAGAATGTCGCGACAAGGAACAAAATTCTGATTTAGGAATCTACCCTCAATGTCGCGACATCACCCAGGGATGTCGCAACACCACTGCATAACTCTATTTTCTGAACTAACCTAACTATTGACATTTTTGTAGCTTAATTATATTAGGATTCTTGCTCTTTAACTGCTTATTTAGTAGAACTAGATTATAACTCTTGAATAATTTATTCTTTCTTTCTAACCTATAAATAGGTCACATGGCCACCTTATGTTATCATTAACAAAGATTAAATTATGGGCAATCCTCTTTTATTAGCAATAAAGATTAAATTACAGGCATAATAAGAACAGGTTATCAAATGGTCAGTTTTAGCGTAAGCACTTCAAGACCAACTATTGAGCTTCAAGAAGGCAACATGGATAAGTATCTGCAACAATTGCAGCCGTATACTTTTATTCAAGAACTAGAATTTGACCCTTTAATGAGGAATTTCAAAGGAATATGGGAAAACACAACTGAAAGGGAATGGATGAAATTCTGTCTACCAGCTGAAGATCCCCTAATAATTCCTATGGTGCAAGAATTTTATCTAGCATTAAAACAAAGGGAAGTAGCCAGACCATTCTATGAGATACGTTCCTTTGTGAAGGTCAGAGGGGTTAATGTTCCGGAAACTGAAATGAGTATTTGCCAAATTTATGATGCACCATATTATTATCGTGATTATCTCTATAAAACACATTTGAATGAATTCAGAAACATTAATACAAAGGAAATATTAAGCTTCCTAATGAAAGGGAAAGAGATGTGGACGTATTGAACAGGGATAGCAATTTCTAAAACGTTTAATCAAGAGCTAATGAAACCAAAAGCCAAGATGTGGATGAAATTTGTATGTTCAAGAATATGGCCTATAACAGAGATGTCCGAGATTAGTCCAATTCAAGTGATCATAACTTACGGGATCCTCCAAAAGAAGAAAATAAGAATTGGAACATGGATATATAAAAATATGGTAGATTGTGCGAGGAATTTAGGAAAGGGAATATTTTTCCCACATCTAATTATGAAATTATGTAAAAGGAAAAGAGTACCCATTGAAAGGATGGATAAAACCATGAATCCCCCAAAGGAAATTACTTGATGATGATTTATTCAAGCAATTTGTTCTTGTACATAAGAAACAAAAAAAAAAAGGAAAGGAGAAATATAGTATTTCAGAAAGATGAGGACTAATACTCAAGAGTAATCTAGTAGGATTAGGAGTAGACAAATTTAGGAAAAGTAAATGCTTATTTCGTTATTGGTATTTTTTATTTTAAGGATTGTATTAAATTCTAGGGTAATGTAAACTTGTTTTTAGAATTAGGGATACATACATAATTCTTTGTTTTGAAGTTTGTTTAAGTTTTTCTTTTAAAAAAAAAACATGGAGGAGACACAAACAATTCGAGCTTCACACGATCAATGCAGAAAGCACTCACCATTATCCATTAGAGCGATCACGATCAATTGGGTAACTTCTCTCCTTATCTTTCTATGGGCTACACATTGAGGACAATGTATCAACTAAAGTGTAGGGGGGTTTACCGCCACTGGAATACTAACATCCAGAGTGTGAATATTGCACTAAAATATAGAATTCGGGGCGGTATCCGCAAGTATTCGAATCTAGTTGTAATATAGTTTTACAACGGAGTAGGTGAGTACTCTGAGGATCGTACCCACGGGAGGCTAGCAATAGATCAATTCTAACCTAAACACTAAAAGATCTAATTAGTAGTTTTAAATTTAGTTATAGTACGAAGAATATAAAATATATGATTTTTAGGGTTTTTCTAATAATGAAAATAAAATAGCATAAAAAGATAAAATTAAAAAGATTAAAAAGGAAGAATAAATCAAATCTGATTATGGGTGATTAGCTCGCTTTGATAATCCCCATCAACTGTCACTTCGGGTTCCTCGTCAATCAACTAGTTGTTACACTAGCAAGATCTTCCGGTCTTCCACTAACATAACAAGTTAGCAGGAACTACTTATCTTCCGACCTCACAGTCCAGACTGATTTGGGTTAAGGTGTTCACGGATAGGCAATACCAATTTTAGGATATCAGGCCTAGGGTTTGTTTCACATTTTCCCTTTCCCAAATGGCTGATCCATTGAATAACCCTACAAAATAGTTAACAGATCATACCTCCACTCGCTGATCCCCCATAGAAGGATTAGTTCCTCATGGTGATCATAAACAATATATAATAGATGTAAAGAGAAAGCATGTTAATTAAATCGAAAAGATAAAAGTAAATGAAAGAGCCTGATTTTATTGATATTAAGCGTAAATCCACAAAGTTGAATGACTCCGCAATCCAAATCTCTTGAAAGAAAATAATGAACAAAATAAACTAAAAACTAGAACTCTAAGAAAACGAAACTAAATTTAAAGGAAGAAACTAAGTTAATGAAAAGGTTTCCATAATAAGTGCCAAAAGAGCCTATTTATAGCCTTCAAGTGGTCATCATCCTTAACCTTAGATTAGCTTATGTTCTCGAGCTTTAAGTTCGATTGTGCGGACCAATATGCCCCTACTTCGTGTTTAGTTTTCGTCCTAAATTTGATGTCGCGACACAGTAGGACCTGTTTCGTGACATAGCAACAAATATACTCCTCTGTAGCCATCTTCAGGGGTATGTCACGACATCCTCAATCTGTGTCATGACATCGAAGGCAGACTTGAATTTTCTTCATTATGTTCCCTATATTGCGACATCAGTCCTCCTGTGTTGCGACATAGCGTCTAGTATCATCCTAAAATTCCTTCTCATGGTCTCCTGCACACTCACAAAGTATGTTAGCTCTCCCGTAGGCCTAATTCAGCCCTTAGGGTCAATAAAAGACTCAATTTGCACATTTTATTAAATGTAAGTAAAACTAAAGAAAATTAACTAAAATGTAATGAAAATGCTTGTATTCAGGCTCTTTAAGTGTGAAAACTAGTTTAATCTGCTACACCAAAATTCGACAGATCAAACTCCCCCACACTTAAGTCATTTTTTGTCCTCAAGCAACATAAACGAAGATGACAAATAAACATGACAACTCTTGAACAAGTATGATACAAGTATTGCCTTCGGAGCATATGACTTAGGCATTTCATGTTTACTAACAACTTCAACATGATGAATAGTTGACTTACCACCTTTGACTTCAAACATCTAAGTTCAGTATGTTACAAAATATAAAAATATTAAAGGACTCTCCTATAGGAATCCATCAACAAATCATACAAGTACTTTGATTATCCAAGCATAATACAAATAGCCGTTTATGCACATGTCTAGTATGAAGTCCATTCATGTATAAGGATATTTAGGTCACATATGAATTTTTGGCTTGTAATGTTCTGAAGCTTAGGACAGGTACGAAATTCAAAAATAGTAAGCATCACAAGGGTTACAAACACAAAAATAGTTTGGCACATCGTATGGATCCCTATTTTCCCCCTTAGTGACCTTTACCCGCTCACCAACTTATTTCTCCTTCTCTCACCTTCATTATCTTTCCACATAGGAAATCATAGCATGACATAGTAACACGGCTAGCCTACGGGTTTTGGTGCACTAATGAGCAAGTTTTCTCTATTTTTGTGACTTTGTCACTGTTCTTTTTCAATTTTTCTCACTCAAGAATGCTTTTTGGCTTTTCAGGTACTTTTTCTACTTTTATGGATTTTCTTTTTGGATTTTTCTTCTTGTTTTACACTTTCAAGCTAACCTTTAATTCCCATATCACACTAATCTTTACCTTTTCACTCTATTTTTACAAACTCTGCCATGATGTATCTACTTAACCCTCAATACGTATGGCCAAACATCTATAATCGTGCAGTGCAGGACCAAAGAAAAAAGGCAAATACAAATTGACGTTTTCAGGCTCGAGGCTTGTAATGTGGTTCATCAAGAAGTGTCACAGGCTCAAAAATTGGTACTAAAGGTGAAATATAATTAGGACAGTTTTTTGGCTCTGGATGTGTTCCAAACAATGCCTTAGGTCATCCCTAAATATCTCAACATGCAGAAATTTAATCAACCAAACAAATACAAATTCAACTATTTATCATCCATACTAGCATGCTCGTTTCCTTGTATTTTCTGTATCACTCGGTACAGTTGATTGCTTAAAACCTATTTATAGTGTAAAATATAGAACTTAGTAGCCTAATAATCAAAATTTTACAATCACCTATCGTCATGCCAAATTTATTCATAAACAGAAGCAATTTATGTACATGCTCCTAACAAATCACTTGTATTTCTACAAGCTCAAGCACTTAAAAGACAAGAAAAATCAAAGAAAATGTAAAAATTTGAAGCAAATTTTCTATGTTACCCCCCCACACACACACTTTAGTTGACACATTGTCCTCAATGTGTAGCCCATAAATAGATAAAGAGGGAAGTTACCCGATTGATCATAGTGGCTCCAATTGCTAATGGTGGGTGTTTCCTTCTTTGATCGTGCTATTTCAAATTGTTTGTGTCTCATTCGTGTTGGGTTTCTACATAGAAAATTTAACAAAGTGCAACAAAACGAAAAATCTATTTATTATTCCTACTCCTACAAAGTCTAAATTAAAATTAATAATTAATACAAGTCTTTATAAAAATAAAATAGTTCAATCATCCTCCCCATCCATCTCCTCACTCCCATCATTCTCCTCATCTTTACCTTCCTCCTCGCTTTCATGCATTTCTTCTTCTTGCTCTGCATTTGTCAGCCTGAACATGTCAGGTGTGTAATTGGGGACTCGGATGTTATTTTTCCTTGCAAATTCTTAGAATATTGGTCCCAACTCTTGCACCCACTGTATTATCCAATCAAGCTTTGGATGACTACTTTCACTGATGTCTTGTTGAGCTCGTGTAAACCTTTGTGATGGAGTCAGTGTAGCAGTCGCTTCCTGTGTCACTTGTTCCAATCCTTTATTTGGTTGGCTCACAATTCTGTGTACCATTGGAACAAGGTGTCGCTAATAATACTTTAGGATAGTTTTAGCAACTGCTCAATGGATGTCATAGGTACACCCGCCTTACTGCATAATGCAGTCACTAGGTGGGGAAAGAAGACTCACCTTCCGGCTACCAATGCATCTTTTCATGTTTTGATGAATCCATTTACCAATACATACCTGCTTTTTCTACAAAATAGCATAGAGTAACACTACTCAAAAAGTATAATTGGATCCACATTTTAGCCTCAGGAAACATGACCGCTTGATGAAAGGATACTGGGATATTGGTACCTGCGTGATATTTCCATTCACCCCTTCTTTCAGTCAAGAAGTTTATAATATTGTCCATATCTATATCTCGGAAGTATTCTAGATTGGTTTCATCAATGAAATCATTATCATAATATTGAGCATTATAAAAATCCCAAATGATTTGAGGGGTTACTTAAACTTCCCCCGCACAAGTACCATATCCCACATACGACCTTCAGTATTTCTAGACTCATGGTCCCGTAAAGACGCATAAAACTCTTGAATAATGGGAACCACGGCATTCTTTTTCGGGATCATCAAAAAATGTTCCCACCTATATTTCCTTACATACAACAATTAACGGATCGAATCCCCTCTCTTAGATAAAGGTTTTTCCTTGAAGTTTCGTAAAATATTTTCCAATATCTGGGTTTGCAAAATTAGAGGGATTTTGATCCGTCGATGGTTCCGATTCATTGGTTCTTCTAAATTTTCTAATAGGCATGATATTTCAATCCTAATACATTGCTAAGCAACAATTCAATTGAACAGTAAAAAGTTCAATTTAGGAACTCTTAACCTTGAATATATAATAGAAGTTCGTTTGAATTCCTTTTTTCCTCGCGATGTTTCCGTTCCTTGCTGCCCCAAATATGGTTGAAGAGTTTGCGAAAAATGAATAAAATGTGTAAGAAATTGGGCATTTTGGGTTTAAGAGGTTTTGAGGGATTTGAGAGAGTTTGGGGAATTAGGAGTTAAGAGGTGCTTTAATTAGAAGTAAGTATGGTTTTAGGTTAGAAAATAGGGTTTTAAAGGGTTAAAATTTGGGTTAAAAGAAGATTATCCCGCTGGGTTATGCGACTTGGTCGGGTCGACCCTACAGAAAATTACAGCGATGTCGTGACACAGGAGTTTTATGTCATGATATCCCTAGCAGACTACCTTTGTCAGGACACTGGGGTTCATTGTTGCAACACACCCTGTAGTTTGGAGGTATGAAGGACATTGTCTACCAGGTCACGACTCTCTGGGGCAATGTCGCAACACTGACTCTGTTTTGGCTAAAAACTTCCAGCTTTAAGGATGTTTCGGTTTAGAGATGGACCTACATCAAATAAAAGTCAAAATCTAAACTAGGTGATTAGTTTCAGATACAATAATTTACAAAAATTAAATAGTATTTCAACTAATTCTTATGTTTTACTGTCGGATTCATCCAATAGTGTCACTAATTCATCGATGGAGGATTTCCCTGTTCTGTCAATATTGGTCCATCTTCCATCTTGCTATTCTACCTATGCCCGTTTGTCCCTTTCCTTAAACATGTTTATTCTTTCTGTATGCATAAAAGGAAGTGTGTCCCTTGACTCGAGGACGTTAGAAATAAATAATATTTTACATTGTTCCCCTAACTTCCTCTTATCTTCATGGCTTGATTGATGGCCACATTTAAAAGTTTCAGTCTCACCATTTATTTTCATAGTTAATTCATTCTTTTCTAAATCAATGGTGGATCTCGAAGTGGCTAAAAAAGGTCTTCCCAGTAACATCAGTATCTCACGATCTTCTTCAAAAACAAGTACCACAAAATCTGCGGGGATAATAAAACTTCACACTTTAACTAACACATCTTCCAATACTTCTTTTGAATGTACCGAAGACCTGTCAGTCAACTGTAATGTTATTTGAGTAGTTTTCAGATCTCCTAACCCAAGTTTTTCAAAAATCGGTAGAAGCATTAAATTAATACTACTCCTAGATAATATAGAGCTCTATTAAAGTGAATACTTCCTATCTCTATGGGAATAGTAAAACTCCCCAGGTTTTTCAATTTTTGAGGTACTTGCCTTGAACTAATCACACTACAAGAAGCATTTAAAGTAACTTGTTCTCCTACCTTCATTTTCTTATGCCTAACCATCATCTCCTTTAAAATTTAGCGTACTTCGGAACTTTTTCAATTAACTCAATTAAAGGTAGGTTAACATTCAATGTTTTCAACAGTTTTAGGAAACTTAAAAATTCATCCTCATCCTACCTTTGCTTTTCTTCTAGTCTCAAAGGGAATGGGATTTTTGCACTGGCAGAATCTTTAATTACTTCCTTCTATCTCTACTGCTGGTGTGATTACCTCCTTCGAATCTGGCTCATTTTTTGCTTCTAGGGATTCCTCTTGAGGATCGTCATTAGACTCCATTATTGGTTCCAGGGTAGTGGTTTTTTGGCTACTAAATATTTTGCCCAATCGGAGTGCAATTGCTTTCGCATGCTCCTTACCTTCTCTCCATGGATTATCTTCTGTGTTGCTGGGAATACCTGTGCCAATTTTTCTCTTGATGTCACCCACCATGCTCATCAATTGGCTCATTTGATCCTCAAGTTTAGTCATTGTTCTTGTTGAATTAGTGCACTCAGACTGCATTTGTTTGACATAGGTTCTCATTGGCTACATTTTTCTCTCAATTCTGTCAAGCCATTGACCACATGCAGTATGGTCATTTGGGTTGACCCTATCTTAAGGTTTCTGCAAATAAGGAGGACGGTAATTAGTGTTTTTAACCTGACTTAAATTATTACCTGCTCCTTGATTCCCCCCATCTCAGATTTGGATGATCTCTCCAACCGGGATTATATGTATTCGATTATGGGTTTCTACTCCTGTTTCTGATGTAATTTACATCCTCACCTGGGTTGTTGATATAGTGGGAGAGCGGTTTGTCTCCCCCATGAATAGACGATGTAGAAGTCGATTCGATATGATTTATTCTATCCACTAACTATTGATACTTATCATCCTATTGGATAGCTTTTACCGTAGCGGGTTTCTGACCATATGTGAATCGTTCAATTGGCCACTAACAAGAGTTTAGTGCCATATTCTCGATGATCTTGTACGCATCCTTGTATGTTCTATTCATAAGGGCTCCTCCTGCTGCTCAGTATAATCCAAATCTTGCATTTGCATCCAACCCATTATAAAACACCTGCAGTTGCATCCACTCAGGAAATTCGTGGTGTGGGCATTTTTTAATGAACATTTTGAATCGTTCCCATGCCTCATAGAAACTTTCTCTCTCCATTTTTCTAAAAACAGCAATTTCTCTTCTTAGTTTTACTATTTTGCTGATTGGGAAAAACTTCTGTAAGAATTTTCCAGCAAGTCCATCCTATGTCGTGATAGACCCTGGTGCCTTCGAGTCTAACAAAAAAAAGCATTATCAATCCAGGAGAAGGGAAACAACTGAAGATGAATAGCATCGTTAGTGACCCCGTTATACTTAAAAGTATCACAGAGTTGAAGGAACCATTTTAAATGTTGATTAGGGTCCTCTATCATAGAGCCCCTAAATTGTAAATTATTCTAGATCATTTGAATCATAGCCAATTTTATCTCAAAATTATTAGTTGTAATTGCCGACCTTTTTATACTTTCTTAAACAACTTCCAAACTTAGTAAGGCATACTCCCTTAAATTTCTTTCATTCCGAGCCATATGTATGTTTGCAGGAAGTTATAGTGCTGGTGGGTTTCCTAGGGTGTTATTGTCAGCATCATTAAGTAATGGATTTTCACATGGTATGTTACCCGCAACTTGTAACACCCCTTACCCGTATTCAACGCTTGACCCAGGCACGAGGCATTACCGAATTAAAACCCCATGATCGCCACTTAGGCTCATCGTGACTAATCTCTTAAGTCACCTCAACAACCTCATTCTCGACTTACGAGGCCTCGCTCAAACACACGAGGGCTCTCGAGACTATATCAAAACTTCTATGATTTTTAAAACTTTTCCATCTCTACAGGGCTCAAACACCTGTGTAAGATTAGACACGCCCGTGTGTAGTCACACATGCCCATGTCCCCAAACCGTGCATAAAAACCCAAGCATTCTGCCAATGCAGCACGGTTAGGGCACACGCCCGTGCCTTCCACCCGCGGTGCACACTGACTACCTTAACACGGCCTAGAGTCTAGACACACGCCCGTGTGGCTAGCCCGTGGCCAACACTGATTAACACACACGTTCTAGGCACACGCTCGTGTGGCTAGCCCGTGGCCAACACTGATTTAAAACACTAACATGCAGGGGACACACGGCCAAGTCACACGCCCGTGGGCTGACCGTGTGTCACACATGGCCTAGACACACGCCCGTGTATCTACCCACATGGACAAGAACAAAGTTATATGCTAAGTTCATTTCACCCCTCTAGCATACCTAACATATACCCAATTAACACATCCATAAACAATTCAAAATCTTACAATTTCACTTAGATAACTACATTTTTCATATAATAAAGTGCCAACAACTATGGCATTATACAAAATAGACTATCCATCTAAAGGCCAACACATCTTAGCCATTTACAACAAAATTCACTAACTTGTCTAGCCCCTATACATGCCATATACAAAACATTGAGTCTCATGTACCAGAGTGTGCTGATAGTGTGGGCGATGATCGTGTGTCTGTCGAGTTTTAAAATTTATAAAGAGAATGATCGAACCTGGAAACTAACTCTAACAACAATTTAAGGCAAGTGCACCTATCGAACAGTAGTATAGCTTAGGCAAGACCGGATTGTCGAACCCAAAGGAACTAAAAGTACTAATACTAACTTTCTTTCTATTATTTAGCCTAAGAATTAAGCGAATCGTTGTTAAATCTAAATTAATTAACTACTAGAACTAAAGATTCTAAGACAAAGAAGAATGAAATTAGGGAAATAACTTGAGGAAAAACCAATTAATTAAGACGACACCCAAGGAAGAATCCACCTAGACCTCACTTGTTATCTAACCCTGAACCAGACGATTCATTCATTTGACTTGATCCGTAAGATTCCCTGATTTATATTAAACCCTCTCTCGAGGCGAATAACGTCTAACCCTAAGTTGATTAATTGAAATCTATTTATAATTAAAACCCCTAGAATTGCATTAACTCGATCTATGGACTCCCATATTAGGTTTCACCCTAATCTGGCAAAATCTCGTCACCCTATCTCTAGGCGCGCGATCAACGCCGCTTAACTATGCTAGATCTACTCCTTAGCTGGGACTTTTGCTCCTCCACCTAAGCACATCAAACTTGAATCAATATTCGTGAAATATCAATACAAGAATTAAGAACACATAATTAAGAACAAATTAAATATTTATCATATAGTTCAGCAAACGATAACAAGATTCATCTAAGTTTCATCCCCCTCAGGTATCTGAGGGTTTAGTTCATAATAATAAAAGAAAACATCTCAGAAGAAAAGATAAAACAAAACATAAGAAATCCCTAAAACCCCCCTGAAGGAAATTAAGGAGAAATCCTCCGTCTTGAGTATAATTCTGGCTTCTAGAGATGAATCAATTGGCTATCCCCGAGCAAATCCCCACAAATCTGCCTTCTCTGGCCTAGCAAGACGCCCCTAAACGATAGCTTTGGGCTCCCCCTTTTAGTTCATACTTAGGGTGTATATATAGGCTTTTGAAATAGGTTTCTTTGCCCCTAAGTATCCCAATCCGAATGAAACTTCTCTTTGCCACGACAGGGGCACGGCCATGGCACACGCCCGTGTAAGTCGTGGCCAGGCCGTGTGGACTCCGTTAGTGAGGCACGGCCGTGTGGTCTTTGGTCCAGGCCGTGTCGATTTCGTGATGTGGCCCAATTGGCCCGTTTTAAGCCCGTTTCTTCTTTTCATCCCCCGGTGCTTCCCTGAGTATATAACATCAAAAGAAAGGATTAAGAGCACCAAATTACATAAAATAAGGGATAATTCATCCAAAAGCATACTAAATGTGGGATTAAAATATGTTACTTTTACGGTTTATCAAATGCCCTACTTTTACGGTTTATCAAATGCCCCCACACTTAAGCTTTTGCTTGTCCTCAAGCAAAATCCTCAACTCATAATTAAAACGAACTTCCCTCAATTCATAATAGTCATTGATAGTGTTTCATCATAATTCAGAGATATTTTATACATGGATAATTCAACTCAAAGAGTCCTAAAGATTCAAACAGTCTAAGTCATACATTTGCAGCACAAAACATAGGTGTTTCCCCTCATCTAAATAATTACCTCTGATTTAAAATCGACAAGGATTGACATCTTCACTAAAGATTCACTCAAATCACTCGAGGTGTTTAAGGTTCAAAATTAAGCATTCAAATGTCAAACATAAAGAGTTAATCCCATAGGCTTGTATTAAAATCAAATCTCCACCACTAAAACATGATATGATACACAAATAAAAAGGTCTTAGATAGGGTTGTAACGGGGCTTGGGTTAAGGTGTGGATAAAGGCTGAATTAGAAGGTTAGAATCGAGATTGAATTGATAAATTACCTAACTAGAAACAATGAACTGAATATAAATAATTACATCAATTAAAAACTTGTGCTAATAATACTACTACTAATACGAGCTTCTTTTTAAACAATTGGAATTCAAACGTATAAGCTCATTTAATCACAAAACTAATAATGAATATACTTTTGATTTTTTTATTACATCATAAATACATAATAAAGGATAAATTACTGAAATAAAAATCATAGTTAGGCTACTAATCAAATCAGATCTCGATATAAGGGTAGTTAAAGAGGATGGTGATAACAAATAAAAAGGGTTTTGGGTTAATATTAGTGGGTAAGTCAATAAATAAGTTTGTTAGGATTAAACGGGGTTCACTAAGGGTTAATTATGAAGGTAGGCTTTTTATGGAGTAAGTGGGTTAGATCCTAGGTGCCTTTATCACCTCTGTATATCAAATCAAAAGTGTGGTCTCGACATGTATAATCGATGCAAGTTTTAGAATAACAAATCAATGTTGACACACTCATAATCAATAATGTGAGCAAGAAAAAGAATATATGCTCTATAAGGCTCAAAATCTCACAAAAATTATGGGTATTGTGATGTCATCCTCGTAAATTTCAAATTTCAAAGTAACATTCAGATTCAGTTCAACAACCTAGCAAATTTTTATTTTTTGAAAAATAGACTTATCATGCTTGATTCTCTAGTATCTTAAAGTATAAATCATTAATGCATAATTAACTATGACTTAATCTAAAACATATCAATAAAGATCATAAATCATCAGAAATTTCATCCTAATTAGTAATATGAGAAAATTACTTAAAAACAAAGCATAATTTAGGGAATTGAGAATAATGCAAAAAGTTAGGCATCCTTTTAAGATTCACCCCCCCACACTTAAGATGTACATTGCCCGCAATGTACAAAGATAGATAATAACATAATAATAAAATCATAAGACATGGGGAGAAGTGAAACTTCCTGAATTATCGATGAAATCCTTGAAGGATGGAAGATAAGTTGGAGGAGTCGTTCTGGATGACGATCCTGCGCTAGATGAAGAAATTGGGCAGCTCATGGAGGATTAGCCAGGATATAATAATAATAATTAAAACTATACTAATTATATAATTAAAGAAAAGCAAGCTAAAGTGAAGAAAAATAAAATATGAAGTAAAATTTAAAGAAAAGATAAATGGACCGTAGAGTCCTTATTGTTGGATGGTTCGCGAGGTGGGCGTGATTTCTAAGGCTGTGGTGAGTTGGTGGTCGTGGTTCCGGTGTGATTCCTTAGCAGCCTGTAGAACCTAAAATTAAGAAACTAAGATAAAATAAACCAAGTTAAGCAGAAGAGAAGTAAAGATAAGGAAATTGAAGCAAAAGAGAAAGACGAAGTAAAAACTAAATGGCCTCAAATATCCTTGGCTTGTTGAATGATTGAAGCGGCCGGCATGAACTTATATAGATCGGTCTCCATGGGGAGACTGTGCTTGGCTTCTTCCGCTTCTTTTGCATGGTTTTGGTGTAGCTCAAGAGTATAGAGGAATGGGAAAAAAAATTTTAAAAGGGTGGAAAGGTGAAAGTTAGTAGGAGAAGAGAGAAAGGAGGGGGGTTTAAATAGATTTTCAGGCCTGGTACAGCCCCACGCCCGTGTACCGTGGGCGTGTTGATTCACACGACCGCCTCGCACGACCGTGTGTCTAGGCGTGTTGGTTCACCCATGCTCGTTTTACAGGATGCTACGCCCGTTGGTGATAAGTCAGTGTCGTCCACGGCCGCGTCGTACGGTCGTGGCGTTTTGTCAGTGCCCGTGGGGTGGTGGTTGGAGTCTGTGACTCGAAGATTTGATTTTTTTCTAACTTGTACCCTCTCTGCCGTGTCAGTACGGCGATTCTATGTATCCACACGGCCACAGCCACGACCGTGTGCAAGGCCGTGTGGCCTGGAATTCTATACTTTTGGTTAGTTAATAGTTAGTTGCTAGAGAGGAAGATAAAAGTGAAAATAAAATAAACTAAAATATAAACAGTAATGGGGTTAGTACTCGGGTTGCCTCCCGAGAAGCGCTCATTTATAGTCTTAAGCTAGACTTACCTCTCATTCGTATCATCAGGGTGGTTTGAGGAGTTGAAAGTCCTTCCTCATGCTATCAGTTCCATTATCATGACAGAGTTTAAGTCGAGATGCGTTTATATTGAAAGTACCAAAATTAGGGTTACTTACCTTGACTGTGCCGTATGGGAAAACACTGGTTACCCTAAAATGGATTTCTTTGTTTGTGTTAGGGTTAGGGGGAGATATTCGCGGGTCTGCTTTATCTAATAATACTTGATCTCTGATTTTTAGCTGGTTTGCATCGTGGAGCGGCTCTGGTTCTGCTTCGTGTTTTCCTAACTTTTCCTTGAAATGCATCTTCCACTCGTCTAGATCATCGATCCGAATCCCTCGTTCCTCATGAGTTATTTCATTGTTGGCACATGGTATAGGATCGGGTTCAGTTGTATTATTTTATAGTGCTTCCTGAAAAGAAGGGTTAACCGAATGGTTATCATTAGAAATTATTTTCTCACCTTGATTACTCGATGTTCTAGCCGAATCGAGGGCTTTGAGAGTGACTATCTCATTACCTACACGAAGTATTAGTTCTCCTGCATCAATGTCAATTTTAGTCCTGGAAGTTGCTAAAAATGGTCTTCCTAAGATTAAGGGGATACTATTGTCCTCATCCATGTCTAAAACGACAAAGTCTACTGGGAATACGAATTTTTCAACTTTTACGAGTACATCTTCGATTATACCCCTAGGAATTCTAACAGTTTTATTAGCTAGTTGAATGCTCATTTTAGTTTGTTTGGGTTTCCCTAGACCTAGTTGTTTAAACAATTTATAAGGCATGACATTTGTGCTTACCCCTAAATCAGCTAACGCATTTTCAATAGATAAACTACCAATTAAACATGGAATTGTAAAACTCCCTGGATCTTTTAATTTCCGTGGTAGTTTATTTTGCAAGACTGCCGAGCACATTGCGTTTAATTCCACGTGTGATGCCTCGTCTATCCTTCGTTTGTTCGTCAAAAGCTCTTTTAAAAATTTTCTAGAATCTGGCATTTGTGAAAGAGCTTCAAGTAACGATAAGTTAATATGTAATTTCTTTAAAAGTTTAAGAAACTTACCGAACTGTTCCTCTGTGTCGTCTCTCCTTAATGCTTCGGGATATGGTATGCGAGGTTGGTACTCTTTGATTACCGGTTTTGGCTTATTATTACTTACCTCAACCTTACCTTCTTTGACCACATTCTCTTGCTTTGAATTGGGCTCGTCTAACCCTTCACTTTCTTGAGCTGATATGGCTTGGATTTGCTCCTTTGGGTTAATCTCAGTGTTGTTTGGTAGACGCCCTTGTGGTTGTTCGGAAATTATCTTTGCGAGTTGTCAAACTGTGTTAGTAAGTTGTCCAACTGTCTTAGTGAGTTCCCCAACTTGGCTCTTGATCCCTTTAATTGATGCCTGTTGATTCTTAAGGGTGGTCTCAGTGTCTTGGAAACGGGCATCTGTGACTGTCATGAAGTTTGTCAGCATCTCTTCAAGGTTCGGCTTCTTTTCCTGTGGATAGGGCTGATTTTGGAAATTTTGAGGAGGTTGTTGCCTTTGATTTCCTTGATTTCCTTGTCCTCCCCATGAAAAATTTGGGTGGTTTCTCCAACCTGGATTATAATTATTACTATAAGGATTATTATTAGATCTGAAATTGTTACCTATATAGTTCATCTGTTCGTTCTCTGTGCCCGGTTGGTAGGGTGG
Organism: Gossypium sturtianum; assembly: GCA_025698515.1. Classification (NCBI taxonomy): domain Eukaryota; kingdom Viridiplantae; phylum Streptophyta; class Magnoliopsida; order Malvales; family Malvaceae; genus Gossypium; species Gossypium sturtianum. Next base: position 43,519,348 of record CM046953.1, on the reverse strand, counting down.
GTACTCAGGATTCGCCACATTTCCACTTACGTCGCTCTGCATTACTGGATGTACCTACGAAGAACACAAACTATCAAGCTTTTTATTCATCATCTCTACCTGTGTTGATAGCATGGTTACTGCATCGATGTTGAAAACTCCGGCTAATTTTGTTGGTTTTGTCCTTGTAACCTGCCACTGATAATTATTCAGTGACATCTCTTCAATAAACTCGTAGGCTGCTTCAGGAGTTCTGTTGTTCAGGGTTCCACCGGCGGCTGAATCAATTAGTTGCCTCGTTGAAAGGTTTACACCATTATAGAAAGTTTGGACTTGGAGCCACAAGGGTAAACCATGGTGTGGACACCTTCTCAAGAGATCCTTATATCTCTCCCATGCATCGTATAATGTCTCTAAATCCATCTGCACAAAAGAAGAGATATCATTCCGTAATTTGGCCGTTTTTCCGGTGGGAAATTTTTTAATAAAAAATTTTCGGTCATTTGATCCCATGTAGTGATTGACCCTCGTGGTAACGAGTTTAACCACTGTTTGGCTTTATTCCTTAATTGAAAGGGAAAAAACCGAAGACGTATGGCATCATCAGAAACGCCATTTATTTTCAAGGTGTCACAGAACTCTAAAAAATTAGCTATATGAGTATTTGGGTCTTCGTCCTGCAAACCATCAAATTGAACAAATTATTGAATCATTTGTATAGTGTTAGGCTTTAATTCAAAATTATTAGCAGCTATAGCAGGCCTAACAATACTTGATTCTGCTCCTGTCAGGTGAGGTTTAGCATAATCATACATAGTACGAGGAGCATTATTTTATCCCACATCTTGTGGTAGTGGATTATTCTCGTCCATCCCTTCAGCAGGATTGGACTCGTCTTGCTGCTCTTCTTCTCGGTAGTTTAGGGCTCGCCTAATTTCTCTGCGATTCCTGCGAGCGGTAGCTTCAATATCACTGTCGTATACTAGTTGTCCTCTTGGGTTCCTTCTAGTCATAAACTAGAGGTACCTGCTAGGAAAAGAAAGAAAGAAAATTTAGCAAAGTTTAAAACAAAAATAAAAATAAAAGTAAATTGCAAAAATTAAAAATGGCTAAAGTAATAAAAATAGAGTTTTCTTAATATTTTAGTTCCCCGGCAACGGCGCCAAAAACTTGATCGTGTGTCTGTCGAGTTTTAAAATTTAAAAAGAGAATGATTGAACCTGGAAACTAACTCTGACAACGATTTAAGGCAAGTGCACCTATCAAACAGTAGTATACCTTAAGCAAGACCGGATTGTCGAACCCAAAGGAACTAAAAGTACTAATACTAACTTTCTTTCTATTCTTTAGCCTAAGAATTAAGCGAATGGTTGTTAAATCTAAATTAATTAACTACTAGAACTAAAGATTCTAAGACAAAGAAGAATGAAATTAGGGAAATAACTTGAGGAAAAACCAATTAATTAAGACGACACCCAAGGAAGAATCCACCTAGACTTCACTTGTTATCTAACCCTGAACCAGACGATTTATTCATTTGACTTGATCCGTAAGATTCCCTAATTTATATTAAACCCTCTCTCGAGGTGAATAACGTCTAACCCTAGGTTGATTAATTGAAATATCTTTCTAATTAAAACCCCTAGAATTGCATTAACTCGATCTATGGACTCCCATCTTAGGATTCACCCCAATCCGGCAAAATCTCGTCACCGTATCTCTAGGCGCGCGATCAACTCCGCTTAACTATGCTAGATCTACTCCTAAGCAGGGACTTTTGCTCCTCCACCTAAGCACATCAAACTTGAATCAATATTCACGAAATATCAACACAAGAATTAAGAACACATAATTAAGAACAAATCAAATATTTATCATATAGTTCAGCAAACGATAACAAGATTCATCTAAGTTTCATCCCCCTCAGGTATCTGAGGGTTTAGTTCATAATAATAAAAGAAAACATCTCAGAAGAAAAGATAAAACAAAACATAAGAAATCCCTAAAACCCCCTGAAGGAAATTAAGGAGAAATCCTCCTTCTTGAGTATAATTCTGGCTTCTAGAGATGAATCAATTGGCTATCCCCGAGCGAATCCCCACAAATCTGCCATCTCTGGCCTAGCAAGACGCCCCTAAACAATAGCTTTGGGCTCCCCCTTTTAGGTCATACTTAGGGTGTATATATAGGCTTTTGAAATAGGTTTCTTTGCCCCTAAGTATGCCAATCCGAATGAAACTTCTCTTTGCCACGACAGGGGCACAGCCATGGCACACGCCCGTGTAAGTCGTGGCCAGGCCGTGTGGACTCCATTAGTGAGGGACGGCCATGTGGTCTTTGGTCCAGGCCGTGTCGATTTCGTGATGTGTCCCAATTGGCCCGTTTTAATCTTGTTTCTTGTTCTTTTCATCCCCCGGTGCTTGCCTGAGAATATAAAATGAAAAGAAAGGATTAAAAGCACCAAATTACATAAAATAAGGGATAATTCATCCAAAAGCATACTAAATGTGGGACTAAAATATGTTACTTTTACGGTTTATCAGGCGATCTTCAAATTGATCCTCGTATCTCGATTCAACACTTTTGCTCTATAAGACAAGGGAAAAGAAAGAGAGTAAGCTTTAAGCTTCGTAAGTTTACACATAAACAATTGAGCTACATAGTATAAGCTAAACAACAATTAGCATTATACCAACATATAATGTACAACTATGCTTACTCTTTCTATCCATTACCACATTTCCAACACATCATGAGTCACTTACTCATAACCATTAACATACACCCCTGCATTCAATATCACATTTACACAATATACAACACATCATTATTTCTCGATAATACATCCACACAGCTAATGTCTCGGTGGTTCCGCACTTAGCCCACCACAATCAATTATTAAGGTAGTATCGCACTTAACCTACCAACAAGGTATTCATAGCGATTTCGCACCTAGCCCACTAGATAGTATACCTAACGATAGCATCGCACATAGCCAGCTCATCGTCATTATGCATTAGAATGGTATCGCACTTAGCCCACCTTTTTGCATTATTACAACACATCAACACATCTACTTACTCAATCATTCATACATTCACAAGTTCTACCACAATCATTTCACTTCAACCACATAGGTTCTCAATCATTCTCAATCATGCTACACACTAGCTAGCATTAACAAATTATAAGTATGAATGCATCGTCTATGCATAGACTTACCTCGATACTCAAAAGTATAGAAACGTGCAATTAGTCCACCACTTTGCTTTTGCCTCGATTTCGATCCGGGCTTCGTCTTTCTTGATCTATAATGATAATTCAACTTATCAATATACACATTGACTAAATTGACCCACATCTCATACTTTGGCAAAATTACTCTTTTGCCCCTAATCTCTCTCATATTTACGCTATTGCCCCCAAGGCTCATAAAGTGATTTTTATTCAACTTTCTAGCCTTTCATGCTTAGCCGAATCACTTACTCAACTAAAGCATTCAACAATTCTCATCACAACACACATGTATGACCAAACTCAAGATTTTTACAAACTAGTCCCTACATGCATTTTCTATGGAAATTCCTTTAGTAAAAGATGTTTCTACTACATCAAGCTTTCATAATCTTCCATAAAACATCAAAATACATGCATGTCATACATGGCCACATTTTTGAACATCCATCATAGCTCATCAAATAGCTAAAAATAGCTTACTCATGCAACAAGGACTTCAAAAATACAAAGAATATCAAAAACGAGGCTAGAGGCACTTACTAGCAAGCTTGAAAAATTTGAAGAACCCTAACAATGGTTCTCTCAAAATTTCGGCAGCCTTGGAGAAGAAGATGAATGAATTTTGTCATCTTTTCTCCTATTTTAATCACTTAATTGTTAAATGACCAAAATGCCCTTTTTGATAAACTTTCTATTTTAACTTATCTATGCCCAATTTTGTCCAAAAATTAGAAATTGGAAAAATTGCTATTTAAGGACCTCTAATTAATATTCTAAAGCTATTTCACACAAATAGCTTCTAGAATCTCACATTTTGCAACTTTTGCAATTTAGTCTTTTTGGACAATTCAACCGCAATTTCACAAAATTACTTCATGAAACTTTCACACTAGCATGCATACATAGCATAAGCCTCAAAAACTTATCAAAATCCTCAAATTTGTGGTCTCGCACCACTATTCCGACTAGGCCCTAAACTGGGATGTTACAACTCTCCCCCCTTTAGAGATTTTCGCCCCCGAAAATCTTACCAGTAAAGAGGTTTGGATGTTGCTCTCTCATAGTCTCTTTCGTTTCCCACGTAGCCTCTTCCACACCGTGTTTCTGCCATAACACTTTCACTAGTGCTATGCTCTTATTTCTCAGTCGTTTCACTTCTCGAGCCAAGATCTTAATCGGCTCCTCTTCATAAGACATATCCGGTCTTATCTCAATTTTCGTCGAAGGAATCACATGTGAAGGATCGGAGCGATACCGTCGCAACATCGACACATAGAACACATTATGGATCTTTTCCAACTCTACCGGCAAAGCCAACCGGTATGCTACTGGCCCAACTCTATCTGTAATCTCATACGGCCCTATGAATCTTGGACTCAATTTACCTTTTTGTCCAAATCTCATAATCTTCTTCCACGGGGACACTTTCAAAAACACTTTGTCGCCCACTTCAAACTAAATTTCCTTTCTTTTCAAATCCGCATACGACTTCTGTCGGTTCGAAGCAGCTTTCAGACTATTACGGATTACTTTTACTTTCTCTTCGGTCTCTTTTACCAGATCAACTCCATGAATCCGCTTCTTACTAAGCTCGGTCCAATACAGAGGAGTCCGACACTTACGTCCATACAAAGCCTCATACGGAGCCATCCGTATACTCGACTGATAGTTGTTGTTGTAGGCGAATTCGACTAAAGGTAGATATCTCTCCCAACTACCTACGAGTTCTAACACACAGCATCGAAGCATATCTTCAAGAACTTGAATCACTCTTTCAGACTGACCATCAGTTTGCGGATGGAACGCAGTACTGAAATTTAATCTCGTACCCATGGCCTCTTGCAACTTCTTCCAAAACCTCGAAGTGAACCTCGGATCCCTATCCGATATTATAGACATAGGCACACCATGCAATCTCACTATTTCTACAACATACAATTCAGCCAACTTATCCAGTGAATAATCAACACGAACTGGGATAAAGTGAGCCGACTTCGTTAGTCTATCCACAACCACCCACACAGCATCTCTATTTTTCGGAGTCATCGGCAACCCCGTCACAAAACCCATGGTAACCCTATCCCACTTCCATTCGGGTACCAACACTGGCTGAAGCAATCCCGAAGGCACTTGATGCTGAGCTTTCACTTGTTGACAAATCAGACACTTTGCCACAAACTATGAAATATCTCTTTTCATACCCGGCCACCAATAAAACTTCTTCAAATCATTGTACATTTTTGTACTGCCCGGGTGTACTGACAAATAACTGCTATGTGCCTCATGCAAAACTTTTCAGATCAACTCTTCATCTCTGGGTACACAAATTCTATCATGGTACAGCAAACAACCATTCGAGCCCACTCAAAAATCGAAAACACTTTTTGATTCACACTTAGCTCTCTTAGCTAGCATCTCACTGTCATTTCTCTGAGCCTCACATATCTGTTGAACAAATAGTGGCTTAACTCGCAACTCTGCCAGAATAGCGCCATCATCAGAGAATGCCAAACTCGTCCTCATAACTCTTAGAGCATACAAGGATTTCCTACTCAGGGCATCCGTAACCACATTCGCTTTTCCCGGGTGGTAGTCAATGACTAGCTCATAGTCTTTCAACAACTCAAGCCACCGTCTCTGTCGCAAATTCAGATCCTTCTGATCCTTCTAATACTTTAAACTCTTGTGATCCATAAAGATTCGGCACTTCTCACCATATAAGTAATGTCGTCAAATCTTTAACGCGAAAACAATCGCAGCCAACTCCAAATCATGAGTCGGATAATTCTTCTCGTGCAGTTTCAACTGTCTCGAGGCATAAGCGACTACCTTACCCTCTTGCATCAACACGCAACCGAGACCATTAAACGACGCGTCACTGTAAACCACAAACTCTTTCCCCGATTCTGGTTGAACCAAAACCAGCGCCTCAGTCAATAATGTCTTCAGTCTCTCGAAACTCTGTTGACATGCCTCAGTCCAATCAAACTTGACATCTTTGCGCAATAGTTTCGTCATCGGGGTAGCAATCACAAAGAACCCTTTTACGAAACGTCTGTAATATCCCGCTAATCCCAAGAAACTTCTTATTTTTGACACGTTTCTCGGTGGTTTCCAATCCACCACAGCCAAAATCTTACTCGGGTCAACTCTGACACCATCACCCGACACCAAGTGTCTTAGGAATCCGACTTCTCGGAGCCAAAACTCACTCTTGCTAAACTTAGCATACAACTGCTTATCCCTTAAAGTTTGCAAGACAATTCTCAAATGTTCTTCATGATCCCGAGAATAGATCAATATGTCGTCAATGAAGACAACTACAAACTTGTCCACATATGGTCTGAAAACACGGTTCATCAGATCCATAAAAATCGCTGGTGCATTCGTCAAACCAAATGGCATAACCAAAATCTCATAATGGCCATACCTCGTTCGAAATGCAGTTTTTAACACATCTTGCTCTCTCACTCTGAGCTGATAATAACCAGACCTCAAGTCTATCTTGGAGAACAGGGTAGCTCCTTTCAGTTGATCAAAAAGATCATCAATCCTTGGTAAAGGATACTTATTCTTAACCGTCACTTTGTTAAGCTGTCTATAGTCTATACACAACCTCATAGACCCATTTTTCTTCTTCACAAACAATACCGAGCACCCCACACGTAGTAGCTCACTCTTGTAAAACCCTTATCTCACAACTCTAGCAACCAACCTTCACTCTTTCAACTCTAAAGGTGCCATCCTATACGGAGCAATCGAAATAGGTGCCGCCTCCCTAACCAACTCAATCCCAAACTCAACCTCTCTCCTCACTGGAGGTAATCCGGGTAACTCTTCCGGGAATACATTCGGATACTCACATACCACTGGCACTGTTTCAAACTTTACTCCAACCTCTCGAGTATTCAACACAAAAGCAAGATAGGACTCACACCCTTTTCTCAAGCATTTATCAGCCACTAAGGAAGAAATCATCACTGGTAGACCATCCGATCCACCTGATTCAACCCGAACCAAATCTCCACTCTCACATTTCAATTCAATGTACTTACTACCACAGTTCACTAAAACACTATGGGTAGTTAACCAATCCATGCCTAGGATTAAGTCAAACTCATCAAACGGCAACAACATCAAGTCTGTCGGAAAACAATGACTCTTAATCAACAGAGGACAATTTTTACACACCTTGTCCACTAACACATGCTTTCCTAACGGGTTTGACACCTTAACCACAATATCCGTAGACTCAACGGTCATACTCAGACTAGATGCTAATCTCATGCAAATATAAGAGTGAGTAGACCCTGGATCTATTAAAGCAATAACAAAGGTGTCAAGGAGAGAAAAAGTACCCGTTATCACATCCAAGGAGGATGCCTCTTCGCGAGCACAAATGGCATACGTCCTCGCAGGTGCCCGACCCTCTGGTCTCGCAGCAGAATCTCTGGACGCACCTCTACCACTGTTCCCGCCTCTCGGGTTCCTTGGTGGTCTACCCCTTGCAGACACATCGATAGATCTCATCTCTTGCTTCTCTTCCTTATCATCCCTCTCAGGACAATTTTGGATAAAATGGTCGGGGAACCACACTTATAACAGTTTCGACTGTTACCCCAACATTCTCTGGTGTGATATCTACCACAACTTGGACACTCCGGTTTACTCTTCGGATTGCGCACACTTTCCATCGAGGTAGCTTGGACTCTCGAACCCGAACGAGTATTGCCCAAGTCTCGATGCGAATAACCCACTGGTGCTGTCGTCCTAGGACTCACTTCCTTGGACCTTTTCAACTAGGCTTGATACGACTTGCCCATTGGCCTCTTTCTAGCATCTCGGGCTTTACTCACAGCCCTTCTCTTTTCTGTACTCAACTCTTCGGCCTTACATGCCCTTTCGACCAACACTACAAATTCTTTCAACTCCAAAATACCCACTAGGAGTTTGATGTCCTCATTCAATCCATCTTCAAACCTCTTAGACAACATGGTCTCTGACGACACACATTCTTGAGCGTATTTGCTGAGCCTAACAAACTCACGCTCATAATCCGCTACTGACATTCTTCCTTGCTTCAACTCAAGGAATTCTTTCCTCTTCCGATCTGTGAATCGCTGGCTTATATACTTCTTCCGGAACTCTTTCAGAAAGAAGTCCCACGTCACCCGCTCTCTCGGGACCACTGACGTTAACATCTTCCACCAATGGTATGCCGACTCCCTCAGCAAGGATACGACACACTTCAAGCTCTCATCAGGTGTACATGAGAGTTCATCAAACACTCTCATCGAGTTCTCTAACCAGAACTCCGCCCTCTCAGGGTCATCATCTACCTTAGCTCTAAACTCCTCAGCCCTGTGCTTCCTGATCTTATCCACCGGGGGTTTCGATATCCTCACTACATCAATACCTTGAGGAGCCACAGAAATTGGCTGAGGTATAGGAGGAAGAGGTGGAGGAGGTTGAGCATTAGGGTTCGCTCGAACATAATTCGAGTACCAATTACTCATCATCTGGAGAAAGGCTTCTCGTGCCTCTTCCCCTTGACCCCTAGCCTCGGGTCCACTTTGTATGGGCACGGTTCCTTGCACAGGAGCCGGCGCGTTACTAGCTGCTTCATCAGCAGTCAATGGATCGGAATCCATATTCTATATAAAACAAGATTTAAAATCATCAGAAGTTACCACACTATCATTATACACTTATGGCATGTATAGCTAGACTCTTACACCCGCTACGGTGGTCCTAGAACTGACTAAACCATAGCTCTGATACCACTAAATGTAACACCCCTTACCCGTATTTAACGCCGAAATTGGGCACGAGGCGTTACCGAATTAAAACCCCATGATCGCCACTTAGGCTCATCGTGATTAATCTCTTAAGTCACCTCAACAACCTCATTCTCGACTTACGAGGCCTCACTCAAACACACAAGGGCTCTCGAGACTATATCGAAACTTCTACAATTTTTAAAACTTTTCCATCTCTACAGGGCTCACACGCCCGTGTAAGATTAGACACGCCCGTGAGTAGTCACACACGCCCATGTCACCAAATCGTGCATAAAAACCCAAGCATTCTGCCAATGCCCCACGGTTAGGGCACACGCCCGTGCCTTCCACCCGTGGTGCACACTAACTACCTTAACACAGCCTAGAGTCTAGACACACCCCCGTGTGGCTAGCCCGTGGCCAACACTGATTAACACACAAGTTCTAGGCACACGCCCGTGTGGCTAGCCCGTGGCCAACACTGATTTAAAACACTAACATGCAGGGGACACACGGCCAAGTCACACGCCCGTGGGCTGACCATGTGTCATACATGGCCTAGACACACGCCCGTGTGTCTACCCACATGGACAAGAACAAAGTTATATGTTAAGTTCATTTCACCCCTCTAGCATACCTAACATATACCCAATTAACACATCCATAAACAATTCAAAATCTTACAATTTCACTTAGATAACTACATCTTTTCATATAATAAAGTGCCAACAACTATGGCATTATACAAAATAGACTATCCATCAAAAGGCCAACATATCTTAGCCATTTACAACAAAATTCACTAACTTGTCTAGCCCCTATACATGCCATATACAAAACATTGAGTCTTATGTTCCAGAGTGTGCTGATAGTGTGGGCGATCTTCCAATTGATCTTCGTATCTCGATTCAACACTTTTGCTCTATAAGACAAGGGAAAAGAAAGAGAGTAAGCTTTAAGCTTAGTAAGTTTACACATAAACAATTGAGCTACATAGTATAAGCTAAACAACAATTAGCATTATACCAACATATAATGTACAACTATGCTTACTCTTTCTATCCCTTACCACATTTCCAACACATCATGAGTCACTTACTCATAACCATTGACATACACCCCTGCATTCAATATCAAATTTACACAATATACAACACATCATTATTTCTCGATAATACATCCACACAGCTAATGTCTCGGTGGTTCCGCACTTAGCCCACCACAATCAATTATTAAAGTAGTATCGCACTTAGCCTACCAACAAGGTATTCATAGCGGTTTCGCACCTAGCCCACTAGATAGTATACCTAACGATAGCATCGCACATAGCCAGCTCATCGTCATTATGCATTAGAATGGTATCGCACTTAGCCCACCTTTTTGCATTATTACAACACATCAACACATCTACTTACTCAATCATTCATACATTCACAAGTTCTACCACAATCATTTCACTTCAACCACATAGGTTCTTAATCATTCTCAATCATGCTACACACTAGCTAGCATTAACAAATTATAAGTATGAATGCATCGTCTATGCATAGACTTACCTCGATACTCAAAAGTATAGAAACATGCAATTAGTCCACCACTTTGCTTTTGCCTCGGTTTCGATTCGGGCTTCGTCTTTCTTGATCTATAATGATAATTCAACTTATCAATATACACATTGACTAAATTGACCCACATCTCATACTTTGGCAAAATTACTCTTTTGCCCCTAATCTCTCTCATATTTACGCTATTACCCCCAAGGCTAGTAAAGTGATTTTTATTCAACTTTCTAGCCTTTCATGTTTAGCCGAATCACTTACTCAACTAAAGCATTCAACAATTCTCATCACAACACACATGTATGACCAAACTCAAGATTTTTACAAACTAATCCCTACATGCATTTTCTATGGAAATTCCTTTAGCAAAAGATGTTTCTACTACATCAAGCTTTCATAATCTTCCATAAAACATCAAAATACATGCATGTCATACATGGCCACATTTTTGAACATCCATCATAGCTCATCAAATAGCTAAAAATAGCTTACTCATGCAACAAGGACTTCAAAAATACAAAGAATATAAAAAACGAGGCTAGAGGCACTTACTAGCAAGCTTGAAAAATTTGAAGAACCCTAACAATGGCTCTCTCAAATTTTCAAGAATATGGAGAAGAAGATGAATGAATTTTGTCATCTTTTCTCCTATTTTAATCACTTAATTGTTAAATGACCAAAATGCCCTTTTTGATAAACTTTCTATTTTAACTTATCCATGCCCAATTTTGTCCAAAAATTAGAAATTGGAAAAATTACTATTTAAGGACCTCTAATTAATATTCTAAAGCTATTTCACACAAATAGCTTCTAGAATCTCACATTTTGTAACTTTTACAATTTACTCTTTTTGGACAATTCAATCGCAATTTCACAAAATTGCTTCATGAAACTTTCACACTAGCATTCATACATAGCATAAGCCTAAAAAATTAATAAAATCCTCAGATTTGTGGTCTAGCACCACTATTCCGACTAGGCCCTAAATCGGGATGTTACACAACTGGTGGTGGTGGATCTTGTATATGTTGCTATTGCTGTCGACAATTTTTTTGGATTATTTTCTCTGGATCTGTTGTTGATACAATAGGTGTGCCCCTATTACGAGTCATACACTAAACCCAGAAAGAAAATATTATTAACAATAAATGAAATAAAATAAACTTGTATATATAACTTAAAATTTTTCTAATTATTCTAATTAAGTGTGAAAATTAAAATTAACCTAGTGACGTTGCCTCCCCGACAACAGCGTCAACAACTTGACCACCTCCGAACGTACTAACGTCTAGAGTGTGAATACTGCACTAAAATATAGAATTCAGGGCGGTATCTGCAAGTATACAGGTTTAGTTGTAATACAGTTTTACAATGGAGTAGGTGAGTACTCAGAGGATTATACCCAAATGGAGGCGAGCAATAGATCAATTCTAACCTAAACACTAAAAGATCTAAGTAGTAGATTTAAATTTAGTTATAGTATAAAGAATATAAAATAAAGGATTTTTGGGATTTTCTGATAATGAAAATAAAATAGCATAAAAAGATAAAATTCAAGAGATTAAAAAGGAAGAATAAATCAAATCTGATTATGGGTGATTAGCTCACTTCGATAATCTCCATCAACTGTCACTTTGAGTTCCTCGTCAATCAACTAGTCATTACCCTAGCAGGATATTTTGATCTTCCACTAACATAACGAATTAGCAAGAACTACTTATCTTCCGACCTCACAGTCCAGGCTGGTTTGGGTTAAGGTGTTCACGGATGGGCAATACCAATTTTGGGTTTATTCCTACCTTGATGACTTCTTGGGGTTATCAAGCCTGGGGTTTGTTTCACATTCTCCCTTTCCCAAATAGTCGGTCTGTTAAGTAACCCTACAAAACAGTTAACAGATCATACCTCCACTCGCCAATCCCCATAGAAAGATTATTTCCTCATGGCAATCATAAACAACATATAATCAATTTAAAGTGAAAGCATGCTAATTAAATCGAGAAGATAGAGTAAATGAAGGAGCCTGATTATATTGATACTAAGCATAAATCCACAGAGTTGAATGATTCCACAATCCAAATCTCTTGAAAGAAAACAACAAACAAAATAAACTAAAAACTAGAACCCTAAGAAAATGAAACTAAATCTAAAGGAAAAAAATAGGTTAACGAAAAAGTGTATATAACAAGTGCCAAATGAGCTTATTTATAGCCTTCAGGTGGTCGTTGTCCTTAACCCTAGGTTGGCTAACATTCTCGAGAATTAAGTTCTATTGTGCGAACCAAAACACATTCAGCCGGTGAACAAGATAGCTCATCAAAAACCCTGATTGTATTTTCTAACCAGAATTTAGCTCTCTCGAGATCATCCTCAGCAGTAGCTCAAAATTCTTTAGCCCCTTACTTACGTATCTTATCAACAGGCAGTTTACTAACTCGGATTGGTTCCATACCTTAAGGAATAACGGGAACGGGTTGGGGAACAGGAGGGAGTGGAGGTTGTTGAGCAGCCAGGTTCGTCCGTACAAACTCAGTAAACCATTCATTCATCATCTGGAAAAAGGCTTCTTTAGCCTCTCCTCCTCGGCCCTGAAATACGGGCCTTGTACCGCTCGATGCTACTTCGTGAACGGAGGCTTGAGCATTACTCTCTACTTCATCGGAGTCAGCTCGGTTGGATGTCATTGCTATATGAAAACATATTTTAAAACGGTCAGGAGATATCACACTATCACAGGTTATATAATGGCACGTATAACTAGACTCGTACACACTACGTTCAGTTTGAGAACCGACTAAACCGTAGCTCTGATACCAATAAATGTAACACCCCTAACCCGAATCCATTGCCGAAATAGGGTAACAAAGCATTACTGGAGTTTACAAATCAAACATACAAAAATTTCAAACATTTTGAAACATATCAATATTCATATCAAAACCAATCAAAATCATACATATTGTCTCTTATACGAGCCTTCGAGGCCCTAAATACGAGTTAAAAACAAGTCGGGACTAAATCGAAAACTTAGAGAATTTTTCAAAAAATAGTAAAAATTTTCAACACTGCGGGGTCACATGGCCAAGAGACACGCCCACGTCTATGGCCGTGTGGGCATTCAAAATAGGGACACACGGCTGTGTCCCAGCCCCTGTCTGTGCCCATGTAACTCTCTGACTTGGGTCACACGTCTGTGTGCCAGGCCATGTACCCTTCAAAGTATCCCCACACACCCGTGAGTCAAGTCGTGTGCTAGGCCGTGTAACAGCCTAACTTGTAACCCTTTGAAAGCTACAGGAGACACACGGCCGTGTCACCTAGCTATGTGTCACACACGGCTGAGACACACGCCCCTGTCTCTGCCCGTGTGGACGAAAATAGGCTATTTTCAAGCTATTTTTCTCACCCAAATTGGCATGTACCTACAATCACTAATGCACATATATACAAGCCATTAAAAAGTACCAAAATCATGCACATTCCATCTTCATTCATTTGGTATAATCACATACAACCAATATACCCTTAAGCACCTCAAATGACAATATAAAAACATGTATAACCATAAACTCATTTTGGTCAAATGATCAACTAATTTCCAACTAGATTTGCATCAATACAAACCATTGAATTAACTTACCAAATGATACCAAATATACTACTCAATTACTAGCCTCAATATACATATATGTTTTCCATAGCAAAGTACCAATTCACATCAAGTTATAAAACATATACAATATGCACATTCAACTACCATTTCACCTTTCAAACACATTAAGCAAATCATCAACCATTTCAAGGCTAATATTTACATCCCAAAACTAAATTCATTAGAACACCAAAATACCACAACTCAAGCCAAACCAAATGGCCATTTCAAAAACTAAACACATAGGCCAACATTAGCCAAAACACCTATACATGCCATTATAACCAAAATTAAACACTCGAAATGTACCAAAAGAGTCAATAGATAGTGTGATATAGCTCCAACAATCTTCCAACCCGAATGAGCTTTCAATTTACTATAAAACGCGGAAATAACACAGAGTAAGGATTTAAGCTTAGTAAGTTCGTATAACTTAGAATTTAACTTACCATTTGATCAAGTAATAGGTAAGTAATAAAGCATAACCCAACACATTTGGCCAAATGCCTAAGCACATATACACCAACCATATTAGCTGTAACACCCCTAACCCGTGTCCGACGCCGGGACAGGATACGAGGCATTACCGGACTTAACTTGCTTAAACATACAACATCGGCTATAAAATTTCTTTTCAACTTAAAACTTTTCATTCATATTCATAACTTATTTATTATGGGCCTACGAGGCCCTAAACATACATACGGGATGGTTCGGAACCAAACCGGAAACTTTTTGCACTCTTAGAAATTTTTGCCTAAACAAGGCCACACTCCCGTGTCTGTGGCCCGTGTCCCTCACATGCCCTAGACACGCCCGTGTCCTTACCCGTGTGTGAAAACCTGGGTATTCTGTTTATGATGTCAGCAAGCTCTTAAGGGGCACACGGCCTAGGCACACGCCCGTGTGCTAGCCCGTGTGGCGAATTGAATTCTCGTAAATTTGATGCAGGGGACACACGGCCTATCAACACACCCATGGGGCTGGTTGTGTGTCACACACGGCCTAGACACACGCCCGTGTGACTACCCGTGTGGACAATTAGAAGGCTATCTACCAAGCCAATTGCCACCCTGAAGCATAAACACACATATGCCGGCACAAGCAACACATAACATGGCAAATATACACTATGAACAATCACTAATCATCATTCATACACTTCACATTTTACTCCATCAATTTTATGAACGTTCACTTCATGAAACTCATCATCACTAAAAATACGAAATTTGGCATATATCAGCCAATTCCTAATGGCCATTTAATAAATGAGTGTATAACATTAATAGCCAACACTTTGGCTTTCAAATATGGCATAACACAAAATGACCAAGTTCCCATACATGCCATACTCAAAATGAATCAACTTTACTATACCAAAAGAATAGTTGATAGTGTGACCCGAGCTCCAACGTCCTACGATCCCCGAGCTAGCTTGGCGAAACTACAAGGAAAAGGGAAAATAGAGGGGTAAGCAAATAGCTTAGTAAGTTTGCATGAATTGAAATAGCAACATAAGCACTCATGGTAAAATCCATTCATCTCATAGAACGATAACAACACAAGTTCTCAAGTACTTTGACATACTTACTCATACTTACGCTTACTCATCACATATCACATTAGGGTTTCATAACTCATTTTTTACTCATGGTACCTGTATCACTTCATCACATAATTTAGCACTTATGTTATCATGAACATAAACTTAAATCGTAATCATCTTTCACTTAGATGTAACTCTTTGTCATTTTTGTATAGCTTAGCTCTTGCCATCTTTGCATACTTAACTCTTTTGCCCGTTGAATTACTCAGAATATCGGAGGATACTTAATCTCATCATACATGTATCACGATGCCAATGCCATATCCCAGATATGGTCTTACATGGGATCACCTCTTGATGCTGATGCTGTATCCCAGATATGGTCTCACACGGGATCTCTTAGTTCGATGTCGATGCCATGTCCCAGACATGGTCTTATACGAGATCGTACATAGATGTCATTGCCATGTCCCAGACATGGTCTTACATGAGATCTTCCTTTGGTGCCGAAGCCATGTCCCCGACATGGTCTTATACGGGACCTTCCTTATTCGGTGCCGATGCTATGTCCCAGACATGGTCTTACACGGGACCTTCCTTACTCGGTGCCGATGCCATGTCCCAGACATGGTCTTACACGGGACCTTCCTTATTCGGTGCCGATGCCATGTCCCAGACATGGTCTTACATGGGACCTTCCTTATTCGGTGCTGATGCCATGTCCCAGACATGGTCTTACATGGGACCTTCCTTATCTCATGTCGTGACATAGGTATCCTCGTTATTCCGAATCTTCAACCGAGACTTCAACTCAGCATGATTCATTACAATCTCATTGAAGCATCATTAATCAACTTCATGGAATTAATATACACATCTCATAGAATAGAGCAATTAAAAACGTAATAACATCACGTAGCTATAAATCCACACAAACTTACCTCGGTACTCAAAATGTGTGTAGATATTCAATTTAGTCCACAACCTTGTTCTTGCCTCGGTTTCAGTCCAGGCTTCGTGTTTCTTGATTATCAAGCTTGGAAGTTGAAGAAACCCTAGCTATGGAGTCCTTGAAATTTTTAGCAAAGGAGAAGAAGATGGACATGAATTTTGACTTCTTTTTCCCTTTTAATTCTTTTATTAACCAAATGACAAAAATGCCCTTAAGGCCCTTTCTTTAGATTTTTCCTTCCCATGTCCATTTTTGTCCATCTTAACATTTAATGGTCTAATTGCTAAGTAAGGACCTCTAATAATTTTTATAATTCTATTTCATACTTAAATCTTCTAGAATCTCATATTTTCTAATCTTTGCAATTTAGTCCTAATGGACAATTTGATCACTAATTAATAAAATTTCCTCATGAAATTTTCACACAATCATGCAACCACATCATAAGCCTCATAAAAATCATAAAACACATATTTCTACTTTGGATTTGTGGTCTCGCAACCACTATTCTGATTAGGCCCTAAATCGAGCTGTTACATTAGCCATGTAAATTCACATATATGAATCAATAAACATGGATGAGCTCAACAATTAATCACATTCCATATACATGTATCATCCATTTCATATATCTATATATCATGTAACATCATTTCCACGTATTTCATGTGTATACTTGTAATAGTTTGTATCAAACTCATACCATTTCGTATCAGAATATTGCCCGTTGAACCGTTTAGAATACCGTTGGATACCCGAGATAGCTCACACATAGCGTGCTAGCTCATACAACTGAAATCTGTCAATTCTTGTACATGTATGCTCATACGAGCTATGAATCGGTATGCTCTCAAGAGCTATAAATCAGTACACTCTCACGAGCTGTGGAGTATCTGCAACACATTCAGGACCTCAACCAAATCATGTAACCCTAATGACATGTCATTTGTATCCTATAGATTCCTATGGTTCAAACAGGACTTGGTAATTGTCGTACGTAATTGGATATGCAATCGGTAATTATGTAGGACATTTCATAACATTATATATATTTCAATTAAAGACATATAAACACGATTTAATTACACAAACTTACCTCGATGAGTATACATAGATACGGAGGCGGTTAATCCTAGACTCTCTTTGCCCCGATCTAATTCCATACGAGGTCTAATTGGATACAGATAAATTTAACTCAATTCAACATATAATTCATTCAATTTAATCCAAAACATATTTTTGGCAAAATTACCATTTTACCCCTATACTTTTAATTCTTTACAATTTAGTCCCTAGCTCATAAAAATGGAAATTTACACAATTTCACCACAACCCACTATGGCCAAATATAAAATAGGCCCTTAGAATGCACTATACTTCAATTATTTCACAATTTCACCATGTAATATTTCCTATTTTTCAATTTAGCCCCTAATTGACAATTTCATCAAAACCTCTTTACAAAAGTTGTTTATCTAACAACAACCATTCATTTTCTAACATCAAACTTCAAAACTCATATACATGCATCAATGGTTAAACCCTAATAGTTTAACAGTTTAACAAATTAGTCCCCGGGCAAGCTAGATTAAGCTACAACGATCCCAGAAACATAAAAATCATTAAAAACGGGACAAATATACATACCTAATTGAGCATACAAGCTTGACCGAATGTTGAACACAAAAATGGCTTCTTTCTCTTGTGAAAATTGGTTAAAGATGATAATGTAAGATGATGATAAATTTTATTTTAATTAACTTATCATTTATTTACTTATTTACTTAATTAACCTTTAAAATTAATCAAAATTACACAAAATGCCAAGCCATCATATTCCACTAACACATTTATGGTCTAATTACCATATAAGGACTTCCATTTTAAAGTTCTATAGCTATTTAATACCTTTAGCTACTAGAACTCAACTTTTGCACTTTATGTGATTTAGTCCTTTTTATCAAATTGAACATGTAAATGGTAAAAATTCTTAACGAAATTTTTATACAGTATTACTATCATGTTGTAGGTAATAAAATAATAATAAAATAATTTTTTTTACTTCATATTTGTGGTCCCAAAACCACTGTTCTAATTTCACTGAAAACGAGTTGTTATAATGGACATCATACTAAACATATGCATAAATGACTATTTGTATTCTACTCGGATAATCAAAGTACTTGTATGATCTGTTGATGGATTCTTATAGGTGAGACCCTTAATATTTGTATACTTTGTAACATACTGAACTTAGATGTTTGTGGACAAAAGTGGTAAGTCAACAACTCATCATGTCAAGATTTTTTGTAAGTATGAAATGCCTAATTTGTATGCTCCGAAGTACATACTTGTACCATATTTGCTCAAGGGTCGTCATTTTATTTTTTTTGGTTTACGTTGCTTGAGGACAAGCAATGACGTACTTTGTGAGTGTGTAGCAGACAATTAGAAGGCATTTTAGGCTGATATTAGATGCTATGCCTCAATATTTGAGGTTTGATGTTGCAACATGAAGAGAAAAATAGAGAAAGTACGAAACTGCCTTCGATGTCACGACATACCCCTGAAGACATCCCAAGGAGGAGCATATTGACTTCTATGTCACGACACAGGTCCTGATGTGTCGTGACATCGACTCTGGGATAGAAATTAAAAACGAAGGGTATTTTGGTCCACACAATCAAACCTAAAGCTTGGGAACATTAGACCTAAGGTTAAGGATGACAACCACCTTAAAGCTATAAATAGGCTCATTGGGCACATGTTATGGACACCATTCCATCAACCTAAATTTACTCTTTAGATTTAGTTTCGTTTTCTTTCTTTATTAGGTTTTTTAGAGTTTAGTTTATTTGTTTGTTGCCTTCCTTCAAAAGATCTGAATTGTAAAGCCGATCAACTTCTGAGGACTCTTGTTGTTATTTATATAAATTAGGCTTTTCTTAAACTCTACACTTCAATTCATTCACCATGATTTATTCTCCAATCTATTTCATATTGATTATGAAAGCCATGAGGAACTAATCCTTCTATAGAGGATTAGTGAGTGGAGGCATGATCTATTAACTATTTTTTAGGGTTAATCAACGGATCAGCTGTTTGGGAAAGGAGGAGCGTGGAACAAACCCTAGGCCTGACAACCCCAAGAAGTCATCAAGGTGGGAATTAACCCAAAATTGGTATTACCCATGTAACACCCCTTACCCAAGTCCAGCGCCGGAAACGAATACGAGGTATTACCATACTTAATCTCACTTGAACATGTAATTACGGGATATAAAATTTCGTTTCGACTTAAAAATCCTTTCTTCCTTGATCATAACCTTCGTATTATGGGCCTGCGAGGCCTTAAACATACACCCGGAAGGTTTCGGGGTTCAACCAGAAACTTAAACGCTCTTTGAAAAAAAATTTACCTAGACAGGGGCCACACGCCCGTTTCTATAGCCCATGTCCTTCACACGGCCTAGACACGCTCGTGTCTCCTGCCCGTGGACCTCTCTGACTATGACGTCACCTAATCTTAATTAGCACACGGCTAAGGCACACGCCCGTGTGCTGGCCCATGTGACGAATCACATTCTCGTAATTAAGTGCAGGGGACACACGGCCTATCAACACACCCATATGGGTTGATCGTGTGTCACACACGGTCTAGACACACGCTCGTGTGTCTACCCGTGTGGACAACTATAGGCTATTCTCCAAGCCTTTTTGCCACCATGAAACAAAGACTCATTCATATAGTCTCAATTAGCACAAAACATAGCAATATTAAGCTATGAAAAATCTTTAAACTAACATTCATTCCAACCACAATCATACTCAATAACTTGCATGAACATTCACTTCATCATACTCATAATTCTTATAGCTTAAACTTGACAATTATGGCCACCTCATAATGACCCTTTACAAAATAAGTGTAAACCATTGATAGCCAACACTTTGGCCCTTAAACATGTTATAACATAGAATACCCAATTTCCTATACATGCCATACTCGAAATGAATTAACTTTACTATACCAAAAGGGCAGTTGATAGTGTGATTCTGAACTCCGACGTTCTGTGATTCCTGAGCTAACTTGGCATAACAACAAGGAAAAGGGAAAAGAGAGGGGTAAGCATATAGCTTAGTAAGTTTGCATGAAACTCTAGGATAACATATTTACTCAAACTATAATCATTCATATCATGAAACAATGGCAACATAGTCTCAAATGAATAAACGTACTTACTCGTACTTATTCACACTTATTCTTACTTATTCTTACCCGTCTCATGTCAATATGATCTAGTAACTTTTACTTACTCGTGTTACTTGTATCACTGAATCACGTGGTTTAGCACATATGCTAACATAACCATGAACTCACATCTTTATCATTCATATCATGAACATTACTCAAGGCCATCCATAAACAGATTTGGATCTAGGCCAACTCACGTACTTAACTCTTTTGCTTATGAATAAATCGGATCATCATGAATTATTCAAACTTATCATGCATAAGTTTTGATGCCAACGCCATATCCCGGATATGGTCTTACATGGGATCATTCCTTGATTGTCGATGCCATATCCCAGATATGGTCTTATACGGGATCTCATAACTCGATGTCAATGCCATGTCCCAGACATGGTCTTATACGAGATTGTACATAGATGTCGATGTCATATCCCAGATATGGTCTTACACGAGATCATTCTTTGTTGCCGAAGCCATGTCCCTGACATGGTCTTATATGGGACCTTTCTTATCTCATATGAATACATAATATCATCCTTACCTTAGAAATTATTCCGGGACTTAAACTTAACTTCTTCTCACCATTCTCTTGTCGAGAATTCATCGCTCAATTTTTATAACCATAACATGCATTTGTCATATTATTAGGTAATTTCAACATCGTAAGTTATGAAACTCTAATTTCATACAAACTTACCTCAATTCTCAAAATGTGCCTCAATGCTCGATTTAGTCCTCGATTTTGTTCTTACCTCCGTTTGGATCCGGGCTTCGTGTTTCTTGATCTATAATAATAAATTTCTCTTGTTAAACACATGCATTGACTAAATTGACTCATAATTCATATTTTGGCAAAATTACGATTTTACCCCTAAACTTTTACATAATTACACTTTTACCCCTAGGCTCGTAAAATGATTTTCATTCAACTTTCTTATACTTCAAGCCTAGCCGAATCATATTCTCAACTATAGCATCTTTCAATTCCTATTATTTCACTCATGTATGACCATTTTCATATCTTTTACAATTTGGTCCTTACATGTATTTTTCATGAAAATCACTTAGAAAAATATATTTATCCTACATCAAACTTTCATAATATTACATAAAACATCAAAATACATGCATGTCATACATGGATAAATTTTTGAACATAAACCCTAGCTCAAAATATAGCTAGGAATAGCTAAACCGAGCTACGAGGGTTTCAAAAATACGAAAAACATTAAAAACGGGGCTACGATGCACTTACTATCAAGCTTGAAAGTTGAACAAACCCTAGCTATGGTGCTCCTTGCAAATTTCGGCCAAGGGAGGAAGATGGACATGTTTTTGGCCTTGTTTTCCCTTTTAATTCTTTTATTTACTAAATGACTAAAATGCCCTTAATGACCCTTTCTTGAGATTTTTCCTTCCCATGTCCATTTTTTTCCATCATCAAATATAATGGTCTAATTGCTAAATAAGGACCTCTAGGAATTTTTATAATTCTATTTCATACTTGAACCTTCTAGAATCTCACATTTTCTATTCTTTGCAATTTATTCCTAATGGACAATTTATTCACTAATTAATAAAATTTCTTCATGAGATTTTCACACAATCATGAAAATACCTCATAAGCCTTGTAAAATCATTTAAACGCATATTTTTACTTCGGATTTGTGGTCTCACACCATTATTCTGACTAGCCCCTAAGTCGGGCTGTTACAATTCTCCCCCCTTAGGGATTTTCGTCCCCGAAAATCTTACCAGTGAAAAGGTTTGGGTCCTGGTTCCTCATAGCCTCCTCGGGCTCCCATGTAGCCTCTTCTACCCCATGTCTCTGCCAAAGGACTTTCACTAGAGCTACACTTTTATTAATCAACTATTTGACTTCTCGTGCTATAATCTTAAATGGTTCCTCACCATATGTCATGTCGGGTTGAACCTCAACCTCAGTCGGTGTGATTACATGTGATGGGTCTGATCGGTAGCGTCACAACATCGACACGTGAAACACATCATGAATCTTTTCTAACTCAGTCGGCAAATCCAACTGATAGGCTACCAGCCCAATCCTCTCGATGATCTCATATGGTCCGATGAAACGCAGACTCAATTTGCCTTTCCGGCCAAATCTAAGAACTTTCCTCCATGGCGACACTTTTAAGAATACTCTATCACCGACTTGATACTCAATCTCTTTCCTTTTTAAATCCAAGTAAGATTTCTGTCTGTCAGAAGCAGCCTTTAAACAGTCTCGAATCACCTTTACTTTTTCTTCGGTTTCTCTAACCAAGTCAACCCCGTGAATCTAGTTTTCCTTAAGCTCAGTCCAGTAAAAAGTCGTTCGACACTTACGCCCATATAAAGCCTCATAAGGTGCCATTTTTAAACTTGACTGAAAACTATTATTATAAGCAAACTCTACCAACGGTAGATACTTTTCCCAACTACCTTGAAATTCAAGAATACAAAGACCAAGCATATCCTCAAGTACTTGTATTAACCTTTACTCGATCATTCATCGGTTTGGGGTGAAAGGTCAGACTAAAACTCAACTTGGTGCCCAAGGCCTCTTGCAACTTTTTCCAAAACCTGGAGGTGAATCTCGGATCTCTATCCGATATAATCGATAAGGGCACTCCATAAAGTCTCACAATCTCAGAGATGTACAAGTTTGCCAACTTATCCAGTGAATAATCAACACGCACTGGCATGAAATGGGCTGACTTCGTAAGTCTATCGACTACGACCCATACAGCATCTTTCTTGCTCGGTGTTAACGGTAAACCTGTTACAAAGTCCATAGTAACTCGGTCCCACTTCCACTTGGGCACCATAATAGGTTGAAGTAAACCCGAGGGTACTTGATGTTCGGCCTTTACCTGCTGACAAATCAAGCATCTTGAGACAAATTCGAAAATATCTTTCTTCATACTCGGCCACCAGTACCATTTCTTCAGATCATTATACATCTTGGTACTACCCAGATGTACAGATAAACATCCACTATGTACCTCATGCAAAACTTAACGAATAAGCTCATCGTTCCTCGGTACACATACTCAGTCCCTGAACATTAAACATCCGTCTGGATTAATCCAAAAATTGAACTCAACACCTGACTCGCATTGAGCTTTTCTAGCTTGTAGGTCGCTGTCATCTTTTTTAGCCTCACAGATTTCTTGAAGAAACATTGGTCTAACCCTCAACTCCGCCAGAATAGAACCATCATCTGATAAACTCATCCGTGTATTCATAGCCCTCAAGGCAAATAAGGATTTTCTACTTAAAGCATCGGCGACTACATTCAGCTTCCCCGGGTGGTAGTCAATGACTAGCTCATAATCTTTTATCAACTCCAACCACCTTCGTTGCCTTAAATTCAATTCTTTCTGAGTCATCAAATACTTTAGACTTTTGTGATCGGTGAATATCCGACATCTCTCACCATATAAATGGTGTCTCCATATCTTTAATGCAAACACGATGGCGGCCAATTCTAAATCATGCGTAGGGTAATTCTTCTCGTGTGGCTTTAACTGTCTGGAGGCATATGCTATCACCTTGCCTTCTTGTATAAGTACACAACCCAATCCGTTTAAAGATGCATCACTGTAGATCACAAATTCCTTTCCCGGCTCAGGTTGCACTAGAACTGAAGCCTCTGTCATCATTGCCTTTAATCTCTCAAAACTGTGTTGGCACTTTTTCGTCCACTCAAACTTTATATTTTTCTATAATAATCTCGTCATCGGTGTAGCTATCATGGAGAATCCTTTAACGAACCGTCGATAATAACCAGCTAGGCCCAGAAAACTTCTAACCTCATACACATTTTTCGGTGATTTCCAATTAACAATAGCCGAAATTTTACTTGGGTCAACTCGGACTCCATCTTCCAAACAATGTGTCCCAAAATCCAACTTCCTAAGCCAAAATTCTTTTCTTGAACTTGGCGTACAACCGATTATCTCAAGAATGCAGTAAAAATGTCCTTAGATGTTCGCATGCTCTCCCTCATCACGGGAGTATATCAATATATCATCAATAAAGACGACCACAAACTTATCTAAGTATGGCTGAAAGATGCGGTTCATTAAGTCCATAAACACCGTCGGAGCGTTTGTTAAACCAAAAGGCATGACTAGAAATTCATAGTGCCCATACCTCGTTCGAAAAGCCGTCTTAGGCACATCTGAGTCTTTTACTCTCAACTGGTAATACCCCGATCTCAAATCTATTTTAGAGAACACAGTGGCTCCCTTAAATTGATCAAACAAATTGTCAATCCTTGGCAACAGATACTTGTTTTTCACTGTTACCTTATTAAGCTGTCGGTAATCTATACATAGCCTCATGGAACCATCTTTCTTTTTCACAAATAGCACTGGAGCACCCCATGGAGAACTACTCGGTCTTACAAAACCTTTATCCGTTAACTCTTGTAACTGTGCCTTTAATTCTTTTAACTCCGTTGGAGCCATTCTATATGGTGCAATTGATATGGGTACAGCGCGGAAGCTAACTCAATGCCGAACTCGACCTCTCTAATTAGGGGTAGTCCTGGCAGTTCTTCTGGAAAAACATCTGGGTACTCACATACTACCGGGACTGGTTCAATCTTTAACTCGGTTTCTTTAGCATTCAACACAAAAACAAGATATGCCTCATATCCCTTTCTTACGCACCTCTGAGCGGTCATATGAGAGATCACAACCGGCAATCTATCTTGTTCATCTGATTCAACACGAAGAGTGTCCCCATTTTCACATCTCAACTCAATATATTTCTTTCCACGATTCTGATCACACCATGAGTGGTTAGCCAGTCCATACCAAGAATTATATCAAATTCATCAAATGGCAATAACATAAGATTTTCCTTAAAATAATGACCTCTAATCATTAATGGGCAATATTTGCATACTTTATCAACTAGCAAACTTTTGCCTAAAGGATTAGACACATTTATCACAAATTCTGTAGACTCTACGGGCATACTCATTCTAGATACTAATTTCATGCATATATAAGAATGGGTAGATCTCGGATCTATTAAAGCAATAACTTTAGTATCGTAGAGAGAAAAGGTACCAATGATCACATCAGGAGATGACGCCTCTTCGCGAGCGCGAAAGGCATAGGTCCTCGCAGGCGCTCTACCCTCAGGTCTCGTAGCCTGCTCTTTGTGAGTATTCTTACTACTTGCCCCGCTTCCCGGGTTTCTCTGTGGTCTCCCACTATCAGTGCCTCCCGGTCTAGCATCCTGGGGCTTCTCTTTCTCATCCCCCTCTGGGCAACCTCTAATAAAATGGTCTAGAGACCCACATCTGAAATAGGACTTTTCATTTGCTCGACATTCACCGGATTCACGTCTGCCACACTGCGGGCATTTCGGTCTACTCGGTCGGGCGTTGCCAACACTAGCAATCGAGGTGGTCTGGGCTTTAGACCCTGAGTACTGCTTACTCTTACCTTTGTTTGAAAACCCTGCTGAAGTAGCTGATCGAGTAGGGAAGTCTCTTGACTTCTTAGATGAAGATTGAAATGACTTGCTCATCTGCCTCTTTCTCGAGTCACGAAACTCTATCTCGGCTTTCCTTTTCTCTTTCACTAATTCTTCGGCCTTACAAGCCTGGTCCATAAACACCACAAATTCTTTCAACTCGAGAACACCAACAAACAGCTTGATATCTTCATTTAATCCGTCCTCAAACCTCTTACACATAATGGCTTCAGAGGACACACATTCCCGAGCGTACTTGCGGAGCCTCACAAACTCGCGCTCGTATCCAGTTACTGTCATCTTGCCTTGCTTTAGTTCAAGGAATTCCTTTCTCTTCTGGTCTATAAATCTTTGGCTTATGTATTTCTTCCAAAATTCCTCTTGGAAAAACTCTCACGTAATTCTTTCCCTCGGTACAACCGACACAACGGTATTCCACCACTGGTAAGCGAAATCTCTCAGAAGAGAAACCACACACTTCATGCACTCTTCAGATGTGCACGATAACTCATCAAATACCCTAATGGTATTTTCAAGCCAAAATTCAGCTTTTTTCGGATCATCATATTTACTAGCCCTGAATTCCTCGGCTCCCTGCTTCCGGATCCTATCAACCGGAGGCTTTTCTCTTCTTACAACCTCTACCATTTGAGGAGCTACAGGGGTAGGTTGAGGAATAGGCGGGGGTGGAGGGGTGGAGCATTCAGATTTGCTCGTATATACTCTGTATACCAATTACTCATCATTCAGAGAAAGGCTTCTCGGGCCTCTTCTCCCTAACCCAAAGTCTCGAGTCTACTTTCTACTGGCGCGGTCCCTTGCGCGAGAGCCGGCGCATTACTTGCAGTATCATCAGATACAGCTCGGTCAGGATCAGTATCCATCAACTATATAAAAAAATATACAATTCAAATCGTCAGGAGTCGTCACACTATCATTACACAAGTACTCTTACGTATGGCATGTATAGCTAGACTTATACTCACGCTACATTAGTCCGAGAATCTACTAAATCGTAGCTCTGATACCACTAAATGTAACACCCCTTACCCGAGTCCAACACCGGAAACGGATACGAGGTATTACAATACTTAATCTCACTTGAACATGTAATTAGGGGATATAAAATTTCGTTTTGACTTAAAAACCTTTTCTTCCTTGATCATAACCTTCGTATTATTGGCCTACGAGGCCTTAAACATACACCCGGAAGGTTTCGGGGTTCAACCAGAAACTTAAACGCTCTTTGAAAATTTTTTTTCTTAGACAGGGGCCACACGCCCGTGTCTATAGCCCGTGTCCTTCACACGGCCTAGACACGCCCGTGTCTCCTGCCCGTAGAGCTCTCTGACTATGACGTCACCAAATCTTAATTAGCACACAGCCAAGGCACACGCCCGCGTGCTGGCCCGTGTGACGAATCACATTCTCGTAATTAAGTGCAGGGGACACACAGCCTATCAACACACCCATATGGGTTGATCGTGTGTCACACACGGTCTAGACACACGCCCGTGTGTCTACCCGTGTGGACAACTATAGGCTATTCTTCAAGCCTTTTTGCCACCCTGAAACAAAGACTCATTCATATAGTCTCAATTAGCACAAAACATAGCAATATTAAGCTATGAAAAATATTTAAACTAACATTCATTCCAACCACAATCATACTCGATAACTTGCATGAACATTCACTTCATCAAGCTCATAATTCTTATAGCTTAAACTTGACAATTATGGCCACCTCATAATGAACCTTTACAAAATAAGTGTAAACCATTGATAGCCAACACTTTGGCCCTTAAACATGTTATAACATAGAATACCCAATTTCCTATACATGCCATACTCTAAATGAATTAACTTTACTATACCAAAAGGGCGGTTGATAATGTGATTCCGAACTCCAATGTTCTGTGATTCCCGAGCTAACTTGGCGTAACTACAAGGAAAAGGGAAAAGAGATGGGTAAGCATATAGCTTAGTAAGTTTGCATGAAACTCTAGGATAACATATTTACTCAAACTATAATCATTCATATCATGAAACAATGGCAACATAGTCTCAAATGAATAAAAGTACTTACTCGTACTTATTCACACTTATTCTTACTTATTCTTACCCATCTCATGTCAATATGATCTAGTAACTTTTACTTACTCGTGTTACCTGTATCACTGAATCACATGGTTTAGCACATATGCTAACATAACCATAAACTCACATCTTTATCATTCATATCATGAACATTACTCAAGGCCATCCATAAATAGATTTGGATCTAGGCCAACGCATGTACTTAACTCTTTTGCTTATGAATAAATCGGATCATCATGAACTATTCAAACTTATCATGCATAAGTTTTGATGGCAATGCCATATCCCGGATATGGTCTTACATGGGATCATTCCTTGATTGCCGATGCCATATCCCAGATATGGTCTTATACGGGATCTCATAACTCGATGTCGATGCCATGTCCCAGACATGGT
Organism: Gossypium sturtianum; assembly: GCA_025698515.1. Classification (NCBI taxonomy): domain Eukaryota; kingdom Viridiplantae; phylum Streptophyta; class Magnoliopsida; order Malvales; family Malvaceae; genus Gossypium; species Gossypium sturtianum. The sequence continues at coordinate 43,490,396 of CM046953.1, read as the reverse complement.
CTTATACGAGATTGTACATAGATGTCGATGCCATATCCCAGATATGGTCTTACACGAGATCATTCTTTGGTGCCGAAGCCATGTTCCTGACATGGTCTTATACGGGACCTTTCTTATCTCATATGAATACATAATATCATCCTTACCTTAGAAACTATTCCGGGACTTAAACTTAACTTTGGGTCCGTTTGATAGGGGGAAAATATTTTTCGGAAAACATTTTCCCCATTTTACGGTGTTTGTTTTGTTGGAAAATGACTTCCTAAGGAAAACATTTTCCAAAACACGGGTAAATCATTTCATCATTTCCGGAAAACGTCTTGCCGATTTCTAAGGGGTAAGACATTTTCCACAGCTCCTCTCTTTAATCTCTTCACCCTAACGCTGGTTCATCATCTCTGCCTCATCTTCTCTGCTGGTTCATCATCTCTGCCTCGCCTTCTCTGTTGATTCATCGAAGGTAAATTTCTACTCACATTCTTGATTGCAAGCTCTAGGATTTAGGTGTTTCTGCATATTTGTATTCTGCTTGAGTTTGGTTTGTAGTGAATGTGTGTGTTTCTGCAAGTTTTTGAAGCTGGATGTGCTAGGGGTTTCTTCTTTGTTCGTTTGGTCACTTGATTTCTGAACCTCTTCATCGAAGGGTCGCAAATTTCACTAGAAGATTTAAAAGTGAGGTTCACCGTTACTCCTCTTCTATGCTGCCATTGATGTAGCATGTAGCCTTATTGCCCACCGCTTCTTCTCCTAACTCGAGCCATTCTTTTTCTTGTTTGGGCTCCATGATTTCTTTTCTCTAGTTTTGCTTCGCCTTCTATGGGGCTAATGGTCCCCTGATCCTTTTCGGGTCTTGTCGCCGGTAAGTATAGTCTTTAGATGTTGGTGCTTCCTCTTAAAGACTCTTTGGTGATGGACGAGTTGCTACGATGAGTCTTTTTCATAAACATAGGGTCGAGTTTGGCGGTGAATGGACGATGACCTAGACTTCTCTTGTGAGAGGGATGATGAGTAAAGTTATTGTTTCTTCATTTCATGCTTTTAGAGCTGAAAATTTCAGCAATGGAAAAGGGCAAGTGAAGCTGAAGAAACCGAATTCCAATGCCACGCAAATATCAAGTCCAAAGCACACAAATACTTGATCAGAAATGAGTTAGCAGCTACATATTCTGCAAGAATTTCCACTTATATCCCTCTTTATAAGATTCCTGGGGTAACCCCATTAACTCATTTCTTGCTTATATATGAAATGGGTATTGATTAATAAATGTTGTTGGTGAATGTGGTGGGTGGGGTTGATTTCTTGAACAGGATTTGTTTGATGAATATTTGGAGGATAAACCCAGAATTTTTAAGGCAATGTTTCCTGACCAAGATTAGAGCCAACAGCTTAATCAAGTTTTTTTTTTCCTTTTCTTTAGGCTTTCTTCTTTAGTTATGGTTGTTGTATTGAACTTATATTAGTCCATTTGGGTAAGTGTGGGTATATCATGATTTTATACATTATTCATTTGCAAACAGCTGCATCAATAATTCAGAAATGGTGTTATAGCTTTTAGCATATACTTGTTTGACACAGACTCGAATTGTATTAGCCCATGCCCTACCGAAAAAAGAAATCTAGAATTGGTTTTATTTTCACTAGAGTAAGAAGCCTGCAAAATGTATTATTGTAGCCAAAACTACAAATTTAGTAAAAGAATTAATAATCCAGAAAAAAAGGGATTATGTATTGAATACAATATTTTGATGAACTGGTAGCTATTTTGCTATGCTTTGACACAACAAAGTTTGTTGTTTCCTTTTAAAATGGGCGTTTTGTTTGTGCTTATTGGGTTTCCACATGGTGGAATGAGCTATATTTCTTCCTCCCACTTCTCTTTTTTTCCTTGAAGAACCTATGTCCAACACATATTTGGAGATGACCATCCAAGTGCTCTTTCTCTCTCTGTTTTAAGAGAAGTACTCTCTAAATATGTAAAAAAACTTGTAAAGTTGAACATACTTTTGTTGAACACATACCTTATCCAAAACTTGTACAGGTCCGAGTAACATAGGGAATGAGTATTTATTCTGCTTCTCCTCTGCTTTGTGGTCTTCGTTTCCATGGTAGCCGGAGTCTCAAGAACTAATATTATTTCCTAATGAAGAATGAAAGAGAAATGAAGAAATCGTAGTTAACTTGAGTCATTCAATTTCAAGCGGCAATCTTTTGGTAGTAATTGGCATATTGTTCAACAAAGAAAATTCTTATGTTCTTGTATGCAGCTTGAACTAGGCAAAGGCTTGAAAGTACTTGGCTGATTTAATATTGTCTGTCTTGTTCACATAGGTTTAGTTGACTGCGAAAAACACGACTAAACCGGCCTTTAACACATTGTCACTTGCCGAGGACTTAAAGAACTGCAACAATGTAATGGAAAGAAGTGGATTATGTCTAAGAAAATTTGACCATAAATGCTAGATAAGCTAAGCCTTGAGTTAATAGATTTTCTAGTTGTTCCATTTTCTTAGATGGCATGACCAAAAGACATTATTCCTCGATATAAGCTCGGGGTTTTGGAGGTTCATAACTTGTGACGTGCCACGTGTACCTCATGCTAACATATAAGTACCAGTTATGAACCTCATGCTCACGTGTAGTTGTGGTTGTTAAACTTGTGCAGGATGAATGGAGAATTCGGATGTTGCCTCTGCAGTTATTGGTTCTAAATGTATGGCCGGTAGTGGACTTAAGGTTGAGATGCAAATCAGGAGGTAGAGATTACCCACCGGAAGTCCCTCACGATATCACAAAAGTTCTCGAGCTCGACATTGTAAGCAAAGCTTTGCACATTGCACTGAAAGTTCTTTAATTTTTATGTGAATCATCCATTCCTCTTATACGATACAAAGCTCGTGTTTTGCAGACAAGATGGGAGCTTCAAGGGCTTGATAATGTTGTTGATCCATCTCATTTTACACTTATTGTGAAAGGAACCTTATACCCTGATAGAAGAAGAAATAGAATCCGAGGCCAAAGCTTTTTTAGTTAAAAGTAAGAAGCATAAAAAAATTTGGCTTCAAAAATTTTCTCAAGGTTGAAGATATTGATACTTTTATGTGGTGTAATTTAGTTATGCACTTGGACAATGTTATTATTATGTGGTGTACTACTAATTATGCATTTGGATAATATTATTTAATTTCTAGTATTAATTGTGGTTTGGAAGCTAATTTATAATTATTCAATCCTTGTTTTTTTGTTTTTTTAACACAATTACAAATAATTTATTTGACTTTAGTTGTTTTAAATTTATGACGGTTAATAATGTAGCTTAATAATTGAGTATTATTATATATTTAATTTGATTTATTTATTTATAAATAAATTATTGCAATATATGTAAAAACAATTTAAAATATAAAAATTTATTAATATGTATATAAATTTATTAATATATATGTAAAAACAACTTTTTCGGAAAACATTTTCAGGAAATCTGCCAAACAGCAGAAAATATTTTACACAGATTCATCCAAACACCAGAAAATATTTTCAGTAAATCATTTTCCATAAAAGTAAATCATTTTCCAGAAATCATTTTCCGGAAAATATTTTACTGGCAAACAAACAGACCTTTATTCTCACCATTCTCTTACCGAGACTTCATCGCTCAATTTTTATAACCATAACATGCATTTGTCATATTATTAGGTAATTTCAATATCATAAGTTATGAAACTCTAATTTCATACAAACTTACCTCGATTCTCAAAATGTGCCTCAATGCTCGATTTAGTCCTCGATTTTATTCTTGCCTCGGTTTCGATCTGGGCTTTGTGTTTCTTGATCTATAATAAATTTCTCTTGTTAAACACATGCATTGACTAAATTGACTCATAATTCATATTTTGGCAAAATTACAATTTTACCCCTAAACTTTTACATAATTACACTTTTGCCCCTAGGCTCGTAAAATGATTTTCATTCAACTTTCTTATACTTCAAGCCTAGCCAAATCATATTCTCAACTATAGCATCTTTCAATTCCTATTACTTCACTCATGTATGACCATTTTCATAACTTTTACAATTTGGTCCTTACATGCATTTTTCATGAAAATCACTTAGAAAAAGATGTTTATCCTACATCAAACTTTCATAATATTACATAAAACATCAAAATACATGCATGTCATACATGGGTAAATTTTTGAACATAAACCCTAGCTCAAAATATAGCTAGAAATACCTAAACCGAGCTACGAGGGTTTCAAAAATACGAAAAATATTAAAAACGGGGCTGGGATGCACTTACTATCAAGCTTGAAAGTTGAACAAACCCTAGCTATGGTTCTCCTTGAAAATTTCGGCCAAGGGAGGAAGATGGACATGTTTTTGGCCTTGTTTTCCCTTTTAATTATTTTATTTACTAAATGACTAAAATGCCCTTAATGACCCTTTCTTGAGATTTTTCCTTCCCATGTCCATTTTTTTCCATCATCAAATATAATGGTCTAATTGCTAAATAAGGACCTCTAGGGATTTTTATAATTCTATTTCATACTTGAACCTTCTAGAATCTCACATTTTCTATTCTTTGCAATTTAGTCCTAATGGACAATTTATTCACTAATTAATAAAATTTCTTCATGAGATTTTCACACAATCATGCAAGTACCTCATAAGCCTTGTAAAATCATTTAAACACAAATTTTTACTTCAAATTTTTGGTCTCGCACCACTATTTCGACTAGCCCCTAATTCGGGCTGTTACAACCCATCCGTGAACTCTTTCACCCAAGCCAGTCTAGACTGTGAGGTCAGAAGATAAGTACTCCTTGCTGACTCGTTATGTTAGTGTAAGACCGAAAGATCCTACTAGGGTACCAGCTAGTTGGTTGACGAGGAACCCAAAACGACAGTTGATTGGGATCGCCAAAGCAAGCTAACCAAGCATCACCAAATTTGATTCCATTTACTTTTTCTATCTCTTGAAATTTAATTTTCTTTTATGTTATGTTGTTTTATTCTTAGTATTATAAAAATCCCAAAAACATCTTATTTGTGTTTTCGTACTATACCTCAATTAAAGTATTAATTAGATATTTTAGTTTGTAGGTTAAAATTGATCTAGCCTCTACCTCCCTTTGGTACGATCATCGGAGTACTCACCCACTCCATTGTAAAACTATATTACAAATAGATCTATATACTTGTGGATACCACCTCGTAATTCTATATTTTTACGTAGTATTCACATTCTGGACATTAATACATATGGAAGCAGTCAATAATGAGTTAATTTCACGAACTTACTAGGCTTAATATGAGCTTACGTGTTTGATTTAAACTTTTTGTAGTTCCATTGGAATCGTGACATTGATTGGATCAACTCAAGAGATCACACACTATCCACTCTCTTTTTTATAGTCATTTTTGTTCATTTTGGGTCGGTTTGAAGTGGCATGTAACTAGACATCCTTGTATATATATCTATACCTATAGGCTTTAGTTGAAATAGTAGCTTATAAATTTTATTTTGGATATTTGGTTCATGTGGTTGATTTTTTTGTGATAGATATATGTGGTTCACACTAAGTATCATAATAAGATGGAAAGGGTCTTTATGTGTATGAATATGAAAGTGGTATTATTAGAATAGATGAAAATGATATGGTATGTTTGAATTTAGGTTTAGTAAGTGATCTTGATATGTTAATTTGGATCAAAATTGAGGTGAGAGTTGTGGTACCTTTTGTTGCTACATTGGTTAGTCTTATTGTAACAGCCCGATTTAGGGGCTAGTCGGAACAGTGATCTCGGAATCACTAATTCGAGGATAGGGAATATTATTTTCATGTTATGTTATGTGTGATAACATGTTTATAAGGATGCATGAAAATTTTGGTGCCTTAATTTTAGCAATTTCTAGCTAAATTGTGAAAAAGGACTAAATCGCATAAAGTGCAAAGGTTCCATTCTATAGGCTAAAGGTACCAAATAGCCATGAAACATTAATTGGAGGATTTTAAGGGGCAATTATACCATCTTGGATATGATGGCCGGCCATGTAGACAAGAGGGGACAAGAGTTTTTAATTTTGGTCAAAGTTGGTGGGTTGAAAGGGTGTTTTATATTAAAATAAAGAAAGGAAAAAGATATCATCTTTTTCTCTCTTCTTCTCCACCGAAAGTTGCAGCAAACAAGGGGTGTTTGAAGATCAAAATTTCAGCAACACTTCTCCTCCTCAAGTAAGTGATTTTGATGGTATTTCTTGAAGAAAATTTGTACTTTTGTGATCCCCAAAGCTTAAGCTTTCTAAAGAGGGGACTAGTTTGCATTATGGTAAAAAGTTTAGAGATTTGCCATGAGAGATTTTAAGTTGTTATCTGAGTTTTTATGGAAGAAAATGAATGTTAGGATGTTGATAAACAACTTTTGTGAAAGGTGTTGTCATGAAAACACCTAATTTGGGCTAAAATGCAAAAGTTGTAAATTGTTCATTAAGGCATGAAATAGTTGGAATTGTGGATTGTTATAAGAGGATTAAATGTTCATCTAGGCTTTATTAACAAGAAAATGTGATAAAAATTTATTTACGAGCCTAGGGGCAAAATCGTAATTTTGCCAAAGTGTAGGGGCAAAATAGTTATTTTTTCCTAAAGGGTGTATTATGGTATATTATGATTTATAAATGAATAAATCAGTATATTTCATTGTTCTAGATCAAAGAAAATGAGTTTCAGACCTAGAACGGATAAAAAGAGAGATGTGGTCAAATAATCCTTTTCGGCTCTTTCGACATCGAGGTAAGTTCATGTGCGAATGTTGCAATTACGTATGAGTTAATTTAATATTCCAATGTTGAATGGAATGTAGGTTTACTATATGAATGTATGAAATATTTTTGGTGAGATGTCAATGGAATTGAATTTAGAGAAATGGTAAAAGTATATAGCATGGTATGATGATGGTTAAAGTCTCTAGTAAGACCATATTGGAATATGGCCTCGGTGTAAGAATTCATACAAGACCATGTCAAGGACATGGCATCGACATATTAATGTATGTAAGACCCTATTAGGGTAAGATGTCAATGAGAATTATGTGTATGAGACTCAAGAGAGCTATTTAATAATTTGAATGATTCAATGGATATGTTTAATGTATGGGGTTGTACTACGAGAAAAAAAAAGTATGTGTTAGAACTGTATTGAGATGAATTCAATATATGATAAACTCCTGAGGGGGATGAATGTAGTAGAATTTGATATTGGAGGTATGATTGATATTGATTGAGAACCTATGTGGTTCAAGTAGAGTAAACGTGGTAGAGTTGTGCATGTGTTGTGATAATGCTAGATGGTAAGCTAAGTGCGATAACATCTCGTTAATCGATAGTGGTATGCTAAGTGTGAAACCACCGAGATATTGATTGTGTGAGTTAGTATTGACTGTGTGGACTAACTATGTATGAAATAGCTATGTGAATCGACTATGTGTGAAACACCCCACACCCGGCCCACGAGCTTGAACCGGATCTGGTATGTTCCTTAAATAAATCGGTTTTCAATGTTCTAAATGACTTAGAGAAAATTTGTGTAATTTTAAAAAAAATTGTTTTGGGTTGGGCTTAATTTGAAACCTATTTAATAAATTCTGGAAATCCAACTTAAATAAGGTGACAAAATAATTTTTGGGTTTATTATTTTAAAAGAAATAAATTTACTTATCTTTAATCAAACATAAATTGTATCATAATCAAATAAAAAATAAACAGAAATAAAGAAAATCCAACTGGGCCTTATGGCCTTATTACATCATTCAAACCCAAAATAAAGTACTAAAATTTCATAAAGTCCAAATTCCAAATAATTTCTTCAAGCGATGCATGGCCACCTTTAGCTCCCCGCCACCCGGTCCATTACTCGCTCATCACCTGAAAAATAATTCCCAACGGGTGAGTCAACAGACTCAATGTGTACATAGTACTAATTTCCAACAAATCAGGCATACAAGTCATATCAATATCATGTTCATACAAAATAAAGGATGATGCAACCCAAATCCAAACCTATTTGTCCATCCGCTACACACCACCCGTACCAACTTTGTACACATCGCGGGACTACTAAGTCGACCCTCCATCCGCTACACACCATCGAAGCGATCATTGCGATCGACGTGCTCATCGCCCACTTATGTTGTGTCATTAGACACTGTATTCACTGGATGTAACCGAAGTTACCACTTTTCACTTTATGTGACCGTAGTCACCACTTTACGTTGGTGAGACCGTAGTCATCACCTTCACTTTCTTCCTCCACAAATATCCCGAATGCCCCAATTATTTCATAACATATTTCACATACTAAATTTTCATTCATGTTACTAATCACATGTTCAAAATATATCACATTCACAATCCTATCAAAAGTAGGAAACGTACCTGGGTACTCCTTACCACATTTGTGGTGCTTAGCCACATTCACATACTGTTACATATTTACATATCTAATGATTGCCATGCAATTTATTGAAAGTTAGTAAGAGTACACACCTTTTTCACTTAATAGTTTCCGTGAATTCCCGTAGAGCGATCTACCGATCTAGATCTTTCACTCCTATATTCGGCCATTAATTAAAACATATAAATAAACCTATTTGGTCTTAAAACCAAATCCTACTAGAAGTAGAATTACTTACCTAGTTGCCGAATTGATTTAATCAAGTCCCAACAGTTGCTAGAATTCCTCTTCCTTGAAATCGGCTAATACTAGGTATGTAACCATGTCAGTTTTCGGTTTTTGAAATAATGGAAAACACTTAAACAAATTATGCCTTGGCCGAATATCCCTTACCTTATGATGGGATTCCAAATCAAGAGGATTCCTTTATAAGCTGTTTAAATCCTATAACTTCGTGTTAGATTAGATCTAACTTTGAAAACGTGAATCATAATCTTTAACCACATATTTATATTTATAATCCTTACCTTAGATCCTTAGATTTCCCGAAAGATCCCCTTTTGATGTTGTGGATGATTGCCCTCTTTCTTAGAATCCACAAAGATTCAAATTTTAACAAAGAGAACGGAGAAGAAAATAGAAGAAAAGAGAGGGATTTTTGCTTAATGAAAATTCGGCAGAGAGAGGTTTTGCCTAGGAGAATTTCTGGCAGAGAGGAAGAGGGAGCAAGTGTTGATGAGTAGCCCTCCTGTCCTCCTTTATAGCCAAAGTTATCAGCCTAGGAGTCCTTTACTTGGCCACCACTCCTCTTTTGATAATATTATCTCTTTTATTTAAAAGATAAAAGCCTTTAATCCATCAATTATCTCCTCAATTATCTCATTAGAAAATAATCCTTTATTTATCTCTTATTATTCACATATTTATGTGAATAAAACTCCTTTATTTATCTCTTATTATTCACATATTTATGTGAATAAAACTCCTTTATTTATCTCTTATTATTCACATATTTATGTGAATAAAACTCCTTTATTTATCTCATATTATTCACATATTTATGTGAATAAAACTCCTTTATTTATCTCATATTATTCACATATTTATGTGAATAAAACTCCTTTATTTCTCTCTCATATATCCAAGTTTCCCGAAATGTTCAAGTTTCCATTTTGGATCATTTCCAAAAATGTTTAGGTTTCCAAAAATGTCTAAGTTTCCAAAAATGTCCATTTCCCTTTTCCATTTTCATTTCCATCTCCATTTTCATTTCCATTTTCATTTTCATTTCTATTTTCATTCATTTCTAGGTTTCCAAAAGTATCAAAAATTTATTCATAATACTTAAGACTTGTCATTTCATACAATTGATCTGAAAAATGCATAGGCCCTTCCTAGGATGTTACAGTTCTACCCCCTTAAATAAAATTTCGTCCTCGAAATTTCCTAACTAAACAGTTGAGGGTATTGCTGTCGCATTGTCTCTTCTGGCTCCCACGAAGCTTCTTCCGATCCATGATTGCGCCATAACACCTTGACTAAAGGCACCGACTTCTTTCGTAGTGCTTTCACGTCACGTTCCAAGATCTGAATCGGCTCCTCCTCGTAGGATAGATCTGGCCTTAACTCCACTTCTTCAACAGGTACCACATGAGACGGATCCGATCGATAGCGACGTAGCATGGACACATGAAATACGTCGTGCATTTGATGCAACTCTGGTGGCAACTCCAATTGGTATGCCACTGGCCCAATTCGCTTCAATACCTGATAAGGCCCTATAAACCTTGGGCTTAACTTCCCTTTTCGACCGAACCTCATTACCTTCTTCCAAGGTGAGACCTTTAGAAACACTTGGTCTCCTACTTCAAACTCAATTTCTTTCCTCTTAAGGTCAAGCGTCGACTTACGTCTATCGTAAGCTTCTTTCAACCGTGCCCGAATTAATTCCACCTTCTCCTCGGTTTCGCCACTAACTCTGGACCCAAAACGCGCGCGTTCTCTAACTCGGTCCAACAAGTTGGTGTTCTACATTTCCTTCCATACAATGCTTCGTATGGTGCCATCCGAATGCTTGCACGATAGCTGTGTTGTTGTAGGCGAACTCACCTAGAGGCAAGTAATCTTCCCAACTTCCTCGAAATCCATCACACGACCTCTTAGCATATCTTCCAACACTTGTATAACCTGTTCGATCGCCTGTCGATTGTGGATGAAAAGTCGTAGTGAAGTCTAGCTTAGTGCCTAATGCTTGATGAAGTGCTTTCCAAAATCGAGACGTAAACCTTGGGTCTCTATCGGAGATGATCGACATCGGTACCCGTGTAGCCTCACGATCTCCGCCACATATAACTTGGCTAACTTTTGAAGGGAATAGTCGATCCTCACAGGATAAAATGTGCGGACTTGGTCAAACGGTCCACTATCACCCATACCGAGTCCTTCTTAGTGGGCGTAAGGGAAGTCCACTAACTAAGTCCATGGTAATTCTTTCCCACTTCCATTGGGAATCTCAATTGGTTGAAGCAATCCTGATGGGACTTGGTGTTCAAATTTTACTTGTCGACATGTCAAACATTTCCCACAAATTCGGTCACCTCTCGTTTGGTGACCACCAAAATTGTTCCCTTAGATCTCTATACAGACTTGATGCCTCCGGGATGCATAGCATAAGGACTACCATGCGCTTCCCGAAGAATCCTTTGTCTCAACTCCTTATCCTCGGCATACAAACCTTTTCCTTGTAGCACAAGTACTCCTTCATCATTGACGCCATAATCCTTTAATCCTCCTTGCCGTACTTGCGTAACTTAGTACTTAAGTCCTTATCCGCCAACCGTCCCTCTTTCACCTCCTTCACCAAAGTTGGCTTGACTTGTAACTCGCCAACAAAGCTTGGTCATCATACAAACCTAAGTGAGCGAACAAAACCCTTAAATCCGACACAACCTTCCTACTTAGGGCGTCGGCTACCACATTCGCCTTGCCCTGATGGTATTCTATCGAATAGTCATAATCTTTTAATAACTCCACCCACCTTCGTTGCCTCAAGTTCAACTCCTTCGAGTCAACAAATACTTAAGGCTTTTGTGGTCCGTGTAAATTACGACCTTTCTCCATAAAGGTAGTGCCTCCAAACTTTGAGGCGAAAACCACCGCCGCCATGAGTTCCAAGTCATGAGTTGGGTAGTTCACCTCATGCGGCCTTAATCGTCGAGATGCATAAGCGACTACCTTTCCTTCTTGCATTAGCACACACGCCCTAACCACGTGTGCGAAGCATCACAATATACTACGAAGTCCTTACCTGCCTCTGGCTGAATTAACACCGGAGCTTCAGTCAGCACCTTTTTAAGCTTTTCAAAGCTCTCCTGTTGCTTATCCGTCCACACAAACGGTACTTCCTTCCTTAGTAACTTTGTCAAAGGTGCGGCTATTGACGAGAATCCTTCCACGAACCTTCGTAATAGCTCGCCAAGCCTAAGAAACTTCGATTTCAGCCACCGACCTAGGTGATTTCCAATCCAACAACGCTTCGATCTTCCTAGGATCCACTCTTATTCCTTCTGCGGATACCACATGTCCTAGGAACGCCACTTCCTTGAGCCAAAATTCGCACTTGCTGAATTTGGCATAAAGCTTCTTTTCCCTTAACACTTCTAACACAACTCGGAGATGCTCATCGTGCTCCTCCTCCGTCTTGGAATACACAAAATGTCGTCGATGAACACCACGACGAATCTATCCAAGTAGGGTTGGAAAACCCTATTCATCATATCCATGAACGCGCCGGTGCGTTCGTCAACCCAAACGGCATCACCACAAATTCAAAATGACCGTACCTTGTCCTAAAAGCGGTCTTATGAATATCGCCTCCTTCACTTTCGATTGATGATACCCCGACCTTAAGTCAATCTTTGAGAACACAAATGCCCGCTTCGGTTGGTCGAACAAGTCATCTATCCTTGGCAAAGGATACTTGTTCTTGATGGTCGATTTGTTCAATCGACGATAATCTATGCACATCCGCATAGTTCCATCCTTCTTCTTCACAAAGAGAACCGGTGCTCCCCACGGAGACACACTGCTGGGTTGAATGAACCCACGATCCAACAACTCTTGGATTTGAGCCTTGAGCTCCACTAACTCCTTTGGTGCCATTCGGTAGGGAGCGATTGACACGGGAGAGCTGTTCTGGTAGCAAATCTATTCCAAATTCCACTTCTCTATCCGGGGTATTCCGGCAACTCCTCCGAAATACATCCTCAAAATCCCTTACTGTTCTAACTCCCTTAACACCTTCCTCTTCTCCTCTTAACGCACTCACGAAGGCTAAGAATGCCTTACATCCTTTCTTAACCATTTTCTCGGCCTTCAGTGCCGAAACTACGTTAGACAAGTAGTTCCTCCTTTCTCCGATCATCACTACTACCTCATCTTCCGGGGTTCTTAGTTCCATACGTTTAGCCACACAATCCAACACGGCTCGATGCTCTACTAGCCAATCCATTCCAAGTATAAGCTCAAACTCTCCGAAGGGTAATTCCATTAAGTCACCCAAAGTTCGCTCCACCGAATCTCTAGGGTACATTCCGAAAGATCCTATCTATCCTCACCGTTTGGCCTAAAGGGCTTACTACCGTTATCCGCCTATCGAAAAGTTCGAGTCTAGGCCTAGTGTTTCAACCACACTACATGCAACATGGGAATGAGTTGAGCCCACATCAATAAGAGCAAAATAGGGTTTGTCATGAATAAAGAACGTCTGGGATTATAACATCCGCGCGTCTCCTCTTCCCTCCGGCGAACCGCGTAAACCAAACCCGGTTGCCTTGCTTGGCGTTAGCTGCACTCGGCCCCGAGCTCCACGGCCTCTGTCACTACCTCTGTTGGTCGACCCACGACCTCTTTGAGGTCTGCTGTGCGCCTCTACCACCTGGTTAGCATTCTGAGCTGCTGGTTGGCTCTCATCTAATAGCTTGGGGCAATCCTTAATCATATGGTCCTTGGACCCACACTTGAGACATCGTCCCGCCTTTTTCCAACACTCTCCCCCGTGCTTCCTTCCACAATGTTCACAAGGGCGAAATTGCCAGCCCGTACCAAACTGTTGACTTTGTGACCTGTCAACTCTTGGCCTCTTGTGGCCTTTTCCAGATGGCCCAAAACCTCTTTTGGGCTTATTTCCATCCACACCGCTTGGTGGCGTCCTTAATTCTCGACCACTTTAGCCTTTTCCACCAAGGCGAGAGAATTCCCGCTCACGATGCGGTGCTATCAAAAGTCTCAAATCGTCCCTAAGTCCGTCCTCAAAACGAACACGGCGCTCATGCTCGATCGCCACTACTCCTCGGGCATATCGGCTCAACCTCAAGAATTCCGCTTCATATTCGGTGATGGACTTACTTCCTTGTACCAACCCGGAAAAGCCTTCCTTTGCTCATCTATATACCCGGTTCCCACATACTTCTTCTCAAATGCTTCCTTAGCATATTCCTGTGTCGAGATCTTCCGCCGTGGCACCGTCCCGAACGGTTAACCACCATTGATACGCTTCATCGCATAACGATTACTGTCATCCCTTTCAACTTCTCCTCGGGGTCAAGTCGAGCTCATCCATGATGCGCTCGGTTGCTTCCAACCGATGCTCGGTATCTCTTTGGGTGCCACTCCCGATACTCCTCTAAACATTTCACTCCATTAGCACGGAGCCGCTCGAGCCTGCGACTTACGATTTCTTGAATTGTTTCTGCACCACCACCAATTCCAAAACTCGCGGCCACGACTGCGACACGGCATCTTCCTCATGCGAGCCTCTTTGCTCAACATTGACAAAACTGGGTGATGGTGGTGGTGGTATCTCATTGTCGAAACCTTGTCCCGATCTAACATCATCCTTCCTCTACCTCTTCCACGACGACCACGTCCTCTTGAGCTCATTATCGGCGAGATCCGATTAAGGAATTTTATGTATTAGTATTCTTGTTTCACTTATTACCCGCGATGATATCTTATGAAGAAGAGTTTAAGAGTGGTTCTTTCGTATTCATACATGCATACACATCTTGCATTCATTCATTCATCCATCAACAAATATGAACTTTCGTTCATTCAAAGAAACGTTGTAATTCTTGTTGTTGTTTTCAAGTATTTTGCTTTTCCACTACCTGGGGGCATTTTCGTAATTTTATCCTACAGGGTATTTTCGTAAATTTTCAGAAATAAAAAGTTCCTGGTGATTTTGATGAAAGTATTTTGGTACTTCTAAAGTTCCGGGAAATTTTGGAAGAATTTTGAAATCCAGGGTATTTCTGTAATTTTTGATCTCAGGGGTATTTTGATAATTTTTCCAAAAATCGTGGTAAATTTGTAAAATTTATTAAGTTAGGGATATTTTCCAAGATTGTAAAACATTGAGGGTTCCTTTGAGAGTTACACTTTTCAAAGCAATGATATTGTAAAAATTTTGGAAATCGTGGTCGTTTTTGGTAATTTTGTAAGTTAGGAGCAATTTTGTAATTTTCCAAAATCAAGATAGTTTGATATTTTACAAATTAGGGGTTTTTGAACATTTGATAAAGTAATGAAATTTTGTTAAAACTATGGGTGGTTTGGTCATTTTATAAACCAATGGTATTTTTTTTTTTTTTTTTTAAGAAAAAATGTTGTAAAATAGTTCTCATAAGTTTCTAAGAGTTTTAAAACTAAATTTTGGTTATACATTTTTTTATAAAAAGAAAAGCGGCTAAGTCCCTTTCGGGTTTTATTCTTTGTGTTTAGCCTATGACCGAGCCCTCTTGGTCGTGGTGAACCAAAGCTACGCACTGTGCGGGATTCGAATGAAGAGGAGGTGAGTCACGCGGATCGCTTAAATACCAAGCTCTCACCGACCTTTCTAGACATGCGCGCACGCAGGTTGCCACACCACCGAGCCTTCCCGAGTTAGGGCGAACCGAAGCTACGCACCAGGTAGGATACCTGCGAAGAGGAGGTGAGTCACTAGGACTCGCTTAAATACCGTGCTCTTCCTGATCCAATCCTAGACATGCGTGTGTCAGGGTTGCCACACCTAGCTTAATAACTTAGTCATAGGTTTGTTAAGTTCATTAAGTCTTATGAGTTTCAAGTGTTTGAGTAGTCTAATCCTAGGTTCAAGTTCCTATCACACTATTCTACGTTCCATGCCTTTTCTACCCTTTTACAATTCATAATTCACATAATCACACAGATGGTTAAAGGTACTTACCGTGGATCATGGGTCGGAGACTTAGGTGCCATGCCATAAAACCCGCTTATTTCAAAGAAATTCATTTGGGCTCGAATTGAAAACGTTTTGGGCTGAGCCCACAAGCCGAGAGTTTTAAAACTGGCTCGATACCAATCGAAACACCCCCACACCCGCCCACGAGCTTGAACCGGATCTGGTATGTTCCTTAAATAAATCGGTTTTCAATGTTCTAAATGACTTAGAGAAAATTTGTGTAATTTTAAAAAAATTGTTTTGTGTTGGGCTTAATTTGAAACCTATTTAATAAATTCTGAAATCCAACTTAAATAAGGTGACAAAATAATTTTTGGGTTTATTATTTTAAAAGAAATAAATTTACTTATCTTTAATCAAACATAAATTGTATCATAATCAAATAAAAATAAATGAAATAAAGAAAATCCAACTGGGCCTTATGGCCTTATTACATCATTCAAACCCAAAATAAAGTACTAAAATTTCATAAAGTCCAAATTCCAAATAATTTCTTCAAGCGATGCATGGCCACCTTTAGCTCCCGCCGACCCGGTCCATTACCGCTCATCACCTGAAAAATAATTCCCCAACGGGTGAGTCAACAGACTCAATGTGTACATAGTACTAATTTCCAACAAATCGCATACAAGTCATATCAATATCATGTTCATACAAAATAAAGGATGATGCAACCCAAATCCAAACCTATTTGTCCATCCGCTACACACCACCCGTACCAACTCAGTACACCGCGGGGACTACTAAGTCGACCCTCCATCCGCTACACACCATCGAAGCGCGCGCTGCAATCGACGTGCTCATCGCCCACTTATGTTGTGTCATTAGACATCAGTATTCACTGGATGTAACCGGTTACCACTTTTCACTTTATGTGACCGTAGTCACCACTTTACGTTGGTGAGACCGTAGTCATCACCTTCACTTTCTTCCTCCACAAATATCCCGAATGCCCCAATTATTTCATAACATATTTCACATACTAAATTTTCATTCATGTTACTAATCACATGTTCAAAATATATCACATTCACAATCCTATCAAAAGTAGGAAACGTGCTGGTACTCCTTACCACATTTGTGGTGCTTAGCCACATTCACATACTGTTACATATTTACATATCTAATGATTGCCATGCAATTTATTGAAAGTTAGTAAGAGTACACACCTTTTTCACTTAATAGTTTCCGTGAATTCCCGTAGAGCGATCTACCGATCTAGATCTTTCACTCCTATATTCGGCCATTAATTAAAACATATAAATAAACCTATTTGGTCTTAAAACCAAATCCTACTAGAAGTAGAATTACTTACCTAGTTGCCGAATTGATTTAATCAAGTCCCAACAGATTGCTAGAATTCCTCTTCCTTGAAATCGGCTAATACTAGGTATGTAACCATGTCGGTTTCGGTTTTTGAAATAATGGAAAACACTTAAACAAATTATGCCTTGGCCGAATATCCCTTACCTTATGATGGGATTCCAAATCAAGAGGATTCCTTTATAAGCTGTTGAAATCCTATAACTTCGTGTTAGATTAGATCTAACTTTGAAAACGTGAATCATAATCTTTAACCACATATTTATATTTATAATCCTTACCTTAGATCCTTAGATTTCCCGAAAGATCCCCTTTGATGTTGTGGATGATTGCCCTCTTTCTTAGAATCCACAAAGATTCAAAACAACAATGAGAACGGAGAAGAAAATAGAAGAAAAAGAGAGGGATTTTTGCTTAATGAAAATTCGGCAGAGAGGGTTTTGCCTAGGGAGAATTTCTTGCAGAGAGGAAGAGGGAGCAAGTGTTGATGAGTAGCCCTCCTGTCCTCCTTTTATAGCCAAAGTTATCAGCCTAGGAGTCCTTTACTTGGCCACCACTCCTCTTTTTGATAATATTATCTCTTTTATTTAAAAGATAAAAGCCTTTAATCCATCAATTATCTCCTCAATTATCTCATTAGAAAATAATCCTTTATTTATCTCTTATTATTCACATATTTATGTGAATAAAACTCCTTTATTTATCTCTTATTATTCACATATTTATGTGAATAAAACTCCTTTATTTATCTCTTATTATTCACATATTTATGTGAATAAAACTCCTTTATTTATCTCATATTATTCACATATTTATGTGAATAAAACTCCTTTATTTATCTCATATTATTCACATATTTATGTGAATAAAACTCCTTTATTTCTCTCATATATCCAAGTTTCCCGAAATGTTCAAGTTTCCATTTTTGGATCATTTCCAAAAATGTTTAGGTTTCCAAAAATGTCTAAGTTTCCAAAAATGTCCATTTCCCTTTTCCATTTTCATTTCCATCTCCATTTTCATTTCCATTTTCATTTTCATTTCTATTTTCATTCATTTCTAGGTTTCCAAAAGTATCAAAAATTTATTCATAATACTTAAGACTTGTCATTTCATACAATTGATCTGAAAAATGCATAGGCCCTTCCTAGGATGTTACAATGTGGTTGCGTTATTGAGGAAAGTGGCTGGGTGGATGTCTTATTGATGGTAATGATGGGCTGTGTGCGATACCATCTACTATATTATTATCGGTGGGTTGTGTGCGTTACCACCGGATTAACTAATAATCGATGGGCTATGTGCGATACCATCGCTTATAAATGATTGGTGTGCTAAGTGTGAAAACACCATAAGTATAACTAACTGGTGGGCTGTGTGCGATACCACCCTATTAGAGATTCAATCATGGGCTAAGTACGAAACCACTGAGAGATTAGTGGTATGAGCGATTTATCTAGAGTGGTCGATATGTTGTTTCATGTGATTAAATAGTGATCAGTGCAGGAATGAATGCTATTCAGCGCGAGCAGTTGGCTTGCGACATGGTAAGAAAGTGGTAAGAGATTGAATGGGTAAGTTCCAACAATGGTTGAGTAAGTAACCAAGGGTTTGTGAGAGAAACTCTTTATAATACTTTGTGGTTATGTTTACTCAATGAATATCTGAAATTATTAGTTTATGTAGATGAACTTACTAAGCATTATTGCTTACTCCCTTTCTTTTCCCATCTCGTATAGGTTATTTTTAACTAGCTCGAGTTGGAGGCCACCGGAGATGTTTTCACACTATCGAGCAGACACTTGGTATGAGGTATCAAGTCCTTATGAGTCATGGCATGTATAGGGCTAGAATTTAAGGTTGATTAAGTTGTTGTTAATGTGCCTAATTGTGTTGGCCTAAGAGGGTCATAGTTTAAATGTGTATGACCATTGATGATGGCTTAAGTTAATGTAATTGTATGGGAGGAAAACCTTATTTTCATGAATCAAATATATAAATTCATGTGTTTTAGTTGATGATTTGAGTTTCCATTGAACTAGTATATGTATGTATGCAAATGAGAGTGGTAAGAAGGCTTGGTAGATAGCCTCTAAGTGCCCACACGGTTAGACACACGGGTGTGTGTCTAGGCCGTGCGTGTCCTGCACCTTATTATTATTAGATAGAATAAGCCACGGGTGAATCCCATGGCCGTGTGCATGAGCCGTGTAAGACACACGGTTCGAGCATGGGCGTGTGTCATGGCCGTGTGGATTAAGTCAGCAGCTCCCCACGGTTGGAAGACACGGGCGTGCCAAGGCTGTGTGGATCAAGTCAGTAGCTTCCCACGGTTGGAAGACATGGGCGTGTTAAGGGGTACACGGGCGTGTCCCAAACCACATGGGCGTGTGACCCCTATTTCTAAGAAAGGTTTTCGATCAAGTTCCGAAAGTTTACGAACATGAGTTTAAGGCCTCGTAGGCCCATGAGATGTGTGAGTTGTATACGAAAGAGAAGTTTTTAGTTCGAGACGAAATTTTATAGCCCGAAATTCCATGGTTAAGCAAGTTCAAGCGAAGAAATGTCTCGTATCCGGTCTAGGCCTCAGACTCGGGTATAGGGTGTTACACTTATAGGTTGATGGAATTGGTCTGTTTTAAGTGTGTTTAAAGTGTGTTTTGGTTCATGTGAATGTTTATGGAAATGGTGTGTCTTGGTGTGCAAGATTTGGTTTTGAAATGGCTTGTTTTAGGAGCAACTTATGCTGTACACGGGCTTTCATGTGTCATTACTGCTTTAGGTGCAGGTTTCACACGATCTGAGACACAGCCTATGACACGACTGTGTGTCTCAAGTTAGTATGCAACACGGTTTGGCACACGGCCTATGACACGATCATGTGATCTAATATCGAATGCACACATGGTTTGGCACACGGCCTGTGACACAGCCGTGTGGCCTTATTTCGAATACCCACACGAGCTAGGACATGGCCATATGTTCAGCCTTCAAATGTCCACATGATTTGGGCTATGTCACACGGTCGTGTGACCCCCTGTTTCCCAAATTTTCATGTGTTTGGAAAATTTTTTGTTTTGTTTCAAATTGATCCCTTACTATTCCTAAGTTGTTTTTAGGCCCCCGAAGGCTCGATTTAAGGCCTAAAAGTGTATTTTTACTATGATTATATTGAGTTGTTAGACGTTGATACTAAATTGCATAATTATTTCTATTTTGAATTTAAACATTCTGATTTGTATAGTAATGCTTAGTAACCCTAATTCGGTGATGGAAATGGGTTAGGGGTGTTACATTTAGTGGTCTCAGAGCTACGGTTTAGTCAGTTCTAGGACTGAACGTAGCATGTATCGAGTCTAGAAATATATGCCATTTTATAACTTGTGATAGTGTGATGACTCTTGAATGATTGAATTGTTTTATATAGATAAAAGATGTCTTCTGGATCCAATTAAGCAGATTTCGAGGAAGTAGAAAGTTTTATTCTATCCATCGATGATGAGGCTACTTAGAATGAGCTTGAATCACAAGGGCCCGGAGATATGGTGCCAAATGCCTTTCTCCGTATGATGCATGACATGTATGATGCTTATTTAAAGGTTAACTCGGTAGCTCAACAGTTCACCCCATTCATCCTCAAAGCTCGACTCAGCTGTATGTTAATAGAATTACCATCGATAAAGTCAGAAAACGTGGAGCAGTTGAAATAATGTGCTCCCCCAAATATTGTTTAAGGTGCACTGTGTCATTATTAAAAGAGGAAGCATTTCAATGGTGGTCCACTTTGACTGTAGTGGTACAGAAGAAAGAGTTAATTGGGATTTGGTTTTAAATCTGAATTTCATAAGAAGTATATCAGTAAACGGTATCTGGTGAGAAAGAAGAAAGAATTTCTCAAGCTAAAATAGAGAAATAGAATAATAGAAGAGTATGAGAGACAGTTCATGCAGCTTAGCAAGTATGCCCGAGAGACTGTACCTACGGAAAAAGATATGTGCGTATGATTTGAAGACGGATTAAATGACGAGATTAAGATGCTAGTAAGAGTAATGGAAATTCGTGAGTTTGTGATACTGTCCAATCGAGCTCAAAGTATGGAAAAAATATGTGTTAGTAGGATGTGAAATGAAGTGAAAACACGTGATCTTAGCAAATGTATTAGGCCTAAAAAATTTTATGGTTCTCCACAGAAGAAGTTAAAAGAATCGAATAGTAGATACTTAGCGCCATCAAAGTTTTTGAGTACGGATCCTTTTAAGAAATATAGTAAAAGATCACCGACTCCTTCAGTGGCTAGTGCGAGCAGTGTTCGAAATACCAATAGGACTGAATGCAAGCAATGTGGTTAATATCATTTTGGAGTATGCAGATTGAATGATGTGACATGTTTCACTTGTGGATCTCCTGACCATTTTAAGAAGGATTGCCTGGAGCAAACTGAGCCTAATAAAGATCAAAACACAAAACCTGTTGCTACTCCTACTCGAGGTAAACGTCCTAGAAATAGTAGTTTAGCTGGAGCTAACAGGAGCGGAGCTAGAGACACGTCGGTTACATTTGAAGCTAGAGCTCCTTCCAGGACCTATGCCGTCCGTGCGCGAGAAGAGGCCTCAACTCTTAACATTATTTTTGGTACATTTTCTATCTTTAATTTTAGTGTGTATTAATTAATTGACACTTGGTCAACACACTCATATATATGCATTACATTAGTGATGGAAAATAATTTACCTTTCAATTCCACTGATTGTGTTGTTAACGTAACGAACCCTTTAGGTCATAGTGTTATAGTTGACTTGGTATGCAAGCAGTGTCTACTGAAAATTCAAGGCTATAACTTTCCTGTCGATCTAAACTTATTACCTTTCAATGAATTCGACATTATTATGGGAATGGACTAGTTGAATGTACATGATGCTGTGGTGAGTTGTCGATGGAAAATAGTTGATTTGAGATGTTCGAATGGCGAGGTGATTTCTATTAGGTCTAATAAATCTGACTATGTTTCGAGTATGATTTTGGCAGTAAAGGAGCAAAAGTTGGTCCAGAAAGGGTATGATGCATTTTTTGCCTATATTTTAGATTCCAAAGTGGTAGAAAAGAAAGTGGATCAGGTGCCAACAGTTTGCGAGTTTCCAGATGTTTTTCCCGAGGAGTTACCGGTTTACCACCAGAGCGAGAAGTTGAATTTGCTATTGAGTTAGTGTCAAGGACTGCTCCAATTTTGATTTCTTTGTATCAAATGACTCCAACCAAACTTAATGAATTAAAATCTTAGTTGCAAGAGTTACTTGATCGGGGTTTCGTACGGCCAAGTATATCACCTTGGGGTGCACCTGTTTTGTTTATGATAAAGAAAGATGAGTCGATGAGGTTGTGTATAGATTATCAGCAATTAAACAAAGTCAAGAAAAAGAATAAATATTCGTTGCCTAGTATTGATGATTTATTTGATCAGCTGAAAATAGCCTTGGTGTTTTCAAAAATCAATCTCAGATCTGGTTATTATCAATTGCGAGTAAAAGATGTTGACGTGTCGAAAAGAAGTTCAGAACTCGTTATTGACACTACGAGTTTTTGGTTATGCCATTTGGATTGAAAAATGCCCCGGCAGTGTTTATGGATCTGATGATTCGGGTTTTTCATCCATATCTTAACAAGTTCGTGGTTGTTTCTATTGATGACATTCTGATTTATTCTAGAAATGAAGCTGAGCATGCTCAACACTTGAAGATTGTATTACAGACCCTGCGTCAAAAGTAATTGTATGCAAAGTTTAGCAAAAGCAAAT
This sequence comes from Gossypium sturtianum, assembly GCA_025698515.1. Taxonomy (NCBI): domain Eukaryota; kingdom Viridiplantae; phylum Streptophyta; class Magnoliopsida; order Malvales; family Malvaceae; genus Gossypium; species Gossypium sturtianum. The sequence continues at coordinate 43,467,570 of CM046953.1, read as the reverse complement.
TTTGGCTCAAAGAAATAGGATTTCTCGGCCATGTGATTTCAGCGAAAGGAATATGAATTTATCTGGGCAAGATTTCTACTATTCTGAACTGGAAACCCTCGCCAAATGTTTCTGAGGTATGTAGTTTTTTGGGATTAGCCGGATATTATCGATGGTTTGTTAAGAATTTTTTGATAATAGCTTTACTTATGACGAAACTGTTACAGAAATATGTTTACTTTGTGTGGTCTAAAAAGTGTCAGCAGAGTTTAGATCAACTGAAGAGTATGTTGATAGAGACACCAGTGTTGACACAACCTGAATTTGGGAAAGAATTTTTTGTTTACAGTGATGCTTTTTTAAACGGTTTGGGATGTGTTTTGATGCAGAAAGGAAAATTTATTGCATACGCTTCTCGACGGCTTAAAACTCATGAAAAGAATTACCCAACGCATGATTTTGAGCTAGCTACAGTTGTTTTTGCATTGAAAATTTGGTGTCATTACCTATACAGTGAGAAATGTCACGTGTATACTGATCACAAAAGTTTAAAGTATTTAATGACACTAAAAGAGTTGAATTTGCGACAATGAAGGTGGCTAGAGTTATTAAAAGACTATGATCTTGTAATAGATTATCATCCAGGTAAAGCAAAAGTTGTTGTCGATGCTTTGAGTCACAAATCTCTTTTTACTCTTCGATCGATGAATGCTCAGCTTCCATTGATGTGTGATGATCCTATTTTAGCCAAATTGATAGCTAAACCTTTGTTTTTGCAGAAAATTTGGGAGTTGCAATTGGATGATCAGAATTTGATGGCTAAATGGAAAAATGGTTGAAAATGGCCAAGTAATTGATTATAGCATTGGTGAAGATAACAATTTATACTTCCATAATAGATTGTGTGTACTTGATAATTTGTAGTTGAAACAGAACCTTTTAAAGGAAGCTCATGGTAGTGTTTATTCGATACACCCGGGAAGAATGAATATGTATTGTGATTTGAAACAGATGTATTGGTGGCCGGGAATGAAACATGAAATTTTTGAGTTTTTATCCAAATGTCTAGTGTGTAACGGGTCAAGGCCGAGCATCAGGTTCCATTCAAGTTGTTGCAGCCTATTATGGTTCCTAAGTGGAAATGGGAACATATTACTATGGATTTTGTATCCAGGTTACTATTAACCCCGAGAAAGAAAGATGCGATCTAGGTTATAGTTGATCGATTGACGAAGTCCACACATTTTATACCTATACGTACAGATTATTCACTTGAAAAATTGGCAGAGTTGTATGTTTCAGAAATAGTCAGATTGCATGGTGTTCCATTATCAATAATCTTCGATTGTTATTCAAGGTTTACTTCCTGGTTTTGGGGGTAAATTACAAGAGGCTCTAGGTACTAAATTAAATTTTAGTATAGCTTTTCACCCAAAAACGGACGACCAGTCAGAACATGTAATTCAGGTGTTGGAGGACATGTTAAGATGTTGTATCATTGAGTTCGAGGGTAGCTAGGAAAAATATTTACCGTTAGCTGAATTTTCTTACAATAACAACTATCAATCAAGCATAAAAATGGCACCGTACAAAGCTTTATACGAGCGTAAATGCAGAAGCCCGTTGTATTGGTCTAAGCTGAATGAAAGAAAGTTAGCAGGTGTTGAATTGGTTCAAGAAATTGAGGATAAAGTTAAAATTATCCGTAATAACTTGAAAGTTACATCTGATCTTCAAAAATCTTATGCAGATTTGAAACGTAAAGATATTGAGTTCTCTATCAGTGAGAAACTTTTTTTGCCTGGAGAAAAGTGTTGCGTTTCGATAGAAGAGAAAAGCTCAGTCCAAGATTTATCAGACCGTATGAAATTCTAGAAAGAATTGGACCTATGGCGTATCGTTTGGCCTTACCTCTAGAACTTGATAGAATCCACAATATTTTCATGTTTCGATGCTTTATTGCTATCGTTCCAATCCATCACATGTATTGTCTACGAATGAGATTGGATTACAGCCTGATCTGACCTATAACGAAGAACCGATTAAGATTTTAGCCCAAGAAGTGAAGAAATTGCGGAATAAATGTGTATCGTTGGTTAAAGTGTAACAGCCTGTTTTTGGTCAAATTGGAACAGTGGTTTCAGAACCACAAATCCAAGGTCAAAATATTTATTTTATTATTATTTCAAGTTTTACAGTATGATTGAATGATTGTGTGAAAGTTTCGTTCAGTAATTTTATCGTTTGGTTGGTCAATTTGATAAAAAGGACTAATCGCGTAAAGTGTAAAAGTAGAGTTCCATTAGCTAAAAGTATCTAATAGCTATGAAATCTTAAATTAGAGGTCCTTATGTTGTTATTAAACCATTTTAATTGTGAGTGGACAAAGATGGACTTATATTAAGTGTTTTATATAGTTTATTAATAAGGTTGTTTTTGTAATTTGGTAATTAAAATGATAATAAATAAAACAAACAAATTTTAATTGCTTCCATCTTCTTCAATTGCAAATTTTGGAGAGAAAGAAAACCATTTTAGGGTTTGAAGGGTTCGGTCATTGCTAGCTCAATTGTAAGTTCATTTTTGTCCCGTTTTTAATGATTTTTATGTTTTTGTGATCGTTGCAACTAGTACTAGCTAACCCAAGGACTAATTTGCAAATATAGCCATGAGATTTGGCTTAATTTGGTGAATTTGGTTATGTGCTTATTTGTGCTTATATGTGTATATATGTTGATATTTAAGTTTATGGATGGATATCGGAATGGCTTATATTATGAGAATTGTGGTCATTGTTGCTAATAGGTATTATGAATGTTAAATTAATGATTTTTGGAAGTTGGCATGCTTGTGAAATAATGCATAATTATTAATGGTCATTTTTTTGATTTTGAAAGATAAGGTTTGGTATAACTTTGAATGGTATGATGTGATAATTATGTTTTGTATTGATTGGTGTTTGATATAGTATAAGTTATGCTTGATTTGGTATTAAATTACATGCCTATTGATGTTATGTTATGTATCATATGAGTTGTGTAGATGTGCTTAAATGTGGGTGGCAAATTGGCTTGGTAAATAGCCTATTTTTGTCCACACGGGCATGTGTCTCAGCCGTGTGTGACACACGGTCATGATACACGGTCGTGTGTCCCCTGGTGTTGAATTTGAAGTAAAGTCAGTATGCTCTACACGGTCTCACACACGGGCGTGTGATCGGCCGTGTGGCACAAATCAGTATACCCCCCTAATTGGCACACGGCCTAGCACATAGGCGTGCGACTTGGTCGTGTTGCATAAGTCAGTATACCCTACAGGTTTGGCACAGCCTAGCACACGGCCTGGCACACGGGCGTGTGTGGCCATTTCGAAGGGCACACGGGCGTGTGGTTGGCCGTGTGACCCAAGTCAGTAACCTCACTTGTTTGGACACAGGGTAAGACACGGGCTGGGACACGGCCATGTGCTTCCATTTCGAATGTCCACACGGCCGGTGACATGGGCGTGTGTCCCCTGTTTTGGACAAAAATTTTATAAGTGTTGAAAATTTCCCGAGTTATCGGTTTAGTCCCGAACCACTCTCAATGCATGTTTAAGGCCTCGTAGGCTCGTTTAAGGGACACTATGATTGATTTTGATTGAATTGTATTTGAATTGATAAGTGGTGTATGAAATGTATGTTTATAAGTGTTGTAAGTCCGGTAATGCTCTATAACCCTATTCCGACGTTGAATACGGGTGAGGGGTGTTACATAAAATGTTATGGCATCGACACGGAGTTGAAAAAGCTACATAGGAAACAGAGGAATCTATTAGATCACAATACCCGAACCTCTTTTTTAGTAAGATTTTTGGGGACAAAAATTTTTTTAGGGGGAGAATTGTAACAGCCCGTTTTTAGTGATGTTAGAAACGGTGGTTTCGGGACCTCAATTCTGGCCAGTGAGTCAGTAGTTATTATTAATTTATCATTTATAGAATTATTACAAGATCGTATAAAAAATTGGTATGTTAATTTTACCGTTTAGTTAGTTAATTAAGTAAAAAGGACAAAATCATAAAACTTACGAAAGTTAAGAGTCATTAGTTAGAAGGGTCAAATGACAATTAATTTTTGAGCTAGTGGGTTTAGTTGATAATTAGACCATGAAACACCCCAAACCCGGCCCACGAGCTTTGACCAGATTTGGTATGTTCCTCAAGTAAACCGGTTCAAAATTCTTTTGTTACTTAGGAAAAACTTGTATGATTTTTAAAAAATATTGTTTGGGTTGGGCTTGAGTTGAAAACAAATTTATCTTATGTTAAAACCCATTTATTTAAGGTGACAAAACATTTAGAGTTAATTTTAAAAGGAATTTACTTAAACTTTAATTGATAAAAATCCATAAACATAATAAATAAAAGAAAAATAAAGTAAACCACAATGGCCTTATTATATCAATGATCCCAAAGTAAAACTTAAAATACTTAAAATAAATTGAAAGTCCAAATCATAAATTTCTTGCTATGCATGGCCACCTTTAAGCTCCTGCCGACCCGGTCCATTACTGCTCATCACCTGAAAAATATTCCCCAAACGGGGTGAGTCAATAGACTCAATGTGTACACAACACTAAGTCATAATAGAATCAGGCATGCAAATGATACACATTCAAATCATAGAATACAATTAATGATGCATTCCCAAACCCAAACCTAATTAACCATCCGCTACACACCACCCGTACCTGCCAGTCACACCGTGGGGACTACTAAGTCAACCCTCCATACATTGCCTTACATTTCCATACATTTCCATGCACCTTAGGGTTCCTAGAACTCCTCAGAACACATCCAACACACCCACTGAGCCCACTATCTCATGAATTACACACGAACGCATAACCCCTAATCTAGGATGTAACAGTTCTACCCTCCTTAAAAATAATTTTGTCCTCGAAATTACTTATTAACAGCTGTACAATCCTTCTCACCGCACTATGCTTTCGCTGCGCACTCTGATCTTAATAGAACCATCATACTTTCTAGGCACAATCCCTAAGTTCACGTCCCCTAGAACTTATTTCTAACGTCAGCGATTTAATCCGAGTAAAAAGTTTTATGAATTAGTCCTTGTTTCACTTGATTATTCGCGAAGAATTTTTATGGAAAAATTTTAGGAGTGGTTCTTTCAGTATCCATACATGCACACAGTCTTTACATTCATACATCCATCAATCAATTATGAACTTTCGCTCATTCAGAGAAATGTTGTAGTTTTCATTGTTGTTGTTTTTCCACTACCTAGGGGTATTTTCGTAATTTGCCTCTGTGGGTATTTTTGTAATTTGTCAAAATGAGGTTCCTTGGTGATTTTGTCAAAAGTATTTTGGAATTTTTAAATTCCCGGGTATTTTGAAAAATTTTGAAATCCGGGGGTATTTCGGTAATTTTGGAGCTCGAGGGTATTTTGGTAATAAACCATGGTAAATTTGTAGAGTTTAATATTTTCGGGTATTTCCAAATTTTGCAAAACTTTGAGGGTTCTTTTTGAGAATTGTACTTTCCAAAACGGTGATGTTGCAAAAATTTGGAAATTAGGGTCATTTTGGTAATTTTGTAAGTTAGGGACAGTTTTGTAATTTTCCAAAATCAAGGTATTTTGATATTTTGCAAATTCGGGTTTTTGGACATTTTATAAAGTAATGAATTTTTGATAAGAACTGTGGGTATTTTGGAAATTTCATAAACCAAGGGCAATTTAGTAATTTTGCAAATAGGGGTATTTTAGTAATTTTTATAAATCAAGAATACTTGAAAAAATTTTATAGAATCATGTTTGCAATTCAAAAGGATAATTTTAAGAGTTTTAAAACTAGGTTTTTTTTTGAAAATACACTAGTTCCTTTCGGGTTTTAGTTAGGGGTTTAGCCTATGAATAAGTCCTCTTGGTTAGGGTGAACCGGAAGCTACGCACTGTAGGATTCTGCGAAGAGGAGGTGAGTCACTAGGATCGCTTAAATACCGTGCTCTTCCTCCGATCCAATCCTAGACATGCGCACAATGGTTGCCACACCCTAACTCGGCGACTTAGTCATATGTTTGTTTAATGGTCCTTAAGTCTTATGCACTTGTGTCCGAATAGACTAGTCCTATGGTTCAATAGATTCTAGTTCACTAATCTACGCTCCATTCCATTTCTACCCTTCTACAAATCATAATATAAATCACACAAGAGATCAAGTACTTACCGTGGATCATGGGTCGGAGACTTAGGTGCCATGCCGAAAACTCTGCTTATTTCCAAAAATATTTTCATAAAACTCATTTGGGCTCGATTTGAAAATGTTTTGGGCTTTAGACCACAAAGCCGAGAGTTTAAAACTGGGCTCGATACCAAATCAAAACACCCCAAACCCGCCCACGAGCTTTGACCAGATTTGTATGTTCCTCAAGTAAACCTGTTCAAAATTCTTTTTGTTACTTAGGAAAAACTTGTATGATTTTTAAAAAATATTGTTTGGGTTGGGCTTGAGTTAAAAACAAATTTATCTTATGTTAAAACCCATTTATTTAAGGTGACAAAACATTTAGAGTTAATTTTTAAAAGGAATTTACTTAAACTTTAATTGATAAAAATCCATAAACATAATAAATAAAAGAAAAATAAAGTAAACCACAATGGCCTTATTATATCAATGATCCCAAAGTAAAACTTAAAATACTTAAAATAAATTGAAAGTCCAAATCATAAATTTCTTGCTATGCATGGCCACCTTTAAGCTCCTGCCGACCCGGTCCATTACTGCTCATCACCTGAAAAATATTCCCCAAACGGGGTGAGTCAACAGACTCAATGTGTACACAACACTAAGTCATAATAGAATCGGGCATGCAAATGATACACATTCAAATCATAGAATACAATTAATGATGCATTCCCAAACCCAAACCTAATTAACCATCCGCTACACACCACCCGTACTTGCCAGTCACACCGTGGGGACTACTAAGTCAACCCTCCATCCGCTACACACCATCGAAGGCGATCATTGCGATCGACGTGCTCATCGCCCATATAATTTGTGTCATTAGACACCATATTCAAATAATGTAACCGAAGTTACCAAATTCGAGATAATGTAACCGGTTTACCATATTCAAATTTTGTGACCGTAGTCACCATATTCCGTTGGTGAGACCGAAGTCAACACCTTCTTCCCCTTTCTCATATATCCCGAATGCCCCATAAATTTTTTTATATCATGCATGACATACTTAATTTCTCATTATTCACATGTTAACAATATAACATATTCGTAATCCTATCGAAAGTAGGAAACGTACCTGGGTACTCTTACCATATTTATGGTACTTAGCCATATTCACATTCTTATGCATATTCATATATTAAAATAATTTCCATATGATATATCGAAAGTTAGTGTGAGTACACACATTCTTAATAATACATTTAATTTAAACATAGCCATGAACCTATCAAAACTTAGGGTAGGGTACACACCGATTTGCTTAACGAATTCCTTGAAATCCCGAAATCGATCTCGCCTTAGATCTCAAATTCCTACATTTGATTAATCACTTACTAATTTAATAAAAATCCATTCGGCCATAAATCCAAATCCTAGTAGGATTAGTATTCTTAAAACTTACCTTGAAATTCTCAAATCCCAAAATCCTTGTATCCTCCTCATAAATCCCTATAACTACATGTTAGATCAATTTCTAACATTTATTCACAACAAATAACCCTTAGCCGTATGTTAAATATGACTTACCTTAGATTCTTAAATCCCGAAATTCACCGAATAACTAGGGAACACGCGGCTTATGGTGTACCTTCGGGAAAAGAACTTATCTTTCCTTGTAGTCGACACTTAGTAAATCCCGAAAGATCTCTTTGGCAACAGATATTAAGGGTATTAGAATCTTAATTTCGACAGCCTTAAAAGAAATAGAATGAGAATCTAACCTAATCTTACCCTTACTAAAGAATTTGATGGAACTCTTGCTTGAACCCTTAGCAGTATTCGGCTATGGCTTTGATGTGGATAACAATTTCGGCTCTTGAGGCTTAGTGAGAAATCGACTAGGGCTATTGGTATCTTCGGCTTTTGATTGTGTTTGTAATAGAAGAAGAAAAGAAAAGAGAAAAGAGAATAATGGCAGAGAAAATTCGGCAGAGAGAAGAGGAGAAACTTTAGAGAATTTCGACAGAGGTTTTCTTGAAAAGAAAAGAATGAATGAAGAATAGCCTTACTCTTCCTTTTATAGCCAAAATTACTAGCTAGAGTCCTTTACTTGGCCACCACTCTTCTATTTTGATAGCTTTATCCCTTGATTTATCACTTTAATAAAACTTAATCCAATAATTATCTCTTATCTCTTAATAAAAATAATACTAATAATAATCCTCTTTTATCTCTTCCTTATCTATCAAAATAAAAGAAATAATATCCACATTTATCTCTTGAAAATAATCTAAAATAAATCCATTATTTATCCCTTATTTATCCACCCTTTATCTCTTAAAAATAAAAGAATAAAAGCTCCTAATTTATAGCCATGTGCCGTCCACCTCACTTCTTCTGGAAGCAAAATAAAATTTCTTTTATTTGCTTCCCATGTGACTCGAACTCAGGCCCAACACCTTGCATGTGGCGCCATTTCCAAAGGCCCTAAGTGGCATCTTCAGGCCACTTTTCCAAGCCTGTTTGTGTGTCAAACTTCTCCAACTTTTCTTTTAAGGCCCTCTAGCCCTTATTTCCTATTTTGAACTTTAAAATTTGACATTTCGGCATCATTTCTAAGTTTCCTAAAATTTTTGATCGCTCTCTTTTGTTGACCATTTTCTTACATTTCAGTGTTTCTGAAATGTTCAGTTTCCAAAATGTTCAGTTTTCCAAAATGTTCAAGTTTCCAAAAATGTTCAGGTTCCTCTTTTAAACTTAACGTTTCCAAAGCATTTCCTTACATTTCCTTACATTTCCATACATTGCCTTACATTTCCATACATTTCCATGCACCTTAGGGTTCCTAGAACTCCTCGTAACACATCCAACACACCCACACGAGCCCACTATCTCATGAATTACACACGAACGCATAACCCCTAATCTAGGATGTTACAGTTCTACCCTCATTAAAAATAATTTCGTCCTCGAAATTACTTATTAACAGCTGTACAATCCTTCTCACCGCACTATGCTTTCGCTGCGCACTCTGATCTTAATAGAACCATCATACTTTCTAGGCACAATCCTTAAGTTCACGTCCCCTAGAACTTATTTCTAACGTCGCGATTTAATCCGAGTAAAAAGTTTTATGAATTAGTCCTTGTTTCACTGATTATTCGCGAAGAATTTTTATGGAAAAATTTTAGGAGTGGTTCTTTCGTATCCATACATGCACACAGTCTTTACATTCATACATCCATCAATCAATTATGAACTTTCGTTCATTCAGAGAAATGTTGTAGTTTTCATTGTTGTTGTTTTTCCACTACCCAGGGGTATTTTCGTAATTTGCCCTACAGGGGTATTTTTGTAATTTGTCAAAATGAGGTTCCTTGGTGATTTTGTCAAAAATTATTTTGGAATTTTTAAATTCCCGGGGTATTTTGAAAAATTTTGAAATCCGGGTATTTCGGTAATTTTGGAGCTCGGGGGTATTTTGGTAATAAACCATGGTAAATTTGTAGAGTTTAATATTTTCGGGGTATTTCCAAATTTTGCAAAACTTTGAGGGTTCTTTTTGAGAATTGTACTTTCCAAAACGGTGATGTTGCAAAAATTTGGAAATTAGGGTCATTTTGGTAATTTTGTAAGTTAGGGGCAGTTTTGTAATTTTCCAAAATCAAGGTATTTTGATATTTTGCAAATTAGGGTTTTTGGACATTTTATAAAGTAATGAATTTTTTGATAAGAACTGTGGGTATTTTGGAAATTTCATAAACCAAGGGCAATTTAGTAATTTTGCAAATAGGGGTATTTTAGTAATTTTTATAAATCAAGAATACTTCAGAAAATTTTATAGAATCATGTTTGCAATTCAAAAGGATAATTTTAAGAGTTTTAAAACTAGGTTTTTTTTTTTTTTTGAAAATACGGCTAGTTCCCTTTCGGGTTTTAGTTAGGGGTTTAGCCTATGAATAAGTCCTCTTGGTTAGGGTGAACCGAAGCTACGCACTGGGATTCTGCGAAGAGGAGGTGAGTCACTAGGACCGCTTAAATACTGTGCTCTTCCTGATCCAATCCTAGACATGCGCACAATGGTTGCCACACCCTAACTTCTGGCGACTTAGTCATAGGTTTGTTTAATGGTCCTTAAGTCTTATGCACTTGTGTTTGAATAGACTAGTCCTATGGTTCAATAGATTCTAGTTCACTAATCTACGTTCCATTCCATTTCTACCCTTCCACAAATCATAATATAAATCACACAAGAGATCAAGTACTTACAGTGGATCATGGGTTCGGAGACTTAGGTGCCATGCCGAAAACCTCCTTATTTCCAAAAATATTTTCATAAAACTCATTTGGGCTCAATTTGAAAATGTTTTGGGCTTTAGACCACAGCCGAGAGTTTAAAATCTGGGCTCGATACCAAATCAAACACCCCAAACCCGGCCCACGAGCTTTGACCAGATTGGTATGTTCCTCAAGTAAACCTGGTTCAAAATTTTTTTTGTTACTTAGGAAAAACTTGTATGATTTTTAAAAAATATTGTTTGGGTTGGGCTTGAGTTGAAAACAAATTTATCTTATGTTAAAACCCATTTATTTAAGGTGACAAAACATTTAGAGTTAATTTTTAAAAGGAATTTACTTAAACTTTAATTGATAAAAATCCATAAACATAATAAATAAAAGAAAAATAAAGTAAACAACAATGGCCTTATTATATCAATGATCCCAAAGTAAAACTTAAAATACTTAAAATAAATTGAAAGTCCAAATCATAAATTTCTTGCTATGCATGGCCACCTTTAAGCTCCTGCCGACCGGGTCCATTATTGCTCATCACACTGAAAATATTCCCCAAACGGGGTGAGTCAACAGACTCAATGTGTACACAACACTAAGTCATAATAGAATCGGGCATGCAAATGATACACATTCAAATCATAGAATACAATTAATGATGCATTCCCAAACCCAAACCTAATTAACCATCCGCTACACACCACCCGTACTGCCGGTCACACACCGTGGGGACTACTAAGTCAACCCTCCATCCGCTACACACCATCGAAGGCGCGCCATTGCGATCGACGTGCTCATCGCCCATATAATTTGTGTCATTAGACACCATATTCAAATAATGTAACCGGTTACCAAATTCGAGATAATGTAACCGGTTACCATATTCAAATTTTGTGACCGTAGTCACCATATTCCGTTGGTGAGACCAAAGTCAACACCTTCTTCCCCTTTCTCATATATCCCGAATGCCCCATAAATTTTTTTATATCATGCATGACATACTTAATTTCTCATTATTCACATGTTAACAATATAACATATTCGTAATCCTATCGAAAGTAGGAAACGCGTGCACAGGTACTCTTACCATATTTATGGTACTTAGCCATATTCACATTCTTATGCATATTCATATATTAAAATAATTTCCATATGATATATCGAAAGTTAGTGTGAGTACACACATTCTTAATAATACATTTAATTTAAACATAGCCATGAACCTATCAAAACTTAGGGTAGGGTACACACCTGATTTGCTTAACGAATTCCTTGAAATCCCGAAATGACGATCTATCGCCTTAGATCTCAAATTCCTACATTTGATTAATCACTTACTAATTTAATAAAAATCCATTCGACCATAAATCCAAATCCTAGTAGGATTAGTATTCTTAAAACTTACCTTGAAATTCTCAAATCCCAAAATCCTTGTATCCTCCTCATTAAATCCCTATAACTACATGTTAGATCAATTTCTAACATTTATTCACAACAAATAACCCTTAGCCGTATGTTAAATATGACTTACCTTAGATTCTTAAATCCCAAATTCACCGAATAACTAGGAACACGCGGCTTATGGTGTACCTTCGGAAAAGAACTTATCTTTCCTTGTAGTCGACACTTAGTAAATCCCGAAAGATCTCTTCGGCAATGACATTAAGGGTATTAGAATCTTAATTTCGACACCTTAAAAGAAATAGAATGAGAATCTAACCTAATCTTACCCTTCATCAAGAATTTGATGGAACTCTTGCTTGAACCCTTAGCGATGTTCGGCTATGGCTTTGATGTGGATAACAATTTCGGCTCTTGAGGCTTAGTGAGAAATCGACTAGGGCTATTGGTATCTTCGGCTTTTGATTGTGTTTGTAATAGAAGAAGAAAAGAAAAGAGAAAAAGAGGATAATGGCAGAGAAAATTCGCAGAGAGAGAGAAGAGGAGAAACTTTAGAGAATTTCGTGAGAGGTTTTCTTGAAAAGAAAAGAATGAATGAAGAATAGCCTTACTCTTCCTTTTATAGCCAAAATTACTAGCTAGAGTCCTTTACTTGGCCACCACTCTTCTATTTTGATAGCTTTATCCCTTGATTTATCACTTTAATAAAACTTAATCCAATAATTATCTCTTATCTCTTAATAAAAATAATACTAATAATAATCCTCTTTTATCTCTTCCTTATCTATTAAAATAAAAGAAATAATATCCACATTTATCTCTTGAAAATAATCTAAAATAAATCCATTATTTATCCCTTATTTATCCACCCTTTATCTCTTAAAAATAAAAGAATAAAAGCTCCTAATTTATAGCCATATGCCGTCCACCTCACTTCTTCTCGAAGCAAAATAAAATTTCTTTTATTTGCTTCCCATGTGACTCGAACTCAGGCCCAACACCTTGCATGTGGCGCCATTTCCAGAGGCCCTAAGTGGCATCTTGAGCCACTTTTCCAAGCCTGTTTGTGTGTCAAACTTCTCCAACTTTTCTTTTAAGGCCCTCTAGCCCTTATTTCCTATTTTGAACTTTAAAATTTGACATTTCGGCATCATTTCTAAGTTTCCTAAAATTTTCGATCGGCTCTGTTTTTGACCATTTTCTTACATTTCGTGTTTCCGAAATGTTCGTGTTTCCAAAAATGTTCAGGTTTCCAAAATGTTCAAGTTTCCAAAAATGTTCAGGTTCCTCTTTTAAACTTAACGTTTCCAAAGTATTTCCTTACATTTCCTTACATTTCCATACATTGCCTTACATTTCCATACATTTCCATGCACCTTAGGGTTCCTAGAACTCCTCGTAACACATCCAACACACCCACTGAGCCCACTATCTCATGAATTACACACGAACGCATAACCCCTAATCTAGGATGTTATAGACCACCTATATAGCTAAAGGACGGTAATGACTGTAACACCCCTTACCCGTATTCGACATTGGAACCGGGTACGAGGCGTTACCTAACTTAACGGACCTCATCATACAATATCGAGTCATAAATCTTTGTTCAAACTTAAAACCTTTCATTCATATTCATAACGTCCCTATTATAGGCCTGTGAGACCCAAAACATACATACGAGGTGGTTCGGGACCCAACCGGAAACATACAAAAACTTAGAAAATTTTTCATCAAAACAGAGGTCACACGTCCGTGTGGCTTGGGACACGCCCATGTGGGTAGGCCGTGTGGTCACACACGCCCATGTCCTTAGCCCTTGTGACTCTCTATTTATGACATCATCAACAAAATTAGGTCACACGGCCAAGTCACATGCCCGTGTTCTTAGGCCATGTGGCGAATTAAATTCAGAAAAGTAAATGCAGACTTCACACGCCCTGGGCACACACCCATGTCCCAGGGTCGTGTTCTCCACACGGTTGAGACACACGGCCGTTTCTCTGCCCGCGTGGTCAAGAAAATGGCTATTTACCAGACCATTTAGCACCCTCATTTGCACATACTTAAACACAACTTCAATCCATCAATCCCAAACACACATAACCACATCAGATAAAACCTTTAGTATAAGCACACACGTATAAATAGGCATTACAACTCATTAACCAATATGAACCAAAAAATTTGGCCGAATTAAATGACACATACACAATTGACTAAGTCCCTATACATGCCATAGACTCAAAAGGTTTTGCATTCACTTATACCCAATATGATAGCTTGATAGTGTGATAGCATCTCCGGCGATCTCCAACTCGAGCTAATATAAAACCCTACATGATATGAGAAAGGAAGGGGTGTAAGCTATAAAGCTTGGTAAGTATGTATGTAAATAATAAACAATTTATTACCATGCTTTTAACAATCCTTATTTTGAGTTCTCAAGATAATGCCATCATTATTGCATAAAATTTCTCAATTCACTTATGTTCATCTTGAGCTGTCTACTCGAGTTACAGTCACTAAATTCTTTTTATTCGGAGCTACAGAACTTCAAATTAAGATCTGCTAATTTTCCTTGAAACTAGACTCACATATCTTCTTACCATAAGATTTCCAGAATTTTTGGTTTAGCCAATCAGTACAGTTTATTCTTTAAAGTTTTCCCTGTTTCGCTGTCCGACAGTTCTGACCCCTCTTCACTAAAAATTTATTTTTTCATTTCAAAGAACTAAAAAGATGTTTCCACTTGTTTCTCTTGAAAATAGACTCATTAAAAAATTCAAGCATATAAATTTTATCCCTTGATTATTTTTTTACAATTTTTAATGAATTTCCAAAATTAGAACAGGGGATTCCAAAATCATTCTGACCGTGTCTTATAAAAATTCAAATATCTCATAATCTAAAATTCTTTTGCTTACACCGTCTCTTTTATGTGAAAATAAACTCAATAAGATTTAATTTCATATCTTATTCAACTTCTAATTCAATTTCCACCATTTTTGGTGAATTTTCAAAGTGATTCAACTGCTGCTGTCCAAACTATTTTATTGCTAATTTTACTCTATCATGTTTTCTTTGTATTAATTCTCATTTACACACTTATAACACTAAAGCATATCCATAGTTAGCCATGTCGATAGCTAGTCATCATCAAACATTTACAAGCCATTCATTGGCCAATTTAACTTATACATCAACAACAAAAACTTGAACATTTCATTTCTCAATTTAATTTGGCTTAAAAGCCTCACACATGATCACAATCCATATTTCCCACATATTCTTACATCATAAGCATGGACTTAGCTCTTTGTCATTGATGCATAAACTTAGCTCTTTGCCCGTCGAACTACTCGGAATATCGAAGGATACTCAATCTCATCATACATGTATCACGATGTCAATGCCATATCCCAGATATGGTCTTACATGGGATCACCTCTTGATGCCGATGCCATATCCCAGATATGGTCTTACACGAGATCGTATATAGATGTCAATGTCATGTCCCAGACATGGTCTTACACGAGATCTTCCTTTGGTGCCGAGGCCATGTCCCAGACATGGTCTTATACGGGACCTTCCTTATTCGGTGCCGATGCCATGTCCCAGACATAGTCTTAAACGGGACATTCCTTATTCGGTGCCGATGCCATGTCCCAGACATGGTCTTATACGGGACCTTCCTTATTCGGTGTCGATGCCATGTCCTAGACATGGTCTTATACGGGACCTTCCTTATCTCATGTTATGGCATAGGTATCCTTGTTATTCCGAAATGTTCAACCGAGACTTCAACTTAACATATTCTCATCGACGTATCATTAGTCGATTTCATATAAATAACATTCATTTGACATAATATCAAGCAATTAAAAATATAAAAACATTATGTAGCTTTAATTTCACACAAACTTACCTCGATACCAAAATGGCGAGAAGGGACCTAACCGTCAGTTACTCGTTCCCCCTCCCCCCCGTTCTAAGTCTGAACCTCATTTTCCTTGATCTATAACATCACATTTAGCTTACTTATTAGTCACATTATTCATTGTGACCCAAAAATCATACTATGGCAAAATTACGTTTTTGCCCCTAAACTTTGTCATATTTACACTTTTTCCCCTAGGCTCGTAAAATGATTTTTATATTTCCTTGTATTTTATGCCTAGCCGAACCATTTTCATAACTATAGCAGTCCACAATTTGCATTCATTCACACATTTTTCATACATTTTTCAACTTTTTACAAATTGGTCCTTTTATGCAATTTCATCGAAAATCACTTAGTAAAAGTCATTTACTACACACCGAGCATTCATATTCTACCATTTAGACATCAAAGCACATGCATGTAATCCATGGGTAAATTTTTAAACACAAACCCTAGCTCAAAATAATGGTAGAAATAGCTAAACCGAGTTACGGGGATCTCAAAAATGTAAAGAACATTAAAAACGGGGCTTGGATGCACTTACTATTGAGCTTGAAAGCTTGAAAACCCTAGCCATGGCTTCCCCCATGCTAAATTCGGCCAAGGAAGAAGATGGACAAAGGTTTTTGGCTTTGATTTTGTCTTTTAGTCCATTTAATTACCAAATTACCAAAATGCCCCTAACTTAAAAATATCCTATTTCACTTATCTAATGTCCATTTTTTTCCAACAATTTAACCAATGGTCTAATTTCCATTTAAGGACCTCCAATTTAAAATTTCATAGAAATTGGACACTTCTACCATGTGGAACTCAACTTTTGCACTTTTTACAATTTAGTCCTTTTGACTAAATTGAGTGCCCAAACGTCGAAATTTTTGAACAAAATTTTCACAGAATCTTTCTGTGAAAAAAAATATAATAAAAATAAGATTTTTTTCTCGTCGAATTTGTGGCCCCAAAACCACTGTTCCGACTAGGCCCAAAATCGGGCTATTACAATGACCATTGGTCGTTTAATTTCTAAGGTTTAAACTTAAGGGTAAAATAGTAAATAGATTAATAAAAAAACCAAAAACAAAAAAAATTAGTGATCATCTTCTTCCTTCAAACTCTTTCAACCAAAACCACCATAGAAATAAGCTTGGTAGAGTCAGTTCATGTCCTTTTTTGCATGTAAGTGATTTTGGCTTTCGTTTTGTTAATTTTTGGTATTTTCATGATCGTTGAAGCTTAATTCATGCAACCCGTATGTCATTTTGTAGAATTTTGAAGAGTTTGTGAGTTTACCATGAATGAATTTAGATGTCTTGTTGTTTGTGAATGAAATTATAAGTTTGAAGATGGTTCTCGATGGTTTTGTAACATAATTGTGAGTTAGTTTTGAAGTTAAGGGCTTAATTGCTATAATTTCGAAATTTTAAGGGCTTCTAGCTAATATCTAGTTATTTATGGACTATTTAGGGACTATTGAAGATTCGGTACAGCCCTTCTAATCTAATTCGTTTAAATTTAGAAGTTAAAGATTAAGGACTAGTTTGCATAGAATATAAAAGTTTAGTGATAATTGCATAAAATGCCTTTAATTAGTGAACTATAGAATTTTATGTGAATAAGATGTTTTAATGTGTTTAATTGAATTAATTGAGTTAAGTTATAATAATTAGATCAAGAAACGAGTGCCTCGATAGATAAACGCGGAAAGGAAAAAGTAGTCGAGTAATCATTGTCGAATACTAGTCGTCACTGCACGGGTAAATTCGTATACATGTAATATGTTATATTAATTCCTTGATATTTAATTTATTCTAATAACTATGATGTTTGTAATTATTGAATGACGGTTGATGAAAATTAATATTGAAATTGAGTTGTATTGGAGATAATGTATCAGGCTTTAAGTCCAGCAGACTTCGTGCCGATGAATTATATCAGGCTTTGTGCCGGTGTATTGTATCAGGCCTTGAGCCTTGCAGGTTATGTGCCGATGAATTGTATAAGGTAAAATTTTACGGGAAGTACTATTTCAAGTATTCTATAAGTTAAGAATGTTCTCGGGATATATGATTTTATATATAATTTTTTACTTTATGATATTTGGATGTTAAAAGTTGAATGGTTTCGATAGTTGAGATGGGCAAATTATGATTGTTGATCTCAAGATACGCTCTTGCATTATTATGTTTAAATTGTTGAGTATAATGAGTTAATTTCACGAACTTACTAGGCTTAATTTGAACTTACGTGTTTGATTTAAACTTTTTGTAGGTTTGTTGGAATCGTGACGTTGATTGGATTAGCTCAAGAGATCACACATTGTCCGCTCTTTTGTCGGTAGTCATTTTTGTTCATTTTGGGTTGGTTTGAAGTGGCATGTAACTAGGCATCCTTGTATATATATATATATATATACCTATAAGCTTTAGTTGATAAACAACTTTAGGTGAAATAGTAGCTTATAAATGTTATTTTGGATATTTGGTTCATGTGGTTGATGCTTTTGTGATAGATATATGTGGTTAACATTAAGTATCATAATAAGATGGAAATGGTCTTTATGTGTACGAATATGAAACTAATATTATTAGAATAGATGAAAGGATTTGGTATGTTTGAATTTAGGTTTAGTAAGTGATCTTGAAATGTTAATTTGGATCAAAATTGAGGTGTGAATTGTGGTACCTTTTGTTGGTACATTGGTTAGTCTTATAGGTTGATGGAATTGGTATGTTTTAAGTGTGTTTAAAGTGTGTTTTGGGTCATATGAATGTTTATGGAAATGGTGTGTCTTGGTATGCAAGATTTGGTTTTGAATTGGCTTGTTTTAGAGGCAACTTATGCTGCACACGGGCTGTCACATGGTCGTGTGCCACACACGGCCGTGTGTCATTATTGTTTTAGGTGCAGGTTTCACACAGTCTGAGACATGGCCTGTGACACAACCGTGTGTCTCAAGTCAGTATGTAACACGATCTGGCACACGGCCTATGACACGACCGTGTGATCCAACATCGAATGCGCGCATAGTTTGGCACACGGCCATGTGTCCAAACTTTGAATGTCCGCGCGGTCTAGGCTATGTCACACGGCCTAGCCACATGGCCGTGTGACTCCTGCTTCCCAAATTTTCATGTTTTTCCAAAATTTTCTATTTTGCATCAAATTGATCCCTGATTGTTCCCAAGTTGTTTTTAGGGCCCCGAAGGCTCGATTTAAGGCCCAAAAGTGTATTTTTACTATAATTATATTGAGTGGTTAGGCGTTGATACTAAATTGCATAATTGTTTTTGTTTTGAAGTTAAACATTCTGATTTGTACGGTAATGCTCCTTAACCCTAATCTGGCAACAGAAACGAGTTAGGGGTGTTACACGAACACCATCATTCTGAAGAAAAGTCGCCTCTCAATCCAATTCAGCTGAAGCAAGGAAGTCGAAACTCGTTTCAAGAGCGAGTCACCGTGACACTTGAAATGGATTCAACCATCCAAGATCAAGTCCCAAAGACCCTTGAATCTAAACTTTATCCGAATCTATTTTCAGGATCAAGTCTTGACGACCCGTAAAGCAAATCACATCCTTCCAATATCAAGTCTAGACAACCCCTGAATCGAAGCTTAATCAAAGAGAATAATCAAATAAATTTTCTTTGTATTAGATAAATTTCAGAAATTGTACTCTTTTAAAAGTTATAAATAAAATTTAATTCCAAATTTTCATATCGATATTTGACTAAAAATTTGTGTACAATAATGGCTCTTTATACGTGAAATTTTGACTCATATTCGAATGACAAATTATTTTATTTAATTACTTAATATTATTCTATTGATTGTTTCTCTTTCTTTTTTTTTTCATTACTTTTATAATATTATTTTATTCTCTTAATTATTTTTCAAATTTAACAAACGTTTATTATAAATTAAATCAATTTTTATTTAATTAGTAAATATACATTTTTTTAAATATGTTATTTAATAAATTTAAAAAGTAACCACTTACAGGGGAACTAGTAAATATTTAAATTGCTCACTCGTAGGGACTCATTTATTGCTCCGCCAATAATATACAAAGCAGCCAATCATACATAATTACTGAATTTTCAATTTTATTGTCGTAGGATGGACGAAAACTTTTTTCAATAAATGCTGGAATCCTGTTTTACAAGTTTGGTCTGCTAAATAAGAAGAAAAAAAGTTTTAGAGAGAAAATTTTAATCAAAGGGGTTACTTTTACCCTACACTCTTTCATAAATTTTATGTCTTGTTTTTGTCGGTTGTCGAATATGGTACTTCTTAAAGCTTTGGCTCCACCAAACCAAATAAAACGTTAAATACATGGCTGTTATTTTTCACCTTTTTCTGTGAAAACGAAAGCAACCAAACGCAAAATCCAGTAAACAAACAACATCTAACTTATTGCATAAATCATGTGAAATTTGCCGACACACCTTGCAATCAGTTGATATATAAAGTTTCATTTGTTTCGCTGTAAAAGGTTTTAGAAAATTTATTTTTGGAAAATAATTTATTTTTTTTAAAGGTAATATTTTTTTATTTAAATTAATCTGTGTAAAATATTTTTTTTTGTTTAACAAATTTACTGAAAATAGTTCATAAAAGTTATTTTTAATGAAACAAACATACATTTGATATTTATGAGAAAGAGTTTAAATGAAGTAGTGAATTGATTACAAAGTTATGTTAAGGTGGAATTATATTAAATAATGAATCTTCATGATGTTAAGGATTAAATTGTAAATTTTGTGAAATTTATAATTGAAACAAGATAAGTGGTATGCATTAAAATTTGTTATGTGAAATAAGATATTATAATGAATTATTTGATTAAGATGCTTATATGGTGAAAAATAAATTACATGCTATAGGGACTAAATTAAAAAATGTACAAAAGTCTAAGTGTGAAAATATTTAATGTTAATAAGAAAATTATGATAAAAGTTTAATGAATGTGTTATGAGATGATGAAACATGCATAAGTATTGTAAAAGTGAAATTGTGAAAAAATATGAAATTTTTATGATGACAAGGACTAAATTGTTAAACTTGAGAAAATATGTGGATGAAATAATAGAAGTGAAATACATAGAAATTTGATATGTAAAACAAGATATTGAGATAAGTTATGTGATTAAAGTGTAACAAGAAAGAAAGATGATTTAATATGATTAATTAGTGAATATTGAACTTTTATGACAAAAAGAGAGTAAATTGAAAAGCTATGAGAGTTTATAAGAAAATATTTGATAAGTGAAGAATGTAGTAGAGAATGTGCTTTGATCCGATGTTCGGGTTGAGTATGGGGGTGTTGTAGTGAATAGAGACTTATCAATTTGAAAAATGTCTTACGGAAAAAATTTTGGTAAGATGTTTTACGAGAATAAGGGGATAATTTTATGTTAACTGGAAAACTTTTTACATTGACCATTCTATTTTACATAAAACAAACATCAGAATAAACTAAAAATATCTTCCGTAAAAACTTTTACATTGAAACAAACGGAGCCTAAGTATTACTAATTTATTTATTATGTATTTTCTCAATAGAAAAAGGGAACGCATAAAAAAAACCAATCAATGTGATATAAAAATATATATTATATAATTAAGGGATTCATTTTTAAAATCAACTAGATTTATACGCTGCTTCGCTGGGGATTTAGAGAATTAATTATAAATATTTAATTTTAATCATATTAAATCATTATTATTTTAATATTTAGAACTTCACTCTAATAATTATGATTAATTACATTAAATATGAGACAAAACCAATAAATATTTATTCTCAATACATTTGAATCAAATTTGAATTTTAGAGCGGTCATTATTGAGAGTTTTTGACTTGAATATCATCCCAACTCAATTAGGATTAAATTCAAAGAGTAAAATGGATGAGGAGACTTATGTTATATATCGAAAAAAATATGAGATAAATAGGCTAACTCATTTAAAAATAAAAGACATAATAACTTATTTGGCCTTCCCACTTTATAAAATAAGTCATTTTAGTCATTCATTTAATTTTTTTTTTACCTCTTTTAGGCTAATTTATCTAAACATGTTGAAAAAAAACTCAATTGAGAAACTGTCGTTTATTTGAAAATTTATCGATTTACACTGTTTTTGGAGATAGAGAAGAAAACGCATCTTACGTGGCGCATTTTCACTGATCTTGCAGGGAAAGCGCGCCCTGCAAGACGTGTTTTCTTCTCTTTCCTGAAAACGCTTCCTACATGACGCGTTTTCACTTTGGTAAAAAATTGTTTTTTCTTTTTCTTTTTTTTTCTTGTGGTTTAAAACTAGAAGTTTGTAGATTTATCTTTTCACGTGTTTGAGATAGACATTGTTATAGTTTTAAGGTATGTTTGAATTTACGGTTGTGCCGTGGAGCTGGGTGACCTACGAATTTCATTTGGCATGTGAGCATGGAGCCATCACCCAAGAAGCTAGATCGCGTTGCAACTCAAGGTCCCAGTTGACGATGATTATACGGTATTCGATTGAAGTGTAACTAGGGTTTCAATTTTACAAAGGTTGTGCTATCAAGTGATGTAGCATAAATGGGCCCCCACTTAACAGTGGTTATGTGGGCACGACAACAAGTTTCTCATCATTAAAGGAGGATGCTATACACCACCGAAAAAGAAGTATAAGAAAGAAAAGCATAGTGGCATTTTAGTATAATCAAGTAATTTGTTTTATCCATGTCCACCGAATTACTTGATTATACTAAAATGTCACAGTTCTTTTTTGGTGGTATATAGTATCCTCCTTTGATGATGAAAAAATCATTTTTGTTCCCACATAACCACCGTCAACTAGGTCCAAAGTCATGCTTCGACCCTTGGCAGCATAACCTTTGTAAACGTGAAGCCTTAATTACACTTCAACTCGAGACGGTATAATCACCGCCAACTTAGACCTCGAGTTGCAATGCGATCTCGGCTTCTCGGGTGATGGCTCCATGCTCACACGACAGGTGAAATTTTTAGGTCACCCGGCTCCACGACATCACTGTGAACCTAAACATAACTTAAAACTAAGACTATGCCTCTCTCAAAATGAGAGAAATAAATCTTTAAACCCTAAAATTTCAACATGCAAGAGAAAGAAAAATAAACAATTTAGAGATGTAGGCATGGGACCAGGGCATGTGACTTCCTCTCTAGATTTTGGCCGTTTATAGGTTGGGATAGAGTTTGACTCTAAAGATGCTTTTGTGGCCGCAATCAAGTAGTACATCATATAGCTGGGAGTCAACTTCACTACTACATGCTCCCGATCGGAGAAATACGAGATGAAGTACGCATTACGCGGAACAAGATGTCAATGGAAAATCATGGCATCCATGAGGAAGAATTCAACATTCTGGACGGTTAGGAAGTTTACCATGCCACATACATGTGTTGTAGTTGGTATGCAAAATATTTAACAACATAGACTCAAATTCCTTATTTTTTTTCCCGACATTCTATTACGTATGCTGATCCAATTTATTGTTTTCCAAGCATGTCAAACGATATTCAAAATTGGATTTCGATATGATTTCTAACTTTATATTACCCATTGTCAAAGCGAGCCCTAGGATTTCGGTCCCTGTTTTGATCATACACATCCATAGCGAGTTCGATTACACCGTGTCCTACAATAAGGCATAGTTGGCAAAATTGAAAGCACTGGAAAAAATGCATAGTAGGTGAGAGAAATCCTACGATGAGTTGTGGCAATGGCGTCAGGTGCTGGAGCACTACGTACCAAGTTTTGTAACCAAGCTGTAGAAGGAGCCTGTGTATTACGATGATCGCTTGGTTCCTAGAAAAAAAGTTTTCCACCATTTTTTATGTACGTTCAAGCAATACATAACTGCATTCTGGTACTATTAGCCACTTGTCCAGATTGATTGCACATTCTTGTACAGGAGATACGAACATAAGTTGTTGATAGTTGTTACACAGGATGGTAACCGAAGAATCCTGCCAATAGCTTTTGTAATAACTCCCGAACAATTCGGGGATGACTGGGATTTCTTCCTAACTAACTTGAGAAAGCATGTGGTGTCGCAGCCCGATGTTTGCATCATCTTCAATAGAGGCATTGAAATTGTAACTGCATTCGATCGGCGTGTATTGTTTGCGTCAAAAAGGGTCTAACTAAATGGGCGATACAAAAAGAATGCAAAGCGGCGACATGTCATCAACATGGGTACATTGTGCACATGCTTGGTTTCTTGTAAAATAGTTTAACATATTCACTTAGGTAGCTTTTCTTGGATGCAATAATGATTGTAATCGATAGGGTACGAGCTCGTACAGCACACATTCCACCAAATTTTGAAGAAGTTATGGGCTGTAAATGATCTCGGTGCGGCTTACCTCGATGGGATATCAAAGAAGCAATGGACGCAGCCGTATGACGGAGGCCTGCAGTAAAAGTACATTACCACGAACCTAGCGGAATACATTAATTCTGTACTAAAGGGGACACATCATTTGCCAATAACCTCGGTGGTCAAGGAAACGTATTTTCGATTAGCAGCCATGTTTTTGAAACAGGCTGAGATATAAGTGGGATAGCTAAAGGGTGGTCACGTTTGGTGCAAGTTGGTGCTGAAAACTATTGGGGAAAATAAAGAGATCACGAACTCAATGACTTTAGTGTGCCACTTCGCATCAAATCTATTATTTCGGGTTAAGTAGCCCCATAGACCCGATCATAAAGTTATCGGTGGAGCGTACTGCGTAGACTTGCGACGAATAACATGTGACTGTGGAAGGTTTCAAGCGCTTCGTTATCTGTGCGCACATGCAATTACGGCATGTGCCTCGTCATGTCTAGATTGCATGACATTCATTAATGAATTTTACAGACTTGAACACGCGTATAATGTTTGGAAGTCCGTATTCCCACCTCTCCCATATGAAAACATGTGGTCGGTTACCTCGTACGCTCCTTTCGAGTTGGTACCAGATAAGAACTCGTGTCGAAACTAAAATATCGACCGACCTCAACTCAGATACGAGGCAATATGGATATTCAAGAGCGAGGAGACCAATCGAGGTTATGCGGTTACTGTAAGAACCCAGGTCATCTGAAGCCAATATGTCCACACAACTCAGGACCATCAAGGAGAATAGATGATTAAAAGAATAACTCATACAGGAAAAACACTAGCATGTTGGTTTGTAGCATTAATTTACTAAAATTTCACTTAAATCCTTCAAGAATTACAAGGTTTGTAGCCTGACCCAACATATTCAAAATCCTTAGCTTAAAAACTTATGTACATGCATCCCAATTGTAGTAGACAAGATATGTATATTTTAAATAAATGTACATTGCGAAAGTAGAAAAAAAACTTTGGAAAAATACAAATAGACATAATCATTGATACCCCAAATGTGTACCACAACCGGGTGCGCATAGGGTACGCCTAGGGTTTCGTCACATTATTGGGGCTAGCAGCTCCTTTGGACTTCAGCCTCGTCTTCACGTGCACGTCGAGGTTGATCGCTGACCTCATCTTCTTCTTCCGTGGATGACTGTGACCGTGTCGTAGCCAACCGTAGTGCATCTCCTTGATCAAGTCAGCGTTTGCGAAGATGACCCAGCTCAGAAGAACAACAATTCGGGGGATCTTTACGACACTATCGGTGAGCCACTATATGGTGTCGCATACAAGTTAGGAATTGTCATCGATACTGGATGTGTCAGTGCAACTGGAGCATATATCTCTAGAGAAGGTGTCGGTGCAGGGAATGGTTGCGCATGTTGTAATGCTTGTGTAAAATAAAGTGGTGATGACTATGTTGGTGTAGGGAATGATTGCACGTACTGTGGTGCTTGTGTAAAATAAACTAGTGATGAATGTGTCGGTGCAATGAATGATTGCACGTGTTGTGGTGCTTGTGGAAAATAAACTGGTGTTGTATGTGTTAGTGAAAGGAATGCTTGCACGTGTTGAGGTCCTCGTGTGCATGTGGAGCAGATGTCGGTCCCTCCGCGGCATCTCCTCTTGACCTTGGATTAATGGGCCCTTGTATTGGCCTCCTACGACGACGTTGCCTACTCTTTTCTGAAATTGGAAGTAGAAACGGCTTCCCGTGATTCCTGAACCAATCCATGTAATTCAAAGATGTCACCAACTCCAGCGTGAAAAATGGTTCTCGAGTTGACAAGTAATCGTACATGTGTTGCCAAATCTCGATATGCTTCTTGTTGAACGTTGCCCAATCTTCCTCGTGTCTCCCTCGCATGTCGATCTTGTGCAAGTCATCGAGCTCCTGAGGTTGCGGCAGAATACGTTGCATATACCCGAACTACCGCATCACTAGGTTAGATTCTTGCATTTCGACCATTGCAAAAATGATCAATGGCACTTTCACATGCCAGATGCTACGGTTGGCTAAAAGTTCATCCAGGACGCATTCTTGAATCTTCGGATCTGTTTATAGCATCCATACAAACTGTAGTACGAATTTATAAATTTCAGCATGTGGCTAATATTTAATTTCAAATGATGGAATAAAAAATTGATAACTTTGAAATTCATAAACTAACCTCCTCTTCAGTTTGTTAATCTAAAGCTAGTCAGATGTCCTCGAGCTCAGTCGGTATATCGTTGTATCTCGCAGGGTTGTTCCAACTATTCAAAAATATGTTATTTCAAAATTACAAGAATGAAAATTCCTAAACAGTAACAATTTTATCAAATGAATTTTACCATGTTACGAGTGAGAACTCGTAAGGGACTTGCACTTGGGGGTGTAGAAATGATAGTCGATATTATGCCCATAATTGAAGGAGCATGCAACCACCTATTTTAGCTTTGTTCGGTATTGTCGCTCGACACATTTTTTGATACAATGTCACCAACACCATCGATCCCTAACTAAGTCATCTCACTTCTTTCAAATCAGCTAGTAGTAGTAGCCACCTTAAATGTACCAGATTGTATGATTTATCTGGCATTAGCAGACTCTCGATCAACCTCAAGATGAATGTGCGCACAAATTGTTCCTTTTCAACATCACTCGTGAAGGCCTCGGTGTGTTCAAAGTTGTCCTCTAACCATCTCATCTCAATCTGGCTACCCTTAAACTTGTTCAGCACCTTCCCTAGCAATTGCTCGCATGTTGCACTCCAATCAACACTAACAGTTGGTCCCCGTAATGACATCCCCATCGACCGGTAGACCAAATTGTAAATTGACGTCCTCTAGTGTTATTGTATACTCACCGCAGAGAAGATGGAACGTGTACGTCTCTGGTCTCCATCTCTCGACAAAAAGCATTGATGAGTGGGGGATCCAATTTAGTCCCCCCAAGCATGCGAGCTGCATATAAAAAGTCTGCATCTTGCAAGTGCTCGTGAATGACCTCTGGTGCACCTTCACTTAAGTTGTTTATGTACGTCTCTAAAATCCGATCTTCGGGCTGAGTGTATGAACATAAAAAATTAATAATTTAAACCTCATAATAATAAACTATTTAAATTTAAATAATTTAATAAATTTTCTTAACATCATAATAATTAGCAGATTAAAATTAAATAATTTAATAATATTTTCTTACCATTTGTAATTGAATGCCGAAAATATGTTTGTCATCCAAATGAATAAGTTGATTTGCCATTGAAGAATGAATAAAATAAAATCAAAGGATTTAGAAAAAAATTAAAACAAAATTGGGAATTTAGAATAAAAAATTAAGAACAAGAAATTGAGAATCAAATTGTGAAAATTGAAAGTTGAGTGTTGAGTTTAAAAGAATGAGAGCTAGAGGGCTTTATGTAGGGAAAATTATGGTTGTTGGTGGCTATGGGACTCTATAACCATTGGAATTTTTGCTCATTACGAAATGTTACTGTTAGATAAAAAACGCGTCCTACCAGGCACGTTTTCACTGATCAGGCGAAGAAAACGCGCCACATAGGAAACATTTTTAGGAAAGAGAAGAAAACGCGTCTTGCAGGGGCACTTTCCCAGGAAGATCAATGAAAACACACTACATAGGACGCATTTTCTTCTCTCTCCAAAAATAGTATAAATCGATAAATTTTCAAAGAAACGATATAGTTTCTCAATTGATTTTTTTTCAACATATTTAGATAAATTAGCCTCTCTTTTAGCTCTTGAACTTATGTTATTTGTTCAAATCACTTTATAAATATGAGTTCTCAAACTCATTTGAGGACTTTTGGCATTCTAACTTCAAAGTTGTCTGTAAAACTCTTTCAAACTATTCCCTAGCTCAATTTTATTGTTAGCCACACACAAAAGTTCTCCACTTTATAAACTATCACCTGTTACTGTGTTCAATATTATAAGGTATGCTTTAATCTTCTTCGTCTTCTCTCAATACATTCAGTTTATTTCATTGCACTGGTTTTTTTCTTAACTAAAGAATCCTGTACATAGGCTCATTCAGGCAAAGCTTATATTTTATCAAGAAAATTAAGGCTTGTTTCCATGGCATTCATAAATGATTTCTTCTGTTTGCTATGTAGAATTGTTTGTATATTAATTTTTATATATACAGTCAATCATCATCAAGGTACAAAACAATTTCTTTTGTTCAAAAAATAACGCTTTCTCCACCAATCTTTTCAAGCAAAAATCTTGCTTTGAATCTCGAGGGAAAAAAGCTCACAAACTAAATAATTGTAAGTTATTAAGTAATAAACTTACTTGGGCAAAAAACCAATCTTGGGTTGCCATCTTAAATTCTGGCTAAGAGAACTCATTCTTGGTTGAATCGTGGAGAGGAGATAAAAAGGAAGAGGAAGGCCAAAAAAAAAAAAAGCGTGACAAGTTTTTATTGGTTTAAGGTTTCTACTTTTCAATTTATTTAATTAAATAAAAAAATTTTAAAATTTTTTTTATTTCATAAATTATAAATTCTATATGCTAGATGATGTGTTAAGTTGTTACCGGTTGATATTATAAAAAATGGAAATAACATTTGGGCTAATTTGGATAATGAAAATATATTTTAGCTACCATTTTTGATAAAACGGATAAATATTAAATTTATACATTAATTTTAATTTTTTATATAAATTTTGATTTGGTGTAATTGTACATATGAAATTTGAATTGCGATTCATGTATACATGAAACTTTAATTCTGATTCAATTGTGCACATTTAAAGAAAGAAAAAAAAATTTATTTGATATTATATTAATATAAGTATTTGCATATGCAATATATCAATGTAAAATGGTGTTATTTCAATAATATTATTAGTGATTTGTAAAATTTGAATCAAATTAAAATAAAAATCACACAAAATTAAAATTTATATATGATAACGCACATTAAATCAAAATTTATATATAATTTTAATATTTATCTTTAAAAAAAAAACTTTTAAGTTCGTAGAGTTAAAAAAAAAAAAAAGTGATATAGCTTGAGAGCAATTTGCATTTCTTATCTATAAATTAATCGAATGAGTTATCCCTTTAAAACATGGAAGAAATTGCATCTTATCCGGGGCGAAGCCAGAACAATTTTTTAGGGGGGGCCGGATAAAATTTTAATTTTTTATAGTTTATATCTTTATAATTTGTAAAGGATTAAATCAAATTTTTATAATTTTAGGGGGGGCAAAATACAATTTTACCTTTACTAATTTAAAATTTTTAAAAAATTTTAAGGGCCTAAATAACAATTTTATATTTTGGGGGGGCCGGGCCCATGCCAGCCCCCCGTGGTTTCGCCCCTGCATCCTATTGTTTTAGTTTAGTTTGAATCCATTTATTAATTTAAGGCAATTGATTATTTTTTATTTTATGAATATTTAAAAATAATTAAATAAATCCGTACTCTACTAATTTCCACTTTGTTTCATATTGTTAACCTCATTATTAACATCCAAAAGTCGAGTGGCAAATGCAAGAAGTTTGCATGTGGAAACTATTAATTTCCACTTTGGGAGACGGAGAGATAACGCTACGAGTTTCCAGTTTGGGCAAGAAAAGAAAGGGAAAAAAAAAGGGCCAATGGGTGTTTTTTTCAGTTTTCACTCAAAAGGGTGAGCAATTATCATGGCAAACAGCCTAGGAAATAGAAACTTGGGAAACCCTTTTCTAAGATTAGGAAATTGGTTGGTTTAGAACGTTTTAATTGATTAATCCTTATAATGGTTGCTTGTTTATGAGATTTGCGTTGAACCCTTTTCATTACTTAGAAAAATCTTAGGTACTCAAATCAAGCTTTTCAACCTTCACCCAGAGTTTGTTTATGATTTTGTATTTGATGGAATCTTTTAAGTATAAAGCTCTTAAGTGAATTAAGATTATTTATCACCAATTCAGTTGAAGAAATCAAAATTTAAAAAAACAAAATTCACGTTAAAAACTCACTTATTATTTATTTATTTTCATATAATCTAATGTGTAAATTTTAGTTTTAATTCTCGAATCTTCAAGCAAGGTCCATGCACCAGTTTCCTCAAGTCATGAATGACCCAAATCATATATATTTATACACTAAAGCAATTTAAAGAAGCATTTGAGGAAACTAATTCTATACGTCATAGAGAGATTATTGTCATTTGTCAACCTACAAATCAGACATGTGTACTAAACAATATTTAGGTTAAGGAAAATAGTTGTATTTGAATGGTCAAAACATTCATTATATCCTATAAATTATAAGCAATCAACTAAACAAATAATTATGAAAATGATATATATTTAATGAAAAATTCATACAATTATGTCATTAGTGAAAATTAATTACTATTACATTAATTACAGAAAATATAATTTACATAAACTACATTAGAAGTGTACAATAAAATAAATTGGTAATCTAATCTAATATATATACTATAGGTGGGTTTTCACCCAAATCATATATATATATATATATATATATAATATTCTATAATAAGAATTTCTTGCCAATATGGAAAACTTGCATCCTTCATATAGTTATTATTTAAATTTAATATTTTAATATTATGCATTAATTTTAGTTTAATTGCTTTTTAACTTTACCCATAAAAATATCACAATTTCAAACATGTTTGTATAATAAAACTTTCATGTGGTATTTATGATTTAAAAAGAAATCAGAATCATTAACATTTTTATTCTGTTACTGATATTGAGGATATTTTCTTATCATCTTATAGAAGTTGTTATTGAAGCCTCATTCACCTAATTTTCAACAAATTAGTGGGCTTTCATCCTCAACACATTCTTTGGGCTCCAACAAACTTTCTATTAGGACTTCAATTTTCTTCTTTAAGGGCTTGTCAAAAGATTCAGTCATTGCCATAAAATAACACCATATTAACAATGTTGAGAGAACATTTATACCAATAACAAAAGGATAAGGAGACAAGAGGTCTCCTTGTCCAACTCCTTTCCTTCCTCTAAGGAAACCTATCAATTCGAGCAATACAAAATTTAGGAGACTCAAATGCTTTCTTGAGGCGTACATTAATGGCACACCGACGGGATAAACTTAAGTTTTTTTAATATCTGCTCATTGATTTTTGGGTCATGAGCACATTGTCAACTAAATTCTACCTTTGATAAATCTACTCTTGATTTTTTCTATATAAACAGCGTAGACGTGATAATATTTTAAGTTTACTTTGGCTTGCATCAATTATTATATTTACTTAGCATGAAAATAATAGTATTTATGTATAATTTTAACTATATTGCAATCCAACAATGTAAAATGTGAATAATAAACGGTAGAGGGTTGTTCTAATAAAGAAATTAGTTTTGCAAATAAATGAATGAGATGTACCGAATAAAGGTAGAGAGGAAGATTGGAGCAAATCTGATAACACAGAGTGTAACAGCAAGTGATGGTTTGTAAGGTGGAAAAAGATTTTATATGACTGAGAATAAAGTTGAGTGAAGGAATAAGTTAAAAGAGCTTTAGATATAACTTTTAGAAATCAGAATACTAATGTGCCAAAAGCCCCAAGTAAATTGTGAGAACTTATATTTATAGGTGTGAGGGATGGTAAATATGTCTTTTAGTTCCTTTGAAGTTTTTGAAATTATTAGTTAGTATAATGATAAAATTACACTTTGATCCTAAAAATTTTATAATTCCTTTTTGGCCTCTCTTAAAATAATTTTTTTAAATTTGAGGAATGAGAATTACAAAGTTAGGCATTAAATAGGAATAATAAGTGAGTTTTCAGGCATTAGTGTTATTTTATTAGTAAGGAGTAGTGTTGGTGATGCTGATGGTAATGGTGAGAGTTCATTATGTTAAAAAAAGGGGGTGGGGGAGATCTAAGAGAAACCAAGGCATGTTGGTGACATTATAAATTTGGGTTGGATTGGTAAATGGCATGCTTTTAATCTTTTGTTGTTGCTATAGTTGGTTCATATCATATAAGGCAGTGTTAAACTGTTTTGTTTTTGGTTCATATAGTTGGTTCATTAAATATGGGTTGGATTATGAAGGGTGATGGCAGCATTTTTCTTTTTAATTTAAATTTATCAATTCAGATGGATTTAATTTTGAAATTAAAATAAAAAATCTAACACAATAAAACACGTAGATTTCAATTCATTTTGTTAAAACCAGATAAACACAAGCGTGTAATACAAGAATGTCTTGTTTAGAGAAAAATTAAAGCAGTTATGGTGGGGGCGGGGGAATTAAGGGACCACTGTTTAACTAAACCACCAAAAATCGCATTGATTGTTTAGTGCATAATTAAAGAAGAAAGATTCCATGAGTAATAATAAAATGAAAGTGATTAATAAAGTATGCCCCTGGTTTAAGCAAGAATATATGTCAAAGCTTTAGTGATAATGTACTTTT
Organism: Gossypium sturtianum; assembly: GCA_025698515.1. Classification (NCBI taxonomy): domain Eukaryota; kingdom Viridiplantae; phylum Streptophyta; class Magnoliopsida; order Malvales; family Malvaceae; genus Gossypium; species Gossypium sturtianum. The sequence continues at coordinate 43,434,934 of CM046953.1, read as the reverse complement.
AACATTGTGAGGAAAAAGCAACTTAATAAAATTTGGGTTGAATGATGCAATAATACTCCAATTATAGTTCAAGCTTTTTGGGTTTAAGCTAAAATGACATGTGATTAGATCAAGTGTCCTTTTTAGTAATTAATTTGTTGTGAAAAGGGAACCAAGTGCTTAATCTTGTTTTGTAAGATTTGTTGTTATTACGATATTAAAAATAAGATTTTAGGGTTTTTGCTTCTATTTTCTATTTTATAAATTTTTAGTTCATATCTTTAATTTGGTAATTGTTTTAGTTTATGTATTTTTAAAATTTTAAAATTTCAGTTCTTATCAAATGATAGTTGTTAAATTTATTAATAAGTTAAGTTCTACTATTTTTAAAACTTAATATGACAAATATATTATCATATGCGTCATGTCATATTAGTTTGTTATTTTCACATATTACTCACTAAAACTTCAATTAATGGATTGACGTCTGTCGTTTGCATCAAGATTGAAATTTTAAAACTTGAAAAGTATAGGAACCTAAGGCTTAGTTTGGATAGGCGGTGCGTTTACCTCCGGTGAGATTAAAAATAGTAGTGGCAGTGAGATTAGTTACTATAGCGGTGAGATTAGAAACAACGGTGGAGTGTGTGTTTGGATTCAAACACAACTGTAGCAGTGAGGTGAGAATAGAAAATGGTTATTAAGCACATTAAATTTAAAATGATATATAATCAGGGGCGAAGCCAGGGGGCTGGCATGGGCCTCGCCCCCCCTAAAATGTAAAATTACTATTTAGGCCCTTAAAATTTTTTAAAAATTTTAAATTAGTAAAGGTAAAATTTCACTTTGGCCCCCTTAAAATTATAAAAATTTGATTTAATCCTTTATAAATTATAAAGATATAAACTATAAAAAATTAAAATTTCATCCGGTCCCCCCTAAAAAATTGTTCTGGCTTCGCCCCTGTATATAATAGAAGTTTTTTAAATTATTTTACTTTTACGAAATTATTAAAAATATGTAAATTTATAAATTCATTAAGTAAAATATGTTTATTAAAATGTTTATTTTTAATTAATTAATATTAATTATATAATGTAAATATATATAACTACTATTTTTTAGAAAGTTTCTGCAATACAAATATACATTAGATAAAAGGTTAAAATTGTAAAAAAAAAAAAAATAGGCTGACTGGGGTTGCTTTTTTTTCATTGGAGCTTAAAGCTCTAGTTGAATGAGGTGAGACTTTCCAAACGTGCCTTACCATTGGTGTTCCAAACACCCAAAAACTCCAATAAAAAGGCATTATTCCTTAAAATTCCATCACACTAGTGTTAATTGGTGATCCAAAGGAAGCTTAGAATGACCCAGTTGTAGAATATAGACTAAATCTATAGTTGTATGCATAGTATTGAACTAGTATTGAATTTAACCAAACGAATTTAACTACTACTATTTGAGTTAGGATTAAAATTGATAGAAAGACTAAAATTAATCAAATTAAAGCATAGGGATTAGCTGAATTTAGGGTTCGTTTGTTTACATGTAAAAGGTTTTACGGAAAATGTTTTCTGCATTTTTCTGTGTTTGTTTCACAAAAAATAGTTTAGTCAACGTAAAATGGCTTAAAAGTCAAGGTAAAATAAGCATTTTTTCCTGTAAAATGACTTGCCATTTTGAAAAACGTAAGTCATTTTCCGGGAAAGAACTCATCTATAGATATTTTTATTTTTATATAAAAATTGACTTAAATCAAGTTTAATATTATTATATTGATAATAAATTTTATTTTTATTTTTAAAAATATTTAAAATATTTATATTTTTCAATATTATTAAACATACATATATTTAATTATTTATATTTAGTCATATAATAAATTATTAATATAATAAATATAATTTATTATTTTAATAAATTATTTAATATTTTAATAATAAATTTTCAAAATAATAATTTTAAATAATATTATTCACATATTATTAAAAATATTCAATATTAATATTTTAATAATAAATATTTATTACAATTATAAATATATTAATAATAAATGTTTTGTAGTATAAAGGTTAAAATATGGCATAAGTCTATGTACACTTCACAGATTTGTAATTTAGTCTTTGTACTTTTATTTTCAAAAATTTAGTCCCTTTACTTTTCAAATTTGAAAATCAAGTACAATTGTTGACATCGTTAATTTTTTTCTCAATTTTGTTGATGTCACATTTTTAAATAAAAAATACTCACTTAGTAGTCATGTAATTAAAAAATGACGTTGTAATGAATCTGAATTTAACATAATATTTTTAATATATCCAATAACAATGTAAAATATAAAATTATAGATAAAAATAAATTCAATTAAATAATGAAAAAATAAGAAAATCTCAAATGTATATTTATTTAATTGAAAACAACTTTTATGAAATATTTTTAAGAAATTTACCAAACAACAGAAAATATTTTACACAGATTTCTCTAAACACCAGAAAATATTAACTTTTCTAGAAAAGTAAATCATTTTTCAGAAGTCATTTTCAGTGAAACAAACGGAGCCTTAACTTTTTGTTTTTTTCCGGATCAATGACTTCCACTTGTTTGGCTATTGTTCTTTTACTTTGAACTTTTAATTTATATGCATATGGAATATAAGAAGGCATTTGTTAAAGATAATCAAACATTATTTTAGATAAATTATTTTTATTTAGTATATTATCTTTTACTGAATTAATAACAACGGTAATATACCATTAGCTACAATGATTTTATATTTAAAAAATCACCATAAAAGAACATTCTTGAACATTTTTGTCGAAACTATTTTTAAGTTTGATTTTAAAAACGGGGTCGACTTTTGAAAACGAAAATGAAGTCGCCACCAATCCTTTTTTACTTAGGTGTGATTGGATCACCTTATAAAATGTTTCGTTTCAAAATACTGATTTTGGTCCATAAAAAACAAGAAAAATGGGTTCGGGAGTCGGTTACGTATGAGGAAGGGTTAGCACCCTTATAACGCCCAAAAGTTGGTACCTAATCGATAAAATCATATCCTAATGTTGAAATCTAAAAGTATTTAAAAATATGATTTCTTAAAAACTTCGAGCAATTTGAGTTAAAATTTGAGATTTTTTTGTTCCTAAGGAATATAAACATCACATCCAGCACGATAGGACACGATATTTTAAAACCTTCGTAATCAAAATCATCTCATGATTTACAAAACTTGTTAAAAGGATATTTAGTTATTTACCCAAACGGAAAATCGCAACCTAGCACGATTGGGCACTATTTCCCGAATTTCTAAATACAAAACATTGCCTTATTTTAAAAATCTTTAAATAAAGTATAGTAATTTTGCAAAAAAATGTATTTCTATTTTAAACAATAATCTATAAGAAAATATCATAAATATCAAAAACTATTACGATATACTAACATTTCATGTTTAACATAGGCAATAAATGAATAGAACATAAAATAACAATTAATAAAATAAAAAAAAAACTACATTGAGGCAGTCATGAATAAATGAAAGAGCAATTAAATTGAATATATTAAGCGACAATGACAAGTTAATAAAACTATATATATATGAATATAAAAATTTCTCATGCAACATAAAATTTCATGTAATGCTATATACCAAATAAAATAAAAATAAAAATATATATATTTTGAGAAAATAAAATACATCTTCGAAATAAATAAATGGTAAAAACATATTTACAATAATTTAGTACAAAATTATATATTTAATATAAACAATATATGTTATACAAAATTTTAAATATATAATATAATAACTAATATATAAGTTAAAATATGTAATAAAATAATTAAATCAAATAATAAATAATAATAGTTTAAAATACATAAGGATATAATAAGATATACAAATTTAATAAATTAATATATGTATAATAAGGGTAATATAATATTTTAAAATAATTAAAACAGTATTAGAATAAAATAAAAATATAAAAAAATAAATAAAAGAAAGGGTTAAATAGCAAATAAAATAAACATAAAAGGATAAAATTAGAACGCATGTCGCACTGCAGGGACTCATTAGGCAATTATGCCTTCTTCCCGAAACGGCGCCGTTCTGATTTTAACCTTTTAATAGCTTGAGGACTTAATTGAAATAAAAACAGCCTTTTAGGGCTAAATTAAAAATAATGAAAACTTAATTATAAAATCATGAAAAAGGGGAAGGGCTAAAAGTGCAATTAGCCCTTCCGTAAAAATACGCGGATCCTAAAGGATGGGTCGGGTCGAGGCACGGGTCAAACCTTGAAACGGCGCCGTTTTGGCGCAAAAGGGGCTAGTGCAAAACGGCACCGTTTTGATGCCCTATAAAACCCACCCCTTTTTTTTAATTTCATTTCTCTTCTCAGCAGAAAAAAAAATTTGAGAGTTTAAAAAAAGCTCTCCCCTGGGCGATTTCTGGTGATGCTCCAAGGGACTCCGACCGCCGTCCGCCGCCATACACGGCGGCCGAAAATCCCAAAAAATAGGTAAAATTCCTTTTTTTTATATTTTAATATATATATATATTATAGTTTAAAAAAAACAAGATAAAAAAAATAAACAAGAAAAAACAATGTTCGAAATAAAAGAAATAATCTGAAATAACCTCTGCTATTGGGTTTCTCTGTTTTATTTTTGTATCTGTATCTTGCTTGTGTATTCTCGTGTGTATATGTTTCTCTGCCCCCCCTTTTTTAACAGATTACATGGGGTTTTTATAAACCGAAAACAAAATAAAAAAATCCTATTTTCATTGCTACTGTATGCTATTCTTGCCATCTTCTGTCGTTGTTTCTTTCCTTTCGCAGGTAAATGGCGAAAAATCCGGCGAAGATGAAGGCTGGACGAGGGTGTTGCGGCGCGAAAGGGCGTGATTAGCGCGTGAGTCGCGGCTTGACGAGGGGAGGCTGGTGCTGCTTGCGGCGCGAAGAAGGAAACCCTAGTATTCGGGGTTTCCTCTTGCTGAAGTAGTTTGGGCACTGGGCCATTTTGGGCTTGTCTGGGTTTTAGTTTTAGGTTGGGCTAAGGGTGTAACCGGGTCATTGGGTCAGTCTTTAGGTCAGTCTTTAGGTCTGGGTCTGAATCATCTGTTTGGGCTACTGTAAATGGACATTTTTTATTTTTTGTTTTTATTGTATAGGTCCGGGCAAAAATGGGTCTCTACAATTCTATTATATACAATATATAACATAAATGAAAGGTGTAATTAGGAGCATCTTCTTACCCAACCCAAATCAATTTTCTTTTACAAATTCTAGTGAAAAAAAAAAGGTAAAGGTGATGGGATAGGTTCATTTAACACTTGCAAGAAATAACATTGTTTAATGACCATGTGATGTAAAAATGTAATTTGGTGTAATTATATTTATAAAATTTAAAATTTAAAATAATTTAAATTTATATTAATTATAATTATAATGTGTTTAGTTAAATTTGGTATCACGAATTAAATATAATTAATTGATAATATTAAATATAATTATAATATTAAAAATAAATAGAAATACTTATTTATTTTTTAAAAACTTATCCACTATTTTTAAAAGTAAAAATCCGATGATCAATTTAAAAAACTTATATGTATAATTACATTAAATTAGAGTTTACATTGAATGGTATAACTTTTTTTACCCGAAACCATAGAAAAAATTCATCATACTTGTCTTTTTCTAACTCAATTATACTTGTAGCTAGAAAGGAAAAAAAATGTTACCATTTTTACTTTTAAGCTTTAAAAAAATTAAGTAATTCAGACTTAAAAGGAAAGAAAAAAAAGTGAAGATAAAGAAAGAAGGCGAGTTTTAAGCTTTTAATTGAATTATTAAAACATCTTTCAGAGAAAAAAAAAAGACAAAGACTTCCGCTCTGCCGCAACGTTAGAAGAAAGTAAACAACCAACAAAACAGGATCTCATTCACTCCCTCCCCTGAACGCTTTCATTCTCTCCTTAATTTCACTTTTCCTACATTTTACTTTTCCTGTTTACCGAACACACTCCACTTTTCTCTCTCTCTCTCTCTCACTATTTCTCTTTCCTTTATGTTGCTTGGTTTAGCTCCTCCTCTTCTTTGTTCCACTCCTTGCTGTCACTGGAATTTCCAACACCCCCTCCTCTGCCTTCAGTTCTCTGCTTTGATGGTCCATGCGCACTAAGAACCTACTCTTACACTAATCATCGGAGGTAAAAGATATTAAAAGCGGCTCTGAAACTATGTTTATAATTTGGAAGTATCTAGCATGAACTGTACGCATGCAACTTCAATGAACGAATATTTTAAAGTTTTTTACGTGTTGGAATTTTATGTTTTGTGAAACATATATATTTTGTCTAATGACTGATGCAAGCAGATTTTGGTTTTTAATCAACGTTGTAATTTAAATGCAGGTGTTTTGGGTTGAAAGCCTTGAATTATTAACACTGGTGAAACAATGGACCAGAAAACATGGCTTTGGAGGAAAAAGGCTACTGAGAAGATCATTCTTGCAACTGACAAAGTAAACCCGTCACTGAAAGACAATGAAGATGAGGTGAATTAAAAATTATTATTTTTAGTAAACTTTCTCCAAAATTTAAATTATGTTCAGGATTTTCTGAACTGCTGATAAGGTCAGAAAAGATCCCAACACAACTACTAGTAATAAATAAATCTTGCCAAACTATTCCCTTAATATATATTCTTCTGCATTCATATGAGATGTTCAAGTACATGAGCTTCAGATTAGAAACCTTTTCTTTTTCCCTAAGTTATCATTTGTTGAGTGATCAAGTTAAACTCAGCTGCATAAATGTGTGCACGACAAAGCAAGAGTGAGAAAAAGAGTTCACATAATGTATTATATAAATCTTGGACCATATTAGGATTGATGTTTTCTGGGAAGTTTTTGCTTTGGTGTTGTTTTATTATAATTTAGTTTTCTGGGTGATTTGGGTTCCCAGATACAGACACTGGAGGCTGACAGAAGAGAATTGGAGAATGAACTGAAAATTTTAAATAACAAGCTTTCTTCCGCACTTTCTGACTGTAATTCCAAAGATGAACTTGTGAAGAAACATGAAAAGATGGCAATGGAAGCTGTTGTCGGTATATTTTTGTTTTCCCCTTTTAGGTTTTGCTGTTTTAATGATCTGCATTTTAGATTTCGTTCTTCTCTACACTATTTAGCTACTTCTTAACCAACAAATTATATGAAAGGCAAGGAAAAGGTAGAAGCGGAAGCAGTTATTCTAAAGCAAGAACGGGATGAAGCTTTGCAGAAGAGAGTTGCTTGCGAAGAAAGGCTAAATCATCTTGACACGGCCCTCAAGCAATGCATGCAGCAACTACGGTTTGTTCGGGAAGAGCACGAGCAAAGAATTCATGATGCCGTAATGAAGGCTTCAAAAGAGTTCGAGAAATTGAAGACGATTTTAGAGGCACAGTTGGCGGAGTCTAGCAAAAGGGTTACCAAGTTAGGAGTTGAGAATACGAATCTAAGTAGGGCTCTCTTGGCAAAGGAAAAAGTGATTGATGATTTAAACAAGCAAAGGGCTCAAATGGAGACTGATTTTATTGCACTAATGGCAAAAGTAGAGTCCACAGAGAAAGAAAATGCTTCTCTGAAATATGAGGTTCGAGTGCTTGAGAAGGAACTTGACATCAGGAATGAAGAGAGAGAATTCAATCGCCGCACAGCTGAAGCATCACACAAGCAACATTTAGAAAGTGTGAAGAAAATTGCTAAGCTAGAATCAGAATGTCAAAGGCTCCGTCTCCTAGTCCGGAAACGATTGCCAGGTCCTGCTGCCTTGGCTAAGATGAAAAATGAAGTTGAAATGCTGGGAAAGGACTCTATTGAAATGAGTAGGAGAAAGTTAAATCCTAGTCCTACCAGTCCAGGGCATGACTTTGTGGTCGACAATTATTCAGACAGTCCGAGGAAGAGAACTAATATCATAAATGAGCAGTTATGTGCTATGGAAGAAGAAAATAAGGCTCTCAAGGAAGCCCTTAATAAGAAAATGAATGAACTTCACTTCTCGAGAGTCATGTATGCACGTACAGCTTCCAAATTATCCGAGGTTGAGTCTCACACTGAAGAATCATCAAAAAGTGAAGTAAACAATGAGGCAACCAGGAATTGTGCACTGCCACATGAGGTCTCTCTAGCATCCATGTCCGATGTTGGCAGCGATGATAAAGCCAGCTGCGCAGAATCCTGGGCTTCAGCTTTAATTTCAGAACTGGAGCAATGCAGGAATAGACAGTTGAGGGAGTCACCATTACGTAAAACTGTTGGATCTTCAGAAATAAATCTGATGGATGACTTTGTCGAAATGGAAAAGTTAGCTTTAGTTTCTGCTGATCAATTTTCTGGAAATTCTCATGTTTCTTCGGATGATGCTAATGGGACCCTTGGACCTATGCAAACCGGGACAAGTGGAAGTTCCTTGGAGGTGATATGTAAGGAGATAGTCCCTGTTCCTGACAGTCAGCCAGACCGTAGCATGTTGAACAATGAAATGAAGTCTGAAAGCCCATTGCTTAGCAAAGAGTGTGGCTGGCTTCGGGATATACTTAAGGTGATCTTGGAGCAAAACCGTGCAACTCAAAGAAACCCCGATGAAATACTTGAGGATATTAGAAAATCTTTGGCCTGCATGAGCTATCCAAACACCGGTGAAATGTTTGATGAAAGGGAGGGTTCAAAACATCCCAATGGCTTCAATCCCTCCTGTATTAGTGGCTACATCGCATGGAAACCCTCAAATGGTTCTTCAAAGATGGATTCATCATCTAATGGGGATGCTGATGTTAACATTTGCTCAGACAAGAAGAGCGATCCAAGCTTTCATCCTGATTTGAGTAAATCAATTTGCAGGATAATTGAGCTTATTGAAGGGATCAGCATATCATCAACAGATAATAATATCCTGGAGTCCTTATTCAAAGAGAGGAATTCTTTGTCATACAAGCACTCTGAAACAGCATCGGACTACATGGTTCGTGTTTTCCAGTGGAAAACTTCTGAACTTAGTGCTGTTTTACAGCAATTTGTGCAAGCTTGTTATGGCCTGTTGAAAGGAAAGACAGACCTCAACACATTTACCCAAGAATTGACTTCTGCTTTGGACTGGATCATTAATCATTGCTTTTCCCTTCAAGATGTTTCAAGCATGAAAGATGCAATTAAGAAGCATTTCAACTGGGATGAATCACGAACTGAAAGTGAAGCAGAAGTTGGAATAGTCAGTCAATTTGTAGAGGCAGATAAATCACACCTTGCTGTTCCAAATGGAAATGATGACTTCCTTCAAAAGAAAGAGACTAGTGTGACAGAAGAAAACCGAAAACTAAAAGATGAATCAGTTAAGGAAACTGCAGAGAAAGATCTAGAATATAAGCTCCAATCAACCACAGATAGGAGTGATTCTATATCCAATCAACTTGAGGAATCTGGAAAAACCATCGCAAACTTGCAGGCAGAGTTAGATACTTTGAGAAGAACTGAGGAAATGGTTGAAGGTCAAGTTGAAAAGCATGAACCAAGGAATGAAAACCCTGATGATGAGCTCTCATCAACCATAGTTGAACTAAATGAGGCTTGTCCAAAGTCTCCTCAAGATCTGAAATCTGAGAATAAAAATTACGGCCATGAAGAATTGGAGGTCACACGTCTTGACAGGTAATATCAGTTTTACCTTCTGAACCTAATATCATGATCAATTCTGTTTGCAGCATCTAGAATTTGTGCAATTGATATTTTGTTGTCTTCAGTGTGACAGAAAAGGAAATACCAAATCCTGAAATCAAGCACCACGAGAACCAGTTTCGAACAGTAAGTTCATATCACATGTATGCATGTAACATAATTTCGTTTCACATCATTACTCTGGTAGTTTTGATATTTTGACTCTTGATTAATCTGGCAGGACTGGGAGATCGCAGCTGCTTCAGAAAAGTTGGCCGAGTGCCAAGAGACTATATTAAACTTGGGAAAGCAGTTGAAAGCATTGGCATCTACAAAGGAAGCAGTCCTTTTCGACAACATCGTCTCTAGTCCAACTTCGACTGCAATCCCAACTCCACCAAGGAAGAAGTTGATGAGCCAAAGATCATCTCTACTAGATCAGATGATAGCTGAAGATAATGCTGAAACGAACGATCTTGCATCTCCTAAGTCAAAAGAAAAAGGCAATCCGAGTTCATCTTTCATTTCTAACAGGACGGTAGCACCTCCAGACAGCATTGCTGTTTTAAGTGGAGAGAAAATCCAGGAAGACAATGCTGCAGTGAAATCTTTAGCAATCGTTCCTAGCAAAAAACAAGGTGGGAGTTTATGGAAAAAGCTCTTGTGGAGGAAAACAAAAAGTAAGAGCAAGAAAACATCTCTTCCATTTGCTCCATAGACAAAAATAATAAAGTGTTGACGAGAAGGGGCTCTCGAGCTTTTGTCACAGTTTTTTAATTTTTGGTTTTTCTTTCACATTTTGTGTGGAAATGAATAAAATTCTGGCTTTTCAATGGTCGAAGAGAGAACATCAAGTTTATAGTCTGTGTGTGAATATATATATACATGACAGAAACCTGAACAAAGGTAAAAATTTCAGTCAGGACAAGTGTATAATATTCTGGTTTTCCTAACCGTTTGGAATGTTCATTTTTGTTTATTGACTAACAAGAGACAGTACAACTTTTCTCTATTATTGATTAAAATCAACCCGTTGCAAAACATGCTCACACTTGTAATGAGGCCAATCAATCCCCAATTTCATCAATGATTTTTAAGAAATAAAAAAGTACCATGAAAATTTGAAGATCTAAGAGACTGCAGACTAAATTCCCACGCCTTAACAATTAGTCTTTGTATTGCAAAAATCTTGCCATATCATGGAGTCCAGCCTCCTTGTAACATTCAGCAATTCGCTCCAGAGAGCTATCCCAAGTCCCTTCCACAGAAGCTAAATCCAACAAAAAGGCCGCTTCATCCAATGCGATCTGCAGATTTTGTTTAGGAGTTGGATCATACACAAAAGATAGATAATTAGTGACAACAAAAAAGAAGAAACAGATAGATACACACTTTTAATATCTATATAGTCAGATCAATAAACATAACAAGCAATAACTAGAAACCTGGAAAGCTGGTTTTCCCTTGTTTAAATCTTCTCGCCTTCCCTCTTCTGTCATTTTTTCTGTTCTATATTCAATTTGCTCATCTTTCCATTCTGCTATACAAGCAACTTCCTGCAGACGAAGCAACTTTTTAATATGAGAAGGTAAATTCTATTTACTATCTTGAAAGGGAAAACAGAACATGAAAGTTCATGAAAATGACTATTTGTGGTTCCCATACATGGTACTTGCAACCTAAAGTCCACCACGGGGATTTTAAAGCCCCCCTTGCAGCATCTTTAGCTTCTACGTTACGCCCGACCCTAAAAAAATGCCAAAGAAGCATCTTAGTAGGAAAAGTCAGTTGAACATAGCAGAATAAACTCAAGTGAAAGTAACTGGAGTTTTTACTTCAGTAAAACTTCTGCATTGAAAACAAAAGGCCGTGCAAATCCTGGAAAATGGTTTTTCCTTGTATAGAATTCTCCAGTCACCAAAGCTGAAACCTTTCACAAGCAGGTACATATAAAGAACAAATGTTAATTTTCGTGCAGAGATGAATACATTTAAAATAGCTAGGGCAGCCAAGTAGTCTTACATGGTCTCCATTCTCAAAATGCTGCACCACTTTGCGCTCCAGAACATCGGGAAATAAACCGACCTGAAATGGTCATCCGTTAACATGGCTGAAACCTGATTAAAGTGCACAATAGAAGAAATATATAGTTTTAATACCTTTCTTAGAAGATAAACATCTACATCCATAATCTGAGATTTAGAAAAGTCGCCCTTTCTATAAAGTTTCTCCCCAGCATCAGATGCAGCATGAAATAACTCATCAATTCCATTATTGGCATCTTCTTCAACCAGGATTCTGTGTATGAACTGGTCTACCTGTTTGAGAGAGAGAGAGAGAGAGAGAGAGACAAATTACAAGGTATAGGAGATATCCAGCATGGTAAAGAACTGATATTGAAGATATCGAATACAATGGTACTCCAGCTCCGGACCCTAGCCGGGAAACGGTCACATTGGCCATGTCATGCTGAGGGCAAAACTTACATTCTTGGCCAAAAGCCAAACTCCATGTTTACAAACCTCCACCACTGGCATCTCCATTCTAAGGGATGAGAGGAATCTGAATCAGGCTAAAGAGAATTAAGAAATTATAAAAGGTCAGACATTTGAAGTTTCTCACCCAGTGGGAGCTGTTGGCCACCTGAGCAATGCAGTTACAGCACCTATTACCAGCAAAATTATGCAACAGTATCAATTTAAGCATTTCTTATTAACAGCCAATTCCAACATAGATATACTTCATCAGTACCTGAGTTGCTTTGAGATAGCGGAATTGCTAGCGGCATTAACCCTTGCTTTGCTCCAGGAGAAAGAATTGATTCACCTGTTGGAATGCACCAGATATATAGGAGACTATATAAGTCTTTAGAGTTTTAAATCACTACAAACTATGCTTTTATTAGTCTTCTCCGTAATAGGATCCAAGCCAACAAAATTAAAAAAATTCAAGATCAAAACTGCAAGAAATGAAAATACGAACTTGAAAAAACCAAATCCAATATCATAACAAAAGAGAAGGAACTTTTATTTACCTCTTGCATTGAGTATTCTTAAAAGCTGAGAGAGATGCTGAGGAGGTTGAGTTGCAGCCACTTCTTTGATGAAACTGATGTGTTCTGCAATTTCCATAGTATATTTTCTTTACTTAAAAACGTTAAAAGCCAAAACCAGGAAATGAAAAAGATGGGAGGACAAAAAGGAAAAGAGATAATAATATAAATACCTACCCGGAAATGAATAAGAAGAAGAAGAAGAAGAGGATGAAGAACAAAGGAATCTGGCGCATCTTCCATGGCCAAGAAGCAGAGAACTGGCACGTGGTGATGAAAACGCCATGACCTTGCTACTGCGAGACGACCAACCAGATCAGTAGTAATATACAGGGTTTTCTCAAAGGAAAACAGAGATCCAATGAAAGCCCAAATTTAAAAGGCTTTTGAGTTACATGTGCACATATTGGACCGAATAAGGTAATATCCAATTGTACCCTAGTTCTTTTTCTTTTCTACCAAGTCTATTTACCAAGTTCTTTTTCCATTTTTTACCAAGTCTGTAGTAGACTAAGAATACTATTTGCAGATGTTATTTTTTATACAATATTAGTGCCGGGGAGGGGGTTAAAACGGTTCGAATTCGTATTAAGCATTACACGACTAGAGCTTTAACTATGGTTTTATTTATGTTAAGATTATATATGTTGATTTATTTTGATTTTGATATACCGGTAATTGTATAAAATTAATTGGATTAAATTCAAATAGAATAATGACTTTTTTTTCACTCTACAACTTTATAAAAAACCATTTTATCATTTCATTTAATTTTCATTTATTTTAACTCTTAAATTTGTATTGTTTGTCAAATCACCTCAAAATTGAAGGAAAATTAAGGGCATGTTTGGTTGAATGTAATGGCTATGCCATTACATTGCTATTCCGTGGGCCCACTTTAAACACATGTTTGGTTGCTCTGTAATGGCTATTACAGGCTATTACATCTTTTCTTCTATTACAAGATGCAGACGATAATAGCAATTCAATGGTGAGGGTCGAATAGCTATTCAAAGCAACGGGTAATAAAATTTTGTCTTATTTTGGACCAAAATATCCTTCATCTCTCATCTTCATCTTCATCGTCTTTACTTTCACACTTCGCATGTTTTTCTTCCTAAACGTTTTTCTCAAAGTAAACCCTATAGAAATTGGATCCTTACGACTACAAATCAAGCTTCATTCACCATCTTCATCTTCCTCCCGTTGAACCTCCTTATATATGGTAAGTGATGGCCTTTGATTCCTTTTTTTTCTCTCGAATTTGTTAGTTAAAGTTGCTTTCGGTCTCACTCTGGTCCTTCTCGGTTTCTTCATTAGATCCTCATAATTTTTGTGTTCTTTTTTCTGGATTTCTAGAGTTTGATTTGTTAACTGAATTGTTTTGGGTATTTCCTGGTTTTGAAGAGAATAGGGGAAATTTGTGGTTCAAAGGGCTTATCTTTCTTAATATTTGTTTGAGGATTTAAGGGGGTCATGCTATGGTGTTGTCCCTTTGCATTTCTTCATATATCTGCGACTTGAAGCTCGGCAATCGCCACCGACGTCTCCAAGCTTGGTTCCCTCGGTAAAAATCTTCAAATACACTCGTAGATATATATATACAGAGTGAGTGAGTAATGTGTGTTTCTATATATATACCTCAAATCTGATATTGGTTCTCTCAAAAAACTTCAAATATGTATGTATAATCATTGTGCTATCAGATGTATTATGCATTTAGCAATCCTTTGTGCTAAATAAATGGAAGGTTTTCCATGATTGCTTTGAGCCTTTGAGAAAATACTAAATAAAATGAAAATGGTGCTAAAAACCCAATCCAATGGAATGTTTTGAGAAGTACAAATACAACTTTTTCATTATATTTTACAATTTTAGAAGGACCAATAAACAATTTAACTCGCTAGTGCATCACTAATGAAGGTATCTCAACTTAGATTAATTACTTGTTTTCTATGTTATCAAGATACTGATGCAAATGATCTTTAGTTTCCTAAACTACTTTACGTGTCGTATTGTTTCCATGAACTGCATACTTCATGAATCTATTTTCCATTTAAAATGGTACTTCTATTTGCAAGCAAAGAATTAATTGATTCTATAAATTCAAATTTGTGGTTTACCTACATCATAAAAGAAGGGAATATGAGATCTCCAAAGAAAATAAATATGTTTATCACCAACTGGAATTCTTTTTGATAGGTATGATATGATGTGTAAGAAAATCAGTTAGACTCCAAAGTTAATTGTTTGTTAAGGTATGGACTGGTAAAGTGCAATATTAATTACATAACCGATATGACACATTTAATCGGTGTAAGATGTATTTGAGGTGTGCCCGAGAATAATCCTTCTATCATTCTTATATTATTTTTTCCCCTGAAATGGTGTCATTGATAAACTTCCTAGGATGATTCCTTTATTTCATTTGGCCCTCTAAGCAATAAATAGTTAAGTTCCTTTCATGGCATGAAGTCAAACAGTTTGAAGCTTTTATTTGCTTGTTTTCAATGGTAGAGACTGCTCACTTCAATATATTTCTGTTTTTCTTTTGCCTCTTAGTTTTGCTTTTAGCAAAATCTAGTCTTTGCTTGTATGTTATTGAGTATACAAGATTGTAGCGTGTGCTATTTGTGAAATTTGAAATTTGACTTTGTTTTCCTGCTTGACTTGACTTTGCATGCAATTCTAATTTGAGGAAGTGGGTAATTTGTCTATTTGATAATTCTGTAAATTCGAAGGAAGTGGGGTTTGTTAACAGAGCATAGGAGGAGGCGGTTTTTGGGATGAATATATCTCAAATAGCATTTGAAACTTGTATGTCAATGATTTATTTGCGGTGTTGTCAAGGTATTTGAATGGGTATTTCGATTCATTTGGTGATAGAATTGGTTTGAAGAGGCAAATGAATGAGGATTAGCTTGAATTAGTCGCGCTTATTTATGTCCAATTTTTAGGTTAGATGGTTGCATTTTTCAGTTTATGTTGTAGTTGTTTCAGCCAATTGTAGTCATAGGTGAGTTAGCTTAATGTGCCTAGAAGCAAACATTGATGTTTCAATGACCTTAGTTTATCATTTAGTATTCGTGTTCAGAAGGTACCTATTGTTTCAAAGAGCACTTATCTGTATGGAGGTGATGTATTTTGGATTATCGCCTTATGTTACAAGTTAAAAGTACTTGTAAAATTCGAATAATAGTTTATTTTTAAAAGTTATAGTTTCTCCATGAATGGTTTTTGCTGCTTTTTTACTTCTATATAACAGTCTGCAACTCCCTTTTAATTTCTTCTTTTTTCCTTTATAAAATAAATAAAAATAACATATATAATTTATAAATCTCAACTTCATTCATTTACTTTTGTGAATCCTTGACAACTTGTGGAGAAGTGTTTTATTAAATTACAATATAATTGATAACTTAGTTACCAAACATTACAGCCTATATTACCCTATAAGAAACATAATTATATGTACTAGTACTGCTTTGTTGCATTTCCCAAAATATACATATATATATATATATGCTGATTAAATTTGTTAATAAATTTATTTTAAAATTTTAAAATTTCTAATTAAATCATATATATATATATATATATTCCTATCATTCCCAACTTTCCATCATTCACTTTCCCATAAATTTTTATGATAAAATAAAAGATAGCTCTTGACAACTCTGCTACTTATTCTTGATTCTTGTATTTATCTATTAATATCACCAATTCCGCTTCTTTCTATTTTTTTTTAAATTATTGGATTTTATTAATTATTTCAAATATTTTTTAAAAGAGATTATCTGATGTATTAAATTATAGGCTCATATACAGTCAAAGTTTTTGTTTATTTTTTAAAAGGAATGGGGGAAGAGTTGGGACTTGTAACTTGCCTCATTTCATTCTTTTTCCTTTTTTGGTGGTTTGTGCATGTTATCTTTGTAATAAATAGTTACTTACTAGCATGTGGAAATTTTATTGATGTTTATTTGAGCCTTGAAAGCTTGGGCTAAGTTCAATACTATGCTACTGACCCTAGTATAGATGTTTATATTATTGATGTTTATTTTGGTTGTTTTATTGATGTTTTTTTTTTTCTTAAGTTAATTATGTCAGGTTTTTCAGAATCAAATATTTCTTCCCAAAGTTCTCGAGGAACCAAAAGGAAATGGGTTCCAGAAGAAGATGCTGCATTGGTTTCTTGTATGCTCGACTTGCACAATGTTGGAGCCTTTAATGCTGATACGGGATTTAAAGCTGGTTATTTAAATGAGTTGGAAAGAATGTTAGAAAAAGTTTTACCCAATGCAATGTTGAAGGCTAAACCTAATATTGAATCGAGGATTAGACTACTGAAAAGGGATTGGTCAATCGTTTATGACATGCTTAATGGAAAAAACAATAGCGGTTTTGGTTGGGATGAGCATAGGCAGCTCGTTGTTGCTGAAGATGCGGTGTGGAACTCATATATAAATGTAAGAATTATTTCAAGTCTTTATTATCTTATTTTCACCAAATTTATAGCTAATATGAATTCCTCTTTTTTATAGAGCCATAAAGAAGCAGGTCAATTCAAACATCGTAGTTTCCCTTATTACGACCAACTTACGCCATCTACGCAAAAGATCGAGCCATCGGGAAAGATGCTCAAACAAATTCTTGATATCATTGAAGAAATAAATCTTGAGGATGTAGCTACTACAAATACTCATGAAGAAAGAAACGATTTTTATGAATGTGAAGTCAATTTCTCTTTGGATGACATGGATGTTTCAAATAAAGAATCGCAACCAACTAGAAACCAAGGGGTTCCACATCTTCAAAGAAGAAAAAAGAATTCGATTCAAGTGATCATGTTTCTTCTTCATTTCATGATCTTGCCACTTTTTGGGGAAAAATCGCGGCCGTTGGCGAACAAATCGAGTAGAAGTATTGCCTCCGATGCGGTAATTCAACAAAAGTCGGAAGAATTTCGGACCATCCAAGAAAAAGCTATAAATTTATATCCAACATTATGTGAAATAGAAGGTTTAACTGTGGATGAGCGTTTTGAGCATTGAGCAAAATTCGGATCATCCAACGCAAATGCTCATTTTCTTTAGTTTACCTTCTTCATGCGATTGGAATGGGTCGAAGATTTCTTGCTTGACCATTAAAAATCATAGTTGTATTGATGATATTTTGGTAACTTTTTGTGTTTGTAATATTTGGGACGGTATAATGACATGATATTTGTTATTACAATGTTGTAACTTTTTGATGTAACATATGAATTATGCCATATAAAATAATGAAATCATGTAACTTTTTGTTAATATATGAATTTATGCTTGGATGTGAAATATAATTCTTAAGTTAACTAATTACTTCTAATATATTTTTTTGTAAAGTAATTAAATTATTTGTTTCAATAATGATATTTTAGCACATATATGTATTGCGGTTTAAAAATAATAAAATAAATTATATATATTTTTATAGTATTATATATTAAGATTTTTAATTCATATAATAATAATTATATTAAGCATGTTATTAAATTATATTTTTATTAAATTATTTAATAACATTTATGTTAAAATATAATTAAATTATTTATTATTTTTATTAAATTATTTTCAATAATAACCTTATTAAAATTTAATAACAATAACAATAATCATCTACCTAACAAAAATTCTCGCTAAGGGTATTACGGTCATTTTAGTTCTTTTTCTTATGCTATTACAACATCATTCCATTCAACCAAACACAAGAATTCTATTACGACTCTATTCCATTCCATTCAACCAAACAGTTGAATTACTTATTACAGCTCTATTACATTACACCTCTATTCCATTACACCTCTATTCCATTACAGCTCTATTCCATTACAGCGAACCAAACGTGCCCTAACTGACATGCACTTGGGTTGTCACGTGATTACCACTTTAGCAATTAATTAATTTTTATAAAATTTAAAAATATTATTTTTTTATAATTTTTATACTTTTAAACAATTTTAATAATTTGCAATTTTAAATTTATAAAATTTTAAAAATTAATTAGTTGTTGACATGGTGGCATGCATGTGTATGCCATGTCAGCTAGACCTAATCATGGATTGGGCCATCCGTCCAGGCCCGAAGGTTCGCTCGAAAAGTGTGAGGGTTTAGGCAAAAAATTAGACTTGAAAAATGGGCTTGGATAAAAAATAAGGCCCGTTTAGAAAATGAGTTGGGCATCAAGCAAGACTTTTTGATCGAGCCCGGCCCAGCCCAAATTTTACAAAAAAAAATTATTGTTGTTTGTTGTTGTTTACTACTGTTATGTTGTTGTTTTACTACCATTTCACTATTATATGACTATTATTTTATTATCTACTATTTTAGAGGTATTTGCTTGTTAAATTGCAACTATTTTAGTGTTATTTAAGTATAAAAACTTTTTTTATATGTATTTTCAGTTTGTTGGGAAATATTTGTTTTAATGTTTTTAGTCTATTTGTTGTATTATATTTTTAAAATTTATTTTTATATAAAAAATAATTTAAAAAATTAATGCAGATGGATCGGGCTCAAGTTTAGCATTTTTTATCCTGATCGGGCTTGGGCAAAATTTTAGGCCCTATTTTCAGGTCGAGTCGAGTCTAGAAAATGGGTCTGCTTTTTTGCATTGGCCTGATCGGCTCAAATGTCAGTAAAGTTAATAAATGTTAACTTTTCTATTCATTTTGGGTGATTTAACAAATAAAGCAAGTTTAAGAGCTAAAAAATGTGAAATATTAAATGGAGGATTAAAATGATTTTTTCTTTTGTAAAATTGGAGGGCCAAATAATTTATTATGCCAATCCAAATTCAGTTTTGTTATTCATTGAATAAAAATAGTTAAAATATGCTTTAAGTCCTTGTATTTTTCATACATTTAAAATTTAATTCCTTTACTTTTATTTTTTTAAGAATTTAATCCCTCTATTTCTTTTTCAATTAAAAATGTAAGTCCAATTGTTAGCATCGATATTTTTTTTTTGTTAAATTTAAGTTCATTACAACGTCATTTTTATTGTTACATTGATGTCAAGGAATATCTTTTATTTATTTATTTCAAAATGTGATATAAGTGAATTTAAAAGAAGAGTTTTAACCGTGTTAACAATTTGATTTGAATTTTATAATCTGAAAAGAGATGCTAAATTTCTAGAAATAAAAGTAGAGTGACTAAAATTTTAAATGTATAAAGAGGATAAGGACTGGTAGCATATTTTAACCATAAAAATAATAGTATAATTTCTACTTTCTAATACTTTTTATTTATTTCTTGTATTAAATACTTATAAATGGGATATATAATACCGTGTAACTCCTTACATTAGCATACAAGGAATTAAAGTTCATTTAGGCTTAATTACGTTCCTGAAACCTTCACAGAACATGAAACTGAAAGAGAAAAATTACAAAAAATAGATTCCAGAAAGCCATAAATGTTAATCAAGATCAACTATAAGAAGCAACCCAAATTTCAATTTCACTTTCATATAAGATTTCTCCAAGAAAAATAGGTAAGTTTGAATATAAAAAGTTGTCAAGTTTGCAGGGAACATAATGGCAAGCATCCGCTTCATTTCCTCGAGAATCATCCAGGCAGGGAGCCGAAGCAAAGAAACCGACAGGATAGATCTAACTCCATGGGATCTGAAACACCTTTTAGTCGGCTACTTGCAGGCAGGATTGCTCTTCCATAAGCCCAAACTGCCGGAGGCCTTGATCCATCACTTGCAAACCTCCCTTTCACGTACGCTAGACTTCTTTCCTCCGCTCGCGGGTCGCCTTGCCACCATTGAACATGAAGATAAAACTACTTCTTTTTTCATTGACTGCAACAATGCCGGAGCCTTATTTGTCCATGCCACAGCTGAGAATGTAGACATTTCTGATCTCGTGGAACCTGTCTATGTTCCCGAAACCGTCGACGCCTTTTTCCAATTAGATGGCGTTAAGAATATTGAGGGCACTTCAAAACCATTGCTTGCAGTGCAAGTAACTGAGCTTGTTGATGGTATTTTCATTACTTGCAGTGCCAATCATTCTGTTGTTGATGGTGCCTCGTTTTGGCATTTCTTTAATTCTTGGTCTGAAATTTCTCGTGGTTTTGATTATTTATCTAGACCTCCCACATTTAAGAGACCACTTATTGATGATATACATTACCCTATTCGGATTCCTTTACAAAAGGAGCATATTCAAGAACGGTTCTTTCAACCTGGTAATTTGAAAGTAAGAGTTTTTAATTTCAGAAAAGAGAGCATTGTGAGAATCAAAAGAAAAGCTAATGCTGAGATGAACACCGACAAGATTTCCTCTCTTCAAGCACTCTTGTCTCTGTTTTGGCAATCCATCATGCGGAATAGGCATATGGACCCGAATCAAGAGACCATGATTTTCTTAGTGATTGGTGTTAGACAAAAACTGCAGCAGCTGCCAGAAGAATATTTTGGAAATGCAATTCATAGTGCAGAGGTGAGTTTGAAAGCAGGGGAGCTGGTGGAGAAGGGGCTCGGAAACGCTGCATGGGAAATAAACCAGGTTGTTGCAAACCACAGAGAGGAAAACTTCATAAATTTTGTCAAGTGGTGGGTGAATAGTCCTTTGCTATTCCAAACAGGGCCGATGATGAATAATGCTTTGTTAACAGGAAATTCACCCAGGTTCGATATATATGGCAATGATTTTGGATGGGGAAGACCGATTGCAATGAGTCATGGGGCAGAGTCCAAGTGTGATGGGCTGGTGACGGTGTCTCCGGGAGTTGAAGAAGGAGAAATTGAGATTAAAGTTTGCCTATCGCCTAAAACAATTCAGGCCATGGAAAACGACGAAGACTTCATTGCTGCATTAAACATATGATATATGTGTCCATTACTGTTATGAAAATTTCCCCTAATAAGAATCAATTTGCTTGAAACGTTTACCTCATTCGCCATTTTTGGCACAAAACAAATTAAAAGCATTCTTTAGTTTATAAAGATAAAAAGTTCTTTCACCTGAAAGAAGTGGAGTTGAACTTCTTCCCGAGACATTTGGATTAAATTTGAATCTTGAAGTTGTGGACAGCTTTAAAGTTCAGATAATGTAACAATAATCTAATAAAAAAAAAATTAAAGATGCAAAGAAATTATAAAGAAACTAGCACTATATACAAAAAAAAAATGTTAAATTTTTATTTAGTAAGATGTGATCATTATAGGGATGGTAAAATCCAAACCGTTTGATAGATTTCGAACTAATCTGCTCCGAATGGAGTGGATATTTTTTCCAGAAGTGGACATTGGCAGGGTGAATTTTTTCTTTTGAATAGTGGGTATGAAGAGGTCATAGTAGTTGCTTGTCCCATCCCGACCCACTCCACTATATAAAATTACCATTGTATCATTGTATATTTAAACTATTAAAAGAGTAAAAGTGTAACAACATAATATAGAAAAAAAATCATATATTTTATGTTTAAATATGTTTTTGAAGCATGTTTAAATATTTACTTGACTTTAAAAAGATTGAAAATATTAAAAATAAGTAGCAAAATTTAACTTGAAGCAGAGCATGGTGGGATGGGGTAGGGCAGGGATGGATGCATCTAACATCCATGAAGGTGGTAGTAGCTTTCAAGATTATACATCCATAGTGGAGTGGGGTGAGTGATAGAGTAAAACGTGCCAATTGTAGAGTGGTAGTGAATTTAGCGATATTCACCCCTGCCCTACTCTATTGTCATCCCTAGATCATTATAACAAATATCAATTACAAAAAATTGTATCATTCCCCATAAATCAAATTAAAAAAAATTGCCTAACATGTTTTCGATCTCTCCCCTAACATGTTTGATATATCCCTTACTGCTATCTTGCCCAACATGTTTTGCGATTAAAAATTCATGAATGTGTATGTATTTGTTTTGAGTTGCTTTGGTAATAGATATGATGCTTTTCATCCAATCATTTAAGTTGAGTTTATGGTGTTATAACTTTTTAGTTTTTAAATTATTTCAACTTACATGTTTATTGATACAATATTTCAACAAGTGAAGAAGGTGGTAGAAGTTTCGAGCAGTTCACCCGTGTAGGGGAAGAGCTTTCAGTAATTGAGATGAGAGAGAGAAGTAGTGGAGACCTCCTATGGATGTGGAAGAAGGGCCCCAAAGATGGTGTATGGTGGTTCTACATATTCGGT
This sequence comes from Gossypium sturtianum, assembly GCA_025698515.1. Classification (NCBI taxonomy): domain Eukaryota; kingdom Viridiplantae; phylum Streptophyta; class Magnoliopsida; order Malvales; family Malvaceae; genus Gossypium; species Gossypium sturtianum. The sequence continues at coordinate 43,411,998 of CM046953.1, read as the reverse complement.
AGTGGAAGTGAGGAAGAACCCCCTTTGTCTTAATCCCAATAAGTGTGTATAAATGAGTCATTGATGGGACCTACGTTGTAATAAAGATATTTATGTACAACAATTGCCCCCAGTTGAAAGGAAGATTATAAAGTGGCCAGGTCTCTATGTCGTAGGCAATGTCATTTTGATTTAAGAAAATTTGTTTGTATTTCTTCTCACAAAAAATTATGGTAATTCATAAGTATTTGAAATTACATTAGCATTGTAGGCACTGCAACCATTTGTAAGTATTTAGAATGATGTTAACCTTGAAGGTAAATTAATTTTTCGAAATTAGGCTTGCCTTGAAGGCAAAACAACCATTTGGGATTATGCTGATGTGATAAAGCAAGCAACATTCGGTGAGATCGTGAACCCTTAAGAGGGGATGAAAGTTGTACCCTCAGGAGTCGTACCTGACCACCTTCGAACGTATCAACATCTAGAGTGTCAATCCTGCAACTAAAGATATAGATTCGAGGTGCTGTCCGCAAGTATATGGGTCAGGTTGTAATATAGTTTGTTTACAATGAAACACTTGGTAAGTATTTCAAGGATCGTATCCAAAGGATTGTAGTTTGGGGAAATAATTATGGGAAATAATTACTAATCTACTCGAGTCACGAGTTTGTAGTGTTGATCAAGAAGCAAGATGATGATAATAATAATACACTAAATAAATTTAACTAAACCTAAATCTACTCCTATGTTCCTATATCGACTTTTCCTATTCATTGTTTTAACTACACGAGTTCCTTTTAGCCTAGATCCAATTGTTTTACCTAATTAATTATTGAAGTAGAGTCTAATCAACCAACTAGTCGATACCCTAGCAGGATCATCCGATCTTCCACTAGAATAACGAGTCAGCAAGAACTACTTATCTTCTGACCTCATAGTCCAAATCGATTTGGGGTTAAGGTGTTCACGGATAGGCCATACCAATTTTAGGTTAATTCCCACCTAAATGACTTCCTAAGGTTGTCAGACCTAGGGTTTGTTTCATGTTCTTCCTTTCTCAAACAACTGATCCTCTAAGAAGCTCTATCATTCAAGCAATTAATTAAGTTAAAGCAATTGAAACATGCAAAATATGTAGAAATCACAAATTGATTCTAATCTTTACACAAACATTCACCTAACAATGTTAAAAAGAGAAATATAAAGAAGAGAATAAGGAAAAGAAATGTTCATGGTGTTAGAGTTGTGTGACCCAAATTCTAAGAGATTGCTTGCAAGTCAAGTTAAACAAAATATATTTTCTTTCTAGAAGATTTAGTATTTATTAGTATAATATATTTAGCATTTATTAGCATAGTTTATTTGACCTACTAATTTAGCCTATAAATAGGTTCTTTTACAACCTTAGAAAATACACCCATTAGAGATTAGAACTCATAACACATTTAGAGAATTTTGTGTTTACGTTTTGAGGGTTCTTTGTTTTCGGGTTTTCGGGGTTTAGTTTTTATCTCCATATTTTGTACTCTTCGTTCTTTTGCCATTATAGTAAAATTATCTTTGCATGTGGTTTTTTATCCTCTTTGGAAGGGTTTTTCCACGTTAAATTTGTGTGTTCAATTTCTCAATTTATTCTACTTTTTTTTTTCTTGTTGCTTAATCAGGTCGATCCTAACAAGTGTTATCAGAGCTAGTTCAATTTTCATAGATCAGCCCATTCAAAGATGGCAGCAACATGGTTTGAAATTGAGAGGTTCGATGGTGAGACAAATTTCAATCTGTGGCAAGTTCGGATGATGGCAATTCTAGTTCAAACTGGATTAAAAAAGGTTTTTACTTGGAAAAAGCCTGAGAATCTAAATCAAACAGAATGGGAAAAGCTTGATGAAAAGGACTTGTCTGCAATCCAATTGTGCCTCGCGAATACGGTATTGCAAGAGGTATTGATGGAGAAGACCTCATCTGCCTTGTGGAAAAGGTTAGAAACTCTTTATGCGACTAAGTCTATGGCTAACCATTTAGTGTTGAAAAAGTCTATTTACGTTTCGCATGAACGAAGGTGAGCTTCTTAAAGATCACATCAGTCAATTCATTACTCTTTTAAATGATTTAAAGAACGTTGAGGTTCATATTGACGATGAAGATCAGGCTATGCTATTATTGTTGTAACATCCCGATTTAAGGCCTAGTCAGAATAGTGGTGCGAGACCACAAATCCGAGGTATATGTATGAGTTTTGAGGTTTATGCTATGTTTGCATGTTAGTGTGAAAGTTTCATTAAGCAATTTTGTTAAATTGCGGTTGAATTGTCCAAAAGGACTAAATTGCAAAAGTTGCAAAATGTGAGATTCTAGAAGCTAATTGTATGAAATAGCTTTGGATTATCAATTAGAGGTCCTTAAATAGTAATTTTCCCAAATTCTAATTTTTGGACAAAAATGGGCATGAGTGGATGGTATTGGAAAAGTTTGACTAAGGGGCATTTTGGTCATTTGTCAATTAAGTGATTAAAAAGAGAAAAAGATGACAAAATTTCATTCATCTTCTTCTCCAAGCTTCCGAAAATTTCAAGAAGCCATTGTTAGGGTTCTTCAATTTTTCAAGCTTGCTAGTAAGTGCATCCAAGCCCCGTTTTTGATATTCTTCGTATTTTTGAAGTCCTAGTAACATGAGTAAGCTATTTTTAGCTATATGTTGAGCTAGGATTGATGTTCAAAAATGTAACCATGTATGACATGCATGTATTTTGATGTTTTATGGAAGAATATGAAGGCTTGATGTAGTAGAAACATCTTTTGCTAAGTGAATTCCATGAAAAATGCATGTAGGGACTAGTTTGTGAAAGTCTTGAGATTGGTCATACATGAGTGATTTAGTGAGAATTGATGATTGCTTTAGTTGAGTAAATGATTCGGCTAAGCATGAAAGGCTAGAAAGTTGAATGAAAATCACTTTACGAGCTTTGGGGCAAAAGTATAAATATGAGGAAGTTTAGGGGAAAAATGGTAATTTTACTAAAGTATGAGATAAGGGTCAATTTAGTTAATGTGTGTATTTAACGGGTTGATTTGTCATTTTAGATCAAGAAAGACGAAGCCCGGATCTTAACCGAGGCAAGGGCAAGGTCGTGGACTAAATTGCACATCTCCATACTTTTTGAGTACCGAGGTAAGTTTACGTATGAACAATGCATTTATGCGTATACATTGTTAATGCTAGCTAATGTGTAGCATAATTGAGAACCTATTCAATTCTAGTGGAATGAATGAGATAGTAGTTGTGAATGGATGAATGTATTACAAGTAGACATGTGAATGTGTAGTGATAATGTTTGATAGTGGGCTAAGTGCGATACCACCTTGATACTTAACAATGATGGGTGTAATGCGATACTATTGTTAAGCATATTATTTAGTGAGCTATGTGCGGAATCACTATATTTATCCTTTGTGGTAGGCTATGTGCAATACTACCCTATGATCTGATTGTGGTGGACTAAGTGCGAAACCACCGAGTAATTTAGCTGTGTGGATGTATTATTGAGAAATAATGATGTGTTGTATTTTGTGTAAATGTGCTATTGAGTGTAGGGGTGCATGTCAATGATTATGAGTATGTGACTCATGATGTGTTGGAGATGTGGTAAGGGATAGAAATAGTAAGCATAGTAGTGGATGTGAATTACATATGTTAGTATAATGCTAATTGTTGTTTAGCTTATACTAGAATGCTTAAATTGTTTATGTGTAAACTTACTAGGCTCAAAGCTTACTCCTTTCTTTTCCCTTGTCATATAGAGAACAAGGATTGAATCGTGATACGCGGATTAATCGGAAGATCGCCCACACTATCAGCACACTATGGTACATTGGACTTAATGTTTTGTATATGGCATGTATAGGGGCTAGATAAGTTAGTGAATTTTGTTGTATTGGCTAAGATGTGTTGGCCATTAGATGGATAAACTATTTTGTATAATGCCATGGTTGTTGGCTACTTTATTATATAAAAGATGTAGTTATCCATGTAAGATTGTGTTTCAAAATGAGTTGGTTATGGATGTGTTGAAAGAGTACATGTTGTGTATGCTAGAGGGGTGAGAAGAGCTTAGCAAATAGCTTTGTTCTTGTCCATGTGGATAGACACACGGGCATGTGTCTAGGCCATGTGTGACACACGGCCACCCTACACGGCGTGTGACTTGGCCGTGTCACTTTGGCGGTTCGAGTGTTATAGGCCACGGGCTAGCCACACGGGCGTGTGTCTAGGCTTTAGGCCATGTAGAGTAGTCAGTGTTCACCACAGGTGGAGAGCACAGGCGTGTGCCCTAGCCGTGGGACTTTGGCAGAATGCTTGAGTTTTGTGCACGGTTTATGGACATAGGCGTGTGTGACTACACACGGGCGTGTATCATCTTACACGGGCGTGTAGCCCTGTTGGGATGAAAAAATTTTAAATTCGTAAGAGTTTCCGATATGGTCTCGAGAGCCCTCGTGTATATGAGTAAGGTCTCGTAAGTTGAGAATGAGGTCGTTATGGTGACTAAGAGAGAGTAGTCACGTTGAGCCTAAGTGGCGATCAAGTAGTTTTATTTCGGTAATGCCTCGGGCATAGAATACGGGTAAGGGGTGTTACATTTAATGGTATCAGAGCTATGGTTTAATCGGTTCTAGAACTACCGTAGCGGGTGTAAGGGTCTAGCTATACATGCCATAAGTGTATAATGATAGTGTGGTGGTTTCTGATGATTTTAAACCTTGTTTTATATAGTATATGGATCCCGATCAATCGACTGCTGATGAAGCAGCTAGTAATGCGCTGGCTTCTGCGCAAGGAACCGCGCCTGTTGAGAGTGGACCCGAGGTAGGGGTCAAGGGGAAGAGGCTCAGGAAGCTTTTCTCCAGATGATGAGTAATTGGTACTCGAATTATGTTCGAGCGAACCCTAATGCTCAACCTCCTCCACCTCCTCCTATACCTCAGCCAATTCCAGTGGCTCCTCAAGGTATTGACGTAGTGAGGATATCGAAACCTCCGGTGGATAAGATTAGGAAACACGGGGCTGAGGAGTTTAGAGCTAAGGTAGATGATGACCCCGAGAGGGCAGAGTTCTGGCTAGAGAACTCAATGAGAGTATTCTATGAACTCTCTTGTGCACCTGAAGAGAACCTGAAGTGTGCCGTATCGTTGCTGAGGGACTCGTCATACCATTGGTGGAAGACGTTGATGTCGGTAGTCCTAAGAGAGCGGGTGACGTGGGACTTCTTTCTGGAAGAGTTCCGGAAGAAGTATATAAGCCAGCGATTTACTGACCGGAAACGGAAGGAATTCCTTGAGTTGAAGCAAGGAAGAATGACAGTAGCAGAATATGAGCGCGAATTTGTTAGGCTTAGCAAGTACGCGCAAGAATGTGTGTCGACAGAGACTATCTTGTGTAAAAGGTTTGAAGATGGACTGAACGAGGATATTGAGCTCCTAGTGGGTATTTTGGAGTTGAAAGAGTTTGTTGTGTTGGTTGAAAGGGCAAGTAAGGCCGAAGAACTGAGTAAGGAAAAGAGAAGGGCTGTGAGTGAAGCCCGAGATGCGAGAAAATGACCGATGGGCAAATCATATCAAGCCCAGTTGAAAAGATCCAAGGAAGTGAATCCTCGGACGACAACACCAGTGGGATATCCACGTCGAGACTTGGACAACACTCGTTCGGGTTCGAGAGTCCAAGCCACCTCAATAGAAAGTGTGGGCAATCCGAAGAACAAACCGGAGTGTCCAAGTTGTGGTAGGTATCATACCGGAGAGTGTTGGGGAAACAACCGAAGTTGTTATAAGTGTGGTTCCCCCGACCATTTTATCCGAAATTGCCCCGAGAGGGATGATAAGGAAGAGAAGCAAGAGACAAGACCTAGCGATGTGTCTGCAAGGGGTAGACCGCCAAGGAACCCGAGAGGTGGGACTAGTGGTAGAGGTGCGTCCAAAGACTCTGCTGTGAGACCGGAGGGTCGGGCACCTGCGAGGACATATGCCATTCGCGACCGCGAAGAGGCGTCATCCCCAGATGTAATAACGGGTACTTTTTCTCTTTTTGACACCTTTGTTATTGCTTTAATAGATCCAGGGTCTACTCATTCTTATATTTGCATGAGATTGGCATCTAGTTTGAGTATGACCGTTGAGTTTACGGATATTGTGGTTGAGGTGTCAAACCCGTTAGGTAAGCATGTGTTAGTGGACAAGGTGTGTAAGAATTGTCCTTTATTGATTAAGAGTCATTGCTTTCCGGCAGACCTTATGTTGTTGTCGTTTGATGAGTTTGACTTAATCCTTGGCATGGATTGGTTGACTACCCATAGTGTCTTAGTGAACTGTGGTAGTAAGTTTATCGAATTGAAATGTGAGAATGGAGATGTTGTTCGGGTTGAATCAGGTGGGTCGGATAGTCTACCAGTGATGATTTCTTCCCTAGTGGCTGAGAAATGTTTGAGAAAAGGGTTTGAGTCCTATCTCGCCTTTATTTTGAATACTCAAGAGGTTGGAGTAAAGTTTGATCACATCTTGCAGTGGTATGTGAGTATCCTGGATGTGTTCCCAAAGAGTTACCCAGATTACCTCCAAAGAGAGAGGTCGAGTTTGGGATTGAGTTAGTTCCGAAACGGCACCTATTTCAATTGCTCAGATAGGATGACACCTTTAGAGTTGAAAGAATGAAGGTTCGATTGCAAGAGTTGACAGATAAGGGTTTTGCAAGATCGAGCTACTCACCGTAAGGTGCTCCTGGTACTATTTGTAAATAAGAAAGATGGGTCTATGAGGTTGTGTATAGACTATAGGCAACTCAATAAAGTGACGGTGAAGAATAAGTATCCTTTACCAAGGATTGATGATCTTTTTGATCAAGCGAAAGGAGCTACAAGATGTTCTCCAAGATCGACTGCGAGGTCCAGTTATTACCAGTTGAGAGTGAAAGAGCAAGATGTGTTGAAAACTGCATTTCGAACAAGGTATGGCCATTATGAGTTTTCAGTCATGCCGTTTGGTTTGACGAATGCACCTGCGATTTTCATGGATTTGATGAACCGTGTCTTCCGACCGTATGTGGATAAGTTTGTAGTTGTCTTCATTGACGACATATTGATCTATTCTCGGGATGAGAATGATCATGAGGAACATTTGAGAATTGTCTTGCAAACTTTAAGGGATAAGCAGTTGTATGCTAAGTTTAGCAAGAGTGAGTTTTGGCTCCGAGATGTCGGATTCCTAAGACACATTGTGTCGGGTGATGGTGTCAGAGTTGACCCGAGTAAGATATCGGCTGTTGTGGATTGGAAACAGTAGGAATGTGTCAAAGTCGAAGCTTCTTGGGATTGGCGGGGATATTACAGACGTTTAAGTAAAGGGGTTCTCTGTAATTGCTACCCGATGTGAAATTGTTGCATAAGGATGTCAAGTTTGATTGGACTGAGACATGTCAACAGTGTTTTGAGAGATTGAAAACATTGTTGACTGAGGCGCCGATTTTGGTTCAACCAGAACCGGGGAAAGAGTTCGTGGTTTTCAGTGATGCATCGTTTAATGGTCTCGGTTGCGTGTTGATGCAAGAGGGTAAGGTAGTCGCTTACGCCTCGAGGCAGTTAAAACCGCATGAGAAGAATTATTCGACTAATGATTTGGAGTTGGCTGCGATTGTTTTCGCGTTAAAGATTTGGTGACATTATTTATATGGTGAGAAGTGTCGAATCTTTACAGATCACAAGAGTTTGAAGTATTTGATGGATCAAAAGGATTTGAATTTGCGGCAGAGGCGGTGGCTCGAGTTATTGAAAGACTATGAGTTAGTCATTGATTACCACCCGGGAAAAGCGAATGTGGTTGCGGATGCCCTGAGTAGGAAATCCTTGTATGCTCTAAGAGTTTTGAGCATGAGTTTAGCATTGTCTGATGATGGTGCTATATTGGCAGATTTGAGAGCTAAGCCACTATTTGTTCAACAGATATGTGAGGCTCAGAGAAATGATAGTGAGATGCAAGCTAAGAGAGCTAAGTGTGGATCAGAAAGTGATTCTGATTTTCGAGTGGGTTCAGATGGTTGTTTGTTGTACCATGACAGAATTTGTGTACCTAGAGATGAAGAATTGCTCCGAAAGGTTTTGCATGAGGCACATAGTGGTTATTTGTCAGTACACCCGGGCAATACGAAAATGTACAATGACTTGAAGAAGTCTTATTGGTGGCAGTGTATGAAAAGAGACATTTACGAGTTTGTGGCGAAGTGTCTGATTTGTCAACAAGTGAAAGTCGAGCATCAAGTACCTTCGGGATTGCTTCACCAATGATGGTTCCCGAATGGAAATGGGATCGAGGTTACCATGGATTTTGTGGCGGGGTTGCCTTTGACTCCAAAAAGAGGGACGCCAGTGGGTTGTTGTGGATAGATTGACAAAGTCGGCTCATTTTATTCCAAAGACGTGTTGATTATTCAACGGACAAGTTAGCCGAATTGTATGTTGCGTAGATAGTGAGGTTACATGGTGTGCCCGTGTCTATAATATCGAGATAGAGATCCGAGGTTTACTTGAGGTTTTGGAAGAAGTTGCAAGAGGCCATGGAGTACGAGGTTAAATTTCAATCTTTGCGTTCCATCCACAAGCAGATGGTCGATCTGAAAGAGTGATTCAAGTTCTTGAAGATATGCTTCGATGCTGTGTGTTAGAATTTGAAGGTAGTTGGGAGAGGTACCTACCTTTGGTCGAGTTTTCCTACAACAACAGTTGTCAGTCGAGTATACAGATGGCACCGTATGAAGCTTTGTATGATCGTCAGTGTCAGACTCCTCTGTATTGGACCGAGCTTAGTGAGAAGCGAATCCATGGGGTCGATCTAGTAAAAGAGACTGAGGAGAAAGTGAAAGTAATCCGTAATAGTCTGAAAGTTGCTTCGGACCGACAGAAGTCGTACGCAGATTTGAAAAGAAAAGAAATTGAGTTTGAGGTGGGTGACAAAGTGTTTTTAAAAGTGTCCCCGTGGAAGAAAATCATGAGATTCAGACGAAAGGGGAAATTGAGTCCGAGATTCGTAGGGCCGTATGAGATTACAGATAGAGTTGGGCCAGTAGCATACCGGTTGGCTTTGCCGGTAGAATTGGACAAGATCCATAATGTGTTCCATGTGTTGATGTTGCGACGGTATCGCTCCAATCCTTCACATGTGATTCCTTCAATGGAAATTGAGATAAGACCGGATATGTCTTATGAAGAGGAGCCGATTAAGATCTTGGCTCGAGAAGTGAAACAGTTGAGGAATAAGAGCATAGCCCTAGTGAAAGTGTTATGGCAGAAACACGATGTGGAAGATGCTACGTGGGAACTGGAAGAAAACATGAGAGAGCAACATCCAAACCTTTTTATCGGTAATATTTTTGAAGGCGAAAATCTCTAAAGGGGGGAGAGTTGTAACATCTCGATTTAAGGCCTAGTCAGAACAGTGGTGCGAGACCACAAATCCGAGGTATATGTATGAGTTTTGAGGTTTATGCTATGTTTGCATGTTAGTGTGAAAGTTTCATGAAGCAATTTTGTTAAATTGCGGTTGAATTGTCTAAAAGGACTAAATTGCAAAAGTTGCAAAATGTGAGATTCTAGAAGCTAATTGTATGAAATAGCTTTGGATTATCAATTAGAGGTCCTTAAATAGTAATTTTCCCAAATTCTAATTTTTGGACAAAAATGGGCATGAGTGGATGGTATTGGAAAAGTTTGACTAAGGGGCATTTTGGTCGTTTGTCAATTAAGTGATTAAAAAGAGAAAAAGATGACAAAATTTCATTCATCTTCTTCTCTAAGCTGCCGAAAATTTCAAGAAGCCATTGTTAGGGTTCTTCAATTTTTCAAGCTTGCTAGTAAGTGCATCCAAGCCCCGTTTTTGATATTCTTCGTATTTTTGAAGTCCTAGTAACATGAGTAAGCTATTTTTAGCTATATGTTGAGCTAGGATTGATGTTCAAAAATGTAACCATGTATGACATGCATGTATTTTGATGTTTTATGGAAGAATATGAAGGTTTGATGTAGTAGAAACATCTTTTGCTAAGTGAATTCCATGAAAAATGCATGTAGGGACTAGTTTGTGAAAGTCTTGAGATTGGTCATACATGAGTGATTTAGTGAGAATTGATGATTGCTTTAGTTGAGTAAATGATTCGGCTAAGCATGAAAGGCTAGAAAGTTGAATGAAAATCACTTTACGAGCCTTGGGGCAAAAGTATAAATATGAGGAAGTTTAGGGGCAAAATGGTAATTTTACTAAAGTATGAGATAAGGATCAATTTAGTCAATGTGTGTATTGAACGGGTTGATTTGTCATTTTAGATCAAGAAAGACGAAGCCCGGATCTTAACTGAGGCAAGGGCAAGGTCGTGGACTAAATTGCACATCTCCATACTTTTTGAGTACCGAGATAAGTTTACGTATGAACAATGCATTTATGCGTATACATTGTTAATGCTAGCTAATGTGTAGCATAATTGAGAACCTATTCAATTCTAGTGGAATGAATGAGATAGTAGTTGTGAATGGATGAATGTATTACAAGTAGACATGTGAATGTGTAGTGATAATGTTTGATAGTGGGCTAAGTGCGATACCACCTTGATACTTAACAATGATGTTCTGTGTGCGATACTATTGTTAAGCATATTATTTAGTGATCTATGTGCGGAATCACTATATTTATCCTTTGTTGTAGGCTATGTGCGATACTACCCTATGATCTGATTGTGGTGGGCTAAGTGCGAAACCACCGAGTAATTTAGCTGTGTGGATGTATTATTGAGAAATAATGATGTGTTGTATTTTGTGTAAATGTGCTATTGAGTGTAGGGGTGCATGTCAATGGTTATGAGTATGTGACTCATGATGTGTTGGAGATGTGGTAAGGGATAGAAAGAGTAAGCATAGTAGTGGATGTGAATTACATATGTTAGTATAATGCTAAATGTTGTTTAGCTTATACTAGAATGCTTAAATTGTTTATGTGTAAACTTACTAGGCTCAAAGCTTACTCCTTTCTTTTCCCTTGTCTTATAGAGAACAAGGATTGAATCGTGATACGAGGAGTAATCGGAAGATCGCCCACACTATCAGCACACTATGGTACATTGGACTTAATGTTTTGTTTATGGCATGTATAGGGGCTAGATAAGTTAGTGAATTTTGTTGTATTGGCTAAGATGTGTTGGCCATTAGATGGATAAACTATTTTGTATAATGCCATGGTTGTTGGCTACTTTATTATATAAAAGATGTAGTTATCCATGTAAGATTGTGTTTCAAAATGAGTTGGTTATGGATGTGTTGAAAGAGTACATGTTGTGTATGCTAGAGGGGTGAGAAGAGCTTAGAAAATAGCTTTGTTCTTGTTCATGTGGATAGACACACGGGCATGTGTCTAGGCCATGTGTGACACACGGCCAGCCTACGGACGTGTGACTTGGCCGTGTCACTTTGGCAGATTCGAGTGTTATAGGCCACGGGCTAGCCACACGGGCGTGTGTCTAGGCTTTAAGCCGTGTAGAATAGTCAGTGTTCACCACGAGTGGAGAGCACGGGCGTGTGCCCTAGCCGTGGGACTTTAGCAGAATGCTTGAGTTTTGTGCACGGTTTGTGGACATGGGCGTGTGTGACTACACACGGGCGTGTATCATCTTACACGGGCGTGTAGCCCTGTTGGGATGGAAAAATTTTAAATTCGTAAGAGTTTCCGATATGGTCTCGAGAGCCCTCGTGTATATGAGTAAGGTCTCGTAAGTTTAGAATGAGGTCGTTATGGTGACTAAGAGAGAGTAGTCACGTTGAGCCTAAGTGGCGATCAAGCGGTTTTATTTTGTTAATGCCTCGGGCCCGGTTCCGGCGTAGAATACGGGTAAGGGGTGTTACAATTGTGCTCTTTGCCCCCTTCATACAACTCTTTCAGGGAGACCCTGATTTATGGCAGAGACAAACTCTTGTTCGAAGATGTGAAGGGTCATTTGTTGAGTAGAGACAATCTTGACAATGAATTTGGTTTGGATAGAAAGGCAGATAGGCAAGCTTCTGTTTTGGTAGCATCAAAGAAACGAGACAAAAGGTGTCGCTATTGTAAAAAGTTAGGTCACGTCAAAGCAGATTGTTATAAACTGCGAAATAAAAGAGCTGCTAAGAGTAACGAGGAAGATGTAGCTGGTGCTAATTTGGCCGATGAAAGCGGTGATGATTTCTTGTTAGTGTCAACGAGCGATAACTCCAAGCTCACGTCCGAGTGGATCCTAGATTCGGGATGTTCTTTCCACATGTGTCCCAATAGAGAATGGTTCTCAACATACAGTTCGGTTGAAGGTGGAGTTGTGCGTATGGGAAATGATTCATCTAGTAAGGTAATTGGCATTGGTACTGTTAAAATTAGGATATAGGATGGGACGATTAGGACACTCTCTGATGTCAGGTATGTACCTGATTTACGAAAGAATCTAATCTCCTTGAGTATTTTAGACTTGAAAGGATGTAGAATCAACATCGAGTCGAGCGACATTAAAGTATCTTGTGGAGCTCTCATTTTGTTAAAAGGTAAAAAAACCGGCAGTCTTTATATTCTGGAAGGTTCTACAGTGATCGGTGAAATCAGACGTCCCTCGTCCGTTACGGAGTCGAAGTCAACTTGTTTGGAGCGGAGGCAACTTGGTCATAGGAGGGAAAAATGTATGACCGTTGCGTTGAAGAGAGGTTTTCTTTTGGATGCATGTTTTGAAAAGTTAGGGCACTGTGTTCGTGAAAATCAAGCCCGGGTTAGTTTTGATTTAATAGTGCACAAGTCGAATGCTAGAAGTCTTCTAGCTTCTAAGCACATATTCGACTCAATTAATTCCCTGCATAGTTCAAGATAGACCCGTGGTGGGCTTTGGCAGACATGGCGTTGTAAGAATTCGTGTCAAGGTGGAGATTGTTAGAGTTGTGTGACCCAAATTCTAAGAGATTGCTTGCAAGTCAAGTTAAACAAAATATATTTTCTTTCTAGAAGATTTAGTATTTATTAGTATAGTATATTTAGCATTTATTAGCATAGTTTATTTGACCTACTAATTTAGCCTATAAATACGTTCTTTTACAACCTTAGAAAATACACCCATTAGAGATTAGAACTCATAACACATTTAGAGAATTTTGTGTTTATGTTTTTAGGGTTCTTTGTTTTCGGGTTTTCGGAGTTTAGTTTTTATCTCCATATTTTGTACTCTTCGTTCTTTTGCCATTATAGTAAAATTATCTTTGCCCGTGGTTTTTTATCCTCTTTGGAGGGGTTTTTCCACGTTTAATTTGTGTGTTCAATTTCTCAATTTATTCTGCTATTTTTTTTCTGTTGCTTAATCGGGTCGATCCTAACACATGGATTTATCGATGAAAGCATGGTTTCAGAACAATCTCCTCTCGCGGAAGTCTCAATTCGAAATAGGATCTTTCGATGACAAGAACATAAAACTAAGAATGAAAGAAAAACCTAAGAATCAAAACCCTAAAATTGTGTTTTTAACCTGATTACAATGTCCTTTATATAGGCTCAACTTGGAATATTAAAGTGCTTAAATTATCCTTGGAAGTCTTTAGAGTTCGATTAGGATAAATACACCTATTTTCCCTCCAAAATGTAGTTGAAACGTGCAGGAATTTTGGGTTGCGCAGGGGGTATGTCACAACATAGGAGGGCTATGTCGCGACATCGAGGGCAGTTTCGCTTCAGAACTCATTTTTAGCTTCTTTCTTCAACATTGAGACATCAGTATCTTGGTGTTGCGACATAGGCATCAGTTTTGACCCAAATAAGCATCTTTAGCTCCCAACTTGACCTACAAGACCATGTAACCTTATTTAGATATATAAAATGTAATAAAAATTACTAGAAAGGATAAATTATTACTTTAACTATAACAACCTAAATATATACTAAAATGCTTTGATTTATAATTAAACAAGTTATAATTATATGTAAAAAGGGATGTAAATAATAGTATGATTTATCGCAGATCAAACTCCCCTACACTTAACTTGTTGCTTGTCCTCAAGCAACCAAAACACATATATTGGAAAACAAGAAAATAAAAAAATTAATACGAAAATGACTTAATTTCTTTCTTTAAACAAGCGAAAGTTAGTGAAGATGGATGTAAATAAGAACCTCACACCTAAACTCCCCCACACTTAACTTTTTGCTTGTCCTCAAGCAAACCAAGTCTAGACACATAAGATGCAATAATAAGACATCCCTTGGATTTTATTACTACGAATATTAAAGGTATAACAATTCTTATCGCATATATAACTTAATCTTGATAGTTTGATGCCTTGAGAATTTTTAAAGTAAATTAGTATTAGTTTACAAAGTTACATTACTAACAAATTAAAAATAATTCCCATGACCAAATGTTTAACAATATCACCATTAACATAAATCAAACAAATATGTAGTAGACACAATCATGTGAATAAAAAACATTTATTAAATATAATTGTTAGCAATTCCGAAAGATTATGCATAGAGAACGCTTAAGTCACATTGGTCTTCTAGGCTTGTAATGTTTTGAGGTTTAGGATAGTATGAGTACAAAGAAAAATATGGCTCAAAACGGTTCAAACACTGTAAATAGTTAGGCACATGACATTGTTCCCTCTCTTCCCCCTTAATGTCCCATCCAAGCTCACCGCTTTTCATCTCCCTCTCTCACCTATCTTATCTCTCCATGTATGAAGATACAATATAATACTAGCAACTATGGTCGGCTTAAAAAGTTTTGGTGCACTGATGACTGAGTTTTCTTACTTTTGTGACTCTTTATTTTGTCTCTTTGCCTTTTTACTATCTTCTCAATCACAGTGCTTCTGTTTCCGTTCTGTACTTTTTCTTCTTGTTTTTACTTTTGACTTTTTCTCGATTTTCTTTGTCGCACATTTTTTCTGACTTATAATCACTATATCACATTATTTCTTCCTTCTTCTTTTTTGAAACCATCATGATGTATCTACTTAAACCCTCAATATCTATGGCCCGACGTCTATTTCAAAATGTATTAAAGGACCAAGGATAGGAAGAGTTTAAGTTTTCAATTTATGTGTGGTCTTTGCGTTTCAATTTTTTATAGGTTCATCGAAAAGGAGTTATTAGGCTCAAATGAGAAGACTAAGGATTCATAGCATCAATGTATGGTCATTCGAGAACTAGCTATTCAAACAATGCCTTAGGTCATCCCTAAGCATCCCACCATACTGTAACATCCGGGAATTGGGGTTCTGCATATTATGTTTTTGTGTGTTTGGTATGCTCTATCTGTTAATTTGTTATGTTTGGGGGCCCCGGGAAGGCTCGGGGTTAAGCTGAAGCCTTGGTGGAAATTTCAATTTTGGGCACTGTAGGGGAGAGCTGGCTGGGGCAGGCTTTAAGTATTATTGCTTGTGTTTGTTGACACAAGGAATGGGTGGTAAAGTGGCAAGGAGACGCCACTTGGGATGCAGGTAAGTAACGCCACAGGGGAGCAGTGAGGGAGCAGGTTCGAGTCGTATAGCTTGTTTTTGTGAAATTTTTTTTGGCGTCAGGATGGGAGGTGGTGGATTTCGGTATGGACACTTCTAGGTGGAGTGTTGAACGGGTCAAATATTTTGAAGGGGTGGCCATGAGAGAAAGGTGGAGTTTGAATCATTCAAACTGATTCAAATGAGTGAACAAGAGTGAATGTAGGAGGCAATCAAGGAGATGGAGGTGGGGGGAGAGTGTTGGCCGAATTTTGGGATGTATTGGGGGAGGAAATTCGGTCAAAGTAGAGTCCCTTGGTTGGTGAAGGCATTCAGTTTTGGTGGGGGGTTTAGGTGCCGAAATTTGGGGGTGTGTTTAGCAAATTTTGGTGTGGTAAGTTTTTCTTTTTTTTGGGCATTTGGTGTTCCTCTTCTTTTCAATTCTTTTTCTCTATTTGCCGAAAACTCCTCAGACTATTTTGGTTCATTCTTTTATTTGGTAAAGCCGAAACCTTTTGGGCACTCTTTCCCTTTCTATTCTTTTCTCTTTTCCTCTCATTTACTTCACATCTTAAGCTTACATCCCTTTTGCCGAATTCTCTGAGCTCCTGTCTCCCTTTTCGTTTCATCTCACACTTGTGTCTTGGGAGCCGAATCTCCCTATTCCTTTTGCCAGTTGTTCTCCCTCAAAGCCGAATCTGCACCCTTCCTATCGGTTTTGCTAGTAGCTAATTTTAGACTCTCCACTCGTTAATATGTTGATTCGAAGGTTGTGATTCTAGCATCTCGTTGACGTGTGGCCTATTCTCAAGGGGATCTTGGTAAGTAAGGGTTGGCCGAATGGGTGATGAGGGTTTCGTATCAGCTTGTTTGGCCGAAAGGCCATTCTTTTTAATTCATGTGGAGAATCGGTTCTAACGTAGTGATGTCTTAGGGACTCAATCAGATTCTTAGACTAATCAGTTGAAGTTCGATTTCTGTTTATCTGGTCAAGGGAAGGAAGGGGTTGGACTCGTAGTTCCTACCCCTAAGTTCAAAAAACGTGCGATATCGGCAGTACGAGACTTTCCACCGGGTTGTGGGACAGCTTCGGATCTGAATAGACAGATTGCAGTTGTTCCTTCTTCTGAGAGTGTCGATAGTATCGAGAGCTTAGTTCTCCTTGTATTCAGGTGTGTACTTCTCACACCTTCTCCTGTCGTTTTATTTAAACATGTATATGCTTTGTTAAATGCCGAAACTTCGGCATATGCCGCTTTTACCCTTGGAGGGTAGAATCAAGATATCAGGTTAGTGATTTCTGACTATGTTATATATGCGATTATGCTGACATGATTATATGTACACTCTGAACATCTGATATATGTCGATATCTGTTGCATTCATTCATCATGATTTTATGTTGCATGGGAATAGGCATATGCTATTAATTGGAAGGGGAAGTGTATCTGGTGACTATGTCACAATATCTGGTGGTTCTGCCACACTCTGTTCTGGTGGCCACGCCACATAATCTGGTGACTCTGTCACAACTCTGACGATGAGCAGCTAACTGCAGCATGACTGCCATCGATGGTGTGTAGCGGTGAGGGTCGATTGTAGAAATCCCCACTGGTGTGATTGGCAGGAACGGGTGGTGTGTAGAGGATGGAAACTTAGGCTGGGTTGGGTTTTGCATCGTTTTGCATATGCTATCTGCTATACTATGTCATAGGGCTAAGGCCCAATCCGTTTTCGAGAGGGTTTCGCCCAATGTGATTATGCAAGGGGGGCTAAGGCCCAAATGGAATATGAATGGGCTTGGGCCCAGTGATGGTGCTTGGCAATTGCACACTGAGTCATTTGACTCACCCTTTCTGCTTAACACTTTTGCAGGTGAAACATAGTGCAGTGGATTTGGGCCCGAGGGGACTACGAGGTGGCCATGAACGATTTTATTTAATAGAACTTTACTTTCCTTTAAATTTTTGGGATTTTGTTATGTAATAAGGCCACTTTTAATTTGGTTTAATTTCGATTTAAACTTTAGACGTTTTGAGTACAAAATAATCAATAAGACGTTTTTTAAAATGCAATTAAAAGTTTTTCTCACAACTCAATTAACGACTTTACAAATGGATTTTTTTTATGACAAACTTCCGGCTTAGTCTAACGTAGCAACATGGGTTTTCAAACGTCACCTAAACACTGGAATTGGGCTAACGAAAAATTTTCCTTAAATGATTATTGGGCTTTCAAACGAACTACTGATCTGGAGTTTTCAAAAAGGAACTTAAAAGTTTTTCTGAAGTTCGCGTAGTTATATAAATTCTTCCCAACTGACATAACAGATCCGGACGTGGTGTTTTGGCCAGGTTTGGTGTGTTACAATTTGGTATCAGAGCCTGGTTTCAAAAACTCAGCCATGGGTTTTGGGTTCAAAACATTTTACAAAGTTGGTCTAAAAATGATTTGGAATATATATATATAGATATATATGAATGCGAGTTTTTCTAGAAGTATGGCACTCGAGTCTCCGGCACCAAGTCCATACGGTAAGTTTTTCTAACTGCATTGGGTGAATTGCATGAATTAGATATATTGTGCTATGAAATGTAGAATTAAGAAACTCTACTTTAGAGATGGAAACATTTAGGTATATGTGTGTTTTGCGGAAACTACTTGAAACTCCATTCTCATAAAACTACTCATTAATCAACAGTGAAAAGAAAAGCTAATGCATAAAATTTGTAAACCAGATTAAAACGAATCGGTAGACATGAGTGCGAGAGGACGTGGACGTGTTGCACGCGGCCGTGGTAGAGGCCGGGGTGTTGAGGCTGAGTTCTCGGAAGCAAGGCATGAGCCTGAGGGTGAAGCGCCAGCATCACCTGTGGCAGAAGTGGGATCGCAAGATAGAACTGGTGGGGATGATGCCTTATCTCAAGCAATGCTGCGTGTGTTGGAGCGAGTTATTGGGGCGAGCACTGGGACAGTATCTCGGAAGTCTATTCTTGAGCGACTTCGAGCAAACGGAGCTGAAATGTTTAGGGGTATTTCTGGTGTGGCCCCAAATGTAGCTGAGTACTGGCTGAAGGCAGTCGAGCGGATTATGGATGATCTAGACTACACGACAGAGGAAAAACTGAAAGGAGCGGTGTCTCTTCTTCGGGATGAGGCATATCAGTGGTGGCTCACCGAAAGAGAGGGTACTCCAGCGGATCGAATTGACTGGGATTTCTTCAAGACGGCATTTCAAAGGAAATACGTTGGGGCAAGTTATATGGATGCACAGAGGAAGGCGTTCTTGAATTTAGTACAATGGGGCAAATCCGTAGCTGAGTATGAGGTAAAATTTCTGCGCTTGAGCCGTTACGCCCGAGGATGGGCTGCAGGATGAGTTGAAGGTATTGATAGCTCCGCAGCGGGAGAGGGACTTTGCTGTTTTGGTTGAAAAAGCTAAAATAGCCGAAGAGGTAAAGCGGACGGAGAGACAGAATAGGGATAAAGATCGGAGTAAAAACAAGAGAAGTTTTGGGCCATCGGGTTCATCTGGGGGTTTTCAGAAAAGGCCTAAGTTTGATGGGCCAGCTCGAGTTCCGACGCCTGCCGCGGTGGGTCAGGTTCGACCATGTGCTCTGTGTGGGAAAGTGCATTCTGGTGAGTGTAGGAGGAGAACCAGTGGATGTTTCAGGTGCGGATCTATGGATCATATGGTTAAATATTGTCCACAAGTAGATTAGGTGCGGCCAGTTGGACGGGGTTCTGATCAGTTCAGGAGGGGTGGTCAGCAACCACAGAGGGGTCGTGGTCCAAATAGAGGGGGAAATGGTTTCGATCGGGGCGTGAGCACCGGGCGAGGTGCTTTGAGAATGCGGGCGAGACGGCCGGGTTAGTCTATGCAGCTAGACGCCGAGAAGAGGGTGATGCACCGGACGTCATAACGGGTACGTTCCTCATTTTTAGTTTGCCCTTTTCTGCATTGATTGATATTGGGTCGACGTATTCCTATGTTGCTAATGTGGTGTCTGGAACTTTAAACATGAACTTTGAGATTGCTTCTAGGGAGATCACTGTACTTAGCCCTTTAGGACAATCTGTAGTGGTAAACAAACTCTTTAGGAGTGTGCCTCTAGAAGTACAAGGGTTGGTTTTTCCAGCTGATTTGATGGAACAGCCGTTTGGGGAGTTCGATTTAATCTTAGGTATGGATTGGTTGGTAAAGTATCGAGCAAACTTGGACTCTTGAGGATAATGAAGTTTTAGTGATAGGTGAAGGAGAAACTACTTGTCCAATGTAGTGTCTGCTTTAAAGGCAAAAAGAATGGTGAGAAAAGGATGTGAGGCTTTCTTAACTTTCGTTCGTGCTCTTGAGGCCAAGGAGTTGACTGTGAAGGATGTCAGAACAGTGAAGGAGTTTTCCGATGTTTTTCCAGAGGAGCTTCCAGGGTTACCTCCGGATCGCGAGGTGGAATTCGATATTGATCTTCTTCCGGGAACAGCGCCAGTGTCTATTGCCCCATATAGAATGGCGCCGAAGGAGTTAGTGGAGCTGAAAGCGCAGATTCAAGAATTGTTGGATCGTGGTTTTATCCGACCAAGTGTATCTCCGTGGGGAGCGCCGGTTTTGTTCGTAAAGAAAAAGGACGGGACAATGCGTATGTGCATTGACTACTGCTAGTTGAATAAGTTGACGATTAAGAACAAATACCCGCTACCGAGGATTGACGATCTGTTTGATCAGCTCAAAGGGGCTTCAGCTTTCTCAAGATAGATTTGAGGTCGATATCATCGACTTAAGGTCAAGGAAGCGGATATTCATAAGACGGCGTTTCGGACTCGCTATGGTCACTATGAGTTTTTAGTGATGCCGTTTGGATTGACGAATGCACCAGCTGCATTTATGGATATGATGAACCGGGTATTCCAACCCTATCTGGACCGGTTTGTTGTGGTGTTCATAGACGACATTCTGGTATATTCCAAAACGGAAGAAGAGCATGATTCGCATCTTCGGGTAGTTCTACAGATTTTGAGGGAGAAGCAGCTGTACGCCAAATTTAGTAAGTGTGAATTTTGGTTGAAAGAATTAACCTTTTTGGGTCATGTTGTATCTGCAGAGAGAATTAGGGTTGATCCCTGAAAAATTGAAGCTGTGTTGGATTGGAAACCGCCTAAGTCTGTGGCGGAGATTCGAAGTTTCTTTGGATTGGCTGGGTACTACAGAAGGTTTGTTGAGGGATTCTCCTTAATTGCGGCACCCCTAACTAAGTTGCTGCGGAAAGGGGTAGCATTTGTTTGGACTGCTAAGTAGCAGGAAAGCTTTGAGAAGTTGAAAAGGATCTTGACGGAGGCTTCGATTTTGATTTAGCCTGAGGCTGAGAAAGAGTTTGTTGTCTATTGTGATGCTTCACACACGGGTTTAGGGTGTGTGTTAATGCAAGATGGGAAGGTAGTCGCGTATGCGTCTCGGCAGTTAAGACCGCATGAGATGAACTATCCCACGCATGATCTGGAGTTGGCTGCGGTAGTGTCCGCTTTGAAGATCTAGAGACATTACCTGTACGGGGAGAAGTCCATTATCTACACCGACCACAAGAGTTTAAAATATCTCCTTACTCAGAAGGAGTTAAATTTAAGGTAGCGGAGGTGGATTGAATTGTTAAAGGATTACGACTGCTCGATCGAGTATCATCCGGGTAAAGCTAACGTGGTGGCGGATGCGTTAAGTCGGAAAGTGATATCGGAGTTGAGGGCAATGCTTGCTCATCTCAGTTTGTATGATGATGGAAGTTTGTTAGCTGAACTCCAAGTAAAGCCGACGTGGATAAGTCAGATTAAGGAGAAGCAGTTATCGGATGATGTCTTGAGTGCTCGACTTCTGCAAGTACAGAATAGTGGGGTAGAGGATTATAGTTTAAACAGTGATGTGGTATTGTGTTTCCGTAAAAGGGTCTGCGTGCCGAAAGATGTTGAGTTGAGGCAGATGATTCTTCAGGAGGCGCATAGTAGTCCTTACGCTATGCATCCTGGTGGGAATAAGATGTATCAGGATTTGCGTGAGCAGTTCTGGTGGCCTGGATTGAAGCGAGAAATTATCGAGTTCGTGGGTAAATGCTTGACGTGTCAGCAGGTGAAAGCAGAGCATCAGCTGCCTTCGGGGTTATTGTAGCTGGTAAAGATTCCACAGTGGAAATGGGAGAAGATAACGATAGACTTTGTTAGTGGGCTACCTCTTACGCCTACTAAGAAAGATTCAGTGTGGGTGATTGTTGATCGGTTGACGAAGTCTGCCCATTTCATACTGTTCGTGTCGACTATTCTCTCTGTGTGGCTAAGTCGTATGTGGCGGAGATTGTGAGGTTGCATGGGGTACCAGTGTCGATCATATCGGATAGAGACCCTAGGTTTACGTCGCGTTTTTGGAAGGCACTGCATCAAGCATTGGGTACAATACTAGACTTCAGCACAACATTTCATCCACAGTCTGATGGTCAGTCTGAGAGGGTAATTCAAATCTTGGAAGATATGTTGAGAGGCTGTGTTATTGAGTTTAGGGGTAGTTGAGAGGAATTCCTACTGTTGGCGGAATTCGCATACAACAACAGCTACTAGTCTAGTATCCAGATGGCGCCCTATGAAGCGTTGTATGGGCGAAGGTGTCGTACTCCTACTTGCTGAACAGAGTTGGGTGAGCGTCGGGTGTTGGGTCCAGAATTGGTTTCGGAGACAGAAGAGAAAGTTAAGGTGATTCGAACTCGGTTGAAGGAGGCTTCCGACAGCGTAAATCCTATCTTGCCGATCCGCGCGTAAGGATATAGAATTTGCGAGTGGGGATCAGTGTGTTTTGAAAGTTTCACCTTGGAAGAAAGTTTTGAGGTTTGATGGAAGGGCAAGCTAAGTCCCGTGTTTATCGGGCCTTATCGGGTATTGAAACGCAGTGGGACCAAGTGGCGCATCGCCTTGAGTTGCCTTGAGTGAAACAGATACATGATGTGTTCCATGTCTCGATGTTGAGGCGCTTATCGTTCGGATCCGTCTCACATTGTGCCGGTGGAGGAAATTGAGGTAAGACCGCACTGCCTTCAAGAAGAACCAGTCTGAGATCTTAGACCGAGACGTTAAGGTGCTAAGAAGAAAATCAGTCCCTTTGGTCAAAGTTTTGTGGCGGAACCACGGTTCAGAAGAGGCCACATGGGAGCCAGAAAATGTTATGCGTCAGCAATACCCTCATCTCTTCTGATCAGGTAATTTCGAGGCCGAAATTTCTTTAAGGGGGTAGAACTGTAACATCCGAGAATTAGGGTTCTGTATATTATGTTTTTGTGTGCTTAGTATGCTCTATCTGTTAATTTGTTATGTTTGGGGGCCCCGGGAAGGCTCGGGGTTAAGCTGAAGCCTTGGTGGAAATTTCAATTTTGGGCACTGTAGGGGAGAGCTGGCTGGGGCAGGCTTTAAGTATTATTGCTTGTGTTTGTTGACACAAGGAATGGGTGGTAAAGTGGCAAGGAGACACCACTTGGGATGCAGGTAAGTGACGCCACACAGGAGCAAAGTGAGGAGCAGTTTCGAGTCGTATAGCTTGTTTTTGTGAAATTCTTTTTTTAAGCGTCGGGATGGGAGGTGGTGGATTTCGTATGGACACTTCTAGGTGGAGTGTTGAACGGGTCAAATATTTTGAAGGGGTGGCCATGAGAGAAAGGTGGAGTTTGAATCATTCAAACTGATTCAAATGAGTGAACAAGAGTGAATGTAGGAGGCAATCAAGGAGATGGAGGTGGGGGGAGAGTGTTGGCCGAATTTTGGGATGTATTGGGGGAGGAAATTCGGTCAAAGTGGAGTCCCTTGGTTGGTGAAGGCATTCGGTTTTGGTGGGGGGTTTAGGTGCCGAAATTTGGGGGTGTGTTTAGCAAATTTTGGTGTGGTGAGTTTTTCTTTTTTTTGGGCATTTGGTGTTCCTCTTCTTTTCAATTCTTTTTCTCTATTTGCCGAAAACTCCTCAGACTATTTTGGTTCATTCTTTTATTTGGTAAAGCCGAAACCTTTTGGGCACTCTTTCCCTTTCTATTCTTTTCTCTTTTCCTCTCATTTACTTCACATCTTAAGCTTACATCCCTTTTGCCGAATTCTTTGAGCTCCCATCTCCCTTTTCGTTTCATCTCATACTTGTGTCTTGGGAGCCGAATCTCCCTATTCCTTTTGCCAGTTGTTCTCCTTCAAAGCCGAATCTGAACCCTTCCTTTCGATTTTGCTAGTAGCTGATTTTAGACTCTCCACTCGTTAATATGTTGATTCGAAGGTTGTAATTCTAGCATCTCGTTGACGTGTGGCCTGTTCTCAAGGGGATCTTGGTAAGTAAGGGTTGGCCGAATGGGTGATGAGGGTTTCGTATCAGCTTGTTTGGCCGAAAGGCCATTCTTTTTAATTCATGTGGAGAATCGGTTCTAACGTAGTGATGTCTTAGGGACTCAATCGGATTCTTAGACTAATCAGTTGGAGTTCGGTTTCTGTTTATCTGGTCAAGGGAAGGAAGGGGTTGGACTCGTAGTCCCTACCCCTAAGTTCAAAAAACGTGCGATATCGGCAGTACGAGACTTTCCACCGGGTTGTGGGCCGGCTTCGGATCTGAATAGATAGATTGCGGTTGTTCCTTCTTCTGAGAGTGTCGATAGTATCGAGAGCTTAGTTCTCCTCGTATTCAGGTGTGTAATTCTCACACCTTCTCCTGTTGTTTTATTTATACATGTATATGCTTTGTTAAATGTTGAAACTTCGGCATATGCCGCTTTTACCCTTGGAGGGTAGAATCAAGATATCAGGTTAGTGATTTCTGACTATGTTATATATGCGATTATGCTGACATGATTATATGTACACTCTGAACATCTGATATATGTCGATATCTGTTGCATTCATACATCATGATTTTATGTTGCATGGGAATGGGCATATGCTATTAATTGGAGGGGGAAGTGTATCTGGTGACTATGTCACAATATCTGGTGGTTCTGCCACACTCTGTTCTGGTGGCCACGCCACATAATCTGGTGACTCTGTCACAACTCTGACAATGAGCAGCTAACTGCAGCATGACTGCCATCGATGGTGTGTAGCGGTGAGGGTCGATTGTAGAAATCCCCACTGGTGTGATTGGCAGGAACGGGTGGTGTGTAGCGGATGGAAACTTAGGCTGGGTTGGGTTTTACATCATTTTGCATATGCTATCTGCTATACTATGTCATAGGGCTAAGGTCCAATCCGTTTTCGAGAGGGCTTCGCCCAATGTAATTATGCAAGGGGGACTTCTAATCTATTATGCAATTTAACTAAGTAACCTAATCAATTTCCCTAAAAACTAATCAAATTATCCTATATCAATAAAAAATTCCATGCTTGACAAAATTCATTACATGCTTCATTATTGTCAACCACTATTAATAGTATTAATTGTAACACCCCTCACCCGTATTCAACGCCAGAATAGGGGTTACGTGGCATTACCAGACTTACAACACATTAAACATACTTTTCACATACATTTAATCAATTCATACATTCGTCATTCAATCTCAAACAATGTTTCCCTAATACGAGCC
Source organism: Gossypium sturtianum (assembly GCA_025698515.1). NCBI lineage: Eukaryota > Viridiplantae > Streptophyta > Magnoliopsida > Malvales > Malvaceae > Gossypium > Gossypium sturtianum. Next base: position 43,386,920 of record CM046953.1, on the reverse strand, counting down.
TACAAGGCCCTAAACATGGATTGAGAGTGGTTCGGGACTAAACCGATAACTTTGGAAACTTTTTGAATACTTAGAAAATTTCCCAAAAACAAGGGACACACGTCCGTGTGGCCCGACCATGTGTCTCACATGGCCAACAGACACGCTCGTGTCACAAGCCGTGTGGACATTCGAAATGGAAGCACATGGCCGTGTCCCAGCCTGTGTCTGACCCCGTGTAACTCTCTGACTTGGGTCACACGGCCAACACACACGCCCGTGTGGCTAGCCAGTGTGCCCTAAAAATGGCCATACACGCCCGTGTGCCAGGCCGTGTACTAGGCCGTGTCAATCCTGTAGGGTATACTGACTTATGCCACACGACCATGTCACACGCCCGTGTGTGAGGCCGTGTGGAGCATATGACTAGGTTTCAAAATCAACACCAGGGGACACATGGCCGTGTAACCTGACCGTGTGTCACACACGGCTGAGACACACGCCTGTGTCTCTGCCCATGTGGACAAAAATAGGCTATTTACTAAGCCAATTTGTCACCCAAATTTGAATGTACCTACAACACATCATTTTCCACCATCTCATAGCATAAATAGACATTTAGACCAGCCAATTCAAACCTAATTCATGCATATTCTATACCACATTTCTCAATACACACAAGTTGCAAAATCGACCAATCCATTTATACTCCAAATCTCATAAACTTAGATCATCAATATGGATACTTAAAACATGCATTCTTTCCCTTGATTCACAAACAAGTAACATCACCAATATCAACATTCAACTTCCATAATACCAACTATTAATAAACATCACAAAACCAACCTCAATTTACATAACATAAACTATATGCACATACACATATACACAAGCAAATTAACTCAAAATAAGCCAACTCTCATGGCCATTATATACAAACCAAGACATATACATTTGCAAGCCTATTCAAATGGCCAAAATTATTACCAAAATATAACCAAAATGACCAAAGTCCCTATACATGCCATATACTTCAAATACCAAAATTCATAGGTACCAAGTGATAGGTGGATAGTGTGATGCGATCTCCGACAATCCTCGAATCTGAGCTAGCTTGAAATCACTATAAAACATAGAAAAATAAACAACGTAAGCTTTATAGCTTAGTAAGCTCGTATGAAATAAACTCGATATAATCATAAACACATAATTCAACAATTGATTATAAATACATGAATTCACATCAACTAACAAACCTTTTAATTACTCATTCACAAAACTATATACTTTCTTCACCATTTCTTTGATTCAAAGATAATATGGTTTATGCACATACCAGTACCATCTCGTACCAATCTCATTCTCAACCACATCATTCATTTACCCGTTGAACCATTCGGAATAGAAGTCGGATACTCAAGAGTCTCGCACAATAAGTACCTCTGTCGAATTTATCCGAAGTCTCGTATTCACAACTTATACAATATCAAAGCATTTAAAATACATTTATAATGAAATTTATCACATACGAACTTACCTCGGATGTGAAAACGACGAAATAAGTCGATTAGTCGATAACTTTAGTTTTCCCCCGATCTAGATCTGAATTTCGCTTTTCTTGATCAAAATATATTCAAAATTAACTTCTTTAATAATATCTCTATTCAATTAAATCCCAAAACACACATTTAAGCACATTTACACTTTTACCCCCAAGAATTTCACAACTTTTACAATTTAGTCCCTAGGCTCGTAAAACAAAATTCATTCAATTTAATCACAACCTAAGCCTATCCGAAATACTATTGTACCCCTAGAAGCTCATATTTTTCATTTATTTCACATTTTAACCACAAAGTTTCCACATTTCACAATTTAATCCCTAATTTGCATTTTCACTAAAAATCACTTTATAAAACTTGCATATTTCTCAAAAAACATTCATAATCTATCACCAAACATCAAAACACACATGTATTCATCAATGGAATCATTCAAAATCTTTAACAGTTTTGCAAAACAGTCCCTAGGCTAGCTAGACCTAGTTGCAACGATCTCAAAAACATAGAAATCATTAAAAACGGGACAAAAACGGACTTACAATTGAGTATCAAAGTGACCGAACCCTAGCAAGCCTTCATGGACATTTCTTTCTTCTAAATTCAGTGGTGGAGAAGATGAATGAACCATATTTTTTTTTTGTTTCATTTAATTTAACTTATTTTACTAAATTACCAAATTAACCTTAATATTAAAACATTAAAATCACATAATGGTTGTCCATAATTGTCCATTCATGCTATCATTGGTCTAATTACAACATAAATCCTTCAAATATTTAATTTCATAGCTATTAAATACCTTGAACTTATAGAAATCTAATTTTTTACTTTACGCGATTTAGTCCTTTATATCAAATCAACTAATCAAACGATAAAATTTCTAAACGAAACTTTTACACAATCACTCAATCATGCTGTAAAAATTGAAATAATAATAAAATAAATATTTTGGCCTTGGATTTGTGGTACCAAAACCACTCTTCCAATTTGACTAAAAACGGGATGTTACAACTCCCGCCCTTAGGGATTTTCATCCCCGAAAATCTTACCAGTGAATAGGTTAGGGTACTGTTTTCTCATAGCTTCTTCGAGCTCCTATATAGCCTCTTCGACACCATGACATTGCCACAAGACTTTCACTAAAGCTATGCATTTATTTCTCAACTCTTTAACCTCTCAAGCTAAAATTCTGGTCGGTTCTTCGTTGTACGTCATATCAGGTTGAATTTCAATCTTTGTCGGAGAAATTACATGTGAAGGATCCGATCTATATCGACGCAACATCGACACATGAAACACATTATGAGTTTTTTCTAATTCTGATGGTAATGCTAGCCGATAAGCTACTGGCCCTATTCATTCAATGATCTCGTATGGCCCGATGAAACGCGGACTTAGTTTACCTTTACGACCAAATCGAAGGATTTTCTTCCACGGAGATACTTTCAGAAACACTTTGTCACCGATCTGGAATTCAATGTATTTTCATTTTAAATCCGCGTACGATTTCTGTCGATCTAAAGCTGCTTTCAAACAGTCGCGAATTACTTTCACTTTCTCTTCGATTTCTCTAACCAAATCAACCCCGTGAATCTGTTTCTCGCTAAGCTCAGTCCAGTACAATGGTGTTCGGCATTTACGACCATACAATGCTTCATACGGTGCCATCTTTATGCTCGATTGAAAGCTGTTGTTATACGTGAATTCAACCAATGAAAAGTATCTCTCCCAATTGCCTTCAAATTCTAAAACACAACATCGAAGCACATCTTCAAGAATCTGAATTACTCTCTCAGATTGACCGTCAGTTTGCGGGTGAAATGCTGTACTAAAATTCAACTTCGTACACAGAGCTTCTTGCAATTTCTTCCAAAATCGCAATGTAAACCTCGGATCTCTATCCAAAATAATAGAAACTGGCACCCCGTGCAATCTAACAATTTTAGAAATGTACAATTCAGCCAATTTATCAAGCGAATATTCAGTACGTACCGGAATGAAATGCACGGACTTCGTTAGTCGATCTACAACAACCCAGATAGCATCTTTCTTTTTCGGAGTCAGGGGTAATCCCGATATGAAATCCATCGTAACTCTATCCCATTTCCACTCAGGTATCATTACTGGCTGAAGTAGTCCCGATGGTACTTGATGTTCGGCTTTGACTTGCTGACAAATCAAACATCTCGACACAAACTTTGAAATGTCTCTTTTCATGCCCGACCACCAATATAATTGTTTCAAATCGTTATACATTTTAGTACTCCCCGGATGAACTGATAAGCAACCACTATTTGCCTCGTGTAAAATTTTCTGAATCAACTCTGGATTTTTCGGTATGCATACTCTATTTCGGAACATTAAACAATCATCGGTTCCAATTTGATAATCTGTATCACTATTCAACTCACATTGCGTTCTTTTAGCTTGCAACTCAGTATCACACTTTTGAGCTTTACAAATTTGCTGCAGAAAAATCTGTTTAGCTTTCAACTCTACTAGAATTGAACTATCATCGGAAAAAGTCAGTCTTGTATTCATTGCTCTCAAAGCAAACAGAGATTTTCTACTCAAAGCGTCTGCGACTACATTTGCTTTCCCCGGATGATAATCAATTACTAACTCATAATCTTTCAATAGCTCTAGCCACCTCCATTGTCGCAAATTAAAATCTTTCTGAGTCATAATATACTTTCAATGCGCCACCTCCGTTGAATAAGTGATGGCATTTTTCACCGTACAAATGATGTCGCCAAATTTTCAATGCGAAATTAATAGCAGCCAACTCTAAATCGTGTGTCAAATAGTTCTTTTCATGCAGTTTCAACTATCTGGAGGCATAAGCTATAACTTTTCCCTCTTGCATCAACACGCAACCCAAACCGTTCAATGACGCATTGCTATAAATCACAAATTCTTTACCTGACTCAGGTTGAACCAACATTGGTGCCTCAGTTAGTAAGACTTTCAACTGATCAAAACTCTGTTGACATTTCTCTGACCACTCGAACTTCACATCTTTCTGTAGCAATCTGGTCATCGGTGTAGCAATCATCGAGAATCCTTTAACAAAACGTCGATAGTAGCCCGCTAACCCCAGAAAACTTCTAACTTCGGATACATTCCTCTGTGGTTTCCAATCAACAACGGCTGAAATTTTGCTCGGATCAACTTTTATACCTTCTGCTAAAACAATGTGCCCCAAAAATCCGACTTCTCGGAGCCAAAATTCACATTTGTTTAATTTAGCATACAGTTGCTTATCTCTCAAAGTTTGAAGAACAATTCTCAAATGCTCGGCATGCTCAGATTCATCTCGTGAATAGATCAGAATGTCATCAATGAAGACAACAACAAATCTGTCTAAATACGGTCTAAAGATCCGATTCATCAAATCCATAAAGACTGCAGGAGCATTAGTCAATCCGAAAGGCATAACAAGGAATTCATAATGTTTGTACCTCGTTCTGAATGCAGTTTTTGGCACATCTGAATCTTTAACTCTCAACTGGTAATAACCAGATCTTAAATCAATCTTCGAAAACACTATTGCACCTTTCAGCTGATCGAATAAATCATCTATTCTTGGTAACGGATACTTGTTCTTTATTGTAACCTTATTAAGCTTTGATATTCAATACACATTCTCATTGATCCGTCTTTCTTCTTTACAGACAATACTGGCGCACCCCAGGGTGAAAAACTAGTCGTGCAAAACTATCTGTTAACTCTTGCAACTGAGATTTCAACTCTTTCAATTCTGTCGGAGTCATTCTGTACGGAGCTATAGATATCGGTGAAGTTCCCGGTACTAGCTCAATAGAAAATTCAACTTCTCTGATCGGTGGTAATCCAGGTAATTCTTCTGGAAACACATCCGGATACTCACAAACAATTAGCACTGATTCAATCTTAGATTCTGACACTTTTGTATCTAAAACGTACGCAAGATAAGCTTCACAACCTTTTCTCACATATCTCTAAGCTGACATAGACGATATCACAACTAGTAATCCACCCGACTCATCAGATTCAATCCAAAGAATTTCATTTTTCTGGCATTTCAATTCAATAATCTTTCATCTACAGTTCGCAACGGCATCATGCATAGTTAACCAATCCATACCCAAAATGACATTGAACTCATCAAACGGTAAAAGCATCAAATCAGACAGAAAATAGTAACCCTGAGTTATTAAAGGATAGTTCTTGCATACTTTATCAACTAGAACATACTTGCCTAAGGGGTTCTGTAACACCTCTAACCCGTATCTGTCGCCGAAACAGGGCTACGAAGCATTACTAGAGTCTTCAGTACATTTACAGATAATTCATGTCAAATTATATTCATTTTCCGAATATTATTCATATTGTCCCTTAAATGGACCCTCGAGGCCCAAAATGAGTATTAGAATCAAATCGGGACTAAATCGGGAACTCAGAGAATTTTTCGCGAAATTTTTAAAATTTTCCAAGATACAGGGCACACACGCCCGTGTGACCCTAGGACACGCTCGTGCTGTAGGCCGTTTCGACCCTGTGTAACTCTCTGACTTGTGCCACACGGCCGGCCACACGCCCCCTAGACACATGCCCGTGTCTCTGCCCGTGTGCTCAATTCTGAGCATTCTGTTTCTCAAATTTAAGGTGCAGGGGACACACGGCCTAACCACACGCCCATGTACCAGGCCGTGTGTCATATATGGTCAAGACACATGCCCGTGTGTCTACCCGTGTGGACAAAATAAAGCCATTTTCTAGCTTTATTTCTCACCCAAACTTTGCCAATGACCTACACCAAAACTTTCATACATATACCAACCAATTCAAGCATCATAATCAAGTTAATTTTAACATCTAACATGGTACATCATTACATGCATTCATGTTTATAATCTTACCCTTTTGTGAACATACATGTTAACATAATTTAATCAAACCACACTAAACACATGGATATTCATCATGGTATAACCTTATAATTTTACCAAAACAAATCTTTACAAGCCATTCCAAATGGCTAGATTACAATCAACCCTTTTACATGCCAATATGGCCAATTAACCTATACATGCCATTATAACCATAACTAATTTACCATATGTACCAAAATGAGCTGATGGATAGTGTGAGTGATCTCCGCCAAGCTTCCAATCCAACGAGCTTCCGATTTACTATAAAATAGGGAAATAAAACTAAGTAAGCATATAATGCTTAGTAAGTTCATATAACATGGTACTTAACTTACCATTTATTCTATTTCAAGATAAACATGTAAGGCATATTCAATCAATTTGATCTCAAGCCCTACACATTTCCTCATTGCCCTTGTTAGTAATATATTCCATAATAACACCAAGAAACATAGATGGGCTCAACAATAATTAGGTTTCCAAGCACATATGCTTTCCACATCAGTTATTCATTTAACATGTATAAATCATATCTTTATATTACAAGTATATTTTCATAATAATTCATCTTGATTTCAGATTATTTCATGTTAGAACTTTACTCATACAATTCGAAATATCAATGCCACACGAGTAGTACACTCAAGGTGTACAAATCTATAATCAAGGATGAACATATTTATCAAATAAATTCCATGTACAAATATCATCATCTCATATTTCCATGTATCAATTATCATATATCATCATTTTCATGTATTTCAAGCAGATACGTGAAATGACTCATTCTTATTCATATCTTCTCATATCAGGATTTTTACCCGTTGAATTTATTCGAAATATCGATGGATACACAGGTAGTACACTTGAGGTGTACAAACCAGGATCTGTCAATTCATATTCAGGGGTACCCGTTAGGGCATTTAATCAGAAAGCACACTCTTGAGCCACATATCATATAACAGGATTACCAGTCCAGGCTAAATCCTTTCTGTAACATATGTTCAGAAGAGCTCAATTAGAATTACCAGTCCAGGCTAAATCCTAATTGTAACATATGCTCAAGAGGGATTTTATAAGGATTACCCGTCCGGGCTAAATCCTATATGTAATGAGATCAATAGGATTACTCGTCCGAGCTAAATCCCGCCAGCAACAAATGCAAGACCTCATTCAATAAGGGAAATCACCTTTATCCATCGATTTTCATTTATTCAAACGGGATTTAACATTTTTCAAGCATTATCAGGCATGTGATTATTTCATACATCTATAACATTCATATAATTTAAATAAACACATTCCACATTCATTTCAAGTATAAAAGTAACATTTTTATCATTTATCATTTATTAGGCATTATCATTGATCGGGCTTTGTCAGATATGTTTTCAATGTCATATATATATATGATATTTATATAATTCACATACAAAAAATCTAATTCAATCATTTAAATATACAATTTAGTTACACGAACTTACCTTGACAAATGTTCGTGTATGTAAAATCTACTAATCCGACATTTTTCTTTTTTCCTCGTTCTAGCTCTGAATTTGGTCTATCCGGATCTATACGAGTAAATTTAACATCAATTAATACAATTTAAACTCAATTCAGTCCAATTTACATCTTAGGCAAAATTACTATTTTGCCCTTAAACTTTTAATTAATGATGATTTCGTCCCTAGGCTCGGAAAATGAAATTCATGCAATTTACTTCTTATTCCAAGCCTAACCAAAATTTCAATATAAAATTTACAGCACATGTATTCTATAAAATTTAGAATTTTTCTTCAATTTACACAACTTTACAATTTAGTCCCTAAATCATGTTTTCATCAAAAATCACTTTGTAAAAGTTGTTTATCTATCATCAACATTTCCTATTCTACCATAAATTTCAAATTTTCAGCATATTCATCCATGACATAATTTCTATACTTTGATAACATTTCAAATTAATCCCCCAAATAGATAGATTAGACTATCCTGGTTTCAAAAATATAAAAATTACTAAAAACGAGGCTTGAATACTTACCTAATTTGACCAAGAAAGCTTGATTTCTCTTTCCTAGGGTTTCTATGGAATACTTGGGGAAAAATATGATATAAAATGATTTTTATTTCTATTTAATTATTTATCATCTTTTAATTTTATCACTTTCCAATTTAGTCCTTAGCCTTTTTCTAATTTTCCATGGATGAATCATTCAAAAATATCTACTAACTTTTAATTAATGGTCTAATTACCATATAAGGACCTCCAATTTAAAGTTCTATAGCTATTTAATCCCTTTAGCTATTAGAACACAACTTTTGCACTTTAGCGATTTAGTCCTTTATCAAATTAAACATGTAATCGATAAAATTTCTTTACGAAATTTTCACAAAATATTATTATCATACTGTAGATCATAAAATAGTATTAAAATAATTTTTTTGGGCTCGGATCTGTGGTCCCTAAACTACTGTTTCGATTTTATAAAAAATTGGGCTGTTACAGGTTCGATACTTTAATCACAAATTCAGTAGACTCAACAGGCAAATTCTTACTAAACACTAAATTCATACAAATATACGAATGAGTTGATCTAGGATCTATCAAAGCAACTACATCAGTTTCATAAAGAGAGAATGTACCGGTGATAACATCGGGTGACGACGCCTCTTCGCGAGTGCGAATGGCATAAGCTCTGGCTGGCACTCTAGCCTCAGATCTCACAGCTGAATCTCTAGTCACACCTTTACCACTAGACACATTCCCCGTATTTCTCGGGGGTCTCCCTCTCGTAGTCGTATTGCTCAGTCTTGCATTCTAAAATTTATCTTTCTTGGATAATTCTGGGCAATCTCGAATAAAATGATCTGGCGAGCCACATTTGAAACAAGCTTAATTACTCTTATTCCAGCACTCTCCAAAATGTTTTCTCCCACACTGTTGACATTCGGGTTTGTTGTTTCTCACACTGCCAACGCTCGAGACAAAAGTAGCTTGAGCTTTAGGACTCACATGTTGATTTCCACGATCTTTATTCTGATATCCCACTGAAGCATGTGATCGACTAAACGAATCTCGAAATTTCTTTGATGAAGAATGATAGGTTTATTCATCGATCTTTTTCTCGAATCTCTAGCCTCTGAAGCAGCTTTCCTCTTTTCTTGGCTAAGTTCTTCGGCTTTGCAAGCTCGATCAACCAGGACAACAAATTTTTTCAATTCTAGAATTCCAACCAGAAGTTTAATGTCTTCATTCAAACCGTTAACAAACCGCTTGTACATGATTTCTTCGGTAGAAACATACTCTCGAGCATACTTGCTCAACCGCACAAATTCTCTTTCATATTCAATCACAGTCATTCGGCCCTGTTTCAATTCTAGAAACTCTTTGTGCTTTTGATCGAGAAATCTTTGGCTTATATATTTCTTCCGGAATTCAATCTGAAAGAATTACCAGGTCACTCTTTCTTTCGGTACCACTGATACTAAAGTATTCCACCATTAATACGCTGTATCTCTCAATAATGAAATGGCACACTTTAAACTCTTAGCTGGAGTACACGATAGTTCATCACATACCCGAATAGTATTTTCAAGCCAAAATTCAGCTCTCTCGGGATCGTCATCAACGGTAGCTCTGAACTCCTCGGCCCCGTACTTACAGATTTTATCAACCGGAGGCTTATTTAGTCGTTGAAATTCCACAACTTGAGGGGCTACAGGAATCGGTTGAGGATTAGGTAGGGGTGGAGGTTGTTGAGCAGTCGGATTTGTCCGGACATACTGCGTGAACCATTCGTTCATCATTTGGAAGAAGGCTTCCTTAGCCTCCCCTCCCTGACTACCCAATACGAGTCTAGATTCATAAGGCACTGTCCCTTAAGCAAGAGCTGGCGTATTACTCTCAAAATCATCAGCTACAGCTCGATCGGGATCCATTTACTATACGAAAACACATTTTAAGTTGTCAGGATTCATCACACTATCGCAAGTTATATATGGCATGTATAGCTAGACTCTTACACACGTTACGTTAGTCCTAGAATCGACTAAATCGTAGCTCTGATACCAATAAATGTAACGCCAGAATAGGGGTTATGGAGCATTACCGGACTTACAACACATTTAAACATACTTTTCACATACATTTAACCAATTCATACATTCATCATTCAATCTCAAACAATTTGTCCCTAATACGAGCCTACGAGGCCCTAAACATGCATTGAGAGTGGTTCGGGACTAAACCCATAACTTTGAAAACTTTTTGAATACTTAGGAAATTTTCCCAAAAACAGGGGACACACGTCCGTGTGGCTCGGCCGAGTGTCTAACACGGCCAACAGACACGCCCATGTCACAAGCCGTGTGGACATTCGAAATGGAAGCACATCGCCGTGTCCCAGCCCGTGTCCGACCGCGTGTAACTCTCTGACTTGGGTCACACGGCCAACACACACGCCCGTGTGGCTAGCCCGTGTGCCCTAAAAATGGCCATACACGCCTGTGTGCCAGGTCGTGTACTAGGCCGTGTATGGCCATTTTGCCACCCAAATTTGAATGTACCTACAACACATCATTTTGCACCATCTCATAGCATAAATAGACATTTAGACCAGCCAATTCAAACCTAATTCATGCATATTCTATACCACATTTCTCAATACACACAAGTTGCAAAATAGACCAATCCATTTATACTCCAAATCTCGTAAACTTATATCATCAATATGGATACTTAAAACATGCATTCTTTCCCTTGATTCACAAACAAATAACATCACCAATATCAATAATCAACTTCCATAATACCAACTATTAATAAACATCACAAAACCAACCTCAATTTACATAACATAAACTATATGCACATACACATATACACAAGCAAATTAACTCAAAATAAGCCAACTCTCATGGCCATTATATACAAACCAAGACATATACATTTGCAAGCCTATTCAAATGGCCAAAATCATTACCAAAATATAACCAACATGACCAAAGTCCCTATACATGCCATATACTTAAAATACCAAAGTTCATAGGTACCAAGTGATAGGTGGATAGTGTGATGCAATCTCCGACGATCCTCGAATCTGAGCTAGCTTGAAATCACTATAAAACATAGAAAAATAAACAACGTAAGCTTTATAGCTTAGTAAGCTCGTATGAAATAAAATCGATATAATCATAAACACATAATTCAACAATTGATTATAAATACATGAATTCACATCAACTAACAAACCTTTCAATTCCTCATTCACAAAACTATATAGTTTCTTCACCATTTCTTCGATTCAAAGCTAATATGGTTTATGCACATACCTGTACCATCTTGTACCAATCTCATTCTCAACCACATCATTCATTTAACCATTGAACCATTCGGAATAGAAGTCAGATACTCAAGAGTCTCGCACAATAAGTACCTATACCGTGGCCCAAGCCAAATCAAGGTAACTTATATCCGAAGTACTGATATCATGGCCCGAAGCCAAATCAGCCGATATTCATGGCCCGAAGCCAAATCGGTATAATTCGCACTCGAAATGCCAATATCATGGCTCGAAGCTAACTCAATGTATCCCTTAATGACATGTCACGTATCCTAAACTATTCCTAAGGTTCAACCGGGATTTCAATTGCCGAATTACCATCGAGTCACTGTCGAACTTATCCGAAGTCTCGTATTCACAACTTATACAATATCAAAGCATTTAAAATACATTTATAATGAAATTTATCACATACGAACTTACCTCGGATGTGAAAACGACGAAATAAGTCGATTAGTCGATAACTTTAGTTTTCCCCCGATCTAGATCTGAATTCCGCTTTTCTTGATCTAAATATTTTCAAAATTAACTTATTTAATAATCTCTCTATTCAATTTAATCCCAAAACACACATTTAAGCACATTTACACTTTTACCCCAAGAATTTCACAACTTTTACAATTTAGTCCCTAGGCTTGTAAAACAAAATTCATTCAATTTCATCACAACCTAAGCCTAGAAGAATTACTATTATACCCCTAGCAGCTCATATTTTTCATTTATTTCACATTTTAACCACAAAGTTTCCACATTTCACAATTTAATCCCTAATTTGCATTTTCACTAAAAATCACTTTATAAAACTTGTATATTTCATAGCAAACATTCATAATCTATCATCAAACATCAAAACAAACATGTATTCATAAATTGCATCATTCAAAATCTTTAACAGTTTTGCAAAATAGTCCCTGGGCTAGCTAGACCTAGTTGCAACGATCTCAAAAACATAAAAATCATTAAAAATGGGACAAAAACGGACTTACATTTGAGTATCAAAGTGACCGAACCCTAGCAAGCCTTCATGGACATTTCTCCCTTCTAAATTCAGTGGTGGAGAAGATGAAAGAACCATATTTTGTTTTTGTTTCATTTAATTTAACTTATTTTACTAAATTACCAAATTAACCTTAATATTAAAACATTAAAATCACATAATGGTTGTCCATAATTGTCCACTCATGCTATCATTGGTCTAATTACAACATAAACCCTTCAAAAATTTAATTTCATAGCTATTAATTACCTTGAACTTATAGAACTCCAATTTTTCACTTTACGCGATTTAGTCCTTTATATCAAATTAACTAATCAAACGATAAAATTTCTAAACAAAACTTTCACACAATCACTCAATCATGCTGTAAACATTTAAATAATAATAAAAGAAATATTTTCACCTCGGGTTTGTGGTCCCAAAACCACTGTTTCGATTTGACTAAAAACGGGCTGTTACATTAATATAATCCAAGCACCATGCAACCAAAACAATATTTTTTTTTTGTAAATAAATAATCAATTCAATCAAAGTAAACACAAAAAAAAAATTAATCCTAAATACTTTCCCCCAAACTTTAGAACATACATTGCCCTTAGGGTAAAATAATTAAAGTGTAAACAAGAAAACTTCCCTGAGTAGATCGAATTCTTGTTGTTACGATAATCTCAAGGTTTATGCTTTAAGTGGATGAAGAGTACCTAAAAAAATTCTACAAAAAGAAATATGAAAGAAAATAAAAAGAAAAAGACGAAGTGTCGATAATGGATGACAGAACGTCTCTAAATATTCAGATGAACTTAGGCCTTCAATGTTGTAAGGTGTGTTCTGTCTAGGATGTCGCGACATCAAGCCCAGTTTCTGATTTCTTCGATTTTTTTCCAGTTCTATCACTCCATAATATCTACACTTGCTATGGAAAAAAAACTAAACACAACTAAAATTAATAATAAAAAAATAAATGAATAAAAAATAAAATTTAAAGCAGGAAGTAGAAGTTCATTAAAAACCGAGATGATCTGTGTCACCACCATAAAAGAACTTCCTGCTGGTTCTCGACATTTTGATTCGACGTTTGTTCCTCTGTCGATGTATATAAACCAGCCCTGTAACACCCTCAACCCGGCCTAGAAGTTTAGGCCGAATCTCGGATGTCACATTGATCACCGAAGTGATCGTAGGTAAACTTTTACAAAACAATTTTCAAGTCAAACCGTAATACCTAAACGTTTAAAACTAGCTATTAAAATTTTAGTTAAGATAGTATATGTAAATGTAAGCGGAATAAAAACGATTAAAACTTAACTCAAAATTGTACCACAGCTTTATAAATCCTTACAATTCAAAATCTGAATGTTAAAATAAAAACTAAAAATATAACGTTTGCTATAATTTCTCCAATATTGTCTGAAACCTCCGGATACTGAGTCCAGCGTCAGAATTCAGAAAGGGTACCTGAAAAAAAACACAAAGAGGGGTTGAGCTACTCGAGCTCAGTGTGAGTCCGAAACAAGTCTCAAACAGAGATACAGAATTCAAAACAGTAGCACAATAAAATTTCAATTACTCACAGAGTCAGAACGCACACTTTGGACTAATGTCCCAATAGAACTTAACAACCAGAGCACATCAAATTCACTCAAATACTCAGCTCAAATGCTGATCAGACAATCAGATTATAGACAACCAGTCTTGCAAATGAAACACGCATGCGGATCTTTGATGAAATGCGATCGATAAATATAACCCACCCATCCAAACCAACACACCTCTCCATCCCCTGATCACACCTCATAAGAGCTGTTAAGGCTCATCCAACCAATCACACCAATTAGGACCTCGGAAGGCCCATCCAACCCTACACTCCGTAAATGTGGACTCAGCCACTCAGATAATAATACGCAGAGGGGCTAGCGTATGTGTCAGATCGCAATGCGGTAGATCATGGTACGCCAAATCGATATAATGGTACGCAAAGATAGCCGACTTACGTGCATGCGATGCAAGGCAATGCGGTAATTCATTTAGTCTGATCGTGTTGCGATTACACTACCAGATCAGATAATAGTGCACAATGGCGCCGATGCATCGTGATCTGATGCAATAAATAAATTGTCAGACGTATAAGTTTGCGATTAAACCGCCGATTCAGTCTGATTCTGATCTTCCTTCTCTTCTCAACCCAACCCAAAATATTTAATGCAAATGCATGAATGCATCCAAGCTAACAGAACAGAGACACATTAACAGATAGTCAGTCAGAACAGTTACCTAGCACACTCCTCAGACCAGATTCAAAATCATACATCACACACAACCATCACAGATATCGAGTCTTGAACACCCCCACTAAACTTAGTTAAGGGTCGGAGCACACACAAACACATATTCAGATCAGAAATGCATACAAAACCATTATAAGTGTCTTAAGACCACACGCCCGTGTGCTCTGGCCATGTGGTATTGCCTAGGCCGTGTGGGAGAACAAAAACCCATGTGACGAGGGGCACACGACCCTGTGGCAGAGGCACACGCCCGTGTGGACCAGGGACATGACCATTGGGACAGGCCGTGTAACTATCTGTCCATTTGCACTAAATTCAAGTACAGTGCTGACACGGTCGTGTGAGGGTTTCACACGCCCGTGTGCCCCACCAGACACGGCCATGTGTCCATAACACACACGCTCGTGTGGAATCCCTAATTCCTAAATTAGCCACACGGCCGTGTGGCCAAGCCGTGTGACACCAAATCACTCAAACCTTAATCCCCAAACTTACACGCCCGTGTGCCCTAGGGACACGGCCGTGTGAGAAACGGTAAAAATCCCCAAATCGGCCACACGACCGTGTGGCACCAAAATTGGCCCGAAAACCCTAATTCACAAAAGGACACAGCCGTGTGAGTCGCCACACGCCCGTGTGGACACTTGGGTGGTCACGAAACCACCCTAAAACAGCCCCAAAAAATGAGCTTTCAGCCACAAAGTACTCTTTGATCCTCGTTAGACCAAAATTATACACATTTCATGTATAAGATATCGATATCACATCCATAGTCGACTTTTCGCAAAGTCGAATTAGAATTCATAAATAAAGTAGGACAAGTTCGAAACCCACACCTGTCTCCTGATCTAAGACGTCTCGATACCGATTTGATTACCAGAAAATCTAAGCCCTTCGAAACCACAACACCACCGTTTCTGAAAAAGGAAACGCAAAACCAAAAGAGAGAACAAAAAGAGAACGTGAAAAAAAAAGAAAAAAATAAAAAATAAAAAAATAAATACCTAACACTAAATAATTATTATTAACTAAAAAAAACTAAACAAAATAAAAAGACTCTCCCAAATTGCGCGTCCAAAGATTCGAACCCAGAACCTTGGGATTCTCTACACACAACCAAACCACCAGACCAGCAGGCCCATTCTGCCACTTAAATGCGCCACTAACCACAAAAGCACTCCCTTCTCTGTGACCCTAACCACCAAACATCAAAACTCTTAGGCCCAAAATTTGGGACGTTACAAGCCCTTTCGATCGATTCCAACGATGTTGCCTTATCTTCGAGCGACGCATCATCCACATTACAAGCCATTTGGTACCAAATCCGAGCCAACCCCAAATCATTTTTAGGGTATTATTGCCTCAAGCTTCCTCCCTTCTATACCGCATGAAGTTTTAGTCACTCGAGCTATGTTGCCTTTGTCAGATGAGAATGAGTTGAACTCATCGATCTCTTCAGCTGGTACCTTCTCTACTATGGCCAGAGAGTGTATTGGCTATTCTACACTTTTATTTAGAATCGCTTTAAGCTCCATGTTAGTGGTTACTTCTACTTTTACGTTAGTGGCTACATCTTCTGTTATGTCTGATTCTATGTCAATTAGATCGGGGACACCTTTGAGTATGTTTAGTTCATCAACGCAGTCCCTAATTTCAAACTCTTGTTGGTTTCCATCATCTAAATTCGGACGATTGTTGGTAATGCAGTGGTCATCATGGTCAAAGTTGAGAACATCATATCCGACCTCTTCCCATGGAAGTAATGCCTCTGATATCTCTTGGAGCATTGCCATTATTTGTGTCATCTTATCTAACATTCTTGATAAAAATATTGGATGTTTCATTGTTAGCTTGGTAGATATGATCACCCTTGGATGGATGTTTATTCAGCTCACGTACGGATTCCTCCAAATACTTGCTTTTATCTTTGTGGTCATAACTCCCATGCGTATCATAAGGTAACACGTCCAAATGTCCGGGCATATTGTATTCATTGGTATCACTCTACCGGTTTGTCGAAGCTCCGTTCAACCAAATTTGTCCTTCATTATTGTGTCAATCATTATACCAAAAGGATGACTCATTTGACTTAGACCAACTATTGTCGTCATCAAATTTATCCATGTGTGCGTCTATGTTCTGGGCTAAAGGTTTGTCAGGCTTAATTGTTCCACATGAAAATATCTCTGGTGGATTAGAAAGAGACTTTATTGGGTATTCGGGCATATAGATCTTTTTATCATCTAACTCATATAGAGGTTCATATAAATACCCTTATTTTTCTTATTTGCTATAAAAACTCCATTGATCCATCGAATCTCCATTTAACCAACTTGATTCCATGTCATTGAATAAATTATCCCACGTGTTGCCTTCATACCAACTGTAATCATCATTAATTGCACTCATGATTAAATTTGCTTAATCAACAAGGGAAATAATAAAATAATAAAAATTATGAAAAATAAAAAGTAAGATAAAAAAATAAATTAATAGAATTAGCACACTATCTAACTTGTTCGTCTTTTAACTAATATTATTTACAAGTAATTGATTCAATAACAATTATCACCATCGCAATCTCCAGCAACAGCGCCAAAAACTTGACCGCCTTTGGACGTACCAACATCTAAAGTGTGAATACTGCAACTAAAGATATATATTTGAGGTGGTGTCCGCAAGTATACGGGTCAGGTTGTAATATAGTTTGTTTACAATGGAACATTTGATAAGTATTCCGAGGATCATACCCAAGGGATTGTAGTTTGGGAAAAACTGTTATCAAGCCAATTACGGGAAATAATTACTAATCTACTCGAGTCAATAGTTAGTAGTGTTGATCAAGAAGCAAGATTATAATAATAAGACACTAAATAAATTTAACTAAACCTAAATCTACTCCTAGGTTCCTGTATCGGCTTTTCCTATTCATTGTTTTGACTATGCAAGTTCCTTTTAGCCTAGTTTCAATTGTTTTACCTAATTAATTATTGAAGTAGAGTCTAATTAATCAACTATTCGATACCCTAGTAGGATCTTCCGATCTTCCACTAGAATAACGAGTCAGCAAGAACTAATTATCTTCCGACCTCACAGTCCAGACCGATTTGGGGTGAAGGTGTTCACGGATAGGCCATACCAACTTTGGGTTAATGCCCACCTAAATGACTTCCTAGGGTTGTTAGGCCTAGGGTTTGTTTCACGTTCTTCCTTTCCCAAACAGCTGATCCGCTAAGAAGCTCTATCATTCAAGCAATTAATTAAGTTAAAGCAATTGAAACATGCAAAATATGTAGAAAGCACAAATTGATTGTAATCTTTACACAAACATTCATCTAACAATGTTAAAGAAAGAAATATAAAGAAGAGAATAAGAAAAAGAGATGTTCATGGATTTACCGATAAAAGCGTGGTTTCAGAATAATCTCCCCTCGCGGAAGTGTCACTTTGGAATAGGATCTTTCAATGACAAGAACATAAAATAACCTAAGTGAAAACTAAAAATGAAAGAAAAACCTAAGAATCAAAATCCTAAAATTGTGTGTTTAACCTGATTACAATAGCCTTTATATAGGCTCAACTTGGAATATTAAAGTGCCTAAATTATCCTTGAAGTCCTTAGAGTTCGATTAGGATAAATACACCTAATTTCCCTACAAAATGTAGTTAAAACGTGCAGGAATTTTGGGTTGCGCAAGGGGTATGTCGCGACATAAGAAGGCTATGTCGCGACATCGAGGGTAGTTTCGCTCTAGAACTCGTTTTTAGCTTCTGTCTTCGACGTTGAGACATCAGTATCTTGGTGTTGCTACATAAGCATCAATTTTGGCCCAAATAAGCATCTTTAGCTCCTAACTTGACTTACAAGACCATGTAACCTTATTTAGATATATAAAATGTAATTAAAATTGCTAGAAAGCATAAATTACTACTTTAACTATAACAACCTAAATATATACTAAAATATTTTAATTTACCATTAAACAAGCTATAATTATGTGTAAAAAGGGATGTAAATAATAGTATTATTTATGATAGATCAGTACCCATAGGAGTAATAAGGGTGTTATTGTAACGCTGGGGTTTGTGCAAGTATACACAGTCGTTATTAAGAAATAAGTAAGTATAAGAGTTATCATCTCCACAGGGACTGTATATGTTAATCAATATTTTACAAAATTAGTGTTTTACAATTTGGTGAGAAAACACAATAATTTTGAGTGTTTGATGTAAAAATAAATGATTAGATGCAAAATGATCCCTAATGCTAATTAACCTAAGTGTGATGAATAATTAAAATGGATAGGATGGATTTAGCGGCAAAATTTATAAGATTTCAATAATGATAACATGAATAGGCTAGAATAATTACAACACTTGACTTAGTTCATTTTCATCATGTTCACAATGTTTTGGAAAATATTCCATGGAAACTTGACCTTTAATGAACTTGGAAACCAATATTAAGTCTTTTCGGAATCTTTTACTTAGAAAAACATGCATACTACCATGATCATATTTAACTAAGGGTTTCTTAGAGTTATGTGAAGTAACATGGACAGATTAGGTTTGAAACACTTTAATCACACAAATCTAAAATTTAAGAAAGGTAATAGAGCTCTCTCAAGTTATTACGAACCTTTAATTTAATCGGGCTAGGATCTAAATTAAGCATACACCTTTCAATTATTGCGTCCATTAATTGTCATCTAGCTAGGATTGATCAACTAATTCTAATACATTCAATCACATTTTAATGAATGAAATACATGCATGATTTTAATTGAAAGCATGATCGATTGAGGCGCAAAACATTATGAACATAAATCAAATGAACTTGATCAAATTATTGCAATCATTCTAGCTAAACAAAATTAAGCTATCATTGTTAGTGAAAAAACATCAAAGCAAATTGCAAACATGTTGAAAAACAATAAATATTAAGGAAGAAGAAACTCTGAATTAATTTTGGTAGTCCTTCAGAAATTGATCGTGATGGATTCTTCCGATCCTCGTAATTGCTCCTTCGCAAGATGCTCTTCAAGGTGGCCAGGCAAGAGAGAATTTTCTCAAGGAATTGCTAGCTAAGGGAAAAGGGATGGTTTATGCGTGAAAGGGAAAGAAAAGAAAGAATGAGCCATTGAGAGATTATTGAATGATGAGGGATGAGATGTGATGGATGATGGATGTAAAGGGTGGTATTTATAGTAGAGGGATGACTAATAGGTTTACTACAAATAGTTTGAAATTCCCTTAGGTTTCTCTCACTCTTGGCCCGCCATGAAGTGTGGAGAGGGGAGGTTTTTGGTTGCTTGATTCATGCTTGATTTCATGCATGAATCAAGCAAAGAGGTGGACAGTTTCATGGGTAAAAGTTGTGTGCTAAATTTTAATTTTTTTTATAAGTGTAGGGAACTCAGAATAAATCTTCCAAAAGCTGATTTTGGGTTGCTCAGATGCCCTTGCCGAATTGGGCTTGTTTCCCCCTTGCTTGGTCAGTTTTGTTACCCAATTAATTGTCAGACATGTCCTTCAATTAAACCAATTTTAACTGGGTCAAAGTGACCTCTTCATGACCCAATTTGCTTGCCTTTTTCGTCCAACTAAGGTAGAATAATGCTCATGTCCATGCAAAGTTGAAATAAGCTTCTCAACTTATTAACTCCATGGTCCCACTGTAATAATTAAATATAGGAAATTAATATGTAACATGAAATAATTAAATTATGCACAAATATGATACATAAAAGCATAAAATTGCATACTTTATTAAATCATGCGCTTTATCTCAATATAAACAAAATTCACCCAATTAACTATCAAATATTTGGGATTAACATAATTTTTAAGTAAAAAGGTGTTATAAATGATAAATCGTAATATATACATATTTTAATCCCACATTTAGCGTACTTTTGGATGAATTATCCCTTGACTTGTGAAATTTGATGCTCCTAATCCTTTAATTTCATGTTTTATACTTAGGAAAGCATAGGAGGACGAAAAGAACGAGAAACGGGCTAAAAACGGACCAAATAGGCCAGAGTAGGAAATCAACACGGCCTGGGCCCAAGCCACACAGTCGTGCCCCTTTAGCAAGCTCGACCACGGCCTGGATTCGATTCACACGGGCGTGTTGCACGAGCGTGTCCCTGCCGTGACAAAGAGGAATTTCACTCGGAATAGGGTACTTAGAGGCAAAGAAAGACATTCCAAAAGCCTATATAAACACCCTAAAGGCCAACCTTGAGGGGGCCCCAGCTAGGTCAAGGAGCCAAGCCGAGAGGCTAGAATTGTGGGATTTACTCAAGAAAGCCAGTTGATTCATCTCAAGAAGCCGAAATCATACTCAAGACGGAGGGATCTCTCCTTCAATTCCTTCAGGGGTTTTAGGGTTTTCTTATGTTTTGTTTTATATTTTCTTCTCGAGATGTATTCTTTTATGATTATGAACTAAACCCCTCAATAATTGACGGGATGAAACCTAAGACGGATCTTGTTATTATTTTCTCGAACTATATGATAAATACTTGATTTGTTCTTAACTATGTGTTCTTAATTCTTGTTTTGATATTTCGGGATATTGATTCAAGTATTGATGTGCTTAGGCAAGAGAGGAATATTCCTGCTTAAGAGTAGATCTAGCATAGTTAAGCGAGTTGATCGCAACCCCAGAGATAGGATGACGAAAATCATTTGATTAGGGTTAAACCTAATATGGGAGTCCATAGGTCGAGTTAATGCAATCCTAGGGGTTTTAATTAGAAAGAGATTACAATTAATCAACCTAGGGTTAGACGTTAGTAGCCTCGAGAGAGGTATTAATATAAATTAGGGAATCCTACGGATCAAGTCAAGTGAATAAATCGTCTGGTTCAGAGTTAAATAACAAGTGAAGTCTAGGTAGATTCTTCCTCGGGTATTGTCTTAATCAATTGGTTTTTCCCACAAGTATTTTCCCAATTCATTCTCTGTGTCTTAGCATCTTTAGCTTAGTATTTAGTTAATTTTAGATTAAACAACAATTCCCTTAATTCTTAGGCTAAATAATAAAAAGAAAGTCAGTATTAGTACTTTTGGTTCCTTTGGGTTCGGCATTCCGGTCTTGCCACTAAGCTATACTACTGTTCGATAGGTACGCTTGCCTCAATCGTGGTGATAGTCAGTTTCTAGGCTAGATCATTCATTATATAAATATTAAGACTCTCGACACACGATCAAGTTCTTGGCACCGTTGCCGGGGAACTAAAATATTAAGAACGCTCAATTTTTATTACTTTAGCCATTTTTATTTTTTGCAATTTACTTTTATTCTGTTTTTAACTTTGCTAATATTCTTTTTTTTATTTGTTCCTAGCAGGTACCTCTAGTTTATGACTAGAAGGAACCCAACAGGACCCTTAATTTACGATAGTGATATTGAAGGTACCGTTCGTAGAAATCGTAGAGAAATAAGGCGAAGCTTAAATTACATAGAAGAAGAGCAAGAAGATGAAACCAATACTACCGAAGAGATGTCTGAGAATAATCCGCTACCTCCAGAGGTGGCCAAAAATCATGCTCCTCGAACTATGTATGATTATGCTAAACCTAATTTAACAGGAACTGAGTCAAGTATTGTTAGACCTGCTATTGCTGCAAATAATTTTGAATTGAAACCTAACACTAAACAGATGATACAACAGTTTATTCAGTTTGATGGTTTGCAGGATGAGGATCCTAACAAACACTTAGCGAATTTTCTAGAATTCTGTGATACCTTCAAAATAAATGGCGTTTCTGATGATGCCATCCGTCTTCGGTTGTTTCCCTTTTCTTTGAGGAATAAAGCCAAACAGTGGTTGAATTCTCTTCCACAAGAGTCAATCACTACATGGGATCAAATGACCGAAAAATTCTTGTTAAAATATTTTCCACCGGCCAAAACGGCCAAGTTGAGGAATGATATCTCTTCTTTTGTGCAGATGGATCTAGAAACACTATATGATGCATGGGAGAGATACAAGGATTTGTTGAGAAGGTGCCCTCACCATGGGCTACCTTTGTGGCTTCAGGTTCAAACCTTCTACAACGGTGTGAACCCTTCAACGAGGCAACTAATCGATTCAGCCGCCGGCGGAACGCTGAATAACAAAACTCCTAAAGCGGCCTACGAGTTTATAGAGGAGATGTCACTGAATAACTATCAGTGGCAAGTTACAAGGACAAGGCCAACAAAAGCAGCCAAAGTTTTCAACCTCGACGCAGTATCCATGCTATCAAATCAGGTAGAGATTTTAAACAAAAAGATTGATGGTTTGTGTTCTTCGCAGTACATCCCAGTAATGCAAAGCATAAAACAAGTGGAGGTGTGGCGAATCCTCGAATACCCACCCTACGGACATGGCATGGAAAACGAACAGATGAACTATATGGGTAACAATTCTAGACCCAAAAATAACCCTTATAGTAATACTTATAATCCAGGTTGGAGGAACCACCCAAATTTCTCATTGGGTGGTCAAGGAAATCGTGAGACAACAACTCCTCCAAACTTCCAACAACAAATTTCTACCTACAGAAAAGAAGTCAACCTTGAGGAAATGTCGACAAAATTCATAGCGGTGTCGAAACTCGCTTCCAAAACACCGAGACAACACTTAAAAATCAACAAGCATTGATTCAAGGGATCGAGAACCGCTTAGGGCAACTTGCTGTCGATCTCCGAACGACCGCAAGGAAGCCTACCAAGCAACACCGAGACTAACCCAAATGAGCAAATTCAAGTCATAACACCATGACATGACGGTAGGTTAGATGAGCCCAATTTAAGGTAAGAGAATGTGGTAGAGGAAGGTAAGGTTGAGGTGAACCATGACAAACTAAAACCAGTAATTAAAGAGTACCAACCTCGTATACCATACCCCGATGCGATGAAGAAAGACAACACATACGAACAATTCAGTAAATTTCTTAAACTTTTAAATAAATTACATATTAACTTACCGTTGCTTGAAGCTCTTTCGCAGATGCCAAATTCAAGGAAATTTTTAAAAGAGCTTTTGACAAGCAAACAAAAGTTAGACGAAGAGTCGCATGTGGAACTAAACGTAGTGTGCTCAGCAATGTTGCAAAATAGACTACCACGAAAATTAAAAGATCCAGGGAGTTTTACAATTCCATGCTTAATTGGTAGTTTATCTGTTGATAATGCTTTAGCTGATTTAGGGGCAAGTATAAATGTTATGCCTTATAAAATGTTTAAACAGCTAGGTCTAGTGAAACCCAAACAAACTAGGATGAGCATTCAATTAGCTGATAAAACTATTAGAATTCCTAGTGGTATAATTGAAGATGTACTCGTGAAAATTGATAAATTCGTATTCCCAGTAGACTTTGTCATTTTAGATATGGATGAGGACAACATGATCCCTTTAATTTTAGGAAGACCCTTTTTAGCAACTGCTAAAACTAAAATTGATGTTGGTACAGGTGAACTCATACTCCGTGTAGGCAACGAACCAACCAGTCTTCAGGCTCTTGACTCGGCTAGGACATCAAGTAATCAAGGTGAGAAAATTAATTTTATTAATGACCATTCGGTTAAACCTTCTTTTCGTGAAGCACCACGTAACCACACAAATCGAGCCGCATCCTAGACATCATGACAATAAAGAAGTAATTCATGAGGATCGAGGGCTTCATATTGATGAACTAGACGAGTGGAAGACACATTTCAAGGAGAAATCAAAATCACACGAAGCAAAACCAAGGGAACCCCCAGACGAGCTTATAGGAACGGAAAATCACTTCAAGATAGGAGATCAGGTATTGTTGAATAAGGGAGACCCTTGAATCGCCTTCTCAGACCTTAAAACAAATGAAGAAATCCCTTTTGAGGTACGCAATGTCTTCCCATACGGAACGGTCGAAGTAACTCACTCTGAATTCAGCACTTTTAAGGTAAACGCTACTCGACTCAAACTTTATCATGATAGTAGAACTAATAGCATGAGAGAGGATGTTCAACTCTTCAAACCACCCTGATTATGTGAATGAGAGGTGAGTCTAGCTTAAGACTTTAAACGAGCGCTTCTCGGGAAGTAACCCGAGCACTAACCCCATTAATTCTCATATTTTTGATTTTTAGCACCTAACCAAAAACTAACCAAATTTTTAAGCGCAGGCTTCCCTGCCCACACGGCCTTG
Source organism: Gossypium sturtianum (assembly GCA_025698515.1). Taxonomy (NCBI): domain Eukaryota; kingdom Viridiplantae; phylum Streptophyta; class Magnoliopsida; order Malvales; family Malvaceae; genus Gossypium; species Gossypium sturtianum. The sequence goes on along the minus strand of CM046953.1, from coordinate 43,361,651 downwards.
TACACGGGCGTGGCCGTGGCCGTGTGGAAACAGGGCAAAAAAACTTTTCCCAAAAACACGGTCATGATAAAATACCACGGCCGTGCGATTCGGCCGTGGTCGAAACTGAGAAATCTACACGGGCGTGCGACACGCCCGTGGGACCTTTGAGTCCATTATTTTTTTCTTTTTCTCTTATTTTCACTTTTAATTTCTTTTCTTTTATCTTTCTCTTCTTTAATTTATATCATTATATTTTCATTTCTTTAATTTAGGTTCAAGGGGCTGTTAACGAACGACCACACCACCACCGGAGTATCCTCCCCACCTTCACCTCTCTCCAACTTTACCGTTTCTTTTCATCGACTCCATCCAAAATTCAGGAAGTTTTACTCCTCTCCCTATCTTATGATTTTCTTACTATATTGTCACTATTCATTTTTGTACATTGAGGACAATGTACATCCTAAGTGTGGGGGGAACTATTAATATTATTTGAAAATCCCTGAATTATGTCTTGTTCTTAAGTAATTTTCTCATATTATTGTTAGAATGAAATTTCTTTTGATTTATGATTTTCATTGATATGTTTCGGATTAAGTCATAGTTAATTGTGCATTGATGATTTAAACTTTAAGATATGAGAGAATCAAGCATGATAAGTCTATTTTCTGTAATTAAAATTTTTAGGTTGTTTTCCTACATATAAATATTACTTTGAAGTTTGAAATTTGCAAGGTTGACATCAAAAGCCCATAATTTTTGTGAGATCTTGAGCCTTTTAGAGCATACATTCCTTTTCGTGCTCACATTATTGATTATGAGTGTGTCAACATTGATTTGTTATTCTAGAACTTGCTTCGGTCATACATGTCGAGACCACACCTTTGATTTGATATACAGAGATGATAAAGGCACTTAGGTTTTAACCCACTTACTCTACTAAAACCCTACCCTCACAATTAACTCCTAGTGAACCCCTTTGATCCTAACAACCCTTTTATTGACTCACCCACTAATATTAACTCAAAACCCATCTTGTATTTTTTATCACCATTTCTCTTGACCACCCTTATATCGAGTTTTGATTTGATCGGTTGCCTAATTAGTTTATTCATTTCAGTAGTTGAATCCACATTTTATTATATGATTTTTTCTTAAAAAAAACATTAGAAAATCTATTCATCATTAGTTCTATGTTCTATGAGCTTAAAATAGTTAAATTCACATCCTTAGAAAGAAGCTCGTGCTATTAGTATTACAAGTTTTCAATTGATGTAATTATTCATTATCAGTTTATTGTTTCTAGTTAGGTAATTTGTCAAGTCAATCTCGATTCTAACCCTCTAATTCAGCCTTTATCCACACCTTTAACCAAAGCCCCGTTACAACCCTTTTTAAAGACCTTTTGATTTGTGTATCATCTCATATTATAGTGGTGGAGATTTGATTTTCATGCAAGCCTATTGGATTAACTTTTCATGTTTGACTTATGAATGCTTTTTCCTGAACCTTAAACACTTCGAATGATTTGAGTGAATCTTTAGTGAGGATGTCAACCCTTGTCGATTTTGAATTAGAGGTAATTATTTAGATGAGGGGAAAAACCTATGTTTTCATGCTACAAAAATATATGACTTAGATTGTTTGAATCTTTAGGACTCTTTGAGTTGAATTATCCATGTATGAATTATCTATGAATTATGATGAGACATTGTTAATGAGAATCATGAACTGAGGAAAGTTAGTTCTTAATTGTGAGTTGAGAATTTTGCTTGAGGACAAGCAAAAGCTTAAGTGTGGGGGTATTTGATAAACCGTAATATATACGTATTTTAATCCCACATTTAGCGTACTTTTGGATGATTTATCACTTGACTTGTGGAATTTGATGCTCCTAATCCTTTAATTTCATTTTTTATACTTAGGAAAGCATAGGAGGATGAAAAGAACGAGAAACGGGGTAAAAACAGACCAAATAGGCCAGAGTAGGAAATCAACACGGCCTGGGCCCAAGCCACACGGCTGTGCCCCTTTAGCAGGCTCGACCACGGCTTGGATTCGATTCACACGGGCGTGTTGCACGGGCGTGTCCTTGCCTTGACAAAGAGGAATTTCACTCGGAATAGGGTACTTAGAGGCAAAGAAAGACATTCCAAAAGCCTATATAAACACCCTAAAGTCCAACCTTGAGGGGGGCGTCCAGCTAGGCCAATGAGCCAAGCCAGAGAGGCTAGAATTGTGGGAGTTACTCGAAGAAAGCCAGTTGAATCATCTCAAAAAGCCGAAATCATACTCAAGACGGAGGATCTCTCCTTCAATTCCTTCAGGGGGTTTTAGAGTTTTCTTATGTTTTGTTTTATATTTTCTTCTGAGATGTATTCTTTTATGATTATGAACTAAACCCCTCAGGTACCTGAGGGGGATGAAACCTAAGACAGATCTTGTTATTGTTTTCTGAACTATATGATAAATACTTGATTTGTTCTTAACTATGTGTTCTTAATTCTTGTTTTGATATTTCAGGATATTGATTCAAGTATTGATGTGCTTAGGCAGTGGAGGAATATTCCCTGTTTAAGAGTAGATCTAGCATAGTTAAGCGGAGTTGATCGCAACCCTAGAGATTGGATGACGAAAATCTGCCGGATTAGGGTCAAACCTAATATGGGAGTCCATAGGTCGAGTTAATGCAATCCAAGGGGTTTTAATTAGAAAGAGATTTCAAGTAATCAACCTAGGGTTAGACGTTAGTAGCCTCGAGAGAGGTATTAATATAAATTAGGGAATCCTACGGATCAAGTCAAGTGAATAAATCGTCTCAGTTCGTGAGTTAAATAACAAGTGAAGTCTAGGTGGATTCTTCCTCGGGTATTGTCTTAATCAATTGGTTTTTCCCACAAGTATTTTCTCAATTCATTCTCTGTGTCTTCGCATCTTTAGCTTAGTAGTTAGTTAATTTTAGATTAAACAACAATTCCCTTAATTCTTAGGCTAAATAATAAAAAGAAAGTCAGTATTAGTACTTTTGGTTCCTTTGGGTTCGACATTCCGGTCTTGCCACTAAGCTATACTACTATTCGATAGGTGCGCTTGCCTCAATCGTGGTGATAGTTAGTTTCTAGGCTAGATCATTCATTATATAAATATTAAGACTCTCGACACACGATCAATAAACAACTATAAAAAATTAATATAATTTAGAGTTTATAATTATCTTTAAGAGTCATACCCTTAAGGGAGTAAACCCTTAAGAGGGTGTGAGAGCTATACCTTTAGGAGTTGTACTCTTAAGGGTAATGATGATATTATCTTTAGGAGTAATGAGTATGAATAATTATAAAATAGTAATATATGATGAATAATATAATTAATTGTTGATAAACTGTAATAAATGTTCAATAACATAATAGTAGCTAACAACTTTATCTAAAGATGATATAATACTAATCACTAATAGCATATCAATAATTTATTGATTACATGCTATATTTTTACAATACTAAAATGTATTTATTTTTTCTAAGTTTTTAATATGATATTTAGTGAGTTAGTTTATTAAGTTTCACATTTTAAAATTTTAAAAAATTATAAATATGTTAACTTATAATTAGTTTTCAACTTATATGTTTCTAGATGTTAAAATTTTTATTATATTTATTAGTAAAATTTTCCATAAATAATTGATAAAATATTAGAAAATTTAATAATTTTAATGATAAATAATTATAAATTAATAGTATATGTGCAATGACTCGATTTTCGCCAGTGTTGAAAAATATGGTTTCGAAACTGGATCTCATAAATCAAATTAGTAGGAATAGTAACTGAGGAAATTAATTATTTAGTATGAGATTATAATATTGAATTATCAAGTAATTAAATTGAGAAAGTTGCTAATTATAGTACAGGGCATAGATTGCATAAGTGTCATCACAAGTGATATTTGATTAAGGAAATGCAAGAGGGCTTATGTAGCAATTCTGTAATAGCCCAATTTACAGTGGTGCCGAAAGGCAATTTCGAAATCTCATTTCTATAAACCAGGTTCGTAAATATTAAAAATGAATATTTACAGAGTTGATATAAAAGTATATTAATGGTTGGTCTATTAATTTTGTCAATTAATTGCTTAATTAGGGTATAAGGACTAAATTGTAAAAGTCCAATCGCTATAGGTTTTTAATTGGTCAAAGACTTAGGGACTTAAATTGTAATTAACTTAAGGTCCAAATGAGAATTAAACCATTTTGGAATGTGAGATAGTGGACAATGATGGATTTTTACACTAAAATGTGATTAGTGAATTAATTAAACTAATAAATAAGGTTAATTCAATTTAATCCTACTATATATACTTAGATGAGTAGAATGAAAGAGAGAATGCTCATCTTCTCCATTCTTCGATACCTGAGTCTACAAAGAAAAGAAAAGAGAAAAACCAACCTAGGGCTTCAAGCATTCAATCACTATTAGGTAAGCTCAATCAAGTCCTTTTCTTGTAATTTATATGTTTTTGAGGTCACGAGAGCTTTATTTAGCTAGCCCATGTGCTAATTTGAAAAACTATTAAAGTTTTTGAAAGTTTCCATTATTGATTTCTTGAAGAATTTGGTATTAAATTGATAGATTTAAAGCTTAGATAATCAAAAGAACTAGATTGTAACATTTAATTGTTAGTTTTGTACATAAGGACTCAAATGAATAAAATGTAAAGCTATTGTAAAATTTCAATATAAATAGAAATTAGAGGGTCCCTAAGGGATGTAATTGAGGTTGGATTTTAAACCGAGGCTAAAAATTTGAAGTTGTGACTATTTCGATTTCAAGGACTAAATTGAATAAAATGTAAAAATTTAGAGGCATAAAAAAGATTTCATAGGGTCATTCATGTAATATCCTAAATTGGGGGTTATGCGTTTGGAGCATAACTCAAGTGTTAGTAGGCTTTAAGTGTGGTTGAGCATGTTTTAAGGGTTTTGAGAATCCAAGGATGTAGGAGGAAGTCTTGGAAAAATATTGGAATTTTATTTTTAAAGGAGAAGTTAGGTGAAGGAGGCCTTAAGGAAAATTTTTAGGAGTTTATGGACATGAAAGTGGGCTTGGTAAAGTGGCTTGGGACGCTACCTTAGGTGCTTGGGAGGTTGCGTCAAAAAGGAGTTCAGGAGGGAAAAGGTTCGAGCATCGTGGGAAGCATTAAAGACTTTTATTTTTGCGTCAAAAAGGGGAACTGGGCTAAGGAGGCTTTAAAGAAATTTTTAGGGAATTAATGACACAAGGAATCATGTGGTAAAGTGGCAATGGATGCCATGTGTAGTGGGGTTAAGTGCCTTGGTTCGAGTTGCGAAGGAAGCAGGAAGGAGTGTTTATTTTTGCGTCAAGAAGGGGCTTGGCGAAAGAGGTTTTAAAAGAAATTCTGGGTGAATCATGTCACAAAAAAACGCCTTGGCAAAGTGGCTCACAGGCGTTCTCAGCACTTATGCCCAAGGGCTCCAAAGAGGTCATGGGTTCGAGGTGGTGAGCAGCAAGGGGAGTGTTTTATTTTGCTTTTGCGTCAAGGTAGAGTTGGAAGAAAGTGGACGACACAGGGGATTTTTAATTGGATGAGGATTCAACTTATTCTCCTATTAATTTCGGCTAAGGTAGGATAATTGATGATTATTTTATTTTATTTTAAGTTGGTAGATAATAGATAATTGTTGTTTTATTTATTCAAGTAGGATAATTGTTGATTTAATTATTTTGTGCAAGATGAAGAAGAGATAAATAAGGATTTATTTTATTTATTAAGGAGATAAATAGGTGATAAGAGATAATATAGGAGTTTGATAAGGGATTAATGTTGGATTAATTTATTTTATTTGTTAAGGAGATAATAGAGAGATTATCAAAGAGTTTGATAATAGCAAGGATATAGTAGCCGAATTCTTTATAAGGGGGGAGTAATCATCTTTGATATCTTTTTCTTTAAATTTCTTTGTGCCGAATTTCTTCCCACTCACACCTCTCATTCTTTTCTTTCATCCAACACCAAATCTATTTCTATTTCTTTGAAGCCATAACCAGAAGCTTAAAGTGCCTATTCTCTTTGTTTTGCACGCAAGTCACAAAAGCTAAAACCCTCTGTCGTTGTTCTTTGTTGCCGAAATCTCCGGGCATAAAACCCTCTCCATTATTGCGTTTTCTCTTCACCATTAAGTGCAAAACCATCATTGTTGTGCTCTAAGCCGAATCTTTAAAGGAGGGTGCTTGTCGACTACTTACTTTAGGCTCTTCAAAGCAAACGTGTAATAGTGGTAAGTGAATTCTCCTTTGGTAATCGCTTTTGATTCTTCAAGGTAGGCCAATAAGGCATTCGGCCAAGGGCCATCTTTAGGGTTCAAATGTGACCGATTGGTATTATGGTTAATTAGGGGGCAAGTCGACGTAAGTAGGACAAGCTTCGGATTCAAGATTTATTTCGTAAGGATATTTAGTAAATGTAGATTTGATTTGATATATTAAATTAGTAGTGATTAACCGGTTGATCGATTAAGTATCGTTATGGAGGCGAATGCTAGTCAAGGAGGACAAGGGATAGCCCCTATCCCGAAGTTTAAGAGAAGATCTGTTTGCTGGTCGGGATTGGCCACCGGGTGTGGACCAACATCGTAACAAGAAAGTAGGCAAATAGCCGTAGTATCGCCTAGTGATAGCATCGATGCGAAAGCGTAGTTCTCCAAGTGATCGGTGTGTGATTAACCCACCGTTTCCGGGTTTATGCTATATTTGTATGTGTTATGTTTATGGGTTAACTAGTGCGATGGATGGTGATGTGATATGGATACCCTAGAGGGGTATATCGAATACCAGTTAGTGTTGATTATTGAAAGAATGTGAATGTGCCTATATGAATGAGATTGTATGTCCGAACAACTTTGTACATGCATTATTATCATGACATTATTATATGTTGCATGTGCATGGGTGGGATATGATATGAAAGAAGGTGCGGGTGTACTTGAGTACGTGGTTTGATGTTAGCCTTGAGCTACATCGTGGATTGACGTTGACTGAGGTCACGTTGTGGATTACTTGCGATTTAGTTCGCGTGGCTTGATGAGTAGCTCTGTGTGCCTCATCGTGGTTGATATAAGCTATGTGCTATATCGTGGTTGATGAGTGACTATGTGTCCCATCGTGGTTTTGGTGTTAGCTACGGCTACATCGTGGATTGGCGCCCGATCGAGGTCGCGTTGTGGATTATTGTGCTAATTGCACGTGGGCGGCATTGATTGCCTTTGGAGTAAAAAGGAGAGGGTGATTTGTTAATCCCCGGTGTGTGTAGGTGGATACGGGGTGTGTAGAGGATGGACCCTAGGTTGGGTTGGGTGCACTTTGCATTTCAATTGATATGTGGATTAATGTGAAAATGGGCCAAGCCCGAGATATGAATGTGGATCGGTGCGAAATGGGCTAAGCCCGATATGTGGAAATTATGCGGTTAATTACCTCATTACGATAAGTGACATGAATATGGGCCAAGCCTGTAATGTGTTATTATGTGAATATGTTATCTTGTTATCGATATATGGGTTAATATGTGGTTAACATGTGGGTGGAATTCAGTGGATTAATTACACACTCGAGTCCAGTATGACTCTCCCAAATTTTTATCAACATCGCAGTGATGGATGATGATCGGACCGGGTTGGAGTGGATACGAGGTGGCCCATGCAGAAGAAGTTGTTTTCATTATATAATAGAATTTATTAACTTCAGTATTTTAAGTATTTTTGAATAGTTATTTGTTGTAATAAGGGCCTTAAAGTATTTGAATTTTGCTATGTTTCAATTGGATTTGTAATTAAGTTAATATTTTGGTAGTTTAATTTTAAAAGCTATTTATATCTCAAAAGTCATATTAAAGTTTTGAATCCGGTATTTTTATCACCACTTAATTTTATTTAGAATATTTTAAATGTTTTATCAAGGGCAACAAATTTTTAACGGTTTTTACTGTTAAGTAAGAATATTTTTAAACGTTTTCCGCAGTGACATACCAGATCCGGTCAAGACTCGTGGGCCGGGTTTGGGGTGTTACAGTTCATGTCATGAACATAATGTATAAATGTTTTGTATTTATGGATTGAATTGAATAATTGATTAGTCCCTGAAGATTCAACTTGTTTGGTGTTTTGGCCAAGTAAGTTCATATGGTATTGATTTACTTAGGTTGTTACGTATTTGACTGTAAATTAATTGGTTGTGAATTGGTATGGAAGGTGAGATTTGGACTAAATTGAAAAGTGATATTTATATGACTATTAGATGCCCGTGTGAACTTAGTAAAGGTTAGGATACGATTGACATACCAATAGGGCATTGTGCATGCTTGTAGGAGATTGATTACAGATGTTACCAAGGTCCAAAATTTGTTGCGAATTCTCAATTACATGTGACACAAGTTTAGCTCAAACAAGTAACCTGATGTGTCGTTTTAAAGGATTAGCCTAGACGGGTAACCTGGCATGTATATATATTTAGCTCAGTCGAGCATCTGGTGTGGTGTAGATACCTATGTACCAGAGTCAGTTTACTAGGGTTCATCGGGCGAATCAATTAATGTGAAAAAGAGAAATTGAAATAGGATACTTATAAATATTATATGCATAAAGATTTGATGAGCTATAAACTTTTGATGTGTTTATGTGTATAAGTGCTTATAACTAAAGTGAAATGACATATTATAATGTGGTATGACATGGTTAAGTTGAAGTATGCATTGAAATGGTATGTATGATGATTTGGCTTGAGTTGTACATTTGTGATGTGGTTTTTTTTTTTTTTGGTTTATTTTAGGACCACATGGGTTATATGTGCAAATTTATATGTAATGAAGTTGAGAGACATGTTTTTGATAAATTTGGCATAAATGAAGTTGTAATGTAATGTATGGAAATGTCATGGTTTAATTTTTAATTGATTTAGGTCATGATAGATTTGATTCTAGTTGAAATTGGTTAGGTAACTTGTTAGCATGATTTGGTAAGTTGTGAATCAAGTAAATGTTGGATCTGGTGCCTTAAGTGTAGTATTTTTATCTAAGTACACTTGTAATTTTTTCGAACAGATTGGTTAATAAAATTATTCATGAATTACATTAATACTTTTTATATTGTCCTCATATGTTTTTTTCACGCAAGGTAAAATGAAAACAAATGTTGCTCATTGGTTGTCTAAAGTTTAACTGGTACTAAGTAGTATTACGTAGTCGGATTGTAATATGAAAAGGCAACTTGTATTAGTAGACAAACCTAAACATGTCTTTAGTCTAATAAAAAATGATCAAAGCGATTGAAAGACTAATATGTAGTCTATCAAGTCCAATTGGGGGGATGCTTCATCTTGGGCATCGGAGCAGATGACTCTTAGAAGATAGAGACATAGATGTGACTGACAGTACATCGGACTAGACCCAAGTAGAATAGATCCTGAATCCGTTTATGGATTTATTCACTTGTGACGTTCATAGTGCGGCATACCTAAATCCTGAGTAAACGAAGGACTATGTATGCATAACTCGTACACTTTGATGTAAGTAAAAGCTTGAGTTCGAATAGATAAGGAATCGAAAGCTAGTGCGTTAGGTGTACGACTTCTGCACTATGTAGCATCATTCACAATAGTGGAATTCATAGCCCGAGACATAGATAAATAATATCCTCTCACTGGAATTACATGGTTGATGAAAAGTAAACGTGGTCATGACTCGTTCATCTTTGTGATGAATGACTTGATTACTATTTTATAGTAATTGAGTTTTCATGAAGGAAGATGTAATGGTTACCATGAGATAAAATAAAATCATATTGGGAGAATGGATATTATCCTAAAGAGATTAAGGATATCCTATGAGGGTAACACACTTATGAAAAGGTCATTGGATGAGCACTGACCAAGTTGTTTTTGTAATGGTATGTCGTTAAAGAGAGATCAATCACGATACTATACCAGAATGAATTCATGACTAAATGAGTTTATAATTAATAGGAAAAAAGTTGGAAATTAATTATAAATCATTTGAGCCCTAATTGCATATGTTCAATCGGTCTCTCCGCTAGCTTGTTGAAACTAGAAATGAATTGCATGTTAAATCAAATTAACAAAAATGAATAGAAATGGTGAAAATAGAGAAATGAGAAACATTTGGAAATGAATATGGTTTTCTCCAAAATGAAAATGAAAATGACCTGGAAATAAATTTATGTTTTCTGAAACTCGAAAATGGAAATAAATCATTTGGTCATAATGAACCGTTGAATGTTGAAATATTAAATATATTTTCTCATAGATTCTTTTACGGTAAAGTCGTCATGATTTTAACAAAATTAGAATTGGGTTGAGAAAATTATTTAATTGGAAATATATTAAAGTTTATTTTGGGAAATAGAAAATAAATATCGGGTTGGATTAAATTATAAAGTATTGGGTTAAAAGCCCAGAAAGTACTTGTAATTAGACCTAATATGGAATAGGCCCAAAAGCCCCTTAGGTTAAAAGGGGTGGACGACTAACCTTAGTAAAAATAGCTAGGGTTGCCGCCACCTATACTTCTAGTTAGACTAGGAGTTCGTTTTTCTTGTTGAAATAAACTTCTACAATTCAACAAAGGTTCTAACTTCTCTCCCTATAAATAAATGGCACCGGTAGGGCTAAAAACAAAACTTTTAGATATCTTTATTCTGCCCAAAAATAAAGAAACTTTTGTTCTCTTAGAATTCAAAATATTTTCCAGAATAACGATTCTTCCGGTTTCTATTTTAGAAGAGAATTTTCATTTTTCACCCTAATAAGAAAAGAAAATTATTTCTGGTTCATGTTTGATTCGATTTTTTCAAGCCCACACTCTAAGTAGTTCGTGGTATGAGAATAGCAGAGAAGATCTTTTGGCTAAAATCTGGGAACGACAAGGATTCGTCTATCCGAAAAAACAAGTGCCGATTCGTTTTAGGGTTCATTAATATAAATATCACAAACTGGGTCAATTTTTAAAATTTTATTTTTTCACTGTGCAAGAAAACCGTTTTCGAACCAGATTTTTTTCCAACAATTAGTGTCAGAGCGAGGTTGGGGGTATGTTTATAGTGTAAACCGAGACTAAAAGTCTCTCTCTTCTTCATTTGATCAAATGTGGCATTCTTGTAATAGTATGCATGTTTAATGGAATGTATGCGAACGAATGTATGATATTATTTTATTGCTATGGATGATAAACTCAAATTTTCCAAATTTGTGATTCCTAGAAAATAAATGTAATTTATTATTATCTCGGGCATGTATATTTTAGATCGTGGACTATCATCTCAATGTATAGTTTATGTGTTTAGAGTAAAATATGTAAGCCAAAAACGGAAGTATGAATTTTGTAACCTAATTTTTTTGATGAAAGCCGAGAACCGAGACAATATGAATCCGACCCAGCCATACCAGTGGTGGTCTAGTAGCAGGAGGCATCTAGTGGTCTGATGGCGGCAACGGGCGACGATTTGGCGGTGGCCAACAGTGGTCAGCGGTGGTTGGCGATGATGATAACACGAAAACAATGGTGGAAAGACAAAGACAACAGAAATGTGAATTGGTATCGCAATAAAAGTCTGTGGTGGAAAAATTGAAGACCTAAAGTATGCTTTGGGGTGAATTTTTAAATTTTTAATTTTTCATTATTTTTCTAGGATAAAATCATGGAAACTTTGGTGGGTCAATGTCATTTAAATTTTATGCTTTTATATTTATGATATAAGCATGACGATATTTATATGATTGTGTATGTATTTTGATGCATATATTGATCATTCATGATTGAAATGGGTCATTAAAAACCTTGCATGTTTTTAAAATATTGAGTGGGAGAAGGTCCCTAAACAAAACCTACGACCTCCATCAATGGTCTCTTGTGATGGCATGCAATGGACCTGCCCCAAGGTAGACGTTGTCATGCGGATTTCATTAAGGAGACTTCCTGAAAGTAAGCAAAACTTTCTTATAATCGTATGATAGTTGGATCGGCCTCTATGGTAGGTACTATCCTACAATATATCAAGAATTTCTATCTTCAAATAGGATAACTAGTCACAGCATGCTACTCGGTGATATTGTCCCAAGATGATTCATTTGTTGTGCATGATGCTATAGGTGTTGAGTTGATGGTTATACACTCAAGATCTTTTAGTTAAGTAAGTTCCCAAGAAGCTATGCTTAAGTTAGAATGATGACCAAACATTACACGATTATTAGTATGTGTGAATGCCTAAGGAATTAGGTTCATGTACTAATTGGAGGAAAATCCATGTTCTTACTAGTTGATCATGATTACCCCAAGGTGGCTTGATTCAATAAGTGTAGGAATTATCATTGGAACAACTTACAAATGCTTTCAAGGTTTAATGTAAGACGCATGCATCATCTTAATGCATATCGTAATGTTGCAAAACGCTTTCAAATATTTGCTTAATACAAAGGTATTAATATATGAATGTTTTATTTTTAGTTCAAAAATGACACCTACTCCTTTATTAAATATACTAACTGAAAACAAACTGAACAAAAAAAACTGTAAGGAATGGAAAAGGAGCTTGAAGAATGTCCTGAGCTGTGAGAAGCTTAAGACAGTTCTTGATAATAAGTGTCCTCCAGCCACTCAAGTTGAGGCTAAAAAAGGCTAGGAGGAGTCTGATGAGATAGCTCGTTCCTATATGTTGGCAAGCATGACCAGTACCCTATATAAGCAACTGGAGAGATTTAAGACTGCCAAAGCGATTTTGGATAAGCTAGAAGACATGTTCGGAGGCCAAGCTACCTTAGCTCGACAATATGTTATAACTAGCTTGATGAATTCCCAACAAAAGCCCGACACTCTAGTCAAAAACCATATGATTACTCTTATGTGATATTTTTCCGAGGCCACAGATAATGAGGCCAATTTGGACTAGAACACTCAGATTTAGATGGTGTTCAAAAGCTTGTCTAAGGATTTTGCTGGCTTTTGGACCGCATATAACCTTGGGAATAAGAGCCTGACGCTTACACAACTCATGAAGGAGTTACAATCTTATGAGTTGATGTTGAATGGCTGTTAGTGATCTGTCGTGATTTGACATGTCAAATCAAGCTCCCCATTACACTTAATAAGTTTGTTTCCGAGCAATTTATATGCTTTTGTCATGTTTTTGTCTAGATTTCGTTTTTTGCCTCAATAAATGAAATAGTGTACTTTATAATACTTTTGAGACCCGAAATAATGAAGTGCGCCATCAAGGACCTAATGGTTGGTTGAGTGTTGTAGGGAGTTATTGGAGGCCCGAATATCAAAGCCTAGATGTTGTGATACCCCGGATAGTGCTGTATAGAAGAGGATTGAGGCCCTTCACAATGATATCACGATATCCAAGCATGGTATCATGATATCAAACTCCCAAGGGATCCCCCAAGTCAAGATTGACAAGGATATAGCGATACCAAACCATAGGTATTGCGATATCTTTGATGAGATAGATAAAAAATGACTACAGGGGCAGTCATTGTACAACATGTCTCCCAACCAAAATTAGACATCTAGGGGCAATTTGGTCTAAAATTTTGGATTGTATTCAGGTGTTAAAAGCCACTTTTGACTGAGAAGAAAGAATGAGCTTTAGTTTTTAGGTTAGAGAGATTTTAGTTTAGGTTTTCTTTCATCTTTTTAGCTTTGGTTTAGAGTTTAGTTATTTTTCAGGTTTTCTTTAGTCTCTTAGTGGTATTTAAGTTAGTTTTTACTGTAGCTTAGTTTTATTTACTTATTTAGTGCTTCAAACATTTGTGTAATTTTAGTTTACTCCTTAGTTTTAATATAACTCAATTTCCTTTTTGTTTCATTGTTAAAAATCTGCTTTTTAAGTGTTATTGTTCATTTCATTTGCTGCCATTTCTATTATATCTAAGTTTTTCTCATTTTTACTACATTTACAATAGATGTTTAGTTTGCTTGTTTTTTGGTTGCTTAAGTATGAGTAGGAGTAAGAGTAGCTAAATCTTTCGTGGTTTGTTGATGGAAGTGTTGTTTAGCTAGTCTTTGGTACAAAGATTAAATCGTAAAAATTGGACTAAATTGAATAGACTTCAAAACTTAGGATTGACGCCCCTAAGGGAAAATTTAGGTAAGTGCGACCGAGAGGAGATTTTATCAGGCACCAATTCCATAGTCCCGGATTAGTTGGTGAGGTCGAGAGATAAACTAGACTAATTTGTCTAACTTGGTAAAATTGAGGCCAAGAGGTAAAATTGAGCCAATTTAGGAGTGTTAGCGATTTAAATCCCTAATTCGAAAGTTAGTTAACAACACGAAAATCAACCAACTGCTGTTTGTTATCGATTTTGTTAATTTTGTAATTTTGCTAATTTTACAATTTAGTCCTTTTAAGTGCTAAGTAGTTAATTAGGTTAGTTAATCTTCAATTTATGTACTACCGTAATATAGAAATTAGTGAGTAGCTACTAGACTTCTTTCTTGTGTACTTTTTGAACATAAATTGTTAAATCGCTAACTCCTTTAGGTTCAATCTTTGGAATACTCTAGTGTTCCATTGTAACACTACAAATATTACAACTGACCTGTCACACTTGCAGGTATCGCCTAGATTAGATTGTTTTAGTGTTGATTTCTAACCCCCATCGTGGTGTTTGTGCGCCGGTGGCGGGCGAGGCGGTCAGTTCGCTGGTCTGAAGAGTAGAAGCAAACATAATTGTCGCTTCTTCCTCAAAAGGGAAGGGAAAGCGTGCTAAAAAAAGCAATGTTAAGGTCTTTGGGCCACCAAAGATGGAAAGGAAGAAAACAGGGACGCTTAAGACTTATCTAAGTCTAAATGTTTCTTTTCAAGTAAGAAAGGACACTTCAAGACAAACTGTAAAGAGTGGAAAGAATACCTGGCCACCAAAGGCAAAGGTATGTCACTATTTATGATAAAAGCTTGTTTAGTAGAGGATTCAATAGACCACTTGGTCATTGATTCGAGAGCCACGAACCATGTATGTGTTTATCTATAGGGGTGATTTGCCATAATTTTATTTGGCAAATTAGGCTTCCCCTGATACATTTGAAGAGCTTGTTTTCAAGCATATTAGCTTCTTTCTATACTTTTACGTAGTTTTTAGGTTTTGAGTTAATAATTGTAAATGCCTCATATTTTTTTAGACCCAAATTCGCCAATAGTGCCATGGGGGTCCTAACATATGATTGAGTGTTGTAGGGATGCATTGGAGGCCAAAATCGAGCAAGAACATCACCAAAAGAGAGGGTATCACGATATCCTACCCTTGGGATCGCGATATGTAACATCATGTTTTTTAGTGGTACCAAAAACAGTGGTTTTGGAACCCCGATTTCAGAAGATCGAGTTAGCAAATATTATTTTATAATATTTATGGGTCTATTATAGAATTATATTAAGTTCTAGTCCAGTAATTTTAGCGATTGAATAATTAATTAAAAAAGGACTAAATTGTAAAAGATGTAAAACTTAATCACCATTGATTTTTTATTAGCCAAAGTGTTTAATTAATTAATGTTTAAGGATTTAATTAGCAAATAAACCATTTCTTTTTAAAGTGGACGACTAGTTTAAAGGTTATAATAATATTATTAAAAGAAAAACATGAAGAAAATGGGAGTCATCTTCTCCATTTCATATTTCCACTTGAAATCACCATAGCTAACCTTAGAAACTTTTGGTCAAGTGAAAGCTCTTGCATGTAAGTAATTTCTTTACCCCTTTTAGTAAATTTTATGTTTTTGAAATCGTTGTAGCTTAATCTAGCTAACCCTAGGACTATTTCGTAAAATTATTAAAGGTTTTGGGACTTTACATTGACGAATTTTAGGTTTTCATGAGGTGAAATGAAAGATTTACAAGCTTGATTGTTAGTTAGGACTATTTTGTAAAGAAATTTTTGGTAGTATTGAGCTTAAGGACTAAATTGAAAATAAGTTAATCTTAGCATGAAAATTTATAAATTTTTAGTATTTGAAAGCTGGTTTGGGATGATTGTATAATCAGTTTTAAGTACTGGGGATTAAATGTGAAAATTTTAATAGTTTCAGTTTTAAAAACTAAATTGAATAAAGTGTTAAAGTTTAGGAAAAATTTGTAAAATGAAATTAAAAGGTCATATACATATAATTGAGCATGGTAATGTAATTGAAATTGATAAATTGAAATTAACTATTATATAGATTAATGATTGAATCGTATGGAGGAAAATTGAGGAAATGGGAAATTTGCAGAATAGTCCCTACGAATCAGCTCGTTAGTCGTATATAATAGGTAAGTTCATAGTATAGATGAATGTATATGTTTTTAACTTGTGTTGTTATGAATCAGTTTTAATTGAATTGTGGTTGAATCTTTGATATTGGATTAAAATTATAAATGGTTTACAATTAAGTACAAGGTGAGAAAGTACTTATTTGAAAATTGATGAATATTTGTGAAAAACAATTTATATAATTTCAGAATGAACATTATGATTTACAGCATGTGTTCGGATATTATAGAAGTGCCTTTGATTTATAAATGAGATGAATTATGTTAAAATGCCTGTTTGAACGTAGTAAACGACTAGGATATCATTGACATGCCAATAGGGTTAGAATACGATATTATATGGGATTGCACTTTTGTGCCTCTGTTTGCATTTTTGGTGCCTCTGGTTGCACTTTGATGCCTTTGTTTACACTTCGGTGTCTCTATTTGCACTACAGTGCCTCTGTATAGCATTACGATGCTCTCTGGTGTGGTGTAGTTACCCGAATATCCGAGTTATGTTACTATAGTTCATCGGGCTAGTAAAACTTGTGAATGATCTTCCAAGGACTTGTTAAGATATGTGATTTATTATAAAAAAATTACGGAATTAAATGAATATACATGAATGGTCTCAATGGAATGTATATATGAATGATCTTGATTAAATTATTGATGAACATGAATTATTTGATGATTTAATCCTGTGCAAATCTCACATGTTCTTTCAAATTGAATGTTAGGTTATCATAATCTAATTTGTTTTTAATTTCAATTACTTAAATGAGGTCAAAGTAAAATAGAGCCATTTTGGGAGTTTAAGCGATTTGGATCCCTAATTAAAAGATTAGTGAACCACATCAATGTCAACCAACCATCATGTAACAGCCCAATTTCGGTGAAATCAGAACAGTGGTTTCGGACCACAAATCCGAGCTGAAAATAAAATTTATTTTTATTTTATTTTGTGGTCCGTAATATGATAGAAATGTCATGTGAAAATTTTGATAAGAAAATTTTACCGATTATGTGCTTAATTACGAGAAGGACTAAATCGCATAAAATGTAAAAGTTGAATTCTAGTAGCTATAAGGATTAAATAGCTATGGAATTCAAAACTTAAGGTCCTTATATGGTAATTAGACCATTAAAGAAAAGTATGTAGATATTATGGTGACTCATCCATGGAAATTTAGAAAAAGGGTAAGGACTAAATTGGAAAGTGAAATATTTTAATTAATTAAAAGATGATAAAAAGAAATATCGTCTTATTTTATCATCTTCTTCCCCAAAAATACATGGAAACCCTAGGAGAGAGAGAAGAAACTTTCATGGCCAAATTGGGTAAGTTTCTTTGTCCCGTTTTTAGTAATTTAATATTTTTAAAACCGGGATAGCTTAATCTATCTATTTGGGGGATTAATTTGAGAAGTTATCAAAGTATGGAAAATGGGTCATGGATGTATATGCTGAAAATTAGAAATTTGTGGTAGAAAATGAAAGGTTGTTGATAGATAAACAACTTTTACAAAGTGATTTTTGATGAAAACATGATTTAGGGACTAAAATGTAAAGTTATGAAAATTGATGAAAATTTCTGAAATTTATAGAAAACATATGCTGTAAATTTTATGATAGAATTTTGGTTAGGCTTGGAATAGGGAGTAAATTGCATAAATTTCATTTTTCGAGCCTAGGGACGAAATTGGAATTTATGGAAAAGTTAGGGGCAAAATGGTAATTTTGCCTAGGGTGTAAATTGAGTCCACATGAATATGAAATGTGATAAATTGATGTTAAATTTACTCATATAGATCCGGATAGACCAAATTCGGAGTTAGAACGAGAAAAAAAAGGAAAATATCGGATTAGTAGATTTTACATACACGAACATTTGTCAAGGTAAGTCCGTGTAACTAAATTATGTATATTTATATGCTTGTATTGAATATGTATATGTGTGAATTATTTGAATTCTATGAATATGAACTTTGTTACATGATCGAGAATACTTTACAAAAGTTAAGTCCCGTAAACATATCCGAGAAATACCAGATAAATGGTAAAAAAGGTTACTTTTATGCTTGAAATGAATGTGGAATGTGTTTATTTGAATTATATGAATGTTATAAATGTATGAAATAATCACATGCCTGATAATGCTTAAAAAATGTTAAATCCCGTTTGAATAAATGAAAATCGATGGATATATGATTTCCCGAAATGAACGAGGTCCTGCAATTGTTGCTGACGGGATTTAGCTCGAACGAGCAATCCTATTGACCTTATTTATGAAAGGATTTAGCCCGGACGGGTAATCCTGATATAAGTCCTCTCGAGCATATGTTATGTATTGGATTTAGCCCGGACGGGTAATCCAGATCAAGCACTTTAGAGCATATGTCATAAAAAGGATTTAGCCTGGACTGGTAATCCTGACTAAGCTCTATTGAGTATATATTGTAGACATGATTTAGCCTGGACTGGTAATCATGTTGTTTATATATATGTGGCTCGAGAGTGTACTCTCTGAAATAGTACCCTATGGGTATCATTGAATATGAATTGACGGATTCTGATTTGTACACCACGAATGTACTACCTGTGTATCCATCAATATTTCAGATAAATTCAACAGGTAAAAGTTCTTGACATGAGAAGATATGAATAAGAAATGAGTTATTACACATATCAGCCTAAAATACGTGAAAATGACGATACGTGATAATTGATTTATGGAAATATGAAATGATGATATTGTACATGGAATTTATTTGATGAGTATGTACATCCTTGATTATAGACTTGTACACCTTGAATGTACTAATCGTGACCTTGATATTCCGAGTAATATGGGTAAAGTTCTGATATGAAATGATCTGAACTCGAGATGAACTATTATGAAATTATACTTGTAATATAAAGAGATGATTTATACATGTTAAATGAATACATGTAGAAAGCATATGTGCATGGAAACTTGATTGTTGTTGAGCCCATATATGTTTGTGATGTTATTATGGAATATATGACTAACAAGGGCAATGAGGATATGTGTAGGGCTTGAGGGCAAATTGATTGAATATGCCTTACATAGTTACCTCAAAATAGAATGAATGGTAAGTTAAGTACCATGTTATACCAACTTACTAAGCATTTTATGCTTACTTAGTTTTATTTTTGTTTTAGAGTAAATCGGAAGCTCGTTATTGGAAACTTGGTGGAGATCACTCACACTATCCATCGGTGAATATGGTAAAGCAATTATAGTTATAATGGCATGGATAGGTTATATTGGCCATATTGGCATGTAAATGTAAATGATTATTGTAATCTAGCCATTGGAATGGCTAGTGATGATTATGTTTTGGTACATGTATATATGTGTTTAAGTTTATCTTATGGAGATAACATAAGTGTTTATTATTAATTGATTGAGAAAGGTTAAACGAGTATGTTTATAAAAGGTAAGATTAAAAGCATAAATGCATGTAACAATATATCATGTTAAATGTTACAATTGCTTGAATTCAATGCTTGGAATGGTTGGTATTTGGATGTAAGTTTGGTGCAGGATTTTGGTATGATTTTGGGTGAGAAATGAAGCTAGAAGTGGCTTTGTTTTGTCCACACGGGCAGACACACAGGTGTGCATCTAGACCATGTGTGACACACAGCCGGGTACATAGGTGTGTAGTTAGGCCGTATGTCTCATGCACCTTAATTTTGAGAAATAGAATGCTCAGAATTGAGCACAGGGCGTGTGTCTCAGCCTGTGTACTACACGGTGTAGAACACGGGCGTGTGTCTTGGTCGTGTGAAACCTACGCCTAATTTCGAAAGAATTAAATTAACTACACGGCCTAGCACACGGGCGTGTGGCATGGCCGTGTACACAAGTCAGAGAGTTACACGGGGTCGAACACGGCCTGTAGCACGGGCGTGTCCTAGGGTCACACGGGCGTGTCCTTTAGACCTCACGGGCGTGTGAGCCCTGCAACTTGGAAAATTTTTGAAATTTCGCGAAAAATTATTAAAGGTTCTGATTAAGTCCCGACTCGATTCTAATGCTTGTATTGGGCCTCGAGGGTCCATTTAAGGGACGATATCGATAATCTCGGTTAATGAATAGTAAATTACATGATTTATCTGTAAATGTTTCTGAATGTTTCGGTAATGCTCCGTAACCCTGTTCCGGCGACAAATATGGGTTAGGGGTGTTATACATCATTTTTATTTAATTGTTAATTCTGTAACTTTACATGTTTTACAATTTAGTCCTTATTAGCTAGATAGTAAATTAGATTAATTTCTCTTGACTTCATGATTAGTCGTAATATAATCTTTTGCGATTAGTTGGTTAGACTCTTTATTTTACACGCACATTATTTAGAATTTGTTTAATCCACAGTTCTCTTGGGTTTGATCCTTGAAATACTCTAGTGTTCCATTGTAACAGTACAAATATTACAACTAACCTATCACACTTGCAGTAAAGCCATGATTATTATATTCTATTTTAATTCTCGAGTGTTGATTTTATCTCTCTCTCTCTTCGATCGAGAGAAAGGCGATCACTAGCCATCAACCATCTCAAGAATAACTTGAGACATGTTAAGCCCCATCTACTATTTCTAATTGAAACAAAGGTAAATGCAAGAAGAATGGAGCGGATCCGAGAAAGGTCTGATGGTATAAATATCGATGCGGATGGGTCTAAAGGTGGGCTATCTCTGGGATGGAATAATGATTGTATTGTTTAGTTAAGAAGTTTCTCTTCTTCGTACATTTATGTGGAGATAATGGAAGGGGATAGGTTATCTAATTGGAGGCTTACAGGTTTTTATGGGTCACCAGAAAAAAAGGTGAAAAGAAGAATCGTGGAATCTGTTAAAGATTTTGGGAAGGGATGTTTCGTTGTTGTGGTTAGTGTTGGGTGACTAATGAAATTATGTATTCGTTCGAAAAACGAAGGGGTTGGCTTTAAGATGAATGAAAAATGAGGATGTTTCGAGAAAAATTTGAAGGGTGTGATCTCAATGATTTGGGATTCTTGGGTCAGTGGTTTACCTGGGAAAGAGGTCTGTTATCGGATAACAATGTACGGGAACATCTGGATAAGGCGTGGCTAATGTGGCTTGGTGGGAGCTCTTCCCTGATTATACGATTAAGCATTTTACTCATGCTTTTTTAGATTATCGTCCGATATTGATAGATACTACAAGCAACGAAAGTGTTCAGATGGTACGAAAATGACCCCGCTTCTAATTTAATACAAACTGGGTTCTTTAAGAAACATGTGAAGTACAAATTAGGATTTTATGGGAGTTGGTAAGGTTGCATGTGTCAGCAAAACTGGAAGAATTGTGGACGGAGTTAAGTAGGTGGGCAAAAGAGAATCATAAATAGAGGAAGCATAGCTTTCTAGTTAGAAGAGTTGAAATATGCTAACCCTGATGAGGATAGCCTAGATGAATTAACTAAAGTTAAGCTTGCATTGAATATGGAAGCAGACAAAGAAAAGTTGTTCTGAGGACAACAGGCAGAAGCAAATTGGCTCATATTTGGAGATTGAAATACAACCTATTTCTATAAATTTGCATCTTATCGCAAGAAAATAAATATCATCAGGGGATTGAGAGATAAGGATAGAGTATGGTTAACAGGGGAAAGGGAAATGGTTGCAATTGCGACAAATTATTTCAAAGAACTATTCATGGCTTCTTCAATAAGGAGTTGTGATCATGTGTTGTCGGGAATTCAGCTTTGCATCTCGAAGAGTATGAACAATGAATTATCAGTTGTGCTCAAGGAAGACGAAGTGTTGGAAGCTGTTAAAAGTATGACGCCACTAAAAGCATCAAGTATGGATGGGTGCCCAACTTTATTTGTTTAGGAAATACTGGCATGTTATTGGTAAGGAAGTAACTCAATATTGCATTGATGCTTTAAATGGAGCAAATGAGTTTGGTTCTATCAATCACACAAATATAGTGCTTATTCTTAAAGTAAGCAACCTGAGTGCTATGTCACAGATCAGGCCTATCAGTCTTTGCAATGTTTTATATAAGATCATAGTTAAGATAATTGTTAATAGATTTAGGAAAGTGCTGGATGTTTGTATTGATGAGGCCCAAAGGGCGTTTGTTCCTGGAAGGCAGATTACGGACAACATTTTTATCGCTTATGAATTATTGCATGCCTTCAAAAAAAGGTAGCATGGCTCTCATGGTTTGTTCGCATTAAAATTGGATATAGTAAGGCCTATGATAGGGTGAAATGAATTTTTTTTAGAGGATGATGAAGCGACTGGGGTTCAACAGAGATTGGATTGACTTAGTAAAGAGATGCGTGACATCGATTTCATACTCAATAGTATTTAATGGTAATCAGAGAGAAGTGTTTCAACCTTCCAAGGGTTTGCGACAAGGGAATCCTTTAAGCCCTTATTTATTTTTAATTTGTGCTAAGGGCATTTCTAGTTTGATCAAGATTGCAAAGCAAGATGGGTTAATTCAAGGAGCAAGAGTAGGAAGGTGTGGTTTGGCAGTGACACATTTGTTTTTTGCAGATGACAGTATTCTATTTGGCAAGGCAAGTGTGGAGGGAACAAATGCGATGAAAACAATTATACTAGAATCCGAATGAGCGTTAGGCCAAGTGGTCAATTTTGATAAATCGCTCGTTTAATTTAGTAAAAACGTTGATAGTATGATAAATGAACAAACTGGGGATGTTCTGTGAGTATGAATTTTGAGTAACCCAAAAAAGTATCTCGGGCTGCCAACTATTGTTGGACGAAGGAAGAAGGAAGCATTCATGAGTTTCAAAGAAAGATTTATAAAACGAATAGAAAGTTGGAGTGTTTGCCATTTGTTAGTAGGGGAAAAGAGGTATTTATTAAGTCCATTTTACAAGCATTTCCAATTAATACCATACAATGTTTTTTTAGTTTGCTCAAGATTGCAAAGCAAGATGGATTAGTTCAAGGAGCAAGAGTAGGAAGGTGTGGTTTGGCAGTGACACATTTGTTTTTTGCAGATGACAGTATTCTATTTAGCGAGGCAAGTGTGAAGGGAACGAATGCGATGAAAACAATTATACTAGAATCCGAATGAGCGTTAGGCCAAGTGGTCAATTTTGATAAATCGCTCATTTAATTTAGTAAAAACGTTGATAGTATGATAAAGGAATGAATTGGGGATGTTCTGTAAGTAAGAATTTTGAGTAACCCAGAAAAGTATCTCGGGCTGCCAACTATTGTTGGGCGAAGGAAGAAGGAAGCATTCATGAGTTTCAAAGAGAGATTTATAAAACAAATAGAAAGTTGGAGTGTTCGCCATTTGTTAGTAGGGGAAAAGAGGTATTTTTTAAGTCCATTTTACAAGCAATTCCAATTAATACCATACAATGTTTTTTTATTACTGGTTATGTTGTGCCGCAAGTTAGAAAGTCTTATTAGTAGATTTTGGTGGTGTAATAGTACAACAAAAATAGTATACATTGGTGCCAATAGAAGTTGCTGTACAGACCGAAATCCAAATGTAGGTTAGGCTTTCAGGATTTAGCTAGATATAATGTGGCTTTATTAGCAAAACAAGCTTGGAGATTATTAATGAAGTCAGATTGCTTGTTTGCTCGTGTGATGAAAGCTAAATACTATCAAGGATGCAATTTTATGAACTCAAGATTAAGGTCTTACCCTTCGTATACCTGGCGAAGCATTTGGAATGCCCGGAGGCTGATAGAGCAAGGCAATGGTTGGAAAATGGGCAGTGGGACGACAATAAATATTTGGAATGACCCCTAGTTGCCTGGACTTGGTCAAGGGAGAGTGTGTGGTCAGAATATTATTGTTAATTATACAAGTGTAGCATATTTGATAGACTCGAACTCGAATACCTGGAAGTTAGATATGTTAAACATGCTATTTGATAGTGATCATGTAGAAAGGATTATAACGATCCCGCTTTCTAGCTTTGCCCGAACTTATGAACTTATGTGGCGAGGGGATAATGTAGGAGTTTATTCGGCCAAGAGTGGCTACAAATAGCTCATAACAGAGGATGCAGATGCAACAGATATCGATGAGACATCTCAGAATACAATTTTAAAGGCTTTCTATACAAAGTTATGGAGCCTAAGTGTTGCTAGTAAAATAAAAATTACATGCTGGATAATCATTAATGATTATTTTCCTACATTAAGTAATCTTCAGGCATGAAGAATTGCAATGGTGAATTGTTGTCTTTTTTGTCGAGAGGCTAAAGAATCAGTAAAGCATGTGTTTAGTGAGTGTCCCATTACACGCCAAATCTTACAAGAGCTGAATGTGTCGTTCTCATCCTCCAACACGGAAGACAATTTGAAAAATTGGTTAGCTAAAGAGTTTATACATAGAAATCAAGATACATGCAAATTGTGGGTGATTATTTTTTGGGCATTATGACATAATCGCAACAATATCTATCATGAAGGAGTTCATCAAAATGTTTACAAGTTACTAGCATTTATTAGAGCATATATACAAGAACTGGATAATATGGCTATGGTAAGACCAGTCTTTCAAGGACCGAATTCCTACAAATAGGAACCACCATCAGTAGATGTCATTAAAGCAAACTTTGATGCCACATTTTATCAAGTTACAAAAACTTCAACAATTGGGATTCTAGTTAGAAAAAATAAGGGATTTGTAATGGCAGCATGCACTTACTCATTTGAGCACATTGCGGACTCAAAAGCGGCAGAAGCAAGGGCTTGTTTGTGAGCCCTCATTTTTATGGAGGAGCTAGGGTTTCTAAAGATTGTGGTGCAGGGGAATGCACTAACGATTACCAAAAAGGTAAACTCTTTTGAGGAAGACAAATTGGTAATTAGTGTCCTGATTAATGAAATCAAAGAACGAGTCAAGAGATTTTTCTCAGTCGAGTTTAGACATGTACCTAGGCAGGCGAATGAAGCAACGCACTTGCTAGCCGATGAAGGAAGGAGGCATGTATTACCCAGATTTTGGGGAGAGGAAGCACCAAGGGAGGTGGAGGTAGAGGTAGAGAAAAACTGACGAGCCATGCATGGTGGGAGTTAATCTGTGTATTTTTTACGCCAAAGGATTTGAGTGATTTGGGACTTTGATTTTGTCAAATCAAAAGGAGCGGGAAGAGAATCAACGAAGATATGCCATTACCGGAGGGAGGAGGAAGAAGATATGTTCTGTTTAGGCTAGTTATCAGTTTTGGACGATTGAGCTTCAAAGGGGGTTGGTTCATCTTCGCAAAGCTCTGCTGTGTTTTCTTTTAGGTTTTAGATTTATTCTTACTATTTCTTTAAAGTTTGTTTAAAGCTTGTTTAGGTTGTTTTTTCTTTAAAGTTTGTTTGGTATTTGCACAGACAGGGCATTAACTGCAGCGACTCACATGACCAATCAGAGCGGAGGTTGGTGAGGGATTTATTGGTTTCCTATTTCTTAATATCATCAGTAGTTTTCCTTTAAAAAAAAAAAGAAAACAATACGGCAACTTGTTAGCCTTAGGGTAATTGATGATGGTTGTCAAAATTACTGAATATTATCCCATTTATTATTCTTAACGTTAACATGTCGTTTTCAAACTCGAGTGAATTTTTAAAAAAAGAAAATATATAATAAAATAAAATAAAGTTTGTATTTTTTATTTTTTAAATTAAAGTCACTCAATTAATAAATTTATGTATACTAAAAATGTTTACAAGATCATAATTAAATATCGAATTTAGATTTATAATTTTCAAAATAAAAAATAATGGGTAACTAATAAGTGATCGATATTTTTGGGCATTATGGAGGTGCTCTAATTTTCTTTGTACATAACCGACTCCCGAATCTAATTTTTTATTAGACTTCAATGTAGATCGAAAATTACCTTTTCAAAGAATTTCAAAACTTTTCTTTTTTAAAGGTAATTTATAAGTGACTCATCACACCTAATTAAAAGATCGATGGCAACCCTATTTTCTTAATAAAATATTAGTGTTTTAATAGTTAAAACATGTTTTCCATTAATTATCGTGAAACTAATTTTAAGTAAAAAAAAAGTATCGACGGACACATAGGTGAAAACCGTTCCGGAAAGATTGAACTAGTGACTTGGGAGCTTCACATCACCATTCATCTTAAGGTTGTAAATAAATTATGTTGGATGTCTTTGATGCTAGAAATTGGCATGTACCTAAATACTTAGTCTGAGTATTCTATTTGTAAAATTTGAGTTGTAATTCAAGTAATTTTGATGTTATTAATCTAGTTTTTTATGTTATTTGACTTGAATGTGTTTATGACTTACATTTTGTGTTTAAATGAGTTTAGAAATTAAATTATAATGATTTGAAACTCATTGATATGTTATAGTAATGTTTGAGGATGTTTTAGAGTGATTTTGGACTAATTTTCAACTCCAAGGGTTTTAGTAATGATACTTAGCCTCTGTGGTATAGCAATAAGTCAAACATAATACAAATTATTATAGTTCCATGGACTTGTATCGACACCCCTGGGAACTTGTGTCACAATCACAGTGCTTGGCGTAAGCCATTATGTCACGAACCGCAAATTAAAGTCAGCGACCAATACGTACAGAACGCCCCATAAAGGTCAAGAGATGAGATGAGACTCATTTGACCCACTTGAACTGGCCCGATTCGTGCAAGATAAGCAGAAGGCCATCTACTTGAAGCATTGGTGGCCCAATGAAACACTCCAGTAAAACTAGAGTTACTAGGGTAAATAGTGTAAATCCTAAAGGGATAAGATTGTATAGTATTTAAATCCCTTGGGACTCTCAATTGCAGATAGGCTCTAATCTTGACCGTCGATGTAAATCAATCAGTACCGTTGATTCTGGGAGAATTCAACTATAAATAGAGGCCTCCCTCTTCGTTTGTAATCACTTCGTTTTTTTTAAGACTAATATACTTGAGAGCATATACTCAAACATGTGGTGTGCAATCTATTTGTGGCTTTCTTTATTTATTCATAACTTTTTCCATTTCAGAATTTGTGTCCGCTTTGTTTCGGTGCTTTAGAGAATTTTTGCAAGAATTCTCAAGTTTCGAAGAAAAAGTTGATTTAAACGCATTTAAATTGAATGAATCGTCTAAGGCCGCACGGATTGCGAGACAAAAGAATTTAGCCCATGACAATTACTCTTACTTAAATTGTTTTGACCTTTCTGTATTTATAGTTACATAATTATTTTTAGATTATAAATATAATCACTAAGGAAATTATTTTACAGTATATGAATTGACTGGGTAAGTCTGTCGTTTTTGTTTTTTTTTCAATTAAATTTTGTTTTTTTAGATTTAGGCCTGATTTGTTTTTGTAAAGTGCCGTGGGTTTAGTATGTTGGGCCCCATGACTGTTTTTTTACTCTTGTTTATTATTAATAAAGCTCAGTCTGTTTTTGTTTTAAAAAAAAAAAGAACTATCAGTTTCAGTTTAATTTATTTTTCACCTATTTTAATAGCGTTCAACACCAATTTTAATGTTTTTAGGTAAATTTAATGATCGCTATCATTTTATTACTTTAAAAACATTTAAATTTTAGATTCTTTATTTCATAACAAATTATTTTTAAAAAATTAAAATAATTAATACATATTTTAGAGTATTTTACTAAAAAAGGCCCATTTTCAATTTTATTTACGGAAATGGGCCACTTAAAACTTTATTTACTGGAATGGGCCAAAAAATCAAAAACGCGTCTACGTGGAGGCATTTTAAGGGGAAATTTCAGAAAAACGCATCCTTGAGGGAGTGTTTTTGCCATGTCATCATAAAATGCGCTGATGTGGAAGCGTTTTAGCCTGTGTTTTTTTCTAGGGTTTATAGTTATTTGCATGTTTAGGGCTTCGGGTTTATAAAGCTTAGAGTTTAAGGTTTTTGTAAAAATAAATTAGGGTTTTATTTGTTTTAAGGTTTAGGGTTTAAGAGAAAATAAATCAAGATTTAGGGATTTTAAAAAATAAATTAGGGTTTAGAAATTTTAAAAAATAAATTACGGTTTAGGGATTTAAAAAATTGAGTTTAGGGTTTTAGGGTTTTTTAATAGGTAAGTGATGAGTTCTGAAAATATTATTTTGACGAGATGAATTTTTTTTTTGTACAGTCAGCAAAAGTACTGAAAAAAGCTCCCAACTAGACGCTTTTTTTGTACGATAGTTTGTGAAAAAATAATTTTGAGAAGATGGTTATGAAAAAATAGGTTAAAAAACGCTTCAAGCAGGATGTACTGTCAACAAAAGTACTGAAAAAAGCTCCCAGCTAGATACTCTTTTTCCACAATAGTTTCTAAAAAAATAATTTTGAGAAGATGGTTCTGAAAATATAGGGTCAAAAACGCTTCAAGCAGGATGCATTTTCAGCAAAAGTACTGAAAAAAGCTCCTAGCTAGACGCTCTTTTTTTTTTACAGTAGTTTCTGAAAAAATAATTTTGAAAATATAGTTATGAAAAAATAGGGTAAAAAATGCTTCAAGCATGATGTCTTTGTCGACAAAAGTACTAAAAAAGCTCCCAAATGGGCGCTTTTTACTCTGATGAGTTTTGAAAAAAAAATTGAAAAGATGGTTCTGAAAAATAGGGTAAAAAACGCTTCAAGCAGGATGCATTGTCAGCAAAAGTGTTGAAAAAAGCTCCCAGCTAGACGCTCTTTTTCTACAATAGTTTCTGAAAAAATAATTTTGAGAAGATGGTTCTGAAAAAATAAAGTAAAAAACCCTTCAAGCAGGATGCACTGTCAACAAAAGTACTGAAAAAGCTCCCAGCTGATCGCTCTTTTTCTACAGTACATCCTGCTTAACCTTAGGCTATAAATGAGCCAAATTTCATTCTCTTGTTGCATAAGTTACAACAAGAGAAATTGGAGAAGTTTAGAAGAATAGAAATTGAAGAAGTTGAGAAGGTATAAGTTGATTTATCGTATTAATATTTATATGAATCATTATATTTTTGCATAATATTTTTTATTTTGAATTTCTTTCGACAAATAATTTGGTTGAAAATGAGTGAACGTATTAATGCTGTTATTTACTATGACGGTGAGGTCCGTGACACTGAGAACGGCGTTGTTTCTTTACCGGAGAACACAGGGCGACTAATTTTTAACTAGAACATAGATTTGATAGAACTTCGTAAAAGAATTAGGCACAAAATCTTTGGAATGACTCCAATTAGAGTTTCGTCTATTAAGTATCGATTTTGTGCTTCGGCTGATCCCGTGACATATGACTTATTTGATATTAAAGGTGGTCATAGCTTAGAGGCGATGGTGCAGACTCATCTCGCTAGTAGATCACCCTATCTTGAGTTATATGTACAATTTTCATCGCAAAATGAAGCACTTGCGACTTCAACATCTACTGTTGTTCGAGAGGAATACACGACCCCTGCTTGACACTCTGTTAGTGGGAGGCAGAACACGAAAGCCTCTATTTTTTGTGGCAATATGGAATACACGACCCCTGCACTACACTTCGTTAGTGGATGGGACATGCACCTTTGTGGGTCGATGTTCGATGCTGGAAATACGTACTGAGGAATGGCATCAACTTCTAGTGATTAGCAATCCACATATGATTGGGGACATTATGAAACATCCATGAGAAGGGATGATGTACTTCCTACGACGTCCACCGGTAAGGAGACCTCATACATTGTAGATGATGGTGGGTCGGATGATGAACCGATGTGGATCCACCCCGAGAGCTCGGCCCTAATAGTGCAGAAGCTGCATTATTTTCTGAACTAGAGCCTGTTCCAACCAAACTTGTAGATGGTGAAGGGGGTTCAGATGAAGAAAATGAAGACCCGCGATTCACGGCGTACTCGCCTCCAGCCTACATACAGAATGTTGATCTATCAACAGATGATACGTTGGAGTTTCCAGATATACCACACAGGAAGCGTGACCACACAAGTCTGGTGTTGGATTCGGGTGAATTAAAAGTTGGTAAGGAGTTTTCTAGTAAGAATGGTTTTCTTGGTGTATTGAAATAATATAGCATCATGAATAGGGTTAACTACCACGTGGTTAAATCCAAATCCGAAAAGTTCGAAGCCAAATGTGCAGTGCAAAACGGTACATGTTCATGAAAAATCATGGCTTCAGTTAAAAAGAGGACAAAGTTGTGGGAGATAAAGAAGTTCAAAGGTCCATATACGTATGTTGCCAGTACAGTATCACTGGATGTTTAGGGTTTTTGAATATTACTATTATTATAATGTTGCATTATTTAACATACTCATGGGTTGACAGGTGTTTTACAAGATCATCCCAAAATGGATTTAGATATAATAGAGGGCTTAATAGTACCGATGGTAAAGGTAGATCCTAGGACTACTGTGTTGGTCTTAATTGTCAATATTCGTAGCCAATTCAAGTACACGCCTTATTACCACAAGGCCTAGATAGCTAAGCAAAACGCGTTGGATAAGATGCACAGTGAGTGGGACGCTTCATACAATGAGGTGTGAGGGTGGTGTCAGATGCTGGAGAGGTACGTCCCAGATTGTGTAACAGACTTTGAAACGGGCCTTGCGTACTACAACGATCGCTTGCTCCGTGGATGCCAAGTGTTCAAGCGTATGTTCTGGAACTTTAAGCAATGCCGAGATGCATTTGTTTACTACAAGCCATTGGTACAAATTGACGGTACCTTTATGTATGGTAGATATATCCATCGGCTATTGCTAGCTGTGGCATAAGATGGTGATGGGAGGATCCTTCCAATTGCGTTTGCAATAACACCGGGAGAGTCATGTGACAACTGTGATTTCTTTCTTTCTAGGTTGAGGAGGCATGTCTGCCCCTAACTTGATATCTGCGTTATATCGGATCGTGGCGCTGGAATACTAGCTGCAATTGAGCGACAGGAAAGCCTATGGGATCGCACACACCATTGGTATTATCTAAGGCACGTTATGTCCAACTACTACGGGCAATATCGGTCTACCACTGAACGACGACAAGTGACCAACATGGATATTTAATCACCACCAATATTTTTTTTGTAATATTCAATTTGTTCTGAATGGAATAGTGGTATGTAATTATCACTATCCACTTATATTGACAGGGTACGAGATCAATAAGGACCGTTTTCATGAGATGTTGGTGATTTTACGGTCAATGAACGATCAAGGCGCAAACTACCTCTGTAACATACCTTTCGATCAGTGGACACAAGCATACAACGGTGGCCTACGATATGGTCATATGACCTAAAACTTGGCTGAATGCATAAATTCTGTTCTAAAAGGAATACGTCATTTGTCGATAACCTTCATTGTGCGGGAGACATACTTCCATTTGGAAGCACTATTTCCAAAGCAAGCAACGAGTTATAAAGGCCAAATGCAGGGAGGCCATTTATAATGCCAGAAGGTAATGTAAGAAATTAATAAGGCGAAGGCGCAGGCCAACTCTATGCACACAGTGTCACGATCGTGACAACCTATGGTTTCGTGTGACGGAGTTCGACAAATCGAACCAAGGTATTACCAGCGAGCAATGTCGTGTACACCTGAGAAATATGACTTGTGACTGTGGGAGGTTTGACGCATTTCATTATCCATGCGCTCATGTAATTGTCTTGTCAAAATCTCCATTTGGATCCTATGAGATATGTTGACAAAGTGTACAAATTAGAACACATGTACAGTGTGTAGAGACATGTATTCTCACAGGTCCCGGATAAACGTAAGTGGTCATCTGTATCGCTTGCTCCGTTTAAGTTATTACCGGATAGAGAATTGCATCACAAACCAAAAGGTCAATGTAACACCCCTAACCCGAAACCGTCGTCGGAATAGGATTAAGAGGCGTTACCAGACAAATTGAAACTTTCACAAACATTTCACAACATGAATTATATCACCATCAAATCATAGCAGATTCAAAACATAGAGTCCCTTAAACAGGTCTACGAGACCTTAAACATGCATTAGAAAGGGGTTGGGACTAAACCGGGATCATACAAAATTTTTCCAAAAACTTAACATTTCTCAAGGTTACAGGGGCCACACGCCCGTGTGGGTAGGCCGTGTGCCTCACAGGGCCTGAGACACGCCCATGTGTCCAAGCCGTGGTCGAAACTGACTTACACCACACGGCCTGTCACACGCCCGTGTGTCTGGCCCGTGGTCGAAACTGACTTGTAACACACGGCCAGTCACACGCTCGTGTGCCTAGCCCGTGGTCGAGCCTGACTTGAATCAAATTACAAATTACAGGGACACGGTCGAGCCACACGCCCGTGTGCTCAACCGTGTAGGCAAAAATAGGCCATTTGCAAGGCCAATTTGCCACCCACACTAAGGGTCTCACCTACAAGCAAAAACCATTACAATTTCATACCCCAAATAGCATTCAAACATACCAAAACATACTCAATTTAAATCTCTTAACATCATCACTCATCATTCCATACAAATCCATCTAAACATATCATTCCAAAGTATCAATTACATACCAAAAACATGTAATTCATGCACCATTTAATCTCAACCATATCATAGCATGAACATACTATCTCCATATTACCAAAACACATCATAAAGTTATTCACTTAGAACAAACATACACATCTTGACCAATCTTTACTCATACCCAAAGCATATACCAGATTCATTAACTTATCTAGCCATATCACATGGCAAGAACTATACAACTCAAAATATTCCATAATCACTATCCTATACATGCCATATACCAAATATATACAACTTACAAAAGTACCAAAATAGATAGCCGATAGTGTGATTGAGTCGTTGACGATCCCCGGATCCGAGCTAGCTTTAATTATACTGTAAAATAGAGAAAACTTCACACAGTAAGCTAAAGAGCTTAGTAAGTTCATAATATAATGCATTTAACTCAATGATTCAAATTCAATACGTAAAATAAATCATCACATAGATCAATTCACAATAATACACAATTTCATATTTAATCAATACTCACATAACCATTTATTTAACCATTTACAACATCATCAACCACATAGGTTTCGTACATACCTTTGCCAACACTTAGTTAACGATCATACTTGCTACTCAATACTCAATACCATATTTCGATTCATCCTCATTATTCATTTGATTTAGTCACACACTTAGTGCCAATTCTCATAGCCGAAACTTAAATATCACCGCACACTTAGTGCCTTTACATTAAACCGAATTTAACTCGGTATCGTACACACAGTGCCAATCGATATAGTCGATACTTTCTTTATTTCACACACACAGTGCCATTATCCACTGAATCAATACTATTTCGCACACTTAGTGCCACATTTCTCAAAACCACAATTAACACTACTAATTCATAAACTACATAATACTTCATTACATAACACAGGAACATAAATTAATCAATTCGTATTATAAAGGAACTTACCTCGGACGTCGAAATAACAAAACAAGTCGATTAATCGAACACTTTATCTTTGCCTCGATCTCGATCCAAATCTCTCTTTTCTTGATCTATACATATTCAAATTTAGCTCATTCAATCACCAAATAATTCAATTTAGTCCAAAAACACACATTTAGGGCATTTACAAATTAGCCCTCACATTTTCACATTTTATCATTTAAGTCATTATTTCACAAAATCACAAAATACACATAATTTCTTTGTACCCATGCTTAGCCGAATATTCACATGCTTCATCTAAGTCCTCAAATTTCATTTATTTCACATTTTAGTCCCTCAAAATATTATTTTCACAATTTAGTCCAAATTACTCAAATTCATCAAAAATCCAAAGACAAAACATGTTAATCTAACACATATATTTCATATTTCATCATCAACTATCACAAAACTCAAGCATTCATCAATGGCACATTTCATAATCTTCATCAAATTCCAAATTTAAAGCATGGGCTTGATATTACTCTAAGCAACGATCACAAAAATGTAAAAATCATCAAAAATCGAAGCAAAAACATACATTAATCAAGAACTCAAAGTGCCGAAACCATATATGCTTCAAATAGTTTTCTTTTGTTCAATAATCGGTGAAGAAGATGAGAAATGGCCATTAAAAATTGTTTTGTTTTGTTTATTAACATTAATATGTCTTTTACCATTTTACCCTTAATTTAAACTTTATAAATTCATTCATTTAATGGCCATATATGTCAACTTCCACTATCAAAGGTCTAATTACCACATAAGGACTCCTCATTTAAAAAGCCATGCCAAATAAGCACTTTAACAATCAGCACACAACTTTTGATTTTATGCGATTTAATCCTTTTTGCAAATTAAGCACACAATCGATAAAATTTTCACACATAATTTTCACACATGCTTAATCACATACTGTAAACACGAAAAAGTAACATTAAAATATTTTATTGACCTCGGATTTGTGATCCCGAAACCACTATTCTGACTAGGGTCTAAACCGAGCTGTTACAACCGACCTTGCTCGATTAGAATACGTGATAATATGGATATCCGGGAAAGAACAAACTAACAGAAGTTGTGCGGATGATGTAGGAACCCAAGTCATACAATTCGAACATGTCAAAATAGAAATAGTTCATAATTGATTAAATGAAACTATGAAAAAATAATATCTATTGCCTTATTCAAAAGAACTTCTATTTTATTAAATGAAATAATATAAAAACAATTTGTACAAATATATTAAAAAAATCAATACATGTGCCAATCAGAATCAGTGCCACATGGGGGTGGTCGACGGTTACACGATGGATTCATTCTTGACTCAGCTTCCGGCCGGGGTTGTGGTTGTTCAAAAATTTGTTTTGGCTGGGGTTGTGGTTGTTCTAGTTGTGGGTGTTGAGAGGATGACCCTCCTTGATTGAACAAAGATTGCGAAGGTGTTTGCATCACCCACGGCGGAGGTGTTTGAATCCCATAAAGCGATGGAGATTGGAAATGAGATGAGCTCCCCGACAGTGCCTCGTGTGATCCCTCCTGCGACGATGACCTATATATCGTCAGTTGAGTCAAAGCCATCAGGAAAGGAGATGCACCGGGCCATACATTCCATCCTGGCATAAGACTGGGAAAAGGAAACATATAAGGGTTAGGATACATATAAGGGCTAGGATACGCACCTAGCATAATCCGAATGGGCTGTGGTGTGGGTATCGTCGCTTGAAGCGTTGGGCACGGTGATTGCGTAGGCACTGTTGATGGGCCCGCCCTTCAGCCATTGTCTTTGAATTTAAAAGGTCCCGTCGTTTCCTTTCGACATGGAATTGCTGACGCCTCTGCTTTTCCGAGAGCAAATATGGCTTGCCATGGATCCTAAACCATGGCATGTAATCCGGCTTGCACGCTGACTTTAGAACGATGATCGGTTTGCGAGTAGGTATATTATCATACCGATTTTCCCACATTTCAATATATTCTGAGAAGAAGACCGGCCAATGCATATTCGGTCACTGTAAGTCAATTTTTTGCTCTTCATCGAGCACCTCAGGTGCCACGAGAATCGGTTGTCGAAATCTGAATTGCCGCAACACTCTATCTGCCTCGTGCATTTCGACAGTAGCGTAGTTGATCAATAGGACCTTAACATGCCAGATGTTCGGATTTTGTAGGAATTCATTCAGAATTACTGCCCGAATTGCCGGATCCTCGTATGGTATCCATTGAAACTATATGAACGTGATAAAAATATTAGTTATATACATAATACTAAATACTAAATATGAAATGACTATGTTATGTATATTCAAAATGAAATATATATACTTACATGTGCTTCCGACCATTGGTCTAATAGAAGCCGTATATCTTCAAGAGCGGTAGGTATTTCACCGTAACTCGCCGAGTGGTTCCACCTAATTAAATAAAATTTTAGCATAAAATTATATTTTAAATCTATGTAATAATTGTAAAATTAAATATAAATTTTACCTTGTTAAGAGTGGAAATATATACGGGTGGTCCACTCGAGGACATAAAAATAAAAAGCGAAATCGAGACCATGATTGTAGCAGTGAGAGGCAACCTCCGATTTTGATTTTACTTGGTTACGTCGCCTGACACATCTCTCAGTACATTGTCAACAACACGGCAGACCCCCAACTGAGTTCGCCAGCTACTCTAAAATCGACGAGTTTCAGCAACCACATCAGATGTATGAGGTTTTGTGACTTGTCCGGCATCAGATAACCTCCGAGGATCTCAAGGATGTATGCCCAAGCGTATCGTATTCTTTCTACTTTAGTCGAATCATCCCCTGGCTCCGGAAATGTGTCTCGTAACCAGTCCATCTCGATTCGACCTCCGTAAATATTATTCGAAATCGCACCCAAAAGATCGTAGCATATGGCTCCCCAATCAACAGATTGAACAGACCCGATGAGTACGGACCCATCCACCGGTAACCCCAATTGTAACTGCACGTCCTCCAAAATGATGGTACACTCCCCGCATGGAAGATGTAATGTGTGCGTCTCGGGTCTCCACCTCTCTATGAACGCGCTGATGAGTTTTAAGTCCAACTTGTACCCCCGGCCTATATTGGCCACATGCCAAAAACCTGCTTCCCTCAAGTAATTTTCTATCAACAGTGATGGAGGACTAGATATATTACGAATATAACATTGTGACACCCGATCTATTGATTGTTATAAAAAAATTATAAAATAAATATTAATTAAAATTACATAAATGAAAAAAAATTAAATAATATTCAAAAATTGAAATTAACCCTTACCATTTTCATTTGGTCGACGGAGATATATTTATGATCGAGACGAATTAATTCCCGGGCCATTGCTAACACGATCAAATATCTTAGAAATTATTAAAAAAATAATACTGATTTAGAAAAAAAATTAAAAACTTAGAGAGCTTTAAGAGCTTTTTTGAGAAATTTAGGGAGAAATTTGGAAGAAATGTAATTTAGAGGAAATTTTGTGTGAAAAAAATAGATGAGGGGGTTTTATAAATTTTTTTTCATGACCGTTGGCCCCCCAACGGTCATATTTTTAAATGACCGTTAGAGTGACCGTTTGGGGCCGAAACACGAACTAAAGTGTGTCTTTGAGGGAGCGCTTTTGCCATGTCATCAAAGCGCTTCTACGTCAGCGCATTTTATGCTGACATGGCAAAAGTGCTTCCTCAAGGACGCGCTTTTCTGAAATTTCCTCTTAAAACGCTTCCACATGGGCGCGTTTTTGATTTTTTATCCCATTCCGGTAAATAAAGTTTTAAGTAGCCCATTTCCGTAAGTAAAGTTGAAAATGGGCTTTTTTTTTAATAAAATACTCCAAATTTTACATATGAAGTATTACATATTTTAATTATTAAACGTAAACAACCTATACATCCTGCAAAAAGAAAACTAGTTAATTATTATATGAATATGTTTTATAACATTTTGTAATTTGTATTATATTAAAATAACTTTGTATTTCAGATTGTTTGGTTATTCTCGAACTGTACTTTTCTTCATTAATACAATGGAACATCATGGGTCAGATTTTTGTGCCCACATGATTAAAACCGATTCAATTTTTATGGAAAACGTATTTCTTTTGTTGTCTTTTTTGTACTGCCAGTCCCCTCCCTTTTTGTATATTTCCTTTTTTTTTTCCATTTCTTTTTCTGCTATTTGAGAAAGAAAAGCTTGACTTGATAAATCATTTTTATATTCTTTGTAAATTTAGAATTTATTTTTTATATATAATTTTTTAAGAATTTCTTGGCCAAATTATTTTTAGAAATATAATCTTATTTTTCATATTTCAAAATTCAGGTTTAATTGTTAATATTGTTAAATTTATTAGTATGTTATTTTGAAATAAAAAAATACTCACTTAATAGTAATGTAACTAAAAATTTGACATGTAATAAATATGAATTTAACAAAATAATTTTAACGATTAAATTTGAATTTTAAAATATGAAAATTAGAATGACTAAATTCTTAAAAATAAAAAAGTATAAAGACTAAATTATAAAATATAAATTTACGAAAAATATAAAGATTTATAGTATATTTTAACTTTTTAAAATTAAGTAAATAATTAATCTTATGACACATTAACAACATAGAAAAATATAAAATATATAAAACAAATGTTTAAAGAAACAGATTGATTAAAATCTATCCCCAGAACAATTTGCATATACCGGTGCCAACTCCTTCAACTATCTTCCTCCAAGCAAGATATATGCAATAATTGACAATCGGTGACATCACATTCACAGGGCTAAGAATCTTGTTCTATTAATACTCAAAAGAATGATGAAGAATGGGCCTTTTTTTTCCACCAGCAACCTTAAGCGTTATCCTCTGCACCTTGTCTCTTTTGCCTTCACGGCTTCGATTACTTCACTCCTGACTCTTCACTTATTTAGATAAGTCCGTCTTCTTCTCTTTATTTCCTTTTTGTTGAATACTTATATTAACGTACTTTAAATATAATTGAATTGGAACCTAAACCGATTCACGGTCAATTGAGATGTGGTGTGCCTCTCGTCCTCTCCTGATATTAGCACATGTAAAAGTAAAATAGAAAACACATTAACACAGTGCCATAGATTCCGTTTGGTCGTGTGCTGCTCAGCGGCAACAGCAGCTGAATAGATATTTTTGTCTTTATTTTCCCTTCTCTTTCTCTTTTCTATTCATTTAACGTAAAAAATAGGTGTCAACATCTTAAAACCGAAACAATGCTCATTCTGTCCTTTTTCTATTTTTATTTATTGATAGATTACAGATTCGGGAAGTGGGATGGGGACTTCAACAATTAATGAATTTGATGAGTGTCATTCAGTGGTCACCACTTGCATTATTTTCTTTAACCTTGATATCTACTACACATTGAGGTTTAAAATAAATTATTTGTTCAAAGGCTGGGTGGTTTATCTGGCTTGATAAGTCTAGTGTATAAGGATTTTTGTACCTCGGTGGCTTTAATTATTTTTAAATTAAATTTTA
Source organism: Gossypium sturtianum (assembly GCA_025698515.1). Taxonomy (NCBI): domain Eukaryota; kingdom Viridiplantae; phylum Streptophyta; class Magnoliopsida; order Malvales; family Malvaceae; genus Gossypium; species Gossypium sturtianum. The sequence goes on along the minus strand of CM046953.1, from coordinate 43,322,377 downwards.
ATGATAAAATATTAATTAAAATAGATATTTTTAGTATTTTATTAATTTTTGAATAGTAAAATGAGTTTTTGGGCATGTCGGGTCGGCTTGAGAACATGCCAGGCATGAATTTTTTTTAAACCGGGCCTTAGCCTGGCCCTGCCCATCGACAAATCTATACTTAATGATCAAGTTTTGATTTATACAGTAAAAAAATAATTTAAAAATTATAATACGATTCTGTTAAAACTTATATAAAATAAATTATTATTAATATATTAAATCTTACATAAATATAAATATACTAGTGATTTTTCTTAGGAAATTTTTTAGGGACCCTTGGCTTTGCCAGAGTGATTAAATAATATTTCTATACATTTAAAATTGTTGAGGGGTCGGCTTCTTCAAGAGAAGTTTCTGAAGTGTCGTTCATCAAATAGCTGACTCGATCCTTTAGCAACTAAAGGGATTGTCCCTCAAGGAGGGTTTTGTCTCTCGTGCTCTGTCGAGAGCCAGTGTGCCGTGAGCGGCTGCCCTAAGGGCTTAGTTCACATAGTTGGGAGTGCCTCAACTTTACGTGGGCGTACAACCACCCACCAAGGCAAGATGAGCGTCTCACCCTCGATGGGGTTTGAACCTCTAACCTATAGCATATAAGTCACTTGTTAGGGAAGATGGTACCATTAGTTAAGGTAGCTGCTCACGGCATGCTGGCTCTCACCAGAGCACGAGAGGGAAACCCTCCTAGGGACAATAACTTCAGTTGTTGGGAGACCGGGCCGGTTGCCTGGCAGATAACACTTCAAAAACTTCTTCCGAAAGAGCTGTCCCCCTCAACAAAAATATTTTGACTTTGGCTAAAATATCAAATAAGCCATCTGAAAATAATTAAAAAATCAATTAAGCCCTTTGAATCATGGTCTGTACCCAATTAAGCCCTTTGAATTTTTTTTTTCCCATTGAAGCCATTGATGTCCATTAACTATTGGCGTGATAAGTGACGTGGAAAAAATATTGACGTGGCAGTTGACATGACAAGCTGACGTGAAAAATGATTATGTGAAGGGGTAATTGATTTTTCTAATAGATTTTTTATTACTTTATGAGGGCTTAATTTATTATTTAAGTAAAATAGTTTATTAAAATTCTAAATAAACCTAATATTTTAACTATAAAATATAAAAATCATAAAATTTATTAGAAATTTACAAAAAAAAAAAACTATGAAGTTTATAAAAATAATTATAAATTATTGAACCATCTTTAAATATTATAAATTATTATAAAAATAGTATAAAATTTTAGAAAGTATTAAAAATTACCAAAAGAAACTACAAATAAGTTGGAGAAAATTATTAAGAATACAAAAATTATTAAAAATGATTAGAAGTTTATAAAATAAAAAATTATTGAAAATTTATAAAAAAATTGTTATTTTGGTGGTTTGGAGTCTCTCTTTTTGTTAATAAGGAAATGGAGAGATTCAACTGTGATGATTGAACTTGTGTAAATGTTTCGATAAGGGCTTTGAGTGACAATAAGATAAGTGATGGAGAGAGGTGTTTATGGCCTGATCCAATTTACTATTCAAAAAATAAAAAATATATATTAATATTTTGTATATTTTATAATTAAATTGAAATAAAAACATTTTTATTATTTTAAAACAATGAAATTAATCATTTTGGCAAGCTAGGTCTAGTTGGGCTTGAGCTTAGCAAATTTTTTGAAATCGGGCTTAAGCTCAGCTCGATCCATGAACACCTTTAGTGATAATCAATGTTTGTTTTTTTTTTTTTTTTGGTATTTTTCATATCTGTTTTACAGTCCTATCTCTCTCAACAATATTGTCTTCAAGGTTTGCACTTGCTTCCTCCACTTGGGAGTGCAATGTGCCTTACCATTATACTCAACCACTTGGCAGTGATAAGTGTAATAGGCCTATTTTGCCCGGCCCACTAAACCAAAAACCAAAATAAAATATATATTAAACAGTCCAAAGTCCATTACAAACCTAAGCCCAAAATTTACAATGGCCCATTGGCCCAAAAAAACTTAAACATTCGGCAGAACAAGAAACCCTAGCCCCATGTGCACCGCTCGCCTCCCTCGGTCGCCCTGCCCGCGCCTCGTCCCGAGGCCTGGCTTACCCCCTGGCGCGCCTTTGCCGCCGTTTCACCAAAACAGCAAGGCCCGCCCTCCGTCAACGCCTGCAACAAGGAAAAAGAAACAGAGCAGAAGCAGAAAATAAACAGTAGAAATAAACAGTAAAAAAGGACTGTGTAATCGGCTATAAAGCCCCGAATATCATCAGTGTATTTTTTAGACACACAAAAATCGAATACAAAAAAACAACAACACAAGATTAAAAAAAATGACTCAAAGCAAAGGTGATATTTCATTTTTTTATTTTATTTCGAATCAAAGAGTTTTTTTTTATTTTTTTAAAACCCTAAAAAAGAGGAAGAAAATACTTACCGATCGCCGCCGTCGTAGCTTTCGATTCGCGAAGCCTAGAACCCATCGGGAAAGGGCGAAACCTTTCGGTTTCTTTGCCCACGGCTGAGCTCCGGTGAGATTTCAGGGATTTAAACCCCAGATCGGGGTCCCTTTCAAAAGGAGGGTGGAAAAGGGAAACTTTTCGCCTTCCGGCCGTCGTGAGATAAGCGGCGCCGTGCTGACGGCGATCGCACATGCGGCCGATGGCCGGAACCCTAGGCCGAACCAGGGGAGAGTGAGAGAGTTTGAGAGGTTTTTGTTTTGTTTTTTTTTTTGAGAAGAGAAGTAAAATGAAATTTTAAGCAAAAAAATTGATTTATATAATGTTGTGAAACGACACCATTTCAGTTGGCCCCTTTAAAGCCAAAACGACATCGTTTAGGGGGTTGACTCGAAACCCGACCCGCTCCAAGGGGAGGATCCGCGTGTTTTTTATTTTTGGGCTATTTACGCCCTTAGTCCTTCCGCTTTTTTATTAATTTGCAATCCAGTTTGTTTCATTTTTTAAAATTTCCCTATAATTTTATTTTTATTTCATTTTAGCCCATTGAAGAATGACGTTGTTTTGGGAACAGGGAATAATTTCCCAATTGGTCCCCCTATTTCGGGCGCGTATCATTTTGGCCCCTTTTATTATTTATTTTATTTAATTTATCCCTTTTATTTTGTTTAAGTTTCAATTAAACCCTTTTTTTTATTTTAATTCATTTATTTATTTGTTTACATATACATATACATATACTTATACATATATTCTTTAATTTTATTTTATTATTATTATTTACTTCTTTTTTGTTCATATTATTCTTTATTTCTTTATTTGTGCATATTTCGTCACCCATTATTATTATTATTATTATTATTATTATTATCTTCATTATTATTATTATAAATGTTATTATTTTATGTTTTGATTATTGATATTAGAATTAATACATTGTTTCATTTGTTTATCTACCTATTATCCCTTATCCTTTTATATGTATAATATATATATATATATATATGCGATGTTTATGTTTTTTTATTTATTTGTGTACTTGTCATTCGCATTATTCTTACTATTGTCGTGTACGTTATTATTATTTATTTTCCTCATTATCATTTAATTAATGTAGAATTTAAAATTTTAATATGATCATTGCTTGCTTATTTGGTATTTTTTTTTATCATCATCATTTTCGATTTTAATCTTTTGTAAATCGTTGGTGTTATCATTTCATTTTATCGTAACTACGTCATGAATCATGTTTAAATATATTCACGCATTTTTCACTATGCCCGAATAACCTAAATACATATCGTTTCAAATATCATTAATTTTTACCCAAATACGTCAACAAAATTTTCAAAAATAGGCAATGTTCCGTATTTGGAATATTCGATAAAATCGTGCCCTAACTTACGGGGTTTCGATTTTTCTCGTTGAACTTGAATAACCAAATATCCTTTCAAAAATTAAAATATATAAAAAGAAAAGACAAGTTTATTCTCAAGGACTCGAAGTGTCGTGTCCTAACTTACGGGACATGACATTTTGTTGTCAAGAGATGAGAAGGTCTTTAGCACATTTTTCGTTTATTTCAAGCAATTTGTAAGCTAAGTTAACATCAATGCAAAGATGGATCGTATTTTCAAATCATTTTCAAGTGTTCAACTTTCGATATTAAGACGCGAATTAATCAATTAGGTACCAATTCTGGGCGTCACGAGGGTGCTAATCCTTCCTCGTGCGGAACCGAATCCCGAACCCATTTTCTCAAATTTCGTAGATCAAAATCATTGTTTTAGTAAATCAAAACATTTTATTAAAACGATCAAATTACGAGGTGACCCGATCACACCTTTAAAAAAGGATTGGTGGCGACTCCCAATTTTCGTTTTTAAAAATAAAAGTCGACCTTCAAAAAATGGTTTTGACAGCTTGGCGACTCCACTGGGGACTAAAATAAGAGAGTCAAGCCACGATTTGATTATTTCTTGTCCTTTTGTCAAAAATTGATAATTTGGTTTAAATTTACGATCCTTTCGTTGCATTTCATTTTTGTGGTCTGCATCAGTTTGATATGTTTGCCTTATTGGTTCGAGTCTTTTAATATATCTCTGCATATTGCATCGCATAATCGGTCAATTTTACCCTTTAAGTGGGAGTGAGAAACTATTCCTTTGTGAGGTCTTCACCTCCGTATAGGATAGCGGATCGCTTTCAGGATACATCCGTACCTATGTCTTCGTGAGATTTTCATCTCCATATAGCTATAGGGAAATGTATTCCCCTGAACTGAACTCAGTCCGTATGAGCCTATAATGGGTGAGGATCGAGGAATCTATCGGTTCAGGTACTCTTACTTTAGAACCGAACCGCATATAATGAGCCCTAAGAGCTTACCCTAGGTAGAACCGCACCAAACCCTAGTGGTTACCCAAATAGACGCTTTATTTATTATTTCTTACTTACTTTAAATTCTTGCTTTGTATACTGAATTGTTTGTTTTGCTTTGATTGTGATTGCATGACATTTTCATCATAAAAAAGGTGTTGATTCACGTTCGATTACTAAATAGAGAGCTTGCCATGGAGAACAGATTTCTTGATAAAGTGGAAGATAACGCGGCTGTCCGAATATGGTCCGAGAAAACACAACTAGAGAAAGGTGATAGTCTGATGGAGGGGTACGTATCAGAATTGTGGGACTTCACTCGTATCAACGTGACCCAGAACAATCTCCAAGAATTGAAAGAGATATGAGTCCAATGGGATGAAGAAATCAAGCAGTTATTTTATTGTAATTATGGTGATTTGCCCTATCTACTCGATATCAAAGTGAACAAGCACTTGTTTCGAGCTCTGGCTCAATTTTAAAATCCCGCCTACAGTTGTTTTACGTTTGGAAAAGTGGACTTAGTACCTACTGTGGAAGAATACACGACTTTACATCATTCCCTGAAAATTCAGCCCAACAATGTTTATTCCAGAGCCGCTAATGTCCCGACCTTCCTCAAGAAACTAATGAATATTACGAGGATGAGTGAGCAATGGGTTGCAGCCCGAATCAAGAAAAAGGGAGATGGAAAATGTATCCCTTGGAATAGTTTGCGAGATTTGATCTTAGCACACCCAGATATGGAGAAAAGGGTCGATGTCTTCGCTTTGAGCATTTATGGGCTGGTTGTTTTCCCTAAAGCACTGGGGCACGTGGATGAGACAGTTTCGGATTTGTTCGACAGACTTGATAAGAGGGTCACGCCCATCCCTGCAGTTTTGGCCGAAACATTCTGATCTTTGAATGCATGCCGAAGAGCGGGTGAAGGAAGATTCATTGGATGCGCGCAACTCTTGTTGGCATGGTTTCATAGCCACTTTTGAAGGGTAGAAAAATTTTCTTATCGAGTATTCTCTGAGAACTACTCTACATTAAAAGAATTAGTGGCTACACCGAGGCGAGACGACATTTCAGAAGAAAAATGGATGACGATACTCTAGAATCTCCAAGATGAGGACGTCGAATGGAGAGCCCATTGGATGATCCTCGATGAGATTTTATACCAGTGCGGAGATCTCGACTGGGTTCCTCTACTTGGGATTTGGGGAGCTGTTGGATATGCTTCTCTACTCGTGTTGAGGCAGTATAGATCGAGGCAGTTCATACCAGCAACACAAGGACTGGCTCAATGCAAGTTTTCGTATAAGGGCGATAACTACAAGAAAAAGATCCGAGAAATGTCTAACGCTTGAAACCAAACCCGCCGAATGAAAAGATTTACTGCAGGTCTGACAATGACCCCCGAATATAATGGATGGTGGGGTAAAAGAGTCAATGATAACATCCCTGGGCCAAGTCAAGAAGGGACCCGACCAATGGAGGAATACATGCGAGTGGTCCCATCTGAGCTAGAGATCATAAAGCAAGATTTTGAAAAAAAGAATTCAGAGCTAGGAAAGAAGATAGAGCAATTAGAAGAAGAAAAGATGCAATTAGGACTAGATGTTGATGTCCAGAAGCTAGAGCCCGATAAACTAAGGAAAGGAAAAAACAAGGCTGAGGAAGATCTGGACAGTTTAAAAACGGATTACAAGAAGCTGCGCTTATCAATGAGGACTGTCGGGTTGAGAAAGACGTCAGAACAATGGCGGCAAGAGATCAAAGAAGAAAAGGACAGAGCCGATCAATGGGAAAAGAAATGCCAAGATTCTCAGGTTCAAGGAAATGCCTTAGAAAGAGACCTATTGGAATGCCAAAATGAAAAGGTCAGATTAAAAGCCAGGCTAGTAGAACTAGAAAAGTCACTTTATCAGTATTGTGATCGCAACTCCACAATTGAGCTGAAAGAGAGCTTAAACAAGATTGAAGAGCTGAAAAGAAAAATAGAAGAGCTCGAGATTGCATTACAAAATTGTGAACTCCGAGTTGAACTCCTTGAAGCAAACAACGAGCAATGGAAAGAGCAACTTCACCGTTCTCAAGGCCAGGTCAGAGATAGAGACTATATCATGGGTAAAGCTGTGGCTCAAATACGAGAAGTGGCCGATCATTTGCAAACCCTAGCAGTTCAGGCTAACGTGCTAAGCTTGAAGTATGAATCAGAATTAGATCAGGGTCAAGAGTTAGCTTGGCTTCTTAGGAAGGTTAAGGCTTTGAGCATTAAGGAAAAGTCGTATATGTAATCTGTTTTATGTAAAGAAATTTGTTTTCTTGTAAAGTTGTTCTAACGGAATTGAATCAGAGTCAATGCCTGTTTTTTCATTCATTTCATGCATTTGCATTGCACTGCACCATATGCATTAAATTTCACAAAAAGACCCTAATTAAACGAAATTATTTCAGTTAATCTGGAAACCATCCAATAGTGTTGCTTCAGATCATGTTACATCTTTGTACTTCCTGGATGAACAGATAGACGACTGTTATGTGCTTCATTCAAAATCAACTTAATCAACTCTGGATTTCTCGGAACACAAATTCGATCTCGAAATCTCAAACAATCATCATCATCAACTTGAAATTCAGAGTCAGAGTTCGAGCTACACTGATCTCGTTTCGCTAGCATCTCGTATCAATCTTCTGAGCATCACATATTTGTTGTAAAAACAACGGTTTGGTTTTCAATTAAGCTAAAACTAAATTATCTTCAGACAAGTCTAAATGAGCATTCATAGCACACAATGCAAACAATGATTTCTGACTCAATGCATCTCGAGAAGTTAGTGCAAAGAAACTCATGCTATAATATCTGGGGCACCTATTTTCGTCATATTCACTTTGTAATTAAGCAAATTTGCTATTTTGATTAATCTATTCATTTCGAGCCTTGCTCCTAATAAACTTCGATCTTGTCCATTACTACAATCTTTTTCAAGCATTTTTACATTGAAATAACGATTAATGGACTAATAATATTCAAGTAAAGGGAGTTCTGCATATTACTCTGAAAGGTTTTCTAAAATAGTACAAGGATCTGAAAACAGGACCACTATTCAGAACTAACCAAACTTAGGGGTTTGGAAATATTTGAGAAAAAATATTCTAAATTGTGACTATTTATTTGGATTTTCTGTTAAAGATACCACCTGAACCTTGATAAATATCGAGCAATGACAACCTAAGCATTAAAAAAGGGATCATTCTTGAAAAAAATGACATTCTGCATTCATGCAAATATCATTCATACACATCTAGTTAGGAGCATTTGATTAATCCTGATCATGATATCCTAATCACTAGGCATAAATAGAACCATGAAATAGATTTTACAGGTCATGTTCCCCAGAGAACAGTGTAACAGATCAGTGAAACCACAAATCTTATACCCCTGAAGTTGCAGTGGGATGGATTATAGTCATCGCGGTGAATCTTATCTCCCTGAAGTTGCAGTGGAGCAGATTAAAGCCACAAATCTTATCTCCCTGAAGTTGCAGTGGAACAGACTGAAGATAGCAGATCTTATTTCCCTGAAGTTGCAGTGGAACAGATCAAAGCTACGAGTTATAAATCTTATCTCCCTGAGGTTGCAGTGGAACAGATTGAAGATATCAGATCTTATTTCCCTGAAGTTGCAGTGGAACAAATCAAAGCTACAAATTACAAATCTTATCTCCCTGAAGTTACAGTGGAATAGATTAAAGATAGCAAATCTTATCTCTCTGAAATTACAGTAGAGTAGATTAAAGCTATAAACCTTATCCCTGAAGTTGCAGTGGAGCAGATCGAAGCGACAAGTCCTATACCTCTGAAGTTGCAGTGGGTCGGATTAGATCTATCATAGCAAGTCTTATCTCCCTGAAGTTGCAGTGCAGTGAAGCTTCAAATCTTATCTCTCTGAAGTTGCTGTGGAGCAGATTGAAGATAGCAAATCTTATACCCCTGAAGTTGCAGTGGGTTAGAATAAAGCTACTTGAAGATGAAAAACACCAAAAGAAGTCGAGCCTCGGCAGGTCCAGGCAAAATTGTCCCTTTTAAAGTCTTTGCTCCATCCTCATTACAAGACAACGAGCAAAGAGGGGCAGCTGTAATAGTTCTATTTTGCCTGGCCCACTAAACCAAAAACTAAAATAAAAAATATATTAAACAGTCCAAAGTCCATTACAAACCTAAGCCCAAAATTTACAACGGCCCATTGGCCCAAAAAAACTTAAACATTCGGCAGAACAAGAAACCCTAGCCCCATGTGCGCCGCTCGCCTCCCTTGGTCGCCACACCCATGCCTCGTCCCGAGGCTTGGGTCACCCCCTGGCGTGCCTTTGCCGCCGTTTCACCAAAACAGTAAGGCCCGGCCTCCGTCAATGCCTGTAACAAGGAAAAAGAAACAGAGCAGAAGCAGAAAACAAAAAGTAGAAATAAACAGTAAAAAAGGACTGTGTAATCGGCTATAAAGCCCCGAATATCATCAGTGTATTTTTTAGACACATAAAAATCGAATACAAAAAAAAAACAACATAAGATTAAAAAAAGGACTCAAAGCAAAGGTGATATTTCATTTTTTATTTTATTTCGAATCAATAATAAGAAAAAAAGAGTGTTTTTTTTTATTTTTTTTAAAACCCTAAAAAAGGAGAAGAGAATACTTACCGATCGCCACCGTCGTAGCTTTCGATTCGCGAAGCCTAGGAACCCATCGGGGTTCCGTCGAAGGCCTCGTTAGGAAAGGGCGAAACCTTTCTGTTTCTTTGCCCAGGGCCGAGCTCCGGTGAGATTTTAGGGATTTAAACCCCAGATCAGGGTCCCTTTCGAAAGGAGGGTGAAAAAGGGAACTTTTCAGTTTCTCAACCACCGCAGACAGCAGCGTCGGCGACCGGCGGTCGGTGCGGCGGCCGATGGCCGAAACCCTAGGCCGGACCAGGGGAGAGTGAGAGAGTTTGAGAGGTTTTTGTTTTGTTTTTTTTTTTTTGAGAAGAGAAGTAAAATGAAATTTTAAGCAAAAAAATTGATTTATATAATGTTGTGAAACGACGCTGTTTCAGTTGGCCCCTTTAACGCCAAAACAGCGTCGTTTAGGGGACTGACCCGAAACCCGACCCGCTCCAAGGGGAGGATCCGCGTGTTTTTTATTTTTGGGCTATTTACGCCCTTAGTCCTTCCACTTTTTTATTAATTTGCAATCCATTTTGTTTCATTTTTTTAAATTTTCCCTATAATTTTATTTTTATTTCATTTTAGCCCCTTGAAGAACGACGTCGTTTTGGGAACAGGGAATAATTTCCCAATTGGTCCCCCCTATTTTGCATGCGTCTCATTTTGGCCCATTTTATTATTTATTTTATTTAATTTATCCCTTTTATTTTGTTTAAGTTTCAATTAAACCCTTTTTTTATTTTAATTCATTTATTCATTTATTTATTTGTTTACATATACATATACATATATTCTTTATTTTTATTTTATTATTATTTTTTATTTCTTTTTTGTTCATATTATTCTTTATTTCTTTATTTGTGCATATTTCGTCACCCATTAATAATATTATTATCATTATTATTATTATTATCATCATCATCATCATCATCATCATTATTATTATAAATGTTATTATTTTATGTTTTGATTATTGATATTAGAATTAATACATTGTTTCATTTGTTTATCTACCTATTATCCCTTATCCTTATGTTTTTTTTATCATCATCATTTTCGATTTTAATCTTTTGTAAATCGTTGGTGTTATCATTTCATTTTATCGTAATTACGTCATGAATCATGTTTAAATATATTCACGCATTTTTCACTATGCCCGAATAACCTAAATACGTATCGTTTCAAATATCATTAATTTTTACCCAAATACGTCAACAAAATTTTCAAAAATAGGCAATGTTCCGTATTTGGAAGATTCGATAAAATCGTTCCCTAACTTACGGGGTTTCGATTTTTCTCGTTGAACTCGAATAACCGAATATCCTTTCAAAAATTAAAATATATAAAAAGAAAAGACAAGCTTATTCTTAAGGATTCGAAGTGTCGTGTCCTAATTTACGGGACATGACATTTTGTTGTCAAGAGATGAGAAGGTCTTTAGCACATTTTTCGTTTATTTCAAGCAATTTGTAAGCTTAGTTAACATCAATGCAAAGAGGGATCGTATTTTCAAATCATTTTCAAGTTTTCAACTTTCGATATTAAGACGCGAATTAATCAATTAGGTACCAATTCTGGGCGTCATGAGGGTGCTAATCCTTCCTCGTGCGCAACCGACTCCCGAACCCGTTTTCTCGAATTTCGTAGATCAAAATCATTGTTTTAGTAAATCAAAACATTTTATTAAAACGATCAAATTACAAGGTGACCCCGATCACACCTTTAAGAAAGGATTGGTGGCGACTCTCAATTTTCGTTTTTAAAAATAAAAGTCGACCTTCAAAAAATAGTTTCGACAAATAAGTAATGTTTTAGTTGAGGATGGATGATGCGAGGAAAGTTAATAAGGATGGGGTTGATGTATGATTTAGGACCGTGTATGAGAGTAAACAAAAAATGTGTAGTAATTCTTAGTTTTTATAACTTTTCTTTAATTTTTATATTTTTATAATATTTGAATAATTTGAATAAATTTTATATATTTTATATATTTTTTCTAAAAAAATTATAACATTTAAATTTTTCTATATTTTTAATACTTTCTATAATTATTTATAAATTTCTAAGATTTTTTTATGAATTTTATAATTTACATTTAAAAAATTAGATTTCTTTTAGAATTTTAATAATGTTTTTATTTATATAATCAATTAATCTCTCATAAAATAAAAAATAATAATTAAACCTTCCACGTCAGTTTGTTATGTCAACTATTATGTCATCATTCTTTCACATCACCCACGTTAGCACTTAGTTGTTGTTAGGGGCTTCAACGGAAAAATAAATTCAAGTGACTTAATTGAGTACAAATTAATATTTATTTTAACTCAATTGCGTGCACTTTTCGATAAATGATGTAACACCCCAAACCCGGCCCAAACGCTACGACCGAATTTGGTTTGCTACAGAGAAAACAATTTGAGAACCATTTTAAAACCGATTTAAGTTTTGTCGAAAACCTTGTGTTTTCAAGTCTCTTGTTAAAAAAAAACATACTTAGTGTTGCTTAGAAATATTCATTAAGTCGGGTTGTTTATAGATTGCAAATGTGCCCGATGGCATTTTTAAAACATTTTACGTTTGATTGGGAAAAACATGTGAATTCATTTTTAACATAATTAAATAGTTTAAACAAATATTCAAAGCATGTAACAATAATAAAATAATTCTAGGAGGCCTTATTACAACTTAATTTAAAATAAACCAACATTAAATAAAATAAAACAAAGTCCAAGTTCGTCTAATTAAAATTTCCACTGCATGACCACCTCGAGTCCATCCAGCTCCATCTCCGCGATCTACCCATCTGCAAAATGTTAAGGGAAGGGGGTGAGTCACCAAGACTCAGTGTGTAAATCCCCACCCCCGAAATATATCTCATACACAATTCATTAATAAACATGCTCATGCAACCCAACTAGCCAACCATACTCCTTTTCTACCCCGTGTGGTCAAAACCACTGATGACTTAAAGTCACAATTTAAATGATGGGGCCAACCCATCGTGTGGTCAAAACCACTGATGACCATAGGTCACAATATATCAAATGTGGTCAAAACCACTGGTGGTACCAAACCACTGGGACTTAGTCGCAAATAATCAATCGTTGTGGTCAAAACCACTGATGACCATAGGTCACAATAATCTGATGGGGCCAACCCATCTTGTGGTCAAAACCACTGACGACAGTCCATATTTCATCCCCCTCCTCTCATCAATCCCACCATCACATGCTTACACATCAAATTTCATATATCATGTCATAGTATTAAACATCATGTGATGGCATGCAAACATATAAAAATTACAAGTTAGGGGACTTACCCGAAATCCATGATTATGCCACAAGCTAATCACAATCAAAATAATCAAAACAAATAATAGTGTCATGTAAATTAATAAAGTGTGTAGAGATCTTACACACCTGTTACTATAGTAATTCCTAGATCCCGAAAATCCGATCTACGTCGCTAGATCTCTTGTCCTTACAAATGATTTGGTTTCCTACCAAATCCCGAGCCAAACGATAGTTCACCTACGACAATCGGCCACACCTTAAGACACAAAATAGTTAACCTCCAAGCCTTCGGCTTAACGAATACCTAAAGGAAAAAGATTACTAAATCAAGTCCTTACCACCACTTACCTTCCTCTTAAACCGATTGGGGAAGAAGAGAGCACCCTTTTCTTTGATGTTCGGCCAAAACCACAAAGAAATAGGGAGGAGTAGATTCGGCTAAAGAGATGCTGGAATTTTAAATAATTTTGGGCAATTTGTCTAAGGAATTTCGGCAGCAAGATGGTAGGGGTTCGGCTAATGGAGGAAGAAAAGAAAAAGAAAATATGTAGGGGAAATCAATGGTGATTTTTGGCTAAGTAAAAGAGGAAGATGCTGGAAAAATTTTGAAGGATTTCCTAGGGGAAATTCGGCAGCAGCAGAGGAAAAAGAAGAAGAAATAGTTGCTGGAATTTTGGGCACTTCTTGCTGTACAAAAATCGATTTTGAACACCCCCAAGGAGTCCCAATGCTGGCCAATTCCTCCCTTTTAGGTGATAAATTCCAGCTTTTATTTATCACAAAACAAGGCAGAATTATCCTACATTTAATCCCTTATTCACCTTCAACAATTAATAACAATTAAACTACTAATAATCCCTCCCTTCCAGCAGAATTTTTGCAAAAATAAAACCTTATCTTTATCAATTTAAAGAGTCCACATTCATGCCAATTCTTTCTCTCCTTCACGCCACAAAGAAAGAGGAAAAAATAAAAACACCCGAATCTCGCTTCTTGACTCGAACCAAATGACTGGTGAAGGCAACAAAGAAGAACCTTCTCTTAACGCCCCTTTCCAACTCTCCCAATTGACTTTCATGCCACGTTACCCCACCATTTAAATATAAGCCCTCTTCCGGCCCTTACTCCTTCAACGCCTAAAGCCCAAAAATAAAACTCCTTGCTTCCTTCATGTCTCGAACCCGAGACCTCATACCAAGGCCCTTAAGCCACGCCCCTTGCCACTTCTCCTCATTAGACTTTTATGCCATAAACCTTCTCCAATTAATTTTATGGCCTTCCTACTTAAGCCCCCCTTATCTCACGCCAAAACTAAAAATAAAATGCCACTTGTTGCTGCTGTGCCTTGAACCAGTGCCCTCTTTAGCGCTACTTCAAATTTCCCTTAAGCGGCGCATGGAGCCACTTTGCCAACTGGACTTTCATGTCCATTTCCCGCTATTTATTTTTAAGGCATACCCGCCCAGCTTCCCTAATTGACGCAAAATAAAACCAAAATGTCGCTTTGCAAAATTTCAGAACTTGAGACCCCTAGCAATCTCTTAGGCGCACCACGCCACTTATACCAAGCCCAATCTTTGTGCTACAATTCGCCCAAAATTTTGTTTAAGCCCTATCTCACCTAGCTTCCTCCTTTTAGGCACTTAAAAAGAAATTTTTAGTTCCAAGTCCGACCTAACTCGGGGTTAGCTCTAGGCCCTAGAACATGCTTAATACTTCTAGAATTTAATTCTTCAAGCACACACACACACACATGGGAACAAATAATTAAATTTTCAAACAACCCCTACTTCAGGATGTTACAATTCTACCCCCCTTAAAAATAATTTCGTCCTCGAAATTACTTACTATCGTTCATTCGCGTATCCTTAACTCATCATATTACGCTACTGCTGCGCACTCTGATCTTAAAGAACTATCATACTCCCTAGAAACATTCCCCACGTTCATAATCCAAGTTCCATACATTTTACTAGTCAACATAAGAATGAACTAACGTAACCACAACCAAGACAATTGGGGTATTCCGAAATAAGAAACTTACCCGTTGTTATGTCCGCACATCTTCCTCCTCGCGACGGCCAACCGCATAAACCAAACTTTGGTTGCCTCGCCTCTGCACCTTCAAACCTCGACCACGCTCGTTACCATTATCATTACCTCTAGTTGCACCTTGACCCCTCTTTGGTGGTCCTTCATTTCTAACCCGAGCACGGTTCGACCCTCCGGTTGATTCCTAGCTAACTTCCGAGGACAATCCCTTACACGGTGATCGAACGATCCACACTCAAAGCACCCTCGATTACCACTCCAACACTCACCCTTATGAGGCTTGCCACACCGAGCACACATTGTGGCGGCCATTGGGTATTGGCGGCAGAAGAGCCTCAGCGCTTTGATCCGACCCATCAAACTTCGTCCTCTCTCTGTTTCATTACCCAAGAACCTTGAAGGTTCCGAGCTCCTCTTATTCCAATTCCGTTCTTGGTTCCGCTTTACTGATCTGCCTTACTCCTTCAAAGAACTTTAGACTTCTCCACAAGAACAAAGAAACTCTACGTTCTGTTGTGGAGCTATCATCATCCTCGGCTCATCTCTCACCCATCCTCGAATCTAACACGGCGTTCATGCTCGCACCCACAATACCACGAGCATACCTACTCAACCGAAGGAATTCGGCCTCATACTCCGCCACTGTCTTATTGCCTTGGACCAGGTTCAAGAAAGCCTTTCGCTGTGCATCTACGTAGCTAGTTCCGATGTATTTCTTTTGATAGGTGGTTCTGAAATACTCCCAAGTCAAATCATCTGCTGTCGCCCCATCTCGAACCGTAAGCCACCACTGATACGCTTCATCCTTTAGAAGCGACACTACCCCTTTCAGCTTTTCTTCCTCAGTCAGGTCAAGATCATCCATGATCCTTTCAGTTGACTCTAGCCAGTATTCTGCTGCACTAGGTGCCACTCCTGACACACCTCGGAATACCTCCGCTCCGTTAGATCGGAGTCGCTCGGGAACAAATTTCCGAGCTCCCACATTTCCGCCAGCCCCAGCCATCATCTCCAAGACTCGCAAAACAGCTTGCGATACCGCCTCACCACCGGTCTGATCCGGCTCCTCAGCTCTAAAAGTAGGAGGTGGTGGTGGCAGTGGTACCTCATTTTCAGAACCTTGTCCTGACCTGACGGGTTCAGACACCGTCATCCTACCCCTACCACGTCCACGGCATCCACGTCCTCTAGAACTCATTTTATCTACCGCGCTTTTAATCTGATTAAGAAAAATTTTATGCGTTAGCATTTGTTTCACTTTATTACTCGCGAAGAAATTTTATGGATAAGGTTTAATCAGAGATTCTTTCGAGCAAACAATGTTCCAGTCTTCTTTCCTAGTTCACACAAAGAAGTTCATGCATCCATTCCTTAATACTTTCCATACCTATTCGCTCATCGGACATTTTTGCCCATTTCTATCCTAGGGGTATTTTCGTCTTTTTCCTACAGGGTTTTTTTTTTTTTTTCCGTAATTTTTCAGAACCAGAATATTTTTCCGATGATTTCCAAAGCTAAGTTGTTGAATATTTGTAAAATAGTTAAAATTTTTGGGCAAAACCATTGAATTAATATTTTATGGGTCAGGGGCATTTTGGTAATTTTACTCCTAAGGGTATTTCTGTAATTTTTCACAAGTCAAGTTTTTTGAGAAAAAAAAACGTTGTAAAAGTAATGTTCTAAGATTTGAGAAAGTTATTGCACAAGTTTTGAAAACATTAGGGTTTGTTGTTTCATTCTATTTCGGAAAACAAGGCTAATTCCCTTTTAGGTTTTAATCATTGTGTTTAGCCTATGACCGAGCCCTCCCGGGTCGGGGTGAACCAAAGCTACGCACTGTGCAGAATTCGAGTGAAGAGGAGGTGGGTCACGTGGACCGCTTAAATACCAAGCTCTCACCGAACCTTTCTAGACATGCGCACGTGAGGTTACCACACCACCGAGCCCTCCGAGTTAGGGTGAACCAAGATACGCACTGTGTAGGATACCCGTGAAGAGGAGGTGAGTCACGAGGACCGCTTAAATACCGTGCTCTTCCGGATCCAATCCTGACATGCGTCATCGGGGTTACCACACCCTAGCTCATTGACTAAGTCATAGGTTGGTTTAGTTCCTTAAGTCTTGTGCTTCGCTTGTGTTTGAGTAATCTAACCTTAGGGTCCAAGTCCTATAAGTCTATCTACGCCCATGCTTCCTACCCTTCTACAGAATATAATTCACCAAGAGGTTTAGATATACTTACCAGGCGGATTGGTGCCGAGAGACTCGGGCCATCTTGTTCAAAAACCAAAAATCCTTCCATAAGGCCTACCAAAACATTTTTGGGCCTTGGGCCCCACAAAATGCTTTGAACTGGGCTCGATACTAATTTTTGTAACACCCCAAACCTACCCAAACGCTACGACCGAATTTGGTTTGCTACAGAGAAAACAATTTGAGAACCATTTTAAAACCGATTTAAGTTTTGTCGAAAACCTTGTGTTTTCAAGTCTCTTGTTAAAAAAACATACTTAGTGTTGCTTAGAAATATTCATTAAGTCGGGTTGTTTATAGATTGCAAATGTGCCGATGGCATTTTTAAAACATTTTACGTTTGATTGGGAAAAACATGTGAATTCATTTTTAACATAATTAAATAGTTTAAACAAATATTCAAAGCATGTAACAATAATAAAATAATTCTAGGAGGCCTTATTACAACTTAATTTAAAATAAACCAACATTAAATAAAATAAAACAAAGTCCAAGTTCGTCTAATTAAAATTTCCACTGCATGACCACCTCGAGTCCATCCAGCTCCATCTCCGCGATCTACCCATCTGCAAAATGTTAAGGGAAGGGGTGAGTCACCAAGACTCAGGTGTGTAAATCCCCACCCGGAAAATATATCTCATACACAATTCATTAATAAACATGCTCATGCAACCCAACTAGCCAACCATACTCCTTTTCTACCCCGTGTGGTCAAAACCACCGATGACTTAAAGTCACAATTTAAATGATGGGGCCAACCCATCGTGTGGTCAAAACCACGATGACCATAGGTCACAATATATCAAATGTGGTCAAAACCATCGGTGGTACCAAACCACCGGGACTTAGTCGCAAATAATCAATCGTTGTGGTCAAAACCACCGATGACCATAGGTCACAATAATCTGATGGGGCCAACCCATCTTGTGGTCAAAACCACTGACGATACCCATATTTCATCCCCTCCTCTCATCAATCCCACCATCACATGCTTACACATCAAATTTCATATATCATGTCATAGTATTAAACATCATGTGATGGCATGCAAACATATAAAAATTACAAGTTAGGGGACTTACCCGAAATCCATGATTATGCCACAAGCTAATCACAATCAAAATAATCAAAACAAATAATAGTGTCATGTAAATTAATAAAGTGTGTAGAGATCTTACACACTGTTACTATAGTAATTCCTAGATCCCGAAAATCCGATCTACGTCGCTAGATCTCTTGTCCTTACAAATGATTTGGTTTCCTACCAAATCCCGAGCCAAACGATAGTTCACCTACGACAATCGGCCACACCTTAAGACACAAAATAGTTAACCTCCAAGCCTTCGGCTTAACGAATACCTAAAGGAAAAAGATTACTAAATCAAGTCCTTACCACCACTTACCTTCCTCTTAAACCGATTGGGGAAGAAGAGAGCACCCTTTTCTTTGATGTTCTACCAAAACCACAAAGAAATAGGGAGGAGTAGATTCGGCTAAAGAGATGCTGGAATTTTAAATAATTTTGGGCAATTTGTCTAAGGGAATTTCGGCAACAAGATGGTAGGGTCTGGCTAATGGAGGAAGAAAAGAAAAAGAAAATATGTAGGGGAAATCAATGGTGATTTTTGGCTAAGTAAAAGAGGAAGATGTTGGAAAAATTTTGAAGGATTTCCTAGGGAAATTCAAGAAGAAGAGAGAGGAAAAGAAGAAGAAATAGTTGCTTGGAATTTTGGGCACTTCTTGTGTACAAAAATCGATTTTGAACACCCCCAAGGAGTCCCAATGCTGGCCAATTCCTCCCTTTTAGGTGATAAATTCCAGCTTTTATTTATCACAAAACAAGGCAGAATTATCCTACATTTAATCCCTTATTCACCTTCAACAATTAATAACAATTAAACTACTAATAATCCCTCCCTTCCAGTAAATTTTTGCAAAAATAAAACCTTATCTTTATCAATTTAAAGAGTCCACATTCATGCCAATTCTTTCTCTCCTCCACGCCAAAGAAGAAAGAGGAAAAAATAAAAAAACACCCGAATGTCGCTTCTTGGACTCGAACCAAATGACTGGTGAAGGCAACAAGAATGACCTTCTCTCTAACGCCCCTTTCCAACTCTCCCAATTGACTTTCATGCCACGTTACCCCACCATTTAAATATAAGCCCTCTTCCCGGCCCTTACTCCTTCAACGCCTAAAGCCCAAAAATAAAACTCCTTGCTTCCTTCATGTCTCGAACCCGAGACCTCATACCAAGGCCCTTAAGCCACGCCCTTGCCACTTCTCCTCATTAGACTTTCATGCCATAAACCTTCTCCAATTAATTTTATGGCCTTCCTACTTAAGCCCCCTTGTCTCACGCCAAAACTAAAAATAAAATGCCACTTGTCCGCTGCCTTGAACCTGTGCCCTCTTTAGCGCTACTTCCAAATTTCTTACAAAGTAAAGATGGAGCCACTTTGCCAACTGGACTTTCATGTCCATTTCCCGGCTATTTATTTTTAAGGCATACCGCCCAGCTCCCTAATTGACGCAAAATAAAACCAAAATGTCGCTTTGCACTTCGAACTTGAGACCCCTAGCAATCTCTTAGGCGCACCACGCCACTTATACCAAGCCCAATCTTTGTGCTACAATTCGCCCAAAATTTTGTTTAAGCCCTATCTCACCTAGCTTCCTCCTTTTAGGCACTTAAAAAGAAATTTTTAGTTCCAAGTCCGACCTAGCTCGGGGTTAGCTCTAGGCCCTAGAACATGCTTAATACTTCTAGAATTTAATTCTTCAAGCACACACACACACACATGGGAACAAATAATTAAATTTTCAAACAACCCCTACTTCAGGATGTTACAAATGATTTAATTAATTTTTTTATTATTTTTATAAAGCTTATTTTGCTTTTTAACTTTTTTTTTCTTTTTTTACCTTTTTAAAGGAAAAAAATAATTATGTAATTGATTGCATTTGCAAAGCACTTGAACACGTCTAGGATGCACTTTTATTTTGGAAGAGAAGTTCCAACATTTGAGGCTGCCTGCTCCTCTTTGCTATCTTCATTCATTCGTTCCTTCAATTTTTCCCTTTAAATAATAAATTTTGTGAAGAAAACAATTTCAATTTGAAAACTCTCTAAATATTATTAATGGACAATATATCAGTAATAGTTAATATAAAATATAACAATTTAATAAGTCATTTAACAATAAAAATAGTTTTTCTTTCAAAAAAAGAGAAAAGAATGGTTCTCTCATTTTGATATGCCTGACTTTCAAGTTTTCCCTATGTTATGAGTATTTCATTAATAGCTTTACTGATAGAGTAAGTTAAAAGTGTTAGTTAGTTAGTTAAACTCAGTTAGTTAATAAGTAGTTATTATCTCCTTGTATTAAATACTGGTTTTTGTATCTCTTGAACTGATTCAATGAAGATAGAAACATTTTCATTTCAGCTTTATTCTTGATTTCAACATGGTATCAAGAGCTATTGTTTTCCTGGTATAATTTTTTTCCCTCTCTGTTTCCTCTCTCGTTTTTTTGTTTTGTTTCATGGCCACTGAAACTGTGCCTATGGTTGATACGCCTCGACACTCTTCCAACACTAGGGAAGCAGTTCCTTCACAAGGTCCAGGCAGTGTTGCGCCACAAACAGTCCATTATTTCTCCAAGCATGACACCATCAAACTTGGTGAGCACAATTTTCTCCTATGGAAACATAAACTCTTATTGATTCTTGAAGGGTACGATCTTGAAGGATTCGTCTTAGGCACCATTCCTGTTCCTTCTCCTCTCATCACTGGGAACGAGGGTCAGTTAGTCGATAATCCTGCATTTCTTGTGTATAAGAAACAAGACAAGTTTCTAGCATCGTGGCTACTGTCTACAGTCACAGATGATATCTTGGATCATCTCACAATAGCCAAGACTAGTTTTGAGATCTGGACGACCATTGAAAGAAGGTTTGGTGCTAAATCTAATATCAAGATTTCGAGTATGAATCATGCTCTATACTCTCTCAAGAAAGCAAATCTTATAATCAAGGAGTACTTGTCCAAAGTAAAAAGTCTGAGTGACAACCTCATTGCAGCTGGTAGTTTGGTTATTGAACAAGAACAAGTGAGCATCATTTTGGCTGGTCTCTCAATTGAATATGAGTCCATTCATGTGATCTCCCAGCTACTCCTATGTCTCTTGACTTGTTGACTGAAATGCTTCTTGACTGTGAAACCTGACAACTGGCTTTGTTGATAGAGGTTCCTTTACAAGCCAATTTGGCTTCACATCCCAAGCATGATAATATTGATAACTCGAAACACACTGCAGGTTCCACCAGCTACACTCAAAAGTTTAAATAAGGACACTGAGGGTAAGGCCGAGGCTGGTCTCGTGGTAGAGCTCGTGGAAATGGTCAGAGTTGGTCACGATCCAGACCACAGTGCCAATTGTGTGGCAAGCTTGGCCATGTGGTTCAATCTTGTTATCACAGATTTGATGAGAATTTTTCTAGTGTGAGTCCTAATCATTCGATGACAATTAACTATAATCACTTCAATGGGCAGGGTCACTCCTCTCCTGCACCTCTATGCTCCTCTTTGTCACATTGATGTCATTCACATCCACAGCCTCCTTCTTCATCTCCTCAGCAATCTTCTCGACCTTCTTCTTCAGGATCACCTGATCAGACCTGGTATCATGACTCTGGGGCCACGAATCGCATTACTTCTGACATAGCTACCCTCTCGTCTGCCTCTCCCTACACAGGTACAAATCAGGTGTCTATGAGAAATGGTGAATCTGTTTCTATAGCTCATGTAGGCTCTTCTTTTTTATTGGCTGGTCCTAGGCTTTTACGTCTCAAGAATGTTCTACATGTACCTACTTTTTGTAAGAATTTACTATCTGTAGGTCAGTTTGCAAGGGATAATGAAGTTTACTTTAAGTTTCACCCTTATATGTGTTTTGTGAAGGATACTCAGATAGGGAGAACTCTTCTAGTAGGCCACATGCATAATGGTCTTTACAGGTTTGATGTGTCTCGGGCTTCTTTCAACAAGTCTATTGCTGCTCCACGGTCTAACTCAGCACTTTTATGTAATGCTCAGCTAGCTTCATCTCCTGCGTTATGGTATAACAGGCTTGGCCATCCGTGTAATAACACACTTGCACTTGTTTTGAGAACTTGTAATATTTCTTTCAAACATAGGTGTTTGCCTCATGTATGTTCAGCTTGTCAGTTAGGCAAATCTCACAAACTGCCTTTTAGTTCTTCACAAACAGTGTATTCCTTGCCTTTTGAACTTGTTGTATCTGATGTTTGGGGACCAGCACATGTACAATCAAATGGATTCTCCTATTAAGTTTCCTTTGTTGATATGCACAGCAGGTATACTTGGCTGTATTTTCTCAATGCCAAGTCTGAAGTTTTCAAATGTTTCCTTCATTTCCAACAAATGGTACAAGTCCAATTCGGGTGCTCTATAAAAATGCTTCAGACTGACTCGGGGGGGGGAGAGTATCGCTTTCTATCCATTGAGCTTTTCAAGCTTGGAATTCAATATAGGGTCACGTGTTCTCAGACCTTGGAACAAAACGGTGTGGCTGAAAGGAAACATAGACAGATCGTTGACATGGGATTGACTCTCTTGGCTCAAGCGTCTGTGCCTTTGGGTTTCTGGTCATCTGCGTTTGCTCATGATGTTCATGTGATCAATAGGTTGCCTACTCCTATTCTACAAAAGAGTAGTCCTTATGAGAAACTTTATAAAGCCAAACCTGCCTATTCTCATCTGAAGGTGTTTAGCTGTGCTTGCTTTCCTTATTTGCGGGCCTTTCACCAATACAAGCTTCAGTTTCGGTCAAGGAGATGTGTCTTTCTTGGGTTTGGAACCAATCAAAAAGGCTACAAGTGCCTTGATACAGATGGTCGAGTCTTTGTATCTCGACATGTTATTTTTGATGAATCCCAGTTTTCATTCCAGCAAGGTTTTTCTTCACAATCTACCTTAGACCCTATCAGGACTGTTCATCAATGATCTCACATTCCTTTGGTTGCAGCACCTATTCCTCTGACATCCTTCCGCTTCTTCATCAGGACCTGCTCGATCATCTCTTGTGGCAAGGTCCTGTTCAGTCCACTCTAACATAAATTCTCCTATTAGTTACTCTTCTTCTGCAGGACAGCAAGTAGACTCCTCAGATGTTGCTTGTGTACCTACCTCTTGTAATCAGTCTGCCACTCCTATCAGGTCTACTACATTGGTGAATGCACACCCTATGCAAACCCGATCCAAAAGTGGTATTTATAAACCAAGGGTGTTCTCTTCTATTCTGACAGAGAAGGAGCCTACTTCCATTACAGAGGCATTTCAGAGTCCTACTTGGACAGCAGCTACACAAACTGAGTATAAAGCATTACTTTCCAATCACACTTGGGATCTTATGCCCTTACCTGCAGATCGAAGGGCAGTATGGTGCAAATGGATTTTTAAGATCAAAAGAAATGATGATGGCTCTGTGGCTAGATACAAAGACCGATTAGTGGTTAAAGGTTACCTTCAAGAAGCAGGCATTGACTTCCAGGAGACATTTAGTCCTGTAATTAAACTGACAATGATTAGGGTGGTGTTGGCAATATCAGTGTCTTTGGGTTGGTCTCTCAGGCAGGTGGACATTAATAATGCCTTCTTGAATGGTGATTTAAATGAGGAAATTTATATGGTACAACCATCAGGTTTTGAACAGCAAAGGAACAATGGTCAGCAGCTGGTATGCAAATTGAGAAAGGCTTTGTATGGCCTTAAGCAAGCACCTCGGGCTTGGTTTCACAAGCTGAGGGAATTTCTTTTAGCCAGTAAGTTTGAGTTGAACAAAGTTGATAACTCTCTTTTTATCCATTGATCGGGGGCTCAGTTGTTATATGTTCTAGTCTACGTAGATGACATTATTGTCACTAGTTCTGACTCTCGAGCTATAGACCAGTTTGTTAAGAAACTTGATGAACAGTTCTCTTTGAAAGACTTGGGGAAGCTAAGTTACTTTCTGGGGATTGAAGTCAACTATACTCAAGATGGTATTTTTCTTAGCCAGAAGAAGTACATACTTGATCTACTTAGAAAAGAATTAATGGACAAGTCAAATGGTTCTCCTACACTAATGGTTACTACCTGCCGATTATCAGCTCATGAAGGTAGCCCTGTTGAAGATGAAAATTTTTTCAGGAGCATTGTAGCACCCCAAACCCGACCTAGACGTTTTGGCTGAATCTGGTGATGTCACATGATAGTGCTTTAGAAAACGTAATTGCGTTAAAACCATTTTTGGGTATCTTAGGATATCGTCAAAACGTGTCGTTTATATATATTCATTATCCATTTTCAAAACTTTATATGTTGCGGAAGCTTTTAAAATGATTTGCGAGGTCATGCGTATTTTGATAAACCTTTGTTTATTTTGAAAACTCGCGTCTTGTCCTACAGCTAGCAGTTTATAAAATAATCATCCCAAGTTTTAAACTAAAATCCAAAAGGCCTTATTACATAAAATTTACCCAAATATAACCAAATCAGAATTAAAAATAAACCATAAATAAGCATCCAGAACCGTGGTCACCGCCGAGTCCTTCGCTGTACCGATCCGCCTACTGCTGGGGATTACCTGAACATATTAAACAGAAAAGGGTGAGTTTTTGCAAACTCAGTGTGTAATCCCCACAGAAAACATACACAAAGAGATATCGATAATGCACATAATCTCACGCTTCGTCCTGTCCAGCCCATTACAAAAACGGTGTGGACCATAGCCCACTCAGATTCGTAATCACCATATTATAGGGCCTTAGCCCATTTCGCATGCAATATGCAAAAACAAAGTCCTACCCACCACCTCTACACACCAACTCCGTCCAACCCTACACACCATGTGGGATAAAATCAACCCACCCAAATTTCTTCACACCATGTTGCACCGAATGCGCACGTAATCGTAAATTTACAAACCGAGCTACTGATAACAAAGCTTAAGAGCCTTCGGATACTTCCTCCAATCGATTCAACCCACCCCGATGCAATGCAACATACAAGAATGACATGCTACTATGCAATTTAAACTCATATATTCATATCGTGATACATGCTTAGTACGTAAATTAGACAGATTGATCATTCATATAGGGGTCTAAGTATTGCTTACCGACCCTACGGTAGGTCCACAGTTGACTTGGGCGACCCGTGCAACCTTACAAAGTTTTTCAGAAAAATGGGCTCACTCGCCCATGTGGCCCGTCCGTGTGGGCCCATAGGCCCATGTGGCCTACACGACCCAAATTAGCCTTGGCCGTGTGGATCACACGACCTGGCCCAGAATCCCACACGCCCGTGTGGTTCGCCCGTGTGGCCTACACAGCCCAATTGGTCGAGCCCGTGTGTAGCACACAGCCTTGCCCAGCCGTCACACGGTCGTGTCACTCGCGCACGGCCTGGCTCGTCGATCACACGGCCGTGTGGTGACTTACAGTCTCGCACACGGCCTACTACACGGGCAACCACACGCCCGTGTGGCGTCGACAGAGAGGTTTTTGGTTTTTGAAGAAACCTCATTTTCTGCGTTTCTAGGTACACACCTGGTTTCGATTGAAGCTAAAACGATTCCTGAGCACTCCAGAACCTAAAATCAATAATCCCGAGCCCAAAATCAGTCACTTAAAATGAATTATTATGAACAGATAAGGCCTAAATCGTAACGGAAACCCTTACCTTTGAGCGGATACCGACAACCACGTACTTAGTTGGCACAGTTTAGGAACCACAGCCACTTACAGAACTCCTAAACACGAAAACACTCCTCTTTAGTAACCATTTAAGAGGAACAGATAAACCTAAACAATAGCATAACTTACCAACCGCGCGCTGGCGTAGAGTGGATGAGATGGAAAAAGGAAAACAGAGAAAAGAGGGGTGTGAGAGAGCAAATTTCGACAGCAAAAAGGAAGGAGAAAAATTGGCAGGAAAAGAGAAGAGAGAGAGAGGAAGAGAGAACCGAATATTGCCTAATTAAACATCTGATCAGATTCTGATAACTCCCCCTTCTCAACTCCTTAATTCTCTCATTCAAACACTCCACCATCAGTGGTTAACTAAAACTCAAACTCTTACACAACATTAGCAGCAAAAATAATTCCCTTGCTCGCACAGGGATTCGAACTCCAGACCTCTAGCCATTTAACACTCCACTTAACCACCAGACCAGCATGCCCATTCTGTTAATTACTTACATACTTTTACTTATAAGCCTACTAACTAGAGTTAGGGCTTCATTCATAAAATTACCAAAATTTACCCAAGTTGTGACTTGAACTTGGGACCTCCCACACACACCCAGAACACATAACCATTGAAGCATATACAGATTTGTGTCAAAATTACAAAAGCTGAAATTTAAGAAAAATCAGGGCGTTACAACTCTACCCCTCTAAAAGAAAATTTCGTCCTCGAAATTTTACCTGATTAGAAGAGGTGAGGATACTGCTGGCACATCGAATCCTCCGGCTTCCAAGTGGCCTCCTCAGTGCTATGATTTCGCCATAGCACTTTCACTAAGGGGATAGATTTCCTCCGCAGAACCTTAATGTCGTGCTCCAGAATCTGAACCGGCTCCTCCTCAAATGTCAGATCTGGTCTAACCTCAATGTCCACAATAAGAACAACATGCATGGGATCAGAGCGGTAGCATCTCAATATTGAGACGTGGAACACAGCATGTATGCGATCCAACTCAGGAGGAAGCTCCAACTGATATGCGACTGGCGCCACTCGTTTTAGAATACGGTACGACCCAATAAATCGTGGGCTTAGCTTACCCTTGCGGCCGAACCTCAAGACCTTCTTCCATGGCGAGACCTTGAGAAAGACTAAGTCCCCCACAGAAAACTCAATAACCTTTCTCTTCAGATCAGCATAAGACTTCTGCCTATCAGATGCTGCTTTCAGTCAATCCCGTATCAATCGGACCTTATCTTCAGTTTCAGAAACCAATTTCGAACCTAGAACACGTCGCTCACCCAACTCAGTCCAACATAAGGGAGTGCGACACTTACGGCCATATAGGGCCTCGTATGGTGCCATCTGAATGCTAGACTGATAGTTGTTGTTATAGGCAAACTCTGCCAACGGCAAATACTCCTCCCAACTGCCTCGGAAATCTATAACACAGCTCCTCAACATATCTTCCAGTACTTGAATCACCCTCTCCAACTGACCATCTGTTTGAGGATGGAAAGCAGTACTGAAGTCCAACCTTGAACCCAAAGCCTCGTGCAATTTCTTCCAGAACCGAGACGTGAAGCGAGGATCCCTATCGGAGATGATTGAGACAGGAACCCCATGCAGTCTCATAATTTCATATATGTACAACTTAGCTAACTTCTGGAGAGAAAAGTCCATCCTGACTGGAATGAAATGAGCGGACTTGGTCAATCGATCCAGGATGACCCAGACAGAATCCTTCTTAGTGGTTGTTAAAGGCAACCCGCTAACGCAGTCCATCCTTACTCGCTCCCATTTCCACATCGGAATCTTCACTGGCTGCAGCGACCTCAAAGGCAACTGATGCTCAGCCTTAACCTGCTGACAAGTCAAACAGCGAGCAACGAAATCCGTAACCTCACGCTTCAACCCCGGCCACCAGTATAACTCTCGTAAATCTCGATACATTTTATTCCCCCCGGGATGCATAGCGTAAGGGCTATTATGCGCTTCCCTCAAAATCGACTGTCTCAAATCCTCCTCATTCAGTACACAGATTCGACCGCGGAAACAAAGTATCCCATCACTGTTAATCCCAAAATCAGTAGTATCCCCATTCTCAACCTTACAGAACCACAACTCAAGCGATTTATCCCCCATCTGTTTACCTCTGATCTGATCAATCCATACAGGCTTAACCTGAAGTTCTGCTAACAGATTCCCATCGTCGAATAAACTGAGTCGAGCGAACATCACTCTCAGATCGGTCATAGCCCTATGGCTCAAAGCATCTGCCACCACATTAGCCTTACCAGGATGGTACTCGATGATGCAGTCATAATCCTTAAGGAGTTTAACCCATCTACGCTGTCTAAGGTTTAACTCCTTCTGAGTGAGGAGATACTTGAGGCTCTTGTGATCAGTGTAGATAGTACACTTCTCACCGTATAGATAGTGCCTTCAGATTTTCAGAGCGAAGACTACCGCTGCCAACTCTAAATCGTGCGTCGAATAGTTAGCCTCATGCGTCTTGAGCTAACGTGACGCATAAGCTACCACCTTACCATCCTACATCAGTACGCAACCCAGACCCACATGTGATGCATCACTGTATACAACAAAATCCTTCTCAGATTCAGGTTGTATCAGAACCGGAGCCTACGTCAAAACATATTTGATCTTCTCGAAGCTCTCTTGTCACTTATCAGTCAGACAAAGGGAACTCCCTTGCGCAGAAGCCTGGTCAATGGTGCTACGATCAAAGAGAACCCTTCTACGAAGCGTCGATAATAACCTGCTAGCCCTAGAAAGCTGCGAATTTCAGACACATTCTTCGACTGTTTCCAACCCAACACAGCCTCAATCTTATGAGGATCAACACAAATCCCCTCCGCAGAAACCACATGCCCTAGAAAGGTTACTTATCGGAGCCAGAATTCACACTTACTGAACTTCGCACACAACCGTTTCTCGCGAAGCGTCTGTAATACCACTCGGAGATGCTCATCGTGTTTGTCCTCAGTCTTCGAATACACCAGGATGTCGTCAATGAAGGCTACCACGAACCGATCCAGATATGGCTGGAACACTCAGTTCATCAGATCCGTAAAAGCTGCTGGTGCATTCGTCAGTCCAAATGGCATCACTAGGAATTCATAATGGCCGTAGTGAGTCCTAAATTCTATCTTATGTACGTCAACCTCTTTAACTTTCAACTGGTGATACCCTGATCGTAGATCAATCTTGGAGAAAACCGAAGCTCCTCAGAACTGGTCAAACAGATCATCAATCCTCGGTAGGGGGTACTTATTCTTGATGGTCAGCTTATTCAATTGACGGTAGTCGATACACATACGCATGGATCCATCCTTCTTTTCACAAATGTAAGTGTGCCCCCACGGAGAGATGTACTAGGGTGGATGAACCCACGATCCAGTAACTCTTGAATCTGAGCCTTAAGCTCCATAAGCTCATTCGGTGCCATTCGGTAGGGCGCAATAGACACTGGAGCTGTACCCGAAATGAGCTCAATCCCAAATTCCACTTCTCAGTTCAGAGGCAGACCCAGTAGTTCCTCAGGGAAAACATCCGGAAAGTCCCTTACTGTTTTGATGTCCTTAATCGAAGAGTCCCCAGAATCAAAAACACTGATGTAGGCCAGGAATGCCTCACATCCCTTTCGTACCAACTTTTCTGCCACCAATGTAGAAATCACATTAGTCAGGTAGTCCCGGCGTTCCCCAATCACCACTACCTCTTTGTCCTCCTCGGTTCTCAAAACCACCATTTTTGATGCACAGTCCAGACTTACATGGTGTTTGACCAGCCAGTCCATTCCCAGAATCAAATCAAACTCCCCGAACGGAAGTTCCATCAGATCAGCCAAAAATACTGTCCCTTGAACCTCTAACGAGACGTCTTTATATAATTTACTAACCCGGATAGATTGCCCCAACGGACTCACAATAGTTACCTCACTCGAAGTACGTTCAACCGGAATCTCTAGAGTTTCAAACATAGAGCTAGCTACGTAAGAGTGTGTAGAGCCTATGTCTATCAATGCAGTGTAGGGTACATTAAAAATTAAGAACGTACCCATAATGACGTCCGGAGCATCACCATCCTCTCGGCGACGTGCCATATAAACCAGTGCAGGCTGTCTCACTTCAGTCGGTTTCGCACCTCTGCCCAGTGCGCTCTGTCCTCGGCCCATGCCATTACCACCCCTGGCCTATCCTCGGCCCCTAAGTGGCTGCTGAGCTACTCTCTGCGGATGCGCAGCACCAGTGCCCGCAGCTTGTATCTGATCAGTCCTCAGTGGATAATCCCAGACACGGTACTTAGTCGATCCACATCTTAAACATGCCCCAGTCGTCCTCCAACACTCACCCAGATGGTGTTTACCACAGTGCCCGCAAAGCGCCACCCCAGTAGGTGCAACAGGAGGCCCAACTCTCACTGGCCCATCCGATCTGGCCTTTTTCTTAGGCCTCGTCACAGAATTCGAGGGCTCCGATTCCCTCTTATTCTTTCCTTTCTCGTGGTTTTGGCACTCAGCACGCTTAACCTCCTCGGCGATCTTCGCCTTCTCCACTAAAGCAGAAAAATCACGCTCCCTCTGCAGAGCTATCAGAACCCGCAAGCTATCCCTGAGTCCATCCTCAAAATAGACGCAACACTCATACTCGGTCGCCACCATGCCCCGGGTATAACGGCTTAGTCTCAGGAACTCGGCCTCATACTTGGCCACTGACCAATCCCCTTAGGTGAGATTAAGAAACTCACGCCTCCTAGCATCTATGTAGCTGGCTCCCACATACTTACTTTGGAAATCCGTCTTAAACTAGTCCCGTGTCAAACGGTCGGGCTGAGTGCCCTCATTAACAGTCAGCCACCACTGGTATACTTCGTCGCGAAGCAGAGAGACAGCCCCCTTAAGCTTCTACTCCGCGATAACATCCAGATCGTCCATGATTCTTTCCGTGGCCTCCATCCAGTACTCGGCCACGCTAGGGGCGACTTGAGTGACACCCCTGAATAATTCAACCCCATTGGACCGGAGTCATTCCGTAACCGACCCTCGCCCCCCAGATCCAGTGTTGGGCCGAGTGGCCCTCTCTAAAATCCATAGCATGGTTTGGGATAGTGCTTCATCCCCAGCCTCACAGTCATGAGACCCGGCCTCTGTAGTAGGTGAGATCGGCGTCTCACTCGTATCCAGATTAGGAAGATTCTCAGATGCCGAAGACCCAGCTCGAGCCCCCTACGACCTCTACCACGGCCTCTAGTACCCCGTTCGCGGATACCTCGTGCGCTCATCATAATTTAAGAATTTATTTGTATTAACAGTTTTATGCATTAGTTACAGTTCCAATATTTACTAACAGATGTTTTATGCAGAACAGTATTAGAAGTTCAGAGTTCGTTATCGCGAATCACGCTTTACTACGATATTCGGGCCACATACGCTTTTCGCTTACACTACCTAAAGTGTTTCAGTACAGAATACTACCTAAGGCTGTTTCAAGCATGCAAGTAGTATTTCAGACAAATTTAAACAGAATTCAGAACACTTACGGGATCGACGCCAGAGGCTCGGTGTACTAAATACTCAGTCCAAAATATTTTAAATCATTTAAAATTCATTTCAAAAAAACCATTTTAAAAACCCAATCCAGAGCTGAGTTTTGTAACCTGGCTCTGATACCACTAAATGTAATACCCCAAACCCAGCCTGGACGTTATTACCGAATTTGGCGATGTCACATGATAGTGCTTTAGAAAACGTAACTGCGTTAAAACCATTTTTTGGTATCTTAGGATATCGTCAAAATGTGTCGTTTATATATACTCATTATCTATTTTCAAAACTTTATTCGTTGCGGAAGCTTTTAAAATGATTTGCGAGGTCATGCGTATTTTGATAAACCTTTGTTTATTTTGAAAACTTGCGTCTTGTCCTACTGCTAGCAGTTTATGAAATAATCATCCCAAGTTTTAAACTAAAATTCGAAAGGCCTTATTACATAAAATTTACCCAAATATAACCAAAGAAGAATTAAAAATAAATCATAAATAAGTATCCAGAACCGTGGTCACCGTCGAGTCTTCCGCTGCACCGATCTGCCTACTGTTGGGGATTACCTGAATAGATTAAATAGAAAAGGGTGAGTTTTCGCAAACTCAGTGTGTAATCCCCACAGAAAACATACACAAAGAGCTATCAGATAACATACATAATCTCACAGTTCGGGTCTGAGCCCATTACAGAAACGGTGTGGACCATAGCCCACTCAGATTCAGAATCAGACATATTATAGGGCCTTAGCCCATTTCAGACAGAATATGTAAAAAATAAAGTCCTACCCACCAACCTCTACACACCAACTCCGTCCAACCCTACACACCATGTGGGGATAAAATCAACCCACCCAGCCCTACACACCATGTTGTAACGAATGTGGCACATAATCAGAAATTTGCAGCTGAGCTGCCAGATAACAGGCTTAAGAGCCTTTCAGATTGTAACAGCCCGATTTAGGGGCTAGTCGGAATAGTGATCTCGGGGTCACTAATCTGAGAATTGAGAAATTTATTTTCATGTTATATTATGAGTCGGAGCATGATAGTATATGTGCATGAGAATTTTGGTGCTTTAATTTTAGCGATTTCATGTTTAATCGCGAAAAAGGAATAAATCGCATAAAGTGCGAAAGTTCCATTCTATAAGATAGAGGCACCAAATAGCCTTAGAATGTAAATTGGAGGTCTTTAAAAGGAAATTAGACCCCCAATATATGCTTGTCCGGCCATGGACTAGCATAGGAGACAAAGATGGACGAAAAATTGGTCAAAGTAGTTGATAGTTGGTGACTTGTTTGACTAGTTTAATATTAGAATAAAGAAAGAGAAAATATCATCTTTCTCTCCATATTTCTCCACCAAAATTTGCAAGCAAAATAGGGGTTTGAAAGCTCACAATTTTCAGCAAGCTCTCCTCCATTCTAGTAAGTGATTTTGATGATTTTTCTTTATGATAATTGTACTTTTAAGACCCCTAGAACTTAAGCTTTCGAATGAGAGGACTATTGTACAA
The DNA here is from genome assembly GCA_025698515.1 of Gossypium sturtianum. Taxonomy (NCBI): domain Eukaryota; kingdom Viridiplantae; phylum Streptophyta; class Magnoliopsida; order Malvales; family Malvaceae; genus Gossypium; species Gossypium sturtianum. The sequence continues at coordinate 43,289,395 of CM046953.1, read as the reverse complement.
TTTGATACAAAGTTTAGAGTTTTACCATGATAGCTTTCATTTCTATTTGCTGCATTTTTATGGAAGAAAATGAGTCTTAGTTGTTGGATGAACAACTTTTGTGAAAGGTGTTGTCTTGAAAACACCTAATTTGGACCTTGATGAAAAGGTTACAAAATTGTAGTAAATATGTGAAATGTTGAGTTTTGATGATAGCTATAAGAGTATTAAATGTTCACCTAGGCTTGTTGAAGGTAGAAATGTGATTAGAATTTATTTCCGAGCCTAGGGGCAAAATGGTCAATTTGCCAAAGTCTAGGGGCAAAATAGTAATTTTGCCTAAGCATGATTATTGAAATGATTTATTAATGAGATGATTAAAATGAGCTAAATTATTGTTATAGAGCAAGAAGAACCGAGGATCCGCCTCGACCGGGGAATGTAACATCCCGGTTTAGGGCCTAGTCGGAATAGTGGTTTGAGACCACAAATCCGAGGGTCATGAATGAGTTTTTGAGGCTTATATTATGTATGCATGCTAGTGTGAAAGTTTCATGAAGCAATTTTGTGAAATTGTGGTTGAATTGTCCAAAAGGACTAAATTGCAAAAGTTGCAAAATGTGTGTTTCTAGAAGCTATATGTGTGAAATAACTTTAGATTATTAATTAGAGGTCCTTAAATATCAATTTATCCAAATTCTAATTTTTGGACAAAAATGGGCATGGATGAGTTAAAATTGAAAGTTTATCAAAAAGGGCATTTTGGTCATTTATCAATTAAGTGATTAAAATAGGTGAAAAGATGATAGAAATTCATTCATCTTCTTCCCATAGCTGCACTAAAAATTTGAGAAGCCATTGTTAGGGTTCTTTCAATTTTTCAAGCTTGCTAGTAAGTGCTCCTAAGCCCTGGCTTTTGATATTCTTCGTATTTTTGAAGTCCTAGTGGCATGAGTAAGCTATTTATAGCTATTTGGTGAGCTATTATGGATGTTCAAAATGTACATATGTATGACATGCATGTATTTTGATGTTTTATGGAAGAATATGAAAGCTTGATGTAGTAGAAACATCTTTTGCTAAGTGATTTTCCATGAAAATGCATGTAGGGACTTAGTTGTAAAAATCTTAAGTTTGGTCATACATAGGTGATTTAGTGAGAATTGTTGAATGCTTTAGTTGAGTAAGTGGTTCGGCTAAGCATGAAAGGCTAGAAAGTTGAATAAAAATCACTTTACGAGCCTTTGGGACTAAAGTGTAAATATGAGAAAGTTTAGGGGCAAAATAGTAATTTTGCTAAAGTATGAGATGTGGGTAAATTTAGTCAATGTGTGTATTGAATAAGCTGATTTATTCATTATAGATCAAGAAAGACGAAGCCCGGATCGAAACCGAGGCAAAAGCAAGGTGGTGGACTAAATTGCACATTTCAATACTTTTGAGTATCGAGGTAAGCCTATGCATAAACAATGCATTCATACTTACAATTTGTAAATGCTAGCTAGGGTGTAGCATGAATGAGAATGAATGAGAATGATTGGGAACCTATGTGGTTCAAGTAGAATGAATGTAATATAGATGTGAATGGATGAATAATTGGGTAAATAGACTTGTGCATGTGCTGTGATAATGCTAGATGGTGGGCTAAGTGCGATACCATCCAAATGCATATTGACAATGAGCTGGCTATGTGCGATGCTATCGTTAGGTATATAATTTAGTGGCTATGTGCGAGATCACGATGATTACCTTTGTGGTAGGCTAAGTGCGATACCACCTTATAAATTGATTGTGGTGTGCTAAGTGCGAAACCACCGAGATATTGGTCAGTGGATTAATTGTGTATATTAGGCTGTGTGTAATAGCCGTGTGGATAAGATATGTGGATTAGCTGTGTGGATTAGCTATGTGAGTTAGCTATGTGGATGTATTATTGAGCAATAATGACGTGTTGTATATTGTGTAAATGTGATATTGAATGCGTGGGTGCATTTCAATAATTATGAGCATGTGACTCATGATGTGTTGGTAATATGGTAAGGGATAGAAAGAGTAAGCATAGTTGTATATTATATGTTGGTATAATGCTAATTGTGGTTGGGCTTATACTATGATGCTTAATTTTTATGTGTAAACTTACTAAGCTCAAAGCTTACTCTCTTTCTTTTCCCTTGTCTTATAGATTAAAAGCGTTGAATCGAGATACGAGGATCATCGTAAGGTAGCCCACATATCAAAGACACTTTGGTACATGAAACTTAATGTTTTGTATATGGCATGTATAGGGGCTAGATAAGTTAGTAAATTTTGTTGTAAATGGATAAGATGTGTTGGCCAATAGATGGATAGCTTATTTTGTATAATGCCATGGTTGTTGGCTATTACATTATATGAAAGAAAGATGTAGTTTTCTATGTGAGAATGCACTTCAATTTGAGTTGATTATGATGGTGTTAGATGAGTATATGTTGTGTATGTTAGAAGGGTGAAAAGAACTTGACACTTAGTCTTGTTCTTGACCATGTGGGTAGACACACTGGCGTGTGTCTAGACCATGTGTGACACACTGGTCACCCACGCGGCGTGTCTTTGTGGCCGTGCGACCCTGCATGTTAATATTTGAAAACAGAATAGACCACGGACTAGTCACACGGGCGTGTGCCTAGGGCGTGTGGGATTAATCGTGTTGGCCACGGCCAGCCACACAGGCGTGTGTCTAGACTCTAGGCCGCGTCTTGGAAGTCGTGTTCACCACGGTTGGGGAGCACGGTGTGCCATGGCCGTGGGGCATTTGGCGTAATGCTTGGGTTTTTAGGCACGGTGCGGGGACATGGGCGTGTGTGCTCATGCACGGGCGTGTCTAATCTTGCACCCAAGCGTGTGAGACCTTTATAAAAGAGAAAAATTTTAAGGATCGTAAAAGTTCCGGATTAGTCTCGAGAGCCCTCGTGGTATGAGTGAGGCCTCGTAAGTCAAGAATGAGGTTATAGCGAGTAATGACATTGAGCCTAAGTGGCGATTAAGCGGTTTGAGTTCGATAACGCCTCGGGCCCGGTTCCCGGCGTAAAACCCGGGTAAGGGGTGTTAAAGGGAAAGAACAAAGTCTCGGACTAAATCGTCGAGCTAGCTTATTTTGAAATCGAGGTAAGTTTGTATGTGATTAACGAAATATTTATGTTAGCATAATTGAAAATGCTCGGTATCACATTGATGTATGATACTTCATTGAAATGAGAAATTGATGTTAAGTATGATGTTGAAGTCCTAGTGGACTATAATGAATATGGGATTGCTATCATCGAGATGTGAATCAGATAAAGTCCCGTATAAGACCATGTCCGGGACATGGCCTCAGCACCGAGTTAAGATCCCGTATAAGACCATATCCAGGATATGGCTTCGGAAAAGAATAAGAAACTCGATAAGACCATATTCGGGATGTGGCAATGATAATTGATGTGAAAGTCCATATAAGACCAAATCCGGGACATGGCATTGGCATTTAGAAGTAACTCCATGTAAGACCACCTCGGGGATGTGGCATTAGCTTTGTCTTTGCATGAACGACGTCGAATATACGTCTTTGACTATCCCTAGTGATTAAAGGGATAAGTAGATGAGTTTAGAAGTAGAAATGAGATTTGCACTAAAGTCATATGAATGAGTGAATACAGTGCTCGTGAATGAGTCACGAAGAAACGCTTTCTGACATGTGGCATGGTATGTGCTAAATAAGGGCAATTGTGAGTAAGTATGGCAAGAGGCCTATGACTCGTGTATGGTTAGTTAATATCATGGATGGATTATTTTATGAGCTTATTGTTGCTATTTATATTCATGCAAACTTACTACGCTTTATGCTTACCCCTTTCATTGCCCTTCTTCCTTGTAGTATTGCCAAGATAACTCGAGGATCGTGGATGTAGGAGTTCGGAGATCACACTATCGACATCACTTTGGTATAACAATTTAGACTTATTTTGAGTATGGCATGTATAGGACTCGAGTATTTTGTTAAGTTGTAATTGTTAGCCAAAGTGTTGGCTATGTATGTTACTAAAGTCGTTTTGTAAATGGCCTTAAGTTAGGCAAATATTTGGCAAATTCTTTTGTTTAATGAAAGTGATTTTCTTGAAGTGTATGCCTTTGTGTATGAATGTGGAATTGAGTATTTAGATGTGTCTTTGGGTCATGAATTACGTTGAATGGAATTGGAGTATGTATGTTTGCAATGTAGGGTGGCAAAGGGCTTGGTAGATAGCCTTCTAATTTTCTACATGGGTAGACACACGGGCGTGTGTCTAGACCATGTAAGTGACACGGCTAGCACATGGGCGTGTGCCCAGGCCATGTGAAGTCTGTACCATGCACTTGGAATTTAAATCGCCACACGGTTGAAACACACGAGCGTATGTGTGGGCCGTGTGGATTAGTCAGAATGCCAAGGTTTGGCACATGGGCCAAGGCCACTGGCGTGTCAAAGCCGTGTGAAATTAGTCAGTTTCGACCACGGGTGGTAGACAGGGGCATGTCTTAGGGGCACACGGGTGTGTCCCTAGACTCACACGGGCGTGTAACCCTTGTTTTGTTGAAAAGTTTCTCGAACGTGTAAATGTCCCCGGAATAGTCCCGATACCTCTCAGAAGTATGTTTAGGGCCTCTTAAGCCAAGTATAAGTAAGTGATGGGTTTAAACGAGACTTTATAACCCTATTTGAGATGTTTAAGCAAGATTAGTTAAGTAATGCCTCGAACCCTGTCCCGGCTTGAAGACAGGTAAGGGGTGTTACATTTATTGGTATCAGAGCTACGGTTTAGTCGGTTCTAAGGATAACGTAGCGTAAGTACGACTCTAGCTATACATGCCATATGTAAGGGTGTCTGAGTAATGATAGTGTGATGGCTCCTGACGTATGAAATTGTGTTTTATGTAGTATATGGATTCTGGTCCAGACCAAACTGCAGCAGATGATGCTGCGAGTAACGCGCCAGCTCCCGCTCAAGGGACCGCGCCACCTAATAGTAGACCCGAGACCTTGGGTCAGGGGGAAGAGGCTCGAGAAGCCTTTCTCCATATGATGAGCAACTGGTATACTGAGTATACCCGAGCAAATCCAAATGCTCAACCCCCTCCACCCCCACCAATCCCTCAACATGCTCCAGTAGCTCCTCAAGTAGTTGGGGTGGTGAGAAGAGAAAGACCTCCGGTGGATAAGATCCGGAAGCAAGAGCCGAGGAATTCGGAAAAATAAGGACGATGACCCGAGAAAGCGAGTGCTCGAGAATACCATCGTATTCGATGAGTTATCCTGCACACCGAGAGAGTGCTTAAAGTGTGCGGTATCTCTCCCGAGAGATTCAAACCTATCGATGGTGGAACACCCCAGTGTCAGCTGGTGCCAAGGGAGAGAGTTAGTGGGAATTTTTCCAAGAGGAATACCGGAAAAAGTACATCACCATCGGTTCATCGACCATAAGAGGAAGGAGTTCTTGGAATCAAGCAAGGCCGTATGTCAAGAATCGACTATGAACAGGAGTTCGTAAGGCTTAGCAAGTATGCACGGGAGTGCGTGGTTCATCAAGCCGTCATGTGCAAGAGAGATTCGAGGACGGATTAAATGAAGATATCCGCTTATACGTGGAGTCCTCGAACTAAAGGAATTTGTAGTGTTGGTAGATAGAGCCTCAGAAAGCCAAGAGTTGGCTAAAGAGAAGAGAAACGCTGAGAATGAGTCTCGTGACTCGAGGAAGAGACAACTGAATAAGTCTCACCAATCCTCATCTAAGAAATCGAGGGATTTCGTTACTCAATCAATCACTTCAGCGGGGTTTTCAACCCGATGTAAAGGCACGCAATTTTTGGGGTCGAAAGGGCAGACCACATCAGTTGCTAGTGTGGGCAACGTCCGACCAAGTAAACCGGAATGCCCTCAGTGTGGCAGGCGCCATTCTAGTGAGTGTCGAGCTAATGAGAAAGCTTGCTTCAGATGTGGGTCCTTAGACCACTTTATCAGAGACTGGCCCGAGGTGGGCGAGAAAGAAAAACCTCAGTATGCAAGATCGGGAAGTACTGCTAGGGGAAGACCACTGAGAAACCCGAGAAATGAGATGGGTAGCAAGAATCCATCTAGAGAGCAAGCTGCTAGAGTCGAGGGTAGGGCACCGGCGAGGACATATGCCATTCGTGCTCGTGAAGAGGCATCTTCCCCCGACGTAATCACGGGTACCTTTTCTCTCCATAATACTCGTGTTATAGCTTTAATTGATCCGGGATCCACCCACTCATACATATGCATGAAATTAGTCTCTAGCATGAGCATGCCTATAGAGTCTACCGAATTCATAATAAGAGTGTCTAATCCCCTAGGCAAGTGTGTGTTGGTTGATAGAGTTTGCAAAGGTTGCCCTTTGATGATTAAGGGTCATTGTTTCCCGGTCGATCTTATGTTATTACCGTTTGATGAGTTTGATGACATCCTTGGGATGGATTGGTTAGTTACTCATGGAGTAGTTGTGAATTGTGGGAAGAAGCATATTGAGTTGAGAGATGAAAATGGTAATCTTATTCGTGTTGAATCGGATAAGCGGATAGGCTACCGATGAGTGATGTCAACCTTGTCGACTCGTAAGTATTTAAAGAAGGGATACGAGGCCTATCTTGCCTTTGTGTTGAACGCTAAAGAGACTGAATTGAAAATAGAGTCGGTACCCATAGTATGCGAGTACCCAGATGTTTTCCCCGAGGAGTTGCCAGGACTACCTCCTATTAGAGAGATCGAATTTGGGATTGAGTTAGTTCCGGGTACTGCCCCTATTTCTATTGCTCCCTATAGAATGGCTCCAACCGAGCTAAAGGAGCTAAAAGAACAGTTGCAAGAGCTATCGGATAAAGGTTTTGCAAGGCCGAGTTTTTTTCCGTGGGGTGCTCCCGTTTTATTCGTAAAGAAGAAAGATGGTTCCATGAGACTATGTATAGATTATCGGCAACTTAACAAGGTAACTGTGAAGAGCAAGTACCCGTTGCCGAGGATCGACAATCTATTCGATCAATTGAAGGGAGCCACGGTTTTTTCCAAGATAGATTTGAGGTCAGGGTACTATCAGCTGAGAGTCAAGGACTCGGATGTGCCAAAAACCGCGTTTAGGACTAGATATGGCCACTATGAATTTTTGGTCATGCCTTTTGGTCTAACAAATGCCCCGGCGATTTTCATGGATTTGATGAATCGCATTTTTCAGCCATACTTGGATAAATTTGTTGTGGTTTTCATCGACGACATACTAATCTACTCTCGGGACGAGAACGAACATGCCGAGCATTTGATTATGGTTCTGCGAGTTTTGAGAGAAAAACAAGTGTATGCCAAATTCAGTAAGAGTGAATTTTGGCTCAAGGAAGTGGGATTTTTGGGACACATTGTCTCGGGAGACGGGATTAGAGTCGACCCGAGTAAGATTTCAGTAATTGTTGAATGGAAACTGCCAAGGAGCGTAACTGAAGTAAGGAGTTTTCTAGGCCTAGCTGGCTATTATAGGCGTTTTGTCAAGGGGTTTTCCATGATAGCTACCACGATGACTAAACTTTTGCAAAAAGATTTGAAGTTCGATTGGACAGAAAAGTGTCAATAGAGTTTTGAGGAACTGAAGACACTGTTGACTGAGGCCCCTGTTTTGGTACAACCTGAGCCGGGAAGAGAATTTGTGGTTTATAGTGACGCGTCCTTGAACGGATTGGGTTGTGTACTCATGCAAGGGGGTAAGGTTATTGCTTACGCCTCTAGGCAATTGAAGCCGCACGAGAAGAATTACCCGACTCATGATTTAGAGTTGGCCGCAGTTGTGTTTGCGTTAAAAATTTGTAGGCATCATTTATATGGTGAAAGGTGTCAGATTTTCACCGACCATAAAAGCCTAAAATATTTGATGTGAAACACCCCGGACCCGGCCCACGAGCTTTGACCAGATTCGGTATGTTCCTCAAGTAAACCGGTTCAAAGTTCTTTTGTCCTTAGGAAAAATTTGTACGATTTTAAAAATATTGTTTTGGGTTGGGCTTGTGTTGAAAACCAATTCAATTCTTTATATTAAAAAGTTTACTTAAACTTTAATAGGTAAAACTCACAATCATATTAAATAGAAATAAATGGAAAACAATTCAACTATGGCCTTATGGCCTTATTACATCAAATAATTTCCAAGTAATTCAAGTACTTAAATAGAAATAGTAGTTCATAAAATAAAAACTTCATGTTGAGCATGGCCACCACAAGTTCTCGCCGTCCCACCCATCACTGCTCATCACCAGAAAAATGTTCCCACAACGGGTGAGTCAAATGCAGACTCAATGTGTACACGACACTAAATCATAATAGAATCGTGCATATCACATATTACACATTCAAAACATAGAATACAAAAGTTATGATGCATTCCCAAACCCAAACCTAATTGTCCATCCGCTACACACCCCCGCACTGCCACACCACACCGTGGGGGACTACTAAGTCGACCCTCCTTCCGCTACACTCCATATTGCGGTCTTAGGTCACCACTTTCAGACATCGTGGTCTTAGGTCACCACTTTCGTGATATCACGGTCTTAGGTCACCGTGTTCGTGGTCTTAGGTCACCACATTCACTTCCCCTTTCAAAACAAAACCATATGCCCCATATAATAATATGCATAATATGCCGTAGTTCACATTCTTATCATATTCTCATGTTACAAATAACATTTTTCATATTCCTAGTAGAAGTAGGAAACGTTCTGAGTACTTTGTACCATAACATGGTACCTTAGCCACTTTCATATACTTAATATCACATATATTAATTAATCATGCCATAAAACATATTATGAGATAGTGTGGGGTACACACTGGTTCGCTTAAAATTTCCTTGAGATCCTCGAAAAGCTTGATCTAATGCTTAGATCCTTAATCCCTACATTGATTTATCACTTATTACCTTAATAAAAAGCCATTCGCCAAAATTCCAAATCCTAGTAGGATTAGTATTCTTACCTTGTTGCCGATTGGAACACCAACAAATCCCAAACTGCTCTTTGTTTCCTAGGAATGTCGAAATCCCTAAAACCTTACGCTTGACTTAATCTTAATCATCAAACATAAATCAAGGCCTTTGGCCAATATTCACATGTCTTACCTTAATCTTAGAAATCCCGAATACTCCTCCTTTTAGTCGACTACTCGATAATCCGAAAGATCCTCCAATATTCGCAACCATAATATGTATGGGGTTAGATTATCTCTCGCTAATCTAAAAGAAAAGAATGGAAATCAAACTTGTTCTTACCTTTGAAGAAATCGACAAAGACTTTATGCTTGAAGCCTTTCGAGGTTCGGCTTTTGAATGGATTGGTAAGAAGAAATAGGAAGAAAAGAAAACTTGAGAATTTTGACAATGGTGGACTATAGATTCGGCTTGACAAAAGAAAAGAGAAGAGAAGAGAGGAGAGTACTCGAAATTCAAAGAGGGCTTTCAAAGAATGTAAAATAATGCAGAATGGCCTCTCTTTTCCTTTATAGCCGAAATTACTAACTTAGAATCCCTTACTTGGCCATCACTCTTCTATTTTAATAGCTTTATCTCTTTAATTATCACTTAAAATAAAAGATAATCCAACAACTATCCTTACTTAGCCGAAATTATTAAACTCAAAGTCCCTTACTTGGCCATCACTTCTCCCTTATTTTCCTCTTCATCTCTTTATTCAAATTAAAAGAATTTAATCCAACAATTATCTCTTGAAAATAATGATAAATAAATCCCTTATTTATCCACTATTTATAAAATAATAAAAGCTCCTAATTTATAGCCATGTGCCGTCCCACCTCTCAAGCTTCCTTGTAGCAAAAAATAAAATTTCTTTTATTTGCTTCCCATGTGACTCGAACTTAGGCCCATTCCTCTTGCATATGGCGCCATTTCCATAGGCCCTAAGTGGCATCTTCTGCACCACTTTTCCAAGCCTGTTTGTGTGTCAAATTTCATAAACTTTTTCTTTTAAGGCCACCTTGCCTTAATTTCCCTTTTAAACCTTAAAACTCGTCATTTCTAGGTCATTTCTAAGTTTCCAAAATTTTCGATCGGCTCAGAAACTTGACATTTCCTTACATTTCCATGACATTTCCTTACAAGACATTTTCTTACATTTCCAAGACATTTCCTTACATTTCCATGACATTTCCTTACAAGACATTTCCTTACATTTCCAAGGTTCTAAAAATGTTCACTTTCCTCTTTTAAACTTAACATTTCCATACATTTCCAGTGTTTCCAAAAGTGTTCAAAATATATTCATAACACATAAGATATGTCATTTCGTACAATTAAACCAAAAATGCATAGGCCCTTTTCAGATGTTACGCTTCTACCCTCCTTAAAAATAATTTCGTCCTCGAAATTACTTATTAACGAATAATCGTACATCTTAACTCACCGCACTACGCTTATGTCATGCACTCTGATCTTAATAGAACCATCATACTTTCTAGGCACAATCTCTAAGTTCACGCCCCTTAGAACTCATTTCTAACGCCGCGATTTAATCCGATTAAAGAGTTTTATGCATCGTAATTTTTTTTGTTCCACTTATTAACCGCGAACAGCTTTATGAAAAGAGATGTTTAAAAGTGGTTCTTTCGATCAAACAAAGTTCTCAACTCAAATTCACTATTCGAAAAGTCACGTTCACATTCATCAACCAATTATGAACTTTCGTTCATTCAGAGAAATGTTGTAGTTTTCATTGTTGTTATTTTTCCACTACCCAGCGGTATTTTCGTAATGTGTCCTACAGGGGTATTTTTGTAATTTGTCAAAATAAGGTTCCTTGGTGATTTTGTCAATAAGGGTATTTTGGTAATTTTGAAATCCCAGGGGTATTTTGAAAAATTTTAAAATTCGGGGGTATTTCGGTAATTTTGGAACTCGGGGTATTTTGGTAATTACCTGAGGTAAATTTGTAAAGTTTAATAAATCAGGATATTTCAAAATTTGCAAAACTTTGAGGTTCTTTTTGAGAATTTTACTTTCCAAAATCGGTGATGTTGCAAAATTTTTGAAAATCGTGGTCATTTTGGTAATTTTGTGAGTTAAGGGTAATTTCGTAATTTTTCTCCAAATCAAGGTATTTTTGATAATTTGCAAATTAGGGTTTTTGAACATTTTATAAAGTAATGAAAATTTTGATAAGAACTATGGGTATTTTGGGAATTTCATAAACCAAAGGTATTTTTGTAATTTACCACTAGGGGTATTTTTGTAATTTTATAAATCAAAAATTTTTCTAAAGAATTTTGTAAAAATAGTTCTCACAAATAAAAAGGTAATTTTAAGAGTTTTAAAACTAGGGTTTATAAAAACACGGCTAGTTCCCTTTCGGGTTTTAGTCATTGTGTTTAGCCTATGACCGAGTCCTCTTGGTTAGGGTGAACCAAGCTACGCACTGCAGGATTCCAGTGAAGAGGAGGTGAGTCACTAGGACTGCTTAAGTACCGTGCTCTTTCGGATCCAATCCTAGACATGCGCACAATGGTTACCACACCCTAACTCCTGCCTTAGTCATAGGTTTGTTTAATGGAATTAAGTCTTATGTGTTTGTGTTTGAGTAAACTAGTCCTAGGGTTCAAGTTCCTATCATACTATTCTACGTTCCATGCCTTTTCTACCCTTCTATAATCACATAATCACACAAATAGTTAGGGGTACTTACCTGGTGACTGCGGGTCGGAGACTTAGGTGCCATGCCAGAAAACCTGCTCATCTTCAAAAATACTTTCATAAAACTCATTTGGGCTCGATTTGAAAATGTTTTGGGCCTTAGCCCACAGGCCGAGAGTTTAAAACTGGGCTCTGATACCAAACCGAAACACCCCGAACCCGGCCCACGAGCTTTGACCAGATTCGGTATGTTCCTCAAGTAAACCGGTTCAAAGTTCTTTTGTCCTTAGGAAAAATTTGTACGATTTTAAAAAAAATATTGTTTTGGGTTGGGCTTGTGTTGAAAACCAATTCAATTCTTTATATTAAAAAGTTTACTTAAACTTTAATAGGTAAAACTCACAATCATATTAAATAGAAATAAATGGAAAACAATTCAACTATGGCCTTATGGCCTTATTACATCAAATAATTTCCAAGTAATTCAAGTACTTAAATAGAAATAGTAGTTCATAAAATAAAAATTTCATGCTGAGCATGGCCACCACAAGTTCTCGCTGTCCCCACCATCACTGCTCATCACCTGAAAAATGTTCCCACAACGGGGTGAGTCAAACAGACTCAATGTGTACACGACACTAAATCATAATAGAATCAGGCATATCACATATTACACATTCAAAACATAGAATACAGGTTATGATGCATTCCCAAACCCAAACCTAATTGTCCATCCGCTACACACCCCCGTACCTGCCAGTCACACCGTGGGGACTACTAAGTCGACCCTCCTTCCGCTACACTCCATATTGCGGTCTTAGGTCACCACTTTCAGATTACTGTGGTCTTAGGTCACCACTTTCAGATATCACGGTCTTAGGTCACCGTGTTCGTGGTCTTAGGTCACCACATTCACTTCCCCTTTCAAAACAAAACCATATGCCCCATATAATAATATGCATAATATGCCAGAGTTCACATTCTTATCATATTCTCATGTTACAAATAACATTTTTCATATTCCTAGTAGAAGTAGGAAACGTACCTGAGTACTTTGTACCATAACATGGTACCTTAGCCACTTTCATATACTTAATATCACATATATTAATTAATCATGCCATAAAACATATTATGAGATAGTGTGGGGTACACACCTGGTTCGCTTAAAATTTCCTTGAGATCCCGAAAAGCTTGATCTAATGCTTAGATCCTTAATCCCTACATTGATTTATCACTTATTACCTTAATAAAAAGCCATTCGGCCAAAATTCCAAATCCTAGTAGGATTAGTATTCTTACCTTGTTGCCGATTGGAACACCAACAAATCCTGAAACTGTTCCTTGTTTCCCTAGGAATGTCGAAATCCCTAAAACCTTACGTTTGACTTAATCTTAATCATCGAAACATAAATCAAGGCCTTTGGCCGAATATTCACAAGTCTTACCTTAATCTTAGAAATCCCGAATACTCCTCCTTTTAGTCGATTACTCTGATAATCCGAAAGATCCTCCCATATTCGGCAACCATAATATGTATGGGGTTAGATTATCTCTCGGCTAATCTAAAAGAAAAGAATGGAAATCAAACTTGTTCTTACCTTTGAAGAAATCGACAGCACCTATGCTTGAAGCCTTTCCGAGGTTCGGCTTTTGAATGGATTGGTAAGAAGAAATAGGAAGAAAAGAAAACTTGAGAATTTTGACAATGGTGGACTATAGATTCGGCTTGACAAAAGAAAAAGAGAAGAGAAGAGAGGAGAGTACTCGAAATTCTTCGCAGAGGCTTTCAAAGAACAGAAAATAATGCAGAATGGCCTCTTTTCCTTTTATAGCCGAAATTACTAACTTAGAATCCCTTACTTGGCCATCACTCTTCTATTTTAATAGCTTTATCTCTTTAATTATCACTTAAAATAAAAGATAATCCAGCAACTATCCTTACTTAGCCGAAATTATTAAACTCAAAGTCCCTTACTTGGCCATCACTTCTCCCTTATTTTCCTCTTTATCTCTTTATTCAAATTAAAAGAATTTAATCCAACAATTATCTCTTGAAAATAATGATAAATAAATCCCTTAATTATCCACTATTTATAAAATAATAAAAGCTCCTAATTTATAGCCATGTGTCAGTCCACCTCTCTCTGCTCCTTGTAGCAAAATAAAATTTCTTTTATTTGCTTCCCATGTGACTCGAACTTAGGCCCATTCCTCTTGCATATGGCGCCATTTCCATAGGCCCTAAGTGGCATCTTCAGACCACTTTTCCAAGCCTGTTTGTGTGTCAAATTTCACAAACTTTTTCTTTTAAGGCCACATTGCCTTAATTTCCCCTTTTAAACCTTAAAACTCGTCATTTCTAGGTCATTTCTAAGTTTCCAAAAATTTTCGATCGGCTCAGAAACTTGATATTTCCTTACATTTCCATGACATTTCCTTACAAGACATTTCCTTACATTTCCATGACATTTCCTTACAAGACATTTCCTTACATTTCCAAGGTTCTAAAAATGTTCACTTTCCTCTTTTAAACTTAACATTTCCATACATTTCCAGGTTTCCAAAAGTGTTCAAAATATATTCATAACACATAAGATATGTCATTTCGTACAATTAAACCAAAAATGCATAGGCCCTTTTCAGGATGTTACTTGATGACTCAAAAGGAATTAAATTTGAGGCAACGAAGGTGGTTAGAGTTGATTAAGGATTATGAGTTGGAAATTGACTACCATCCGGGATGGGCGAACGTAGTCGCCGATGCTTTGAGCAGAAAATCATTGTTTGCGCTAAGAGCCATGAGTACTCAGATGACCTTGTTAGATGATGGTTCCGTTTTAGCCGAATTGAGGGCTAAACCCTTATTTCTCCAAGAAATCTGTGAAGCTCAGAAAGATGATAACAGTTTGCAAGCCAAGAGAATTTTATGTGAGTCGAGCGTAGAGTCAGAATTTTGGGTAAATCCTGATGGATGTCTGACATTTCGAGATAGGGTCTGTGTACCCAGAAATGACGAGCTTATTCATAAAATCTTGCATGAAGCGCATAGAGAATGTTTGAATGTACACCCAGGCAGCACGGAGATGTACAATGATTTGAAGAAATGGTATTGGTGGCTTGGTATGAAGAAAGACATTTCCGAGTTTGTATCGAAATGCCTGATTTATCAGGAAGTGAAGGCTGAACATCAAGTACCTTCGGGTTTACTTCAGCCCACTATGGTTCCCGAGTGGAAATGGGACCAGATTACCATGGACTTCGTGGGCTTACCGTTGACTCCAAAGAAGAAAGATGCGGTATGGGTAGTGGTTGATAGACTCACAAAGTCGGGCGCATTTTATACCAAAGATTTGAGTCGACTATTCACTTGATAAATTGGCAGACTTGTACATGTCAGAGATAGTAAGACTCCATGGTGTACCGTTGCCGATCATTTCAGATAGAGATCCGAGATTCACGTCACGGTTTTGGAAAAAGTTGCAAGAAGCCTTGGGCACGAAATTAAATTTCAAAGACATGACCTTCCATCCACAAACCGACGGACAGTCGGAGAGGGTAATCCAGATACTTGAGGACATGCTTCGATGTTGGGAGAAATACTTACCGTTGGTGGAATTCGCCTACAACAACAGTTTTTAGTCAAGTTTGAAGATGGCGCCTTATGAGGCATTGTATGGGCGTAAGTGCCGCACGCCCTTGTATTGGTCAGAACTCAGAGAGAAACAGATACACGGGGTCGATTTGGTTAAGGAAACTGAAGAAAAAGTAAAGTGATATGTGATTGTCTGAAAGTCGCCTCAGATAGGCAAAAGTCCTATTCAGATTTGAAAAGGAAAGAGATAGAATTCAAAGTCGGTAATAAAGTGTTCTTGAAAGTATCACCTTGGAGGAAAGTCCTCAGATTTGGCCGGAAGGGCAAATTAAGTCCGCGCTTTTATCGGACCTTATGAAATTACCGAGAGGATAGGACCGGTAGCTTATCGGTTGGCCTTGCCACCAGAACTAGAAAAGATTCATGATGTCTTTCACGTATCCATGTTGCGTCAATACTGTTCAGATCCTTCACATGTCAATGTACCAACATAGGTAGAGATACAATCGGACTTGACTTATGGTGAAGAGCCGGTTAAGATTTTGGCGCGAGAGGTCAAGCAGTTGAGAAACAAAAGCATAGCCCTTGTGAAAGTTTTATGGCAAAGGCACGGAATAGAAGAGGCTACATGGGAGCCTGAGGAAATGATGAGAAACCAATATCCCAACCTTTTTATCGGCAAGATTTTCGGGGACGAAAATCCTTAAGGGGGGAGAATTGTAACAGCCCGATTTAGGGGCTAGTCGAAATAGTGATCTTGGGGTCACTAATTTGAGAATTGAGAAATTTATTTTCATGTTATATTATGAGTCGGAGCATGATAGTATATGTGCATGAGAATTTTGGTGCTTTAATTTTAGCGATTTCACGTTTAATCGCGAAAAAGGACTAAATCGCATAAAGTGCGAAAGTTCCATTCTATAAGATAGAGGTACCAAATAGCCTTAGAATGTAAATTGGAGGTCTTTAAAAGGAAATTAGACCCCCAATATATGCTTGGCTGTCCATGGACTAGCATAGGAGACAAAGATGGACAAAAAATTGGTCAAAGTAGTTGATAGTTGGTGACTTGTTTGACTAGTTTAATATTAGAATAAAGAAAGAGAAAATATCATCTTTCTCTCCATCTTTTTCCACCGAAATTTGCAAGCAAAATAGGGGTTTGAAAGCTCACAATTTTCAGCAAGCTCTCCTCCATTCTAGTAAGTGATTTTGATTATTTTTCTTTATGATAATTGTACTTTTAAGACCCCTAGAACTTAAGCTTTCAAATGAGAGGACTATTGTGCAATTTGATGCAAAGTTTAGAGTTTTACCATGAGAGCTTTAATTGCTATTTGCTGCATTTTTATGGAAGAAAATGAGTCTTAGTTGTTGGATGAACAACTTTTGTGAAAGGTGTTGTCTTGAAAACACCTAATTTGGACCTTGATGAAAAGGTTACAAAATTGTAGTAAATATGTGAAATGTTGAGTTTTGATGATAGCTATAAGAGTATTAAATGTTCACCTAGGCTTGTTGAAGGTAGAAATGTGATTAGAATTTATTTCCGAGCCTAGGGGCAAAATGGTCAATTTGCCAAAGTCTAAGGGCAAAATAGTAATTTTGCCTAAGCATGATTATTGAAATTCTTTATTAATGAGATGATTAAAATGAGCTAAATTGTTGTTATAGAGCAAGACGAACCGAGGATCCACCTCGATCGGGGAAAGAACAAAGTCTCGGACTAAATCGTCGAGCTAGCTAATTTTGAAATCGAGGTAAGTTTGTATGTGATTAATGAAATATTTATGTTAGCATAATTGAAAATGCTCGGTATCACATTGATGTATGATACTTCATTGAAATGAGAAATTGATGTTAAGTATGATGTTGAAGTCCTAGTGGACTATAATGAATATGGGATTGCTATCATCGATATGTGAATCAGATAAAGTCCCGTATAAGACCATGTCCGGGACATGGCCTCAGCACCGAGTTAAGATCCCGTATAAGACCATATCCAGGATATGGCTTCGAAAAAGAATAAGAAACTCGTTAAGACCACATTCGGGATGTGGCAACGATAATTGATGTGAAAGTCCATATAAGACCATATCCGGGACATGGCATTGTCATTTAGAAGTAACTCCATGTAAGACCACCTCGGGGATGTGGCATTGGCTTCGTCTCTGCATGAACGATGTCGAATATACGTCTTTGACTATCCCTAGTGATTAAAGGGATAAGTAGATGAGTTTAGAAGTAGAAATGAGATTTTCACTAAAGTCATATGAATGAGTGAATACAGGTACTCGTGAATGAGTCACGAAGAAACGTTTACGACATGTGGCATGGTATGTGCTAAATAAGGGCAATCGTGAGTAAGTATGGCAAGAGGCCTATGACTCGTGTATGGTTAGTTAATATCATGGATGGATTATTTTATGAGCTTATTGTTGCTATTTATATTCATGTAAACTTACTAAGCTTTATGCTTACCCCTTTCATTGCCCTTTTTCCTTGTAGTATTGCCAAGATAACTCGAGGATCGTGGTTGTAGGAGTTATGAGATCACACTATCGACATCACTTTGGTATAACAATTTAGAATTATTTTGAGTATGGCATGTATAGGACTCGAGTATTTTTTAAGTTGTAATTGTTAGCCAAAGTGTTGGCTATGTATATTACTAAAGTCGTTTTGTAAATGGCCTTAAGTTAGGCAAATACTTGGAAAATTCTTTTGTTTAATGAAAGTGATTTTCTTGAAGTGTATGCCCTTGTGTATGAATGTTGAATTGAGTATTTAGATGTGTCTTTGGGTCATGAATTACGTTGAATGGAATTGGAGTATGTATGTTTGCAATGTAGGGTGGCAAAGGGCTTGGTAGATAGCCTTCTAATTTTCTACATGGGTAGACACACGGGCGTGTTTCTAGACCGTGTGAGCGGCACGGCTAGCACACGGGCGTGTGCCCAGGCCATGTGAAGTCTGCACCATGAACTTGGAATTTAAATCGCCGCACGGTTGAAACAGACGGGCGTGTGTGTGGGTCGTGTGGATTAGTTAGAATGCCAAGGTTTGGCACATGGTCCAAGGCCACGGACGTGTCAAAGCTGTGTGAAATTAGTTAGTTTCGACCATGGGTGGTAGACACGGGCATGTCTTAGGGGCACATGGGCGTGTCCCTAGACTCACACGGGCGTGTAACCCCTGTTTTGTTGAAAAGTTTCTCGAACGTGTAAATGTCCCCGGAATAGTCCCGATACCTCTCGGAAGTATGTTTAGGGCCTCTTAGGCCAAGTATAAGTAAGTGATGGGTTTAAACGAGACTTTGTAACCCTATTTGAGATGTTTAAGCAAGATTAATTAGGTAATGCCTCGAACACTGTCCTGGCTTGAAGACGGGTAAGGGGTGTTACACAGATACTTCCTCCAATCATATTCAACCCACCCCGATGCAATGCAACATACAAGAATGACATGCTACTATGCAATTTAAACTCATATATTCAAATCAGTATACATGCTTAGTACAGAAATCAGACAGACAGATCATTCATATAGGGGTCTAAGTATTGCTTACCGACCCTACGGAAGGTCCACAGTCGACTTGGGCAACCCGTGCCACCTTACAGAGTTTTTCAGAAAAATAGGCTCACTCACCCATGTGGCCCGCCCATGTGGCCCACGCGGCCCAAATTGGCCTTAGCTATGTGGATCACACAGCCTGGCCCAGAATCCCACATGCCCGTGTGGCCCACACGGCCCAATTGGTCGAGCCCGTGTGTAGCACACAACCTTGCCCAGCCGTCACATGCCCGAGTCACTCGCGCACGGCCTGACTCGTCGATCACACGACCGTGTGGTGACTTACAATCTCGCACACGGCCTACCACACGGGTGACCTCACGCCCGTGTGACATCGACAGAGAGGTTTTCGGCTTTCACCGAAACCTTGTTTTCTGCATTTTTGGGTACACACCTAGTTTCGATTGAAGCTAAAACGATTCCTGAGCACTTCAGAACCTAAAATCAATAATCCCAAGCCCAAAACCAGTCACTTAAAACGAATTATTATAAACAGATAAGGCCTAAATCGCAACGGAAACCCTTACCTTTGAGCGGATACCAACAACCACTTACTTAGTTGGCACAGTTTAGGAACCACAACCACTTACAGCACTCCTAAACACGAAAACACTCCTATTTAGTAACCATTTAAGAGGAACAGATAAACCTAAACAATAGCATAACTTACCGACCGCGCGCTGGCGTAGAGTGGATGAGATGGAAAAAACAAAACAGAGAAAAGAGGGGTGTGAGAGAGCACAATTTCGGCAGTAAAAAGGAAGGAGAAATATCGCCAGGAAAAGAGAAAAGAGAGAGAGGAATAGAGAACTGAATATTGCCTAATTGAACCTCTAATCAGATTCTGATAACTCCCCCCTCTCAACTCCTTAATTCTCTCCTTCAAACACTCCACAATCAGTGGTTAACTAAAACTCAAACTCTTACACAACATTAGCAGCAAAAATAATTCCCTTGCTCGCACAGGGATTCGAACTCCAGACCTCCAGCCACTTAACACTCTACATAACCACCAGACCAGCAGGCCCATTCTGTTAATTACTTACATACTTTTACTTATAAGCCTACTAACCAGAGTTAGGGCTTCATTCATAAAATTACCAAAATTTACCCAAGTTGTAACTTGAACTTGGGACCTCCCACACACGCCCAGAACTCATATCCACTGAAGCAGATACAGATTTGTGTCAAAATTACAAAAGCCAAAATTTAAGAAAAATCGGGGCGTTACAAGCAGAGTTGGTGCTCTATAGTATGTAGTGATTACTAGACCAGACATTTCCTTCTCAGTCAACAAAGTATGTCAGTTCATGCACAGACCGTTAGACTTACATTTTAAAGCTGTTAAAAGAATCTTGCGTTATCTGCAAGGCACTTTGGACCATGGCTTAAGGTTCGGTCGAGCTTCCAAATTTTTGCTTAAAGGCTACTCCGATTCTAGTTGGGGGTCAGATACTGATGATCGGAGGTCAACGTCGGGCTATTATGTATTTCTTGGAGGGAATCCAGTCTCCTGGAGTTCCAGGAAACAACAAGCAGTATCCAGGTCTACCGAAGAAGTAGAATACGGGAGTCTTGCACATGTCACTACAGAAATGGTATGGATTCAATCCTTGTTAATTGAGCTATGTGTTCCAGTTAAGAACAAGGCGTTAGTATGGTGTGATAGTTCAGCTGCTGTTGCAGTAGCAGGGAATTCTGTCATGCACTCAAAATTCAAACATGTTGAATTGGATTTGTTCTTCGTGAGAGAAAAAGTGGCAGCAGAAGCTTTTTAAGTAGGTCATGTGCCAAGTCAAGATCAAATTACTAACATCCTGACAAAACCGTTATCAGCAGGATTGTTCAACAAGTTTAGAAGTCAGCTTAGAGTCGTCCTTTATGACCATGAAGTTACAAGAGGAAGGAAATGTTAGCCAAGCACGGGGCATGTTATGAGTATTTCATTAATAGCTTTATTGATAGAGTTAGTTAAAAGTGTTAGTTAGTTAGTTAAACTCAGTTAGTTAATAAGTAGTTATTATCTCCTTGTATTAAATACTGGTTTTTGCATATCTCGAACTGATTCAATGAAGATAGAAACATTTTCATTTCAGTTTTATTCTTGATTTCAACACTCTAGATTTCCTTCAGCCGTTATCCATGATGATAATGATTTATTGTTAGCTCCATTTTTTGTGGATGAGTTTCACGCAACCATTTTTGACATGCATCCTGACAAGTCTCTGGGGACAAACAATTTGAATGCAACATATAAAAAAAAATTCAACCTTTGATTGCGAATAAGGTTTTGAGTAATGTTGTGCTTGATTAAATTTTAATGAATTTCCAGAGTCTTTTAACGACATCATCATTGTGCTTATGCCAAAGAAAGAACGACCCACTTGAATGAAGAACTTGAGCCACATAGTGTTGTGTAATATGTTGTATAAGCTGACCACCAAAGTCTTGGCCATCTGGCTCAAACAAAATTTACCAAGGATAGTCTTCACGATGCAGTCGGCTTTTATTCCTGGAAGTTTGATCACTGACAATATTTTGAAGTAATTCACCACATGAAGAACAAAGGGAGAGGTAAAGTTGGTGAGATTTCTTTGGAAGTTGACATCAGCAAAGTGTACAATTGGATTGGCTGAGGCTATCTAAGGTTTATGCTAGCCAAATTCGCTTTGATCCTCGCTGGATTAAATTGATGATGCTGTGTGTGACTTTGGTAAAATATACCATTGCTTTGAATGGTGAGGAGTTAGGCTCAGTTCTTCCCTATCCTAGTTAATAACAGGGTGATCCACTTTCGCCTATCTATTCATTCTTTGCACAAATGATGGGTGTTGAATTCACCAAAAATAAATTTTTTACGCCTAAATAAAATATAAATAATAGTATAAAGAGTAGGATCGATCCCACAAGACCTGAGATATCTAAAATTATATTTCCTTTAAATTAGGATGCGTGGTAGGCCGCTATCATGCCCACAACGTGTGTCAACCTGTACGGAATAAAAAAGAAATTAAATCTAAATAAAAATAAAATAACAAAATAACTAAGAGAACAAAATTGCAGTAAAATAACAAAACGAAATAAAGATTGAATAAATCGAATGAACGATGCTCTAGCTTCAGGCACGATTTAGGCTCCGATTTTGAATTGATCCTTGACAACAAATCTTCTCCTCCAATCAGTAAGTCGATTATAGTGATTGAGAACGCCTCAGACCACCAACCTTTTCAAGTGTAAATTAACTGCGAGAACACCCGACAACTAACTCTTACCAAATGAACAACTTTGAAATACACGTCCACAATTTAGCTCTTCGGTAGCCTTGTGAACTATAAGGACCCAACTCGAATCAACGGCCTCAACCGTGCAATTCTTTTAAACTCGATCGTTATTTCCCTCGTCGAATCCAACCACTCACTCAATTGGTTACGTCAATTTGTTTTTTGGTAGATCGATTACGACAATTATAAATAGTATCAGTTCTTCTAATTGTACACCGCATAACACTAAATCAACAGACCTTATTTGACTTGATTCTATTACGAATTTAAGAGATAAGTGAACCTATCTCCTAAATTGGAGAAATAATGAATACCAAAATAAAAAAAAATTGGGTACGATTTCGAGTCTCACAGTTTAAACTCCGAATAAAAAATCAACCTAAAACTAGGTAAAACTAAGTACTCCTAAAATAAATTAAGAACAAGAAAAATTAATTAAAAAGAAAGAAATTTAAAGGAAAAAAAACACTTTATTGAACAAAAATAAAGAAAAAAGGGGACAAAAGTTGGTGGTTGTGCGCCTATGTGCTCAGAGCAAGCTTATAAGTCTGTACTTGCTATCTTTAAGCTAAATTTATTCTTAATAGAAATAATAATAAAATAATTCTAAAGTCGAAGAATTTTGTCCGCGAATTTAAACTCTCGTTGTAACGACTTGAATTTCAATAATGTAAAATAATATTATTTTAGAATTCTATTTTCGTAAATCTAGCCCGTAAATATAAAATAAAATATTTACGAGGTTAATATGAAATTATAATAAAAAGTGATTAAATAATTTAGTTGAAAAGTAGTTGATTAAAATTCAGGGACTAAATTATAAAAATTTAATTACTATTAAATTTTAATTAAGAAAAAAGTTTAAAGACTTAAATAACAATTATCTAAAGGACTGAAATGATTATTTAACCTTTAGTTAGCATCTTTCGGTGGATGATGATGATTTCTAATCAGTTAAGTTTATGATCAAAATATATAAATTAATGTTTAATTAAATTAATTAATTAAGATTAATTAAGTTATAATTTAAGTATAAAAGTTAAAATAGTGGAAGATGGAAACATTTTATCATCTCTCTCTTTCTATTGCCGTCCTCTATTGAAGTAGAAAAGAAAAAAAAAACATTCAAATTTTCGGCTATCAATTTATGTAAGTCTTTTAAGTCATTTTTCTTTCATTTTTATAGATTTATAATTATGGGAGCTTGATTTAATTAGTTCATGTATTAATTTATTTGGTTATTGAATTTTTAGCAAGTTACCATTAATAAGAATTGATGAATAATATTTGAATACGAAGCCCAGTCTGAAGTTTTTAAAAAAAGAAATTGATGAATAATATTTGAAATTGATAAATATTAAGCTTAGATGATATAAAGGATTAGCTTATTTGTACTTGACAGTTACGAATCGATCGAGCTTGGACAAGTGATTCAGCAACGGCTGCTTCGGGTAGCTAGCACAGTCAACTATTGAACATTACTAAGCTTTGAGTGAAGATTTTTACCGCTAAAAGCATGGCCGACGTGCGATTCATATCCAGCAGTATAGTCCAGGCAGCAAATCACAGTGCATCGAGTGAGAGGATTGAGCTAACTCCATGGGATCTTAGGTTCCTTCAGATCGGGCATATTCAAAAATGACTTCTTTTTCCCAAGCCTAAAGCACCTCTGCAGGAGAATGACACTGAAAACACCCTCATCCATCACTTGAAAACCTCTCTCCCACACTCTACACTACTTTCCACCCCTTGCAGGTCGACTAGCAACCACCCAACATGAAGATGACACCATTTCCTGTAACACCCCAAACCCGGCCCAAACGTCCCGACCGGATCTGGCATGTCACATGGAAGGGTTGTTAAAGAAGTTGCGTGTTTGTTAAAATGTTCGTACTTTTTTTTTAAACTTTGAGTTTAGGTGATTGTTTATAAAACCCCGTTTAACTGAACGTCCATTTTAGAAAAGTTGTGATTAACTTGAAAACTGCTTTTATTAGGAGATTTGAGTTTGAATGGTTGGTAAAATCTTGTTTATAACAGAAATCAGCTTCGGTGAATTTCGAACATGTGATATTTTGAAAACGGTTTTCGACATTTAGGAGAACCCAGTGTTTACTCATTAATAGTTTGAATAACCGTTTGTTAATGTTTTGGAAAACCAACAAGTGTTAAGGTTTTAGGAAAATCCCGTATTGAACATTTAATAATAAGCAGAAACCAAGTTAAAAGTTTAAAAAACCAAATAAAATACCAAAGGCCTTATTACAAAACATAAACCCAAATTAAAATATAATTTAAAGTAAAGTAAACGGGATTTACTAAAGAAACGGCGTATGGCCACCATAGAGTCCACCTCGGCTCCAAATCCTCACTGCTGGGGATTACCTTTAAAATCAAAGCAGTGGGGTGAGTCACGAGAACTCAGTGTGTAATTCCCCATTCGAACAAAATTTGGGCCTAAGCCCACAAAAGCAGATTGGGCCTTAGCCCATACAGAAATACAATGGCTAGAAGCCCATACGGGAACAAACTGGGCCTTAGCCCTATTAGCATGATAACACAGATAATACATGCAATGCAACCCAGCCCAGCCTAATATTCCATCCGCTACACACCACCCGTATCCAGCCTAACACACCTGTGGGGATTTCTACAATCAACCCTCCATTCGCTACACACCTCGATGGCAGTCACGCTGCTCATCGTCGAAATTGTGGCAGCGCCACCGAAATATGTGGCAGAGCCACCGAAATACGAAATATGTGGCAGGGCCACCGAAATATGTGGCAGAGCCATCGAAATACACTTCCCCGATCATCAATATCATATCCCAACCCCATGCAACATATCATGACATAATAATTTAGTGCATGCATGATCATACCAATATAACAGATAAACGAAATACATAGTCATGCTAAATCTACCCAAAAGGGTATAATCATACATTTACTCACCTGGGCCATTTCCACACTCACCCCCTAGGGAAACTCATAGCTTACCCAATAAGGTATTTCGGCTTTTAGCCGACTAACAGAATAATACACAGCAAACGAATAAGCGTGTGAAATTACACACCTGATTACGTGGAGAACTAGACACTCCCGATCGACGTCACCTAAGTCAACACATCACCCTATTAGCTTACAGCAAAACAATGGGAGATCTATAATCCACGGCTAACCGTACGATTTACTAACACTTACCCTCACTAGCACTAACGACCACGATTTGCTTATCCAAATCAGATGTCGACTCTCTTCCACAACCCGGCGGGAAATCCCAAATGGCTGACACCCTACACCGTTTGAACTTGGGAGCAGGGGCTAAGAGTCCACTCCCATTAGGCTCCCCTATCGATACCCCCTTAGACTGATTATCCCTTGCCTCCATGAAGAAAATTTGATCAGTAAGGTACCACAGTGAAAACGGCGACTGTCTAACAAAGGGTTCCGGCTCTTACCACCACTTCCCGAAGTCCAAAAGATTAATGAGCAAAGAAGAGAGTTGCTTGATCCCTACAACAATCGGCCTAAACAAAGTTGTAGATTCGGTTAAAGCAAAGTGAGCGAAACAAGAGAAGTCGACATTAAACCAGAGAGAGAACTCCCTACCTTGATCAGCGAGGAACCGACCTTCCACAGATTCGGCTTAAGATTTCAGATGATTCGAACAAGGGAGGAGTGTATACCTTCAGCGTCAAAACTGAAAGAAACAGGATTCCAAGATCAAAAGAACACCGCACCTTAGGTTATAGCAAATCGGCAATAGGTAGAAATAAGGGCAAATCGATTTAATGAAGAGCAAGAGAAGACTTGATCATAAAGGCTATACCGAATGAAAGATCAACAGAGAACACAAGTGGCCTTGATAAATGTAGAAGAGGTTCGACTAAAAGAAGAGAAAAAGGCTAGAAGAGAATTTGGCTATGGTATAAGGAAAACAAAGAAAATGGAAGGGTGTGAGAGATAATTCGGTCAAGAGAAGAAGTAAGGGTGTGTTTCGTTTTTGGTAAAGAAAAAGTGAAGCTAGATGACCGAAAATGCAAAAGAAAAAGAAAGGCTTCCAAAGTGGGTTTCGGTTTTACTCTCCCAAATAACACTTGAAGAACGGCACTCTCCCACATCCACTTATCACCGAATATGCTGAAAATGCCTAAGGAACAAAAGGAAATTCGGCACACATGCACACACTAACAAAAACCGAAAATGCTCCCTAAGCACCTCTCCCACTTTCGGCCAAACACTTCACACACCCACTTCCACAATTCTCTCATTGATTTCCTCCCACACTCACTCTCCATCCACCATTTGAAATGGTTGACCAAGTCCCACTCCACAATCTCTTCTACACCATCCATTTAAACCCGTTTGACCAATTCAACTCCTCTTTGGTAGAGTCCCACGCCAACTCCACCTCTTCTTTATCCTGGCACAAAATGAGACTCCCAAAATGCAGCATGTGGGATTCGAACACCAGCTCACTTTGCTTCCCTGCTGACGCCATAGCCATCTTGCCACTAGACTCCTTGTGATAACAAAATACACCTAATTCCTTTTAAGCCCTGCTTCGAACGATCCTCCCCCCTAAAGTACTCAAAAACTAAACTTCCACTAGGGCTCAAACTCAACCTCTGACCTTCCTAGGGCCCCCGAACACACCCAAATAATAAGCTTAGCTAGCCAAACACATAGAATAGCGCAAAATGCAGAACCCCTAATTCTAGGATGTTACAGTTCTACCCCCCTTAAAGAAATTCCGGCCTCAAAATTTACCTGATTAAAACAAGTGAGGGTATTGCTGTCGCATCGCCTCTTCCGGCTCCCACGTGGCTTCCTCTAGACCATGATTACGCCACAATACTTTGACCAATGGAACCGATTTCCTCCTTAATACCTTAACATCCTGATCCAAAATCTGCACTGGTTCTTCTTCAAAAGACAGATCGGGTCTAACCTCGATTTCCTCTACCGACACTATATGAGATGGGTCAGAACGGTAGCACCTCAGCATCGAAACATGGAATACATCATGTATCCGATTCAATTCCGGGGGTAACTCAAGCTGATAGGCGACCGGTCCCACACGTTTAACTATCCGATAGGGCCCGATGAATCTGGGGCTCAACTTGCCCTTCCATCCGAATCTCAAGATCTTCTTCCAGGGTGAGACCTTCAAGAAGACATAATCCCTCACTGCGAATTCTATCTCCTTGTGCTTCAGATCCGCATACGACTTCTGTCTATCCGAAGCTTCTTTCAACCGACCCCGGATCAACTCAACTTTTTCCTCAGTCTCTGAAATCAATTCTGGACCCAACAACCGTCGGTCACCCAATTCTATCCAACAAGTAGGGGTATGACACCTACGACCATATAACGCCTCGTAGGGTGCCATCTGAATGATGGATTGATAACTATTGTTGTATGCAAATTCTGCTAACGGTAGATAATCTTCCCAACTACCCCTGAAGTCAATCACACAACCCCTTAACATATCTTCCAGAATCTGGATTACCCTTTCCGACTGACCATCAGTTTGTGGGTGGAATGCTGTGCTGAAATCTAGCCTTGTACCTAAAGCTTCATGTAACGCCTTCCAGAACCGTGATGTAAATCTAGGGTTTCATGCGATATGATAGACACTGGTACCCCATGCAAAATTCACAATTTCTACCACATACGACTTGGCCAACTTCTCGAATTTAATAGTCTGCACGAACGGTATGAAGTGTGTGGACTTAGTCAACCGGTCAACGATTACCCACACTGAATCTTTCTTAGTTGGCGTTAGTGGTAGCCCACTAAGAAAATCCATCGTTATCCTCTCCCACTTCCAAAGTGGAATCTTCACCGGTTGCAGCAACCCCGAAGGAAATTGATGTTCCGCCTTCACTTGCTGGCATGTCAAACACTTACTTACAAAGTCAGTAACTTCCCGCTTTAGACCAGGCCACCAATACAGTTCACATAGGTCCTGATACATCTTGCTTCCACCGGGATGCATAGCGTATGGGCTACTATGCGCTTCCCACAGAATCATCTTCCTCAACTCAGAGTCCTTCGGCATACAAATTCATCCACGGAAACATAATACCCCTTCACTGTTCATCCCAAAATATACTGTCTCCCCACTTTCCACTTGCTGAAGTCAAAGACCCAATGATTTATCCAACGATTGTTTCTCTTTATTCTGACCTACCCATGTCGGTTTCACCTGAAGTTCCGCCAACAAACTACCATCTTCATAAAGACTGAGATGAGCAAACATTGCTCTCAACTCTGATACCACCTTACGACTCAACGCATCTGCCACCACATTGGCTTTACCTGGGTGATACTCGATTGAGCAGTCATAGTCTTTCAGCAATTCTATCCACCTCCGCTGTCTTAAGTTCAGCTCCTTCTGGGTAAGGAGATATTTTAGACTCTTATGGTCCGTATAGATGACCGACTTTTCTTCGTACAGATAGTGTCTCCATATCTTTAGAGCGAACACCACTGCAGCTAATTCCAAGTCATGAGTGGGATAGTTCATCTCATGCGGCCGTAGTTGACGAGATGCATATGCTGCCACTTTCCCTTCTTGCATTAGCACACAACCCAAACCTGTGTGCGATGCATCACAATAGATGAAAAATTCCTTCTCTGCCTCAGGCTGAATCAATACCGGTGCCTCAGTCAGAATCTTCTTTAACTTATCAAAACTTTCCTGTTGTCTACCCGTCCACACAAACGGCACTCCTTTACGCAGTAACTTGGTTAGGGGTGCAGCAATCAACGAAAACCCCTCAACAAACCTTCTGTAGTACCCAACCAAACCTAGAAAACCTCGAATTTCTGACACCGACTTAGGTGTTTTCCAATCCAACACAGCTTCAACCTTCCGAGGATCGACTCTTATCCCTTTAGCAGAAACAACATGCCCTAAAAAGGTCATTTCCCTCAGCCAAAATTCGCACTTACTAAATTTGGCATACAATTGCTTTTCTCTTAATATTTGCAGCACAACCCGAAGATGAGAATCATGCTCCTCCTCCATTCTTGAGTACACCAAAATGTCGTCTATGGACACAACCACAAATCGGTCTAAATAGGGTCGTCTATGAAGACCCGGTTCATCATGTCCATAAAAGCGGCTGGTGCATTTGTTAATCCAAACGACATCACTAGAAACTCGTAATGCCCATAACGAGTACGAAAAGCAGTCTTAGGAATATTCGCTTCCTTGACCCCCAACTGATGGTACCCCGATCTCAAATCTATCTTTGAGAAAATTGAAGCTCCTCGCAACTAATCGAACAAATCGTCAATCCTAGGTAGCGGGTACTTGTTCTTAATAGTCAACTTGTTCAACTGACAATAATCAATGCACATACGCATCGACCCATCCTTTTTCTTTACGAACAAAATCGGTGCTCTCCACGGAGATACACTTGGTCGAATAAATCCCCGGTCCAACAGTTCTTGGGTTTGAGCTTTTAGTTCTGCCAGCTCCTTTGGTGCCATTCTATAAGGAGCGATGGACACTGGAGCCGTTCCTGGAAGTAGCTCTATGCCAAATTCCACCTCGCGATCCGGAGGCAATCCCGGAAGCTCTTCAGGAAAGACATCCGAGAACTCCTTCAAAGTTCTAGCATCCCTTACAGACAATTCCTTGGCATCCGATGTGATGACAAAAGCTAGATACGCCTTATACCCTTTTCGCACCATCTTTTCTGCCTTTAATGCCGAAATCACATGAGATAAATAATCTCTCCTTTCACCTATCACCATCACTTCCTCATCTTCTGGAGTTCTTAAAACCATACGCTTGGCAGCGCAATCCAAATTTGCATGATGCTTAACTAACCAGTCCATGCCTAAGATAAGGTCAAACTCGCCGAACGACAGTTCCATCACATCCGCTAGAAGTACCAATCCTGAACTTCTAGAGGCACATCCCTAAACAATTTATTCACTACCACAGGTTGTCCTAAAGGGCTTATCAGAGACATTTCTCTAGCAACAGTCTCAGATTTAATACCCAGAGTCCCAGATACCGTACATGCAACATATGAATGTGTAGACCCAATATCTATCAAACCTGTAAAGGGTACATCAAATATAAGAAACGTATCAGTTATAACGTCCAGTGCGTCGCCATCCTCTCGACGTCTGGCCGCATAAACCAATCCAGGCTGTCTTGTATCTGTATTCCCAGCACCTCTGCCCGGTGCTCCACGACCACGACCAAATCCATTCCCTCCTCTGGCCGGACCACGACCTCTCGGGGGCTGCTGACCACTTCTTCCTGGCTGTGCAAATCCCTGGCCTACCGTCTGCGCCCTAGTCGACTCCTGTGGATAGTCCTTTATCAGATGATCCCTAGATCTACATTTAAAACATCCTCCAGTTCTTCTCCAACACTCTCCCAGATGCGTTCTCCCACACTGTGCACAAGGTCGCAACTGACCTATAGCAACTGGCATCATGGCTCGAGCTGGCCTATCTAACCTAGGCCTCTTTTGGAAACCCCCAGAAGAACGTGACGTCCCAAAACCTCTCTTACTCTTGCCCCTATGCTTATCCCAGTTCTGCCTCTCAGAATGTTTCACTTCCTCGGCAATTTTTGCTTTCTAGACCAGAATGGCAAAATCTCTTTCCCGCTGCGGAGCTATCAGTACTCGCAGCTCGTCCCGCAGACCATCCTCAAACTGTACACAACGCTCATAATCGGTTGCGACTATACCTCGAGCGTAATGACTCAAGCACAGGAACTCCGCCTCATATTCTACCACAGACTTATTCCCCTGGACCAAGTTTAGAAATGCTTTCCTCTGGGCGTCCACATAACTCGCCCCAATATATTTTCCCTGGAACGCTGTCTTAAAGAAGTCACAGGTGATACGGTCCGCTGGAGTACCTTCCCTCACCGTGAGCCACCACTGGTATGCCTCATCTCGTAGGAGGGACACTGCTCCTTTCAGTTTCTCCTCTACTGTGCAATCCAGATCATCCATAATTCGTTCAACTGCTTCCAGCCAATATTCAGCTACGTTTGGGGCCACACCAGAAATGCCCCTAAAAACCTCAGCCCCGTTTGCCCAGAGTCGCTCAGAATAGATTTTCGGGTTACCGATCCAGTGCTTGCTCCAGCAACCCGTTCCAACACCCGCAGCATCGCTTGGGACAAAGCATCGTCCCCTCCATTTCTATCCCGAGTTCTCGCTTCCACCACTGGTGATGCTGGCGCTTCGCCCTCCGACACATGCCCTGATTCTGAGGATCCAGCCTCAGCACCCCGGCCTCTACCACGGCCGCGTATACCACGCCCACGTCCTCTGGTGCTCATGTTCACTGGATCGAATTAATCTGATTAAAAATTTTATGAATTAGTGTATAATTCCAATGTTTATTAACAATGTTTTATGCAAAGTAAGTATAGTAGTTGTTTTCGCAGATCGAATTTCCTAATGTCATAGTCTCTACAGTCTTAGCTATCAGTCTCGGTACACTAATTCTAGTAGTCTTTCTAAAATCACTACATCATATTTTTAAACAAATCAGAAGACTTACGGATTTGGTGCCGGAGACTCGGTTGCCATACCTTCAAAAAGACATATATTTTCTAAACCATATTTCAAACCAATTTTTGAAAAACATTTTCAAACCCATTCCACAGCCGAGTTTTACAACCTGGCTCTGATACCATAAAATTAAACACCCCAAACCCGGCCTAAACATCCCGACCGGATCTGGCATGTCACATGGAAGGGTTGTTAAAGAAGTTGCGTGTTTGTTAAAATGTTCGTACTTTTTTTTTAAAACTTCGAGTTTAGGTGATTGTTTATAAAACCCCGTTTAACTCAACGTCCATTTTAGAAAAGTTGTGATTAATTTGAAAACTACTTTTATTAGGAGATTTGAGTTTGAATGGTTGGTAAAATCTTGTTTATAACAGAAATCAGCTTCGGTGAATTTCGAACATGTGATATTTTGAAAACGGTTTTCAACATTTAGGAGAACCCAGTGTTTACTCATTAATAGTTTGAATAACCATTCGTTAATGTTTTGGAAAACCAACAAGTGTTAAGGTTTTAGGAAAATCTCGTATTGAACATTTAATAATAAGCAGAAACTAAGTTAAAAGTTTAAAAAACCAAATAAAATACCAAAGGCCTTATTACAAAACATAAACCCAAATTAAAATATAATTTAAAGTAAAGTAAACGGGATTTACTAAAGAAACGGTGTATGGCCACCACAGAGTCCACCTCGGCTCCAAATCCTCACTGCTGGGGATTACCTGAAAAATTAAAGAAGTGGGGTGAGTCACGAGAACCCAGTGTGTAATTCCCCATTCAGACAAAATTTGGGCCTAAGCCCACAAAAGCAGATTGGGCCTTAGCCCATACGGAAATACAATGGCTAGAAGCCCATACAGGAACAAACTGGGCCTTAGCCCTATTAGCATGATAACACAGATAATACATGCAATGCAACCCAGCCCAGCCTAATATTCCATCCGCTACACACCACCCGTATCTAGCCTAACACACCTATGGGGATTTCTACAATCAACCCTCCATTCGCTACACACCTCGATGCCAGTCACGCTGCTCATTGCTGAAATTGTGGCAGCGTCACCGAAATATGTGGCAGAGCCACCGAAATACGAAATATGTGGCAGGGCCATCGAAATATGTGGCAGAGCCACCGAAATACACTTCCCCGATCATCAATATCATATCCCAACCCCATACAACATATCATGACATAATAATTTAGTGCATGCATGATCATACCAATATAACAGATAAACGGAATACATAGTCATGCTAAATCTACCCAAAAGGGTATAATCATACATTTACTCACCTGGGCCATTTCCACACTCACCCCCTAGGGAAACTCATAGCTTACCCAATAAGGTATTTTGGCTTTTAGCCGACTAACAGAATAATACACAACAAACGAATAAGAGTGTGAAATTACACACCTGATTACGTGGAGAACTAGACACTCTCGATCGACGTCACCTAAGTCAACACATCACCCTATTAGCTTACAGCAAAACAATGGGAGATCTATAATCCACAGCTAACCGTACGATTTACTAACACTTACCCTCACTAGCGCTAACGACCACGATTTGCTTATCCAAATTAGATGTCGACTCTCTTCCACAACCCGGCGGGAAATCCTGAATGGTCAGTTAAAGCAAAGTGAGCGAAACGAGAGAAGTCGACATTAAACCAGAGAGAGAACTCCCTACCTTGATCAGCGAGGAATCGACCTTCCACAGATTCGGCTTAAGATTTCAGATGATTTGAACAAGGGAGAAGTGTATACCTTCGGCCTCAAAACCGAAAGAAACAGGATTCCAAGATCAAAAGAACACCGCACCTTAGGTTATAGCAAATCGGTAATAGGTAGAAATAAGGGCAAACCGATTTAATGAAGAGCAAGAGAAGACTTGATCATAAAGGCTATACCGAATGAAAGATCAACAGAGAACATAAGTGGCCTTGATAAATGTAGAAGAGGTTCGACTAAAAGAAGAGAGAAAGGCTAGAAGAGAATTCGGCTATGGTATAAGGAAAACAAAGAAAATGGAAGGGTGTGAGAGATAATTTGGTCAAGAGAAGAAGTAAGGGTGTGTTGCGTTTTTGGTAAAGAAAAAGTGAAGCTAGATGACCGAAAATGCAAAAGAAAAAGAAAGGCTTCCAAAGTGGGTTTCGGTTTTACTCTCCCAAATGACACTTGAAGAACGGCACTCTCCTACATCCACTTATCACTGAATATGCTGAAAATGCCTAAGGAACAAAAGGAAATTCGGCACACACACACACACACTAACAAAAACCGAAAATGCTCCCTAAGCACCTCTCCCACTTTCGGCCAAACACTTCACACACCCACTCCCACGATTCTCTCCTTGATTTCCTCCCCCACTCACTCTCCATCTACCATTTGAAATGGTTGACCAAGTCCCACTCCACAATCTCCTCTACACCATCCATTTAAACCCGCTTGACCAATTCAACTCCTCCTTGGTAGAGTCCCACGCCAACTCCACCTCTTCTTCATCCTGGCACAAAATGAGACTCCCAAAATGCAGTATGTGGGATTCGAACACCAGCTCACTTTGCTTCCCTGCTGACGCCATAACCACCTTGCCACTAGACTCCTTATGATAACAAAATACACTTAATTCCTTTTAAGCCCTGCTTCGAACGATCCTCCCCCCTAAAATACTCAAAAACTAAACTTTCACCAGGGCTCAAACTCAACCTCTGACCTTCCTAGGGCCCCCGAACACACCCAAATAACAAGCTTAGCTACCCAAACACATAGAATAGCGCAAAATGCAGAACCCCTAATTCTAGGATGTTGCATTTCCTTTTTTATTGACTGCAACAACGCTGGAGCTTCGTTTACGCATGCAGTAGTTGATGGAGTCACCATTTCTGACATCATTAAACCTGTTTATATTCCTACTATCATTCACTCATTTTTCCCATTGAACGGGCTCGTAAACTTTGAGGATACTAGGAACCTGATACTTGGAATACAAGTAACAGATCTTGCAGATGGTATATTCATTGGTTGCACCATAAAACACATAGTGGTGGATGGGACATCATTCTGGCATTTCTTGAATTCATGGTCAGAAATTTCCAAGGGTTTGATTCACTTATCCAAGCCCCCTGTTTTTCAATGCTGGTTTCCTAATGATACAGATATCCCCATTCGCATTCCTCGATCTGCAGTCAAACTTATACAAAGCAACGAAGAGTTGGAGTCCATTCTACCTGGTTTAAAGGAACGAGTCTTCCATTTCTCGAAAAAGAACATTGCAAAACTCAAGGCAAAAGCTAACACTGAGATGGGCACCAACAACATCTCTTCTCTGCAAGCTCTGTTGTCTCATATTTGGCGATCAGTTATCCGCAATAAAAGATTTGATCCTAATGAAGAGACCACTTATCGTGTTGTAGTCGATTTTAGACCAAGATTACCGGAATTGCCTAAAAATTACTTCGAGAATGCAATATTGGGCGTGTTTGTAACTACGAAAGTGATCGTGTCCAAACTAACTATGACAACGAATAAGGCAAGCGCACCTATCGTTCGGTAGTAGTATAGCTATGGCAAGACCGAAATATCGATCCTCAAGGACCAAGAGTACTAGTAGTTACTATCTTTTTATTATCTAGCCTAAGTATTAAGGGAATTGATGTTTAATTAACTAATTACTAAACTAAGGATGCTAAGACACAGAGAGTGAATTGGGAAAACACTTTTGGGAAAACCAGTTGATTAAGACAATACCCGAAGAAGAATCTACCAAGACTTCACTTGTTACTTAACTCGAACTGCATTTATTTATTCACTTGACTTGATCCGTAGGATTCCCTAATTTATATTATTATCCCTTTCGAGACTAATAACGTCTAACCCTAGGTTGATTAATTGAAATCTCTTTCTAATTAAAACCCCTAGTGTTGCATTAACTCGATCTATTGACTCCCATATTAGGTTTGACCCTAATCCAAAGAGATTTTCGCCATCCTATCTCTAGGGTTGCGATCAACTCCGCTTAACTATGCTAAATCTACTCTTAAACAGGACTTTTGCTCCACTCGCTTAAGCACATCAATACTTGAATCAATATCCTCGAAATATTAAAACAAGAATTAAGAACACATAATTAAGAACAAATCAAGTATTTATCATACATTCGAGAAAACAATAACAAGATCCGTCTTAGGTTTCATCCCCTCAGTGTATTTGAGGGGTTTAGTTCATGGTTAATAAAGAATACATCTCGTAAGAAAGTAAATAACAAAACATAAGAAAAACCCTAAAACCCCCTGAAGGAAATTTAAGGGAAGATCTTCCGTCTTGAGTGTGATTTTGGCTTCTGGGATGATTCAACTGGCTGTCTTCGAGTAATTTCCTGTGGTCAGCCCTCTCTGGCTTCGCCCTCGTCAAAAGCCCCGATGTAAGGCTTCGTCGAACTCCCTTTTAGGTTGCCCTCTAGGGTGTTTATATAGGCTTTCGGAATGCCTTTCTTGGCTCACAAGTACCCTAATCCGAATGGAATTAAAACAGGTCAAGGCAGGGGCACGCCCGTGTAAAATGCCCGTGTGAATCGAGCCCAGGCCGTGTTCAAACCTGCTAAGGTGGCACGGCGGTGTGGTGAACTCCAGGTCGTGTGAATTTCTTACTTTGGCCCATTTTCTCCGTTTTCAGCCCGTTTCTCGTTCTTTTCATCCTCTGATGCTCTCCTAAGTATAAAACATGAAATTAAAGGATTAGGAGCATCAAATTCCACAATTCAAGGGATTAAATCATCCAAAAGTATTCTAAATGTGGGATTAAAATATGTATATATTACTGTTTATCAAATATCCCTACACTTAAGCATTTTCTTGTCCTCAAGCAAAATTCTCAACTCACAATTAAAATCGAATTTCCTTAATTCATAACCTTCATCAATAATGTTTCCTCATAATTCATAGGTAATTCATACATTGATAATTTAACCAGAAGGTTCGTAAAGATTCAAACAATCAAAGTCATAGTTTTTATAGTACGAAAAATAGGTGTTTCCCCTTACCTAAATAATCACCTTTAATTCAAAATCAATAAAAATTGACATCCTCACTAAGGATTCACTCAAATCACTCAAAGTGTTTAAGGTTCAAATTAAGCACTCAGAAGTCGAACATGAAAAGTTAATCCCATAGGCTTGCATGAAAATCAAATCTCCACCACTATAAAATGAGATGATACACAAATCAAAAGGTCTTTAAAAATGGTTGTAACGGGGCTTGGGTTTAAGGTGTGGATAAAGGCTGAATTAGAGGGTTAAAAATTGAGATTGAATTGACAAATTACCTAACTAGAAAAATAAACTAAAACTTGAGTAATTACATCAATTGAAACTTATCAATAATATCGAGCTTCTTTTCAAAATAAGAGATTCTCCACTTAAGCTCAGATAACATGGAACTAATAGTAACATATATTTCAATTTATTTTTTAAGAATAAGTACATCCAAATAATAATAAAGAACTTTTAACAACTGAAATAGAGAACATAGTTAGGCAACTACTCAAATCAAATCTCGACAAAAAGGGTTAAAACAAGAAGGAAAAATTCTCAATGAATCAAAAAGAATGGGTCTTGGGTTAATATTAATGGGTGAGTCAATAAACAGTTTATTAGTCTCAAAGGGGTTCACTAGGGGTTAATTATGAAGGTAGGCTTTTTATGGAGTAAGTGGGTTAGATCCTAGGTGCCTTTATCATCTCAGTATATCAAATCATAGGTGTGGTCTCGACATGTATGATCGAAGCAAGTTCTAGAATAACAAATCAATGTTGACACACTCATAATCAATAAAGTGAGCAAGAAAAGAATATGCTCTAAAAGGCTCAAAATCTCACAAAAATTATGGTTTTTGATGTCAACCTTGTAAATTTCAAACTTCAAGGTAATATTTAAATTTAGGGAAACAACCTAAAAAAAATTTAATTCTAAAAATAGACTTATCATGCTTAATTTTCTAGTATCTTAAAGTATAAAGGATCAATGCACAATTACCTATGACTTAATCTGAAACATATCAATGATAATCATAAATCAATAGAAGTTTCATTCTAATAGTAATGTGAGAAAATTACTTAAAGACTTAAAGACAAGTCATAATTCAGGGATTTTCAAATAATACTCTAGTTAACCCCCCCACACTTAAGATGTACATTGTCCTCAATGTACAAAGATAAGTAATGAAACTATATTAAGAAAATCATAAGATAGGGAGAGGAGTGAAACTTCCTGAATTTTGGATGGAGTCAATGAAAAGAAACGGTAAAGTTGGAGAGAGGTGAAGGTGGGGAGGATACGCGGTGGTGGTGGTGTGGTCGTTAGATGTGACCTTGAACCTAAATTAAAGAAATCAAAATATAATAATATAAATTAAAGACGAGAAAGATAAAAGAAAAAAAATTAAAAATGAACATAAAAGAAAAAGAAAAAATAAATAAATAAATAAATGGGCTCAAGGGTCCCACGGGCGTGTCGCACGCCCGTGTAGATTTCTCAGTTTTGACCACGACCGAATCGTACGGCCGTGGCATTTTATCGCAGCCCGTATTTTGGAATCAATTTTGTCCTATTTCCACACAGCCACGGCCACGCCCGTGTGAAGGTCGTGTGGGTAGGGAAACTTGCGCCTAAAAATTTGGTTAGTTTTTAGTTAGGTGCTAAAAATCGAAAATATTAAAATTAATGGGGTTAGTGCTCGGGTTGCCTCCTGAGAAGCACTCGTTTAAAGTCTTGAGCTAGACTTACCTGTTATTTGCATAATGGTTGTTTGAGGAGCATATTACAGGGCATGACATTAATACTTGCCCCTAAATCAGCCAAAGCATGGTTAACATTTAAACTACCAATTAAACAAGGAATAGTAAAACTCCCTGGATCTTTCAATTTTGTTGGTAGCTTATTTTGGAGAATAGCTGAGCATTCCTCGTTAAGTTCCACTGTTGATAGCTCTTCAAACTTCCTTTTATTTGTTAAAAGCTCTTTAAGAATTTTGAGTACGTAGGCATCCGTGAAAATAGCTTCAACAAAAAGGTACGTTAATATGTAATTGTTTAAAGAGTTCGAGAAACTTACCGAATTGTGCGTCCATGCGGTCTTTCTTCAACTTTGCTGGATATGGGATCGGTGGGTTATACTCCTTAGGTTCCGGTATTATATTCTCGTTTACTTCCTCACCTTTTTCCTTATTAATTTCTCGTGGCATCTTCTTTTCAGCTTCAACCAACCCCTTTCCACTCCTTAGTGTAACTGCCTTTACATGTTCTTTTGGGTTGGTGTTACTATGAAAGTTACCTGGTTGCCTTTCGGAAACTATCTTGACTAATTGTCCAATTTGATTCTCAATCCTTTGAATCGATTCTTGTTGAGTTTTCAACGCCGTTTCGGTATTCTGGGAAAGAGTCTCTGACACTAAGATGAATTTTTCCAATATCTCCTCAAGGTTTGGTTTCTTTTCCTGTCGGTAAGGTGGTTGCTGAAATCCCGGAGGGGGTGGTGGTCTTTGATTTCCTGAATTTCCTTGACCTCCCCATGAGAAATTGGGATGATTCCTCCAACCTGCATTGTAAGTGTTACTATAAGGATTATTTTGAGGTCGAGGATTAACACCCATATAGTGAACTTGTTCGTTTTCAGCGCTCGGGTTGTAAAGTGGATATTCTGTATTGCTTATCCCTCCTAGATTTGAGTCACATTGCATTATTGGGTGTACCTGCGTAGAACCATACAAACCAAAAATTTTTTTTATTTAAAAGCTCTACCTGGTTAGATAACATGGTGACCGCGTCTAGGTTGAAAACACCTACGCTTTATTAGGCTTTGTCTCATGACTTGCCACCGATAATTATTCATGACATCTCTTCTGGTTTGAGCGGTATGTTCTATTTCACTGTCAAAAATCAAGGGTCCTGACGGGTTTCTTCTAGTAATAAACTAGACATACCTATTAGAAGAAAATAAAAGAAAAATTAGCAAAGTTAAAATAAAATAAAAAATAAAAATAAATTGCAAATAAATAAAATGGCTAAAGTAATAAAAATTTAGTGTTCCTAATATCTTAGTCCCCGGCAACGGTGCCAAAAACTTGATCGTGTCCAAACTAACTATGACAACGAATAAGGCAAGCGCACCTATCGTTCGGTAGTATAGCTATGGCAAGACCGGAAATATCGTATCCTCAAGTACCAAGAGTACTAGTAGTTACTATCTTTTTATTATCTAGCCTAAGTATTAAGGGAATTGATGTTTAATTAATTAATTACTAAACTAAGGATGCTAAGACATAGAGAGTGAATTGGGAAAACACTTTTGGGAAAACCAGTTGATTAAGACAATACCCGAGGAAGAATCCACCAAGACTTCACTTGTTACTTAACTCAACTGCATTTATTTATTCACTTGACTTGATCCGTAGGATTCCCTAATTTATATTATTATCCCTTTCGAGACTAATAACGCCTAACCCTAGGTTGATTAATTGAAATCTCTTTCTAATTAAAACCCCTAGTGTTGCATTAACTCGATCTATGGACTCCCATATTAGGTTTGACCCTAATTCGACAGATTTTCGTCATCCTATCTCTAGGGTTGCGATCAACTCGCTTAACTATGCTAGATCTACTCTTAAATGAAACTTTGCTCCACCGCTAAGCACATCAATACTTGAATAAATATCCTGAAATATTAAAACAAGAATTAAGAACACATAATTAAGAACAAATCAAGTATTTATCATACAGTTCGGAAAACAATAACAAGATCCGTCTTAGGTTTCATCCCCTGTATTTGAGGGGTTTAGTTCATGTTTAATAAAGAATACATCTCAGAAGAAAGTAAATAACAAAACATAAGAAAAACCCTAAAACCCCATGAAGGAAATTGAAGGGAAGATCTTCCGTCTTGAGTGTGATTTTGGCTTCTGGGATGATTCAACTGGTTGTCTTCGAGTAATTTCCTGTGTTCAGGCCTCTCTGGCTTCGCCCCCATCAAAAGCCCTGACAGAAGGCTTCTGTCGAACTCCCCTTTTAGGTTGCCCTCTAGGGTGTTTATATAGGCTTTCGGAATGCCTTCCTTGGCCCACAAGTACCTTAATCCGAATGGAATTAAAACAGGTCAAGGCAGGGGCACGCCCGTGTGGAACGCCCGTGTGAATCGAGCCCAGGCCGTGTTTGGACCTGCTAAGGTGGCACGGCCGTGTGGTGAACTCCAGGCCGTGTGAATTTCTTACTTTGGCCCATTTTCTCCGTTTTCGTCCCGTTTCTCATTCTTTTCATCCTCCGATACTCTCCTAAGTATAAAACATGAAATTAAAGGATTAGGAGCATCAAATTCCACAATTCAAGAGATTAAATCATCCAAAAGTATGCTAAATGTGGGATTAAAATATGTATATATTACGGTTTATCAGAAAGTAAAAGAAGTACTAGAACAAGGAACCGGAAATGCGGCCTGGACAATGAACAGAAAAATCACTATAGTGGCCGAAGAAAGTTCCAAAATGTTCTTCGAGTCTTGGACAACAAGCCTGTAATTTGTAACTATGAGCTCTTTCAGCAATGGTCTGACCACAGGCAGTTCCCCTCAATTCAATGTGTATGGTAATGATTTTGGATGGGGAAAGCCAATTGCAGTAAGATCCGGGTCAGGCAACAAATTTGAGGGAAAGACTACACTGTTTTGTGGAGCAGAAGAAGGAAGTATTGTCATTGAAGTGTGCCTTTTTCCGGAGACGATGGAGGCTTTGGCAATTGATGAAGAGTTCATGGATGTCGTAACTTTGTAATAATATCAAATCCAAGTTCATGGATAGTACCGACTAAATTGATGGCAGTTGGTTGAATATTGTTCTTTATTCGATTCCAGTGAAATTGGGTGGGACATGAATTTAACATTACGATTGCTTGTGGTGAATGAAATATGGCTGTAATAGATAGAGCAGTAACCAGTAATTCAATTGTTTAGTTCAATGAGATGTAATAGAGCTGTAATAGTATAATTGTGTTTGGTTGAATGGAATACATGTTATAATAGTATAAGGAAAAATGCTTAAATAACCAAAGCACCCTTAGCAGAATTTTTTTTAGGTAGATGATTATTGTTATTGTTTTTAAATTTTAATAAGATTAATAAAATAATAATAAATAATTTAATCATATTTTAACATATTTACTATTAAATACAATTTGATAAAATAATATATAATTTAATTGTTTGGTTCAATGGAATGGAACGTGAGCTTAATTAAATTGAACTATAACATAGATCCCAATAAAATAAAAATAGAATGATTAAGACCGCAACCAAATATATAAAATTATTTTTATTTTTTAATATAATTATGATCATCATTTTAATTTAATTTTTTCTTTTTATTTTCTTTTTGTGGTAGGGGAAAAACCAACTATCCAATGTATTAAAAAGTCTAATTCTTTCATACTCTATTTTACAAAAAAATACAATATATATATATATAAACTAAGAAGTTAGCTTAGCCCAAAATACTTATAATATATGCACACATACATATATTTAAAAAAGAATAAGTATTATAAACATCCTATTATATATATTTACATATGCATTCTTAACTTTACACTATAAATGCAGCGTAGCATTGCATATAGCAATTGTATAAATAAGGAGTAGTTGTTGCCTTCCTTTCCCTTGCTTTGTTGCTCTGGTCTACTCAGTTCAACATGTACTTGTAATATATACACGTATATGAATGTAGAAAAAATATAATTCTAAACATCCCTTCTTGTCCGCCAAATAGTAGTTACCCATCGTCAAGAAGACATGTTCTCCTTGAGTCACTTCCATTGCACCCTGATTTTCAATGCATTCAACTTTACCTGCAATTCCACAAAACCAAACAATAAAATAATATCTTGTTATACCTTATGTACTCATAGAAAACTTGACACGTGTTTTCCAATAAAACCAATGATATCGCAAACCCACAGCTAGTTCAAGGACCCTGCAATTGATTCGCGAACCACAGTCTGGTGAACTTTAGACTTCCACATCAACAATCTTAAAACACATAGCTAAATTTTTCCCCACCATAAAAAGATCATGCAAACAACTCACGTGGGTTGCTCTCTTCACTCACCCTCCCTTCGCAGAATCTCTGAATTCTCTCCACAAAACCATAATTTCCTCCCAACCTTCAGACTCCTTCCCTTCATTCTACCTTCATCTTCTTCCTCTATTCACCTCACTGGTTAACATATTTTAATCCATCTAAATTTCTTCAATTATGCAGCCACTTCTTCATAACCAAAACAAACCTGCTCATTTCCATTTTCAAACTCCAACTTCAAACAATAGTAGTCTCTTGACCGAAGATAAAACTGTAGGCTTTGAGTAAGTTCCGACCAATTTATAATTAAGATAATAAAATGTCTAGATAACTCCAACCAGAAAACTTTTGGAAAAAATAACATTGATCAATAAGCCACTGATAAGGTATATATACTAAAAAATATTAGAATAATCACAAATAAAGATAAAGAATACATTTCCTTCTTCTTGAGGAAAACTACAATAGTGAATGCTTTCATATGCTCCATCACAAACTTTCCACGTGTTTTTGATAAAGAATCTCAGTGAAAAACGGTGTAAGCATGTAAATAAGATGTGGATGTGACTTTTGCTGAACATATGATAGCAGGTTAGAAGTAATGATTTGCCACTACAAAAATGAAAAAATAGTACATACATTATAAAGAGTAGAGAGAGACATACGACAGTCTTCTTCTACAATACGACCTTTTAGTCTCTTACAGTTGAATCTCACATATATATATAAGCATGCCCTAGAAAGAATCTCACTCAGGACACAAGGAAAGACAGGAGGGAAACTATATTATATGATGCTTCATTTCTACAACTGAAAGTTCATTCTAGAAGTTATGAGAAAGACAGGGGAAAGGATATGGACTAACAGTTGCTAACTTATTAGCTCTGTCTAGCCTGAACCTTAACTTTATATTGTTCATTACTATATTCTTTCGGGTCAGAGACATTACCATGCTTACCATCAAAGACATGGCACTCTAAAGACATCAAGAAAATGTGTTCCATAAAATAAATAAACCAGGAGATATATTCATAGCCTAACTTCCATATCATTGGCATTATTTCTAGTTAAATTTCGCCATTTATGCTCGAGATTTATCATTGTGTTTAGTTGTCATTCGGCTACTCAACTACGACATGCATAAGATACTTCCAATTCAACGTCCTCTTCCCACCAAGTAGAAGTCTGCAATAATTCATGATTTGGTTTGTTGGTTAGCTGATTAGATTTTCACGATGCTTAATATTTACCATGTAATATATGTATATATATGTATATAAATCAAATTTCTTATCTTGTTTCCCTAAGTTCCATGTATCTGCATTATGATGCCAAATTATGTGTACTTTTGAATAATCCAATGCAGAATGCCCTCCTAATTTCTAAGAATACCAAGTTGAAGTGTTATCATATGGCCAAAACATGTAAAATCGGAAGGAAGAAATTAGGATACACAAGTCAAGCAACATAAATTCCTTGTTGTAATGCCAAAACAACCAAAACAGTAGAAAATAGAATCATATCTACTCCAATAAATAAATATAAAAACCTACAAAATTAGA
The DNA here is from genome assembly GCA_025698515.1 of Gossypium sturtianum. Taxonomy (NCBI): domain Eukaryota; kingdom Viridiplantae; phylum Streptophyta; class Magnoliopsida; order Malvales; family Malvaceae; genus Gossypium; species Gossypium sturtianum. The sequence continues at coordinate 43,245,041 of CM046953.1, read as the reverse complement.
AAGTGGAAGGTCAAAACTCGAAAGAACATGCAGAAAATTCTACTCAAATAAGGACTTGAAAAAAAGCATAAAAATAAATATATAAATAAATCAGCACTATATCCTTCAATAATACACATGGCCATGAGAAATCAGATAACAAATAGTTGAGGGAACATCTAAACAACATAAAAAACAAGTGTAAGGGAACATCTAAACAGGAAACTTCACTTAAGATAACTGAAAAATGTGCAAATAGTATGATATCAGTACATACCTCGCTTGTAACTCATGAATTCCTTCATATAACCGATCTACATGACTTTTAAATTGTAGTATAAGGTCAAAAAGGATAAACAGTGACTAGTAAAGTGTTTGAGATCTTTAACCCAATAGTGATTTTTTGCTAGTAGATCATCAAGATCTTTTGCTACTTCCATTTCATATGAAAAATTGGACCATGACACCTCCAAGACTTCAAACATGATATAGTATTGCAAATTGGTAACAAAATGATTCATCTCATCCCAAAGAACCTGCCATCGCCTCAATGTTGAAAATAATTGCAATTTTATAGCATGTTGCAACTTAAGTATACATGTGAATTAAGATAATTGGATTTATAGAAAATACTTCCAATACCAAAATCTAGAATTTCTGAACTTGGATTTAACCAGTAGGTTAATGAAAAAGGTCCCAATACCAAAGTATACAATTTCTAACCCTATCCCCAGACTGCGGATGTAACACCCCTCACCCGTATTCAACGCCGGAATAGGGTTACAGAGCATTATTAGACTTACAACATATTTATACATACTTTTCACATACATTTAATCAATTCATATAATCATCATTCAATCTCAATCAATTTGTCCCTAATACGAGCCTACGAGGCCCTAAACATACATTGGGAGTGGTTCGAGACTAAATGTAACAGCCCGATTTAGACCCTAGTTGGAATAGTGGTTTTGAGACCATAAATCCGAGGTCGTAATAATATTTTAATATTATTTTTGGTGTTTATTATATGTGATATAGTCTGTGTGAAAATTCTGTGTGGTAATTTTATCGATTGTGTGTTGAATTACGAGAAAGGACTTAATTGCGTAAAGCGTAAAATGCTGTGTGCTGATTGATAAGTACTTAAAAGTTTTTGTCTTTATAATTTGGAGGATATATATTGCAATTAGCCCATTTTATGGTTAGTGGAATATGATAGCATGGCATTGGTTATTAATATTAATATTCATTAAGGGCAAATTGGTAAAATGACTAATAAGTTAATATTAATTAATCATAAAAAATGAGATGGCTATATTCTCATCTTTTCCACCGATTTTGAGAAAGAAAAATAGGGTTTGAAGCTTCTTCAATTTCGGCACTTACTTAGCTTAATTCAAGGTATGTTTGAGCTCGATTTTTGATAATTTCTATGTTTCCGTAATCGTTGCTTTGTGCTCTAGCTAACCCATGCTTTAATTTTAGAATTTGATATTGATTTTGAGATATGCCATTAATGAATATGTGAACTTTGTGATGTTAGTTGGTGGAATATGAAAGCTTGGTGTTGGGTTAACATTGTTTGTATTTGGATTTTTGGTGAAATTGAGTATTTTGGGCTAAATTGAGAAAAGTGTAAATTGAAGGACTAAAATGTGAAATAAATGAAATTTGTGGGCTTGTATTAGCATGGGAAGAATTCAGCTAAGCCTATGTGAATAGAAATTTGGTGTATTTTGTGATTTGATGAATTAAGGACTAAAGTTTCGAAATATGAAAATGTGAGGGCTATTTTGCAAAATGCCCTAAATATGTGTGTATGGATTAAATTGAATGAATTGGTGATTGAATGAGTTTAATTTAAATGTATATAGACCAAGAAAGGAGAGGTTCAGATCGAGATCGAGGCAAAGACAAAGTGCTCGATTAATCGATCGTTTCGGTATTTCGACGTCCGAGGTAAGTTCGGACATAGTACAAGTTGTAAATTTACCTTCTATGTGATGTGAATTGAATGATCAATATTGAATTAGAAATGTAATGAATGAAATTGAGTAACGAGGCACTAAGTGTGCGTAATTGAATCAAGACAGAGTTGATTGGCACTGTGTGTGCGAAATAATAGAAGCTTTGGCTTCATAGTTGGCACTGTGTGTGCGATTCCGAATTACGTATTGAGGCACTAAGTGTGCGACGTTATATAAGCTTCAGCTATGAATTGAGGCACTAAGTGTGCGAAGTTAATTTATTTTCGACTACAAATTGGGCACTAAGTGTGCGATTAAACCTAATGAATAACGAAGGCTGGATCGAGATATAATATCAAACATAAATTAGCTTGGGATGGTGAGTAACTATGTGTTGGCTAAGGTATGTATTGAACCTTTGTTGTTGAAGAGATTGTGTATGACTTCATGAGTGGTTGAGTAAGATTGTTGGCTATGAATGATATGGTATAAACATTTGGAAATTGATCTATGTGATGAGTTCATGTTGTGCATTGTATTTGAACTATTAAGTTGAATGTATTATGTTACGAACTTACTAAGCTCTTAAGCTTACTGTGTGATTTGTTTCTCTGTTTTATAGTGTCAGCAAGGCTAGCTCGGATCCGGGGATAGTCAGCATTTTTATCACACTATCGACAATCTGTTCTTGGGTACTTTTGGAAAGATGTATATAGTTGAAATATGGCATGTATAGGCTAGAAGTTATGGCATGTTTTGAAATGCTAAATCCTTGCCATGTGATTTGGCTTGGAGGTTGAATGATGTTAAACTTATGAATAAGCTATGAGTATTGTATATTACATGATTATGTGGTTGATGAAAGATGTGGTTTGAAGATGAATTATGGCATGAATTACATGATGTTTGGTCTATATGTTTGAGATGTGAATTTTTGGTACTTTGATTGAATCAATGTGAGATGAAATTGGGTATTAGTATAAATGGTATAGTTGGTGATTAATTGATACATGAAAAAGTATGTTTGGATGCATTTTGAGGCATGAATTGGTAATGCTTTGAAGCTTGTAGATATGACCCAAGTGTGGGTGGCAAATTGGCCTTGCAAATGGCCTATTTTGCATACACGGCTGTGGCACTCGGGCGTGTTTGGTGGCCGTGTGAACAAGTCAGTAGCTAGCATAATTCTACACGGCCATGGCACACGGGCATGTCTGGTGGCCGTGGGAATAAGTCAATATACATGCTCTGTTTTGGCACGGCCAGGACACATGGGTGTGTCTGGTAGCCGTGGAAGGCACACGGCCTGCCCACACGGGCGTGTCACCTCTGTTACTTAGAAAAGTTTTTAAATTTTCGAGAAATTTTGTATGTATCCGGTTTAGTCCCGACCTCTTTTAACACGTGTTTAAGGTGTCGTAGACTGTAATAAAGGGCTATACGTTTATGTTTGAATATGTTTGATTGATGATTGACTTTGTGTCATGAAATGGATGTGAAATGTTTCGATTGGTCGGTAATGCCTCTTAACCCTATTCCGGCGATAGTTTCGGGTTAGGGGTGTTACACTAAATCGATAACTTTGAAAACATTTGGAACACTTATAATTTTTTTCTCAAAACAGGGGACACACGCTCGTGCGGCCAGGCCGTGTGTCTCACACGGCCACCAGACACGTCCGTGTCACAGGCCTTGTGGACATTCGAAATGGGAGCACATGGTCGTGTCCCAGCCCGTGTCCGACCCCGTGTAACTCTCTGATTTGGGTCACACGGCCAACACACATGCCCGTGTGCCCTAAAAATGGCCATACACGCCCATGTGCCAAAGCCGTGTGTGCTAGGCGCGTACCAAACTCAGTAGGGTATCTTGACTTATGCCACACGCCAAGTCACACGCCTGCAGTGTGAGGCCGTGTGGAGCATACTTGACTTGATTTCAATTTCAACATTAGGGGACACACAGTAGCGTAACATGATCGTGTGTCACACACTGCTGAGAGACACTGCCGTGTCTCGCGTGTGTGGACAAAAAAATAGGCTATTTACCAAGCCATTTTGCCACCCAAAATACAAGTACCTACACCACAATTCAAAGACACCAACACAAGGCATAATAGGCATTAAATCAATCTCATATCAAGCATATTACATACCATTTCATTACCCATCAATACAAATCATAAACTACCACAATATGCCATCTAATTTATTACCTAATTCACATATACACTTCAATTAACTAAACCTTTACCAAACATACATCATTTGGCACCAATTCACAAGCATAACCATTTTCAATTCATCAACTATTAGCTACCTTAAAAGTTGTATTAAACAATCCATTTCCAAGCAAATATGGACTACATCACTAAGAGGCATTAACATATATATATATATACATCACATAATTGCCAAAATAAGCCAACTTACATGGCTAACATACAACCAAACATTTAATATTTACAAGCCAACACAAATGGCCAAAATCATGCTACAATACCAAAATGACTCAAAGTCCCTATACATGCCATATACTTAAAATACCAAAGTTTATAGGTACCAAGAGATAGGTAGATAGTGTGAAGCGATCTTCGACGACCCCCGAATCCGAGCTAGCTTTGATAACACTATAAAACACGGGAAAAATAAACAAAGTAAGCTATAAAGCTTAGTAAGCTCGCATGAAATAAACTCAATGCAATCTCACAAATATAGTTCAATATTTTGAATACACCAACATATAGCTTTCATTAATTAACAAACCTTTCAAATACTCAATTATGAGAGTATACACTTCCTTCACAAGTATCCTCAATTTGAAACTTATATAATTCATGTACGTACCTGTATCATCTAGCATCAATCTCATACTCATCCACATCTATCGTTTACCCATTGAACCATTCGGAATAGAGATCGGATACTCAGGCGTCTCGCAAACTAAGTACCTATACCATGGCCCGAAGCCAAATCAAGGTAACTTATGCCCGAAATACTGGTATCATGGCCCGAAGCCAAATCAACAGATATTCATGGCCCGAAGCCAAATCGGTATAACTCGCACCCGAAGTGCCAACATCATGGCCCGAAGCCAATTCAATGTATCCCCTAATGACATGTCACTAGTATCCTAAACAATTCCTAAGGTTCAATTGGGATTTCGAATGCCGAATTATCATCGAGTCATTGTCAAACTTGTCCGAAGTCTTGTATTCACAACTTATACAATATCAAAGCATTTAAAATACATTTATAATGAAATTTATCACATACGAACTTACCTTAGTTCAAAAACGATGAAATCGTCGATTAATCGAATACTTTATCTTTTCCCCGATCCAATTCCAAATTCCGTTTTTCTTGATCTATATAATATCAAATTAAACTCATTTAATCAACCATTTATTCAATTTAGTCCAATTTATACATTAGGGCTATTTTACACATTTGCCCCTAAACTTTCACATTTTTCACAATTTAGCCATTATTTCATAAAATCACAAATTAATGAAATTCAAAATAAACCCATGCCAGCCAAATTACTATTATGCCCCTAGAAGCCCACATTTTTCATTTATTCACACATTTAACCACACATTTTCACATTTTCACAAAAAATCCCTATTTTGTATTTTTACTCAAAATCACTTTATAAAATATGTAAATCTAACAACAAGATTTCATATTTCATCATCAAACATCAAAGAACACATATTTTCATCAATGGCAACTTTCAAAATCTTTAACAGTTTTGCAAAATAGTTCCTGGCTAGCTAGTATTAGTTGCAACGATCTCAAAAACATAGAAATCATTAAAAACGGGACGAAAATGGACTTACAATTAAGCTAGGGAGCTTGGAAGAATTCTTGAAGCTTTGTTAATGGCTTCCTTAGGTTAATTTCGGCTAGAAGATGGAGAAATGAGGATGATAATTGACTTTGTTTTATTTAATTAACCTTTATTTATTAATTTACATTTCTAACCTTAATTAATAACCATCAAAACACCTTAATATATGTCCATATATGCATGCTATTAATGGTCTAATTATAACATAAGGACCTTTACTTTAAGGTTCTATAGCTATTAGATACTTTTAGCTAATAGAACTCCACTTTTACACTTTACGCGATTTAGTCCTTTTTACCGAATTAAGCATTCAAACAATAAAATTACTTCACGAAACTTTCACACATACATGCTATCATGCTGTAAACACTTAAAATAATATTAAAATAATTTTTTGACCTCAGACTTGTGGTTTCAAAACCACTATTCCGATTTGACCAAAAACGAGTTGTTACACTGCGGTCTTTGCAACTAAAAAAACTCCATTTTTCTTCAAAATTCAAGAAAATTATGGAAAAATAATTACTTAATGTGAACTAGATTTCTTAATATTCTTCTAGGTCATTCTTATAAAAATAATAATTGAAAAAAATTCCAAAAGGAAAGAGGAAAAATGGAAATAATATTACAAACATAGTTGAAATTAAAAAACAATAAGGGAAAGAAAAAAAGGGGGAACTTACAAAGGTTCTCACAAAGGAAAGGAGGAAGCTTTGCGAAGGTGGGGAGAGTTATTCTGTGAAATGAATCGGGTGAACGAGTCGGAGAAGAGTCAACGGTTCTCAATGACAGAATCGAGGGAGGCGCCACTTTTACAACAACGATGAAATTACAGAATTGATGGGTGAACAAATACATGTTAAAATTGTTTTGGGGGAAAATTTTGCTATTATGTCCGTTGTTGAATAGGCTATTCTTGGCCCCCTTTCACCAAATGATGATTCGGTAAATCAGATGAATAGGAGAGGAATAGCCATTAGCCGAATGAAGAAAATGGTGAACCAAACTATAGCTTAACTGTTCATCAAGAATAAGGAGGGAATGGCATAACGTGGCCTAAGGGTATTATTAGCCTATGTTTCTAAGACTAGTCTATATTATTTGTGAATCTTATTCATTGATAGATTGAATCAAAGTATCAAATTTGTATTTTCTAAACGAGGTGATCATAACCCTCCATGGCTCAGAATATACTTGTTCATGTTTATTTCTTGATTGGAATTTTATTATTTATAATTTTTAAAATATATTCAAATATTTTACATATATATGTTTTATAATTATGTTTAATTAAAAATATTGTTAAATTAATAGTAATTTGATTTAGATCATGTTGGTCCAAATTTAAAAAAAAAATTATTTAGACATATCCCAATGATAAGTCTAGTTATGTGCTAGTTTAGACACTATACAAATTATGGCATATTTAATAATTACAAAAAAACAATATATTAAGGGTGTATTGTTAATTGTCGTAAGGAAATTAAAAGTGCTTTTTTATTGCAAAAGTAACGAAGAACACTTAGTTTTTAGAGTCAAAAGTGTAGTAAAAATGTAACTTTGATTGAAATGGTAAAGTTGGAATAAATAAAGCCATAATGTCTTAGGTTCAAATCCTTTTCTTTTTGTATTTTTGTAGATTTTTATACGATTTCACAATTGAGTTGAGACCCAATTGATGGATATGCTAATTATTATTTTTATATAATTTCTACTATTAGTCATATCGTCAAACTCTTAAATCAGATGATAATATTTCATCTTTTAGAATAAAAATAAGCGTCACAAGAGGTTTTTCAACCCATAATAAATATTTATCTTTTTTTTTTAATATTTCTAACTTCAAACTTTTTTTATTCCTCTCCAGATAAGAAGTTTCATAAACTAGTCTAATTTATTTTATTGTTTTTATTTCCAGTCACTTGTAACTTTTTTGTTTCATCGATTTTGTTCAGATCCATCTCTTCTTCCGAAAAAAAGAGAAGAAGTATTTTCTTCGGTAGATACCTTATATTCATATTTATTGATGTCCTCTAAACTAACTAATAAATCGACTAAGGCAAGTGTACCTGTCAATTAATAGTATAGTTATGGTGAGCACGAATATCGTTCCCTCGAGGACTACAATTACTAGTAATTATCGTCTTCCTATTATTTAACCTAATAATTCAAAAGATTGATTAAAACTAAAATTAACTAACTAAATTAACTAAAGAATGTGTCAAAAGAAATAAAACACAAACAATCAAATATCAACCAAGTGACAAAGCAATACCTAAGTAAGAATCCACCTAGACTTCATCTACAATTCTCAATCTATTTTATGCAATTTCTTTTTTTCTTTTTTTAGTTTCTGTGATCCATAGAAATCCCTAGTTTATGTTAATATCTCTTTCGAGCATAAGAGCAACTAACTCTAGGTTGATTAATTGAATTTTTTTTCTAATTAAAATCTCTAATCGCATTAATTCGCTCTACGGATTCTCCTATTAGATTTGACTCTAATCTGAAAGATTTATATCGTCCTATTTCTAGGATTACTTGCAAATCCATTCAATTATGAAAGATCTAATCACAAGAGGGGTCTATTCAACCTCAAACTTATGCACATAAAAAATGAATTAATACTCTAGAATTATCAACCCAAGAACAATTAAGCATCCATATTTGAAAACAAAAAACTAAGGTTTCATTGCATAAAACTAGAAATCAAGCAATAGAATCCATCCTAGGGTTCATCTCATTTAGGTATTAAGAAAATTATTTCATACTTGCAAGAATAAACACAAAAATACAATATAACCACTAAAATAAAAGAATCCATGACAACTCCCTTGAAAATCAACTTGGACTCTTTAATCTTGATGGAAAATTGCTTGGAAAATTGGCTTCAATGGTGTTCTTCGACTAATTTTTGTGCTATCCTATCACGGCGGTTGTCTCCACTCTTAATTTCCTTAGTTATGCCTTAAAGTGCCAAACCTTAAAAATCAAAACTTCCCGTTGTTATTATACACGGTTCCCAAAATCCATAAACCCTAGATGCATGCCCGTGTGCAGCTTTCGGAATGCTCCAATGTTTTGATTTCCACCCGTTTTTCACTCTATTTCTCCCAAGTGCTCTATTAAGCATCAAAACATGAATATAAAGGAATAGGAGTATATAATTCACAATTAATACCACATAATCACATAAAAATGCACTAACAATGAGGCTAAAATATGTTACTATTGACACTTATCAAATATCCTCATTCCTAAGCGTTTGCTTGCCCTCAAGCAAAGTCCTCAACTCACATTCGAATTAACTTTCCTTCACCCATTATTTTCACTGATCATGTCTTAGAAATTCAGACTAAAATGACACCAAATAGCATAAATAATTTAACCTAAAAAAATTTAATTCATAAAACATAGAAGTCTCCATTACCTTAATAATTACTTGAAATTCAAACTCGACAAGGTTTAACATCCTCACTAAAATTCACTCAAAACACTCAAAGTGTTTAAGGGTTTATTAATATGCACTCAATAGTCAAACGAGGAATGTTATTACCATAGGCTTGTTTAAGAATCAAAGCTCCACCACTACAAATATGAGATGACACAAAAATTAAGAGGTCTTTACAATGGTTGTAATGTGGCTTAGGTTAAGGGTATACAAGGTGATTACAGTCGAGAGTTGAATTGATGAGATATCATACCAAAAGAATAAGATGCTGGATTGTAAAGAAATTAAAATGGATAATAAATAAACAATTGAAGTGAGTTTGTAACATCCTAGATTAGGGGTTATGCGTTTGGAGCATAACCCAAGTGCTAGTGGGTTTTAAGGGTATTTGGAGATGTTTTAAGAGTTTTTAGAACTTTAGAATGAGGGTGAAAGCTTTGGAAAAATTTTGGATTTAAGAGTAAAAAGGGGAAACTAGGCAAGAAGGCCTTAAAAGAATTTTGTGGAATATTAGGACACAAGAAATGAATTGGAAAAGTGGCTTGGGCGCTAAGGTGCAAAGGGAGTGCCAAGGGGAAGGGGTTCGAGTAACATGGGAAGCAGATGGGCTTTTAATTTTTTTTAGCCTTAAAAAGGGAATTGGGCTAAGAAGGCTTTAAAGAAATTTTTGTAGGCATTCTTAGCATAAGAAAGGCTTTGGTAAGGTGGCTTCCATGCGCTACTTTAAGGCTTGGGAAGGACGCCAATAAGGGCCTGGGTTCGAATCAAGGCGGCAGCAAGCGTGTTTTTATTTTTGGTTTTGGCGTTGAGATAAGGGAGCTAGGGAAAAGAGGTGTTAAAAGAAGTTTTGGGTGAATCACATCACAAATGGTGCCTTGGCAAATTGGCTTGGACGTTAGCTGCAGTTTATGGTTCCAGGAGGTCGCTGGTTCGAAGCTCAATGGTAGCATAAGGGGTGTTTTATTTTTTATTTTCATTTTGCAGCAGGTTGGAGAGGCAATGGACGGCACATGGGATCTTCAAATAGATTAAGATTAAGCTAGCTTTTGGTTTTTTTAAATTCGGCTGGATAAATGCTATTTTTTTTTCTTTTATTTATTTAGTTATTTAGTTAAGATAGAAGATAAGGGTGGCAGTATTTTAATTGTTTTTGAATAGGTGATATGGGGATAAAATAAGAGTTTTAATAGGGATTAGATGGTGGCAGATTGTAGGACTCTTGAGGTGTGCTATTCGGCCTTGAAGCTTTTAAGGAGAGAGCTGCCGAAAATTTGGTTTTCTTTCTTCCATGTGTGCCGAATTTTAATAGAAGGGAGTTCATATTTTTATTTTTTATTTCTTTCCTTGATCTCTCCATTGCCAAAATTTTAAAGCCAAGAAAGTTCTTTTGTTCTTTTTTTCTAGTAAAGCCGAATCTTCTTTGTTACCATTACCGAAGTTCTTGTAATCTCTCACTTTCCCTTCTTTTTATTCCTTTCAACCCAATTCATTATATTTTTCTTGAATAGCCGAATGTGCCTTTGTTAATTAGGATATTAGCCGAATCTGTTTCAAAAGCCGAAGGTTGAAGATCTAGTTCTATTTCTTGGTTGTGGCCGCACCTAGGAGGGTGATTCGGGAAATTTATCGCTAAGAGTAAGCAACGTATAGTGCCAACTTTAGGGGAGCCTTTCGGGAATTGAAGTCATCAAGGTAAGTGACTTGTGATATTCGGCCATAGGCCACTTTATGGGAACAAATGGTTGACCGATTCTATCTATGGTGATTTAGGAAAATCGATGAAGTGTATAGCAAGCTTGAGACTCGGATCATTGTGGTAAGGATATTTAGTAAGTATAGTTTCGATTCAAAATATTTAGATTAAAGTATTACTTGTTTAACCGATGGTTTACGATTAAAGATATCATTAATGGACATGGATGCCGTCAAGAGGGGAAAGAGAAGGTCCCTACCCCAAAGTTTAAGAAAAGAGGCAAGCATTTGCGGATTCAAGATTGGCCACCGGGTGTGGACTAGCGTCGAAACAAGAAAGTAGGCAAATAGCCGTAGTGTCGCCTAGTAATAGCATCGATGATCGAAAGCGTAGTTCTCCAAGTTATAAGGTGTGTGATTAACCCACCGTTTTCCGGTTTTGCTATATTTGCATGTGTGATTTATGTGCTAACCAATTGCAATGGCGATTATGTGGTGATTACCACGAAAAGGGGTATAACGATAATCGAGTTAGTATTATCTGTTGATAAGAATGTGAAAGTGCCGATGTGAATGTGATAATGCCTATAAAAATGTGATTGTCCGCACTTTAATAACATGTGCATGCATTTATTATTATTATGCCACTATTACATCTTTGCATGTGCATGGGTGGGATATGGATATGAAGGAAGGAAAGGGTGTACATTATGTGCGTGGTCCGATGTTAGCCTTGTGCTACATTGGCGCTTGATGTTAGCTATGTGCTTCATCAAGGAGGTGTTGGCTAGGTGCCCACCTCGGCGGTTGATAGTTGTGTGCATCACCGTGGGTGAATGATATGTGGGATCACTTAGGTGATCGGTGGCTCGACCACGGCCTTGAGCGACAAAGTCGCCAAGGTAAGATATGTGGATCACTATGTGATCGGTGGCTTAGCCACGGCCTTGAGCAACAAAGTCCGCCAAGGTAAGATATGTGGTTCACTATGTGAACGGTGGATTAGCCACGGCCTTGGGCGAGGAGTCTGCTAAGGTAGGAGTAACGGATGGACCCTAAGTTGGGTTGGGCTTCATAATTGCATAACTTTGCATATTATTTTGATTTGTGGATTAATGTGAAAATGGGCTAGGCCCGGTTGATATGTGGATTATTGAGAAAAGGGCCAAGCCCGAGATATGAATGTGGATCGGTGTGGATATGGGCCAAGCCCGAATGTGGTAATATGTGAATATGATATTTGTTATCGATATATGGGATAATATGTGGTTAACATGTGGGTGGAATTCGGTGGTTTGATTACACACTGAGTCATGTATGACTCACCCAATTTTTACCAACATTTCGTGTGATGCTTGGACCGGGTTTGGAGTGGATACAAGGTGGCCCATGCGAGAAAGATATTTTAATTAATTAAGTATTTATATTTTCAATATTTTGATTAAGTGTTTATTGTAATAAGGCCCATTAAAGTATTTAAGTATTTTTATTAAGTATCTTTATTATTATGTTTTATTATGGATTGACAATTGAGGTATCTATCGCCAATGGTTTTATTTTCTTAAATCTGTACATAATAAAGTTTTGAATCCGGTATTTTATAACAATTAAATTTTTACTTAGAATATTTTAAGTCACAAAAAAATGTTTTATTAAAGGCAACAAATTTTTAACGGTTTTTACTCTTAAGTAAGAATATTTTCGAACGTGTTCTGCAGTGGCATTTCAAATTCGGTCGTAGTGAATGGGCCGGGTTTGGGGTGTTACAGAGTTAGCTAATTTAAGATCGCAACTCTTAAACAACATGATGACCTACGTTCACGACTGATTTTACAAAGGTTTGTTGATTTAAGATCACAACCTATTCATCTTTGAGTTAGCTGATTTAAGATCACAACTCTTAAACAACTTGATGAGCTACATTCACAGTTGATTTTACAAAGGTTAGCTGATTTAAGATCGTACCAATCTGTATTTGCAGCTAGTATTATAAAAACCTAGTTAAATCCAAAGTCACAACTTGGTTTTTCGAATGTATAAGCTTAAGGCCAAAACTTGTGATTGTTTACTTGTTTGCCAATATACATTCGCACTATTAATGTACAACGACTCCAATTTATGACCTAATCGCGATGATTTCAAAGCTACAAATAATTTACTCTAAGTTAGTTATCTTAATAGTTTTCATTACTTAGTATGCTTCTGGTTATTGTTCAGATTAAAATACACTAAGAGGGGGTGAATTGGTGTTTTAAAAGGTTTTCAAGAAATGGAAAAAAATCAAACGACTCCAAAAATTATAGTGGTTCAGCCTCACTTGCCTACATCCACTACCTTAGCTTTCCTCAACTAAGGATTTCCCAAATCCACTAGATTTTAACCTTCAAGGACAAGTTTTAACCTTACAAATCCCTATCTTTTCAAAGGTAGGATAGAACCACTTCCCCTTAAGGTTTTCTACCCAAAACCTTAAGTAACACCTCACAAATGAGAGAAAAATAATGATGAATAAGATGATACCTCTAAAAGGTAGATAATCAATAATTAAGCACTCTCACACAAAGTTACAACACTTGAAAGAATATAAAAAACTTAACCCACAAGTGTGTACAATAAATATTTAGTAAAAGATTGAGAAGGATTGGAAAATTGAGTTCTTGGAAGTTAGGAAATTGTTTCTTGTCTTTTTTTGACTTCAGTGGGGAGCCTTGACCTTTTATTTAAGTCCTCTAACAACCTTGTGGACTTTTGTAGCTGTTAAAAAGAAATTAGAGTTGTTGCAACCATAAAAACTAGCATTAAATACAATCTACAGCTTCGTTGTACCAGTAGAAGGAGTGTTGTATCGGTAGAAGTCTTTCCAAAATATGACCATGGGGCTTGTTTTATCGATAGAAGTTCTCATGTATCGCTAGAAATTTGAGGCTTTCATTTGGTATCAATAGAACTCATTAGAGTATAGGTAGAAGTGCAGGGGAGGCTGAACTTTGGCTACTGTTTTGACTTGTTCTGGTAGAAGTCCTTTAACAACCTTGTGGACTTTTGTAGCCGTTAGAAACAAATTAGAGTCATTGCAGCCATAAAAATTAGCACTAAATGTAGTCTGCAGCTTCGTTGTACTGATAGAAGGGGTCTTGTATCGGTAGAAGTCTTTCCAAAATATGACCGTCAGGCTTGTTTTATTTGTAGAAGTTCTCATGTATCAGTAGAACTCTGAGGGTTTCATTTGGTATAAGTAGAACCTATCGGAGTATCGATAGAAGTGCAGGGGAGTCTGAACTTTGGCTACTATTTTGACTTTTTTTGGTAGAAGTCCTCAAGGTAGCGGTAAAACTCTGGTGGTTTCAACTGGTATCAATAGAACCTAGCAGAGTATCTGTAGAAGTGCAGGAGGGGCTGAACTTTGGCTACTGTTTTAACTTGTTTCGGTAGAAGTCCTCAAGGTATCAGTATAACTCTGGTTGTATCGATAGATCAGTCCAAGGTATCAATTGATCTCACAGGCTAAAGCTACCTTGCACACTAGAGTGCATTCTACCGATAGAAGTCCAGGTTGTATCGGTAGAACCCAGAGTTGTATAAACTTCTACCGGTAGAATTTTGTAGATTTTTCAAGATCTTTTCATCTTGAGTTCTACCGATACTTGTCTACCTAAGTATCGATATAAGTCTTTCAGACTTCAAACTCTCGTTAAAATATAAGTTAATTCAAGAATTTTTAACAATTTATTTTGTCCAACAATTTGAAAATAATTTTAAGGACTTGAAAATAATTTTTTCAAATTTAAGTAGGGGATTTTTAATATTCTTTTTGTTATATCAAAATACTTGAAAAACTGGAGCTAACAATCTCCCCCTTTTTGATATAACAAAACCATTTTGAAAAAAATTGCTAACTCCGCCTATTTTAAACATTATTTTCAAAATAAGCTCTCTTTTTGAGAAAAAAATATTTTAGACCTTATTTCATTTAAATTTCTAACTTAAGAATTTGGCTTTAAGATTAAGTTGAAAGAAATTGTTTTGATGCAAATTTTGCATTTTCTCCCTCTTTTTGTAATATAAAAAAGAATGCATGCTTGAAAAACTAGGGGAATAATTGCACAATATTTAAACATATGGAGACATAAGAATAAAAAATAAAAACAAAAGAAAAAATGAAGCAACCAAAGGCAAACAAAAGAAAAACAAATAATGGCAGTACATTTGAGATAGAAGCAACCAAAGCAATCAAATATGAAACCAATATAAATATCCCAAATATCCAAAGAAAGACAACCAAACAATCCAAAATAGAAATATAATCCAACCAAAAAGCATATAAAAAGCAACCAAGAAGTGAGGTCCTAATCGTTCGATGGTGGGGGATATCGAGAGGCCAACTCATTGATGCACTCGTCTAATTGAATGTGTGGCGAATATTTAGAAGCAACCTAACAATCTCAAGAAAATTTAGAAAAATAATGGAGGCTGAGTTGAGGGGATGGTTGGTTCTGAAGCAATGCCACATCCAATAATCGGTGTGGCGAAATTCGAAATTTTTATTGGTTGGGGAAACGATCCATGTGAAAATAAGATGGAGGATACAATCATGAATGTCCATATCGTTGCCTACATAATCATTAGGCCTAGTTAAGGAAGTATCGTATGAGCCGATATGATGTTCATCACCCTCATTGGTGATAGAAAGGTAAGAAGAGAGGGTTTCGGCCGAGATAGTAATCTCTTGGCCCATGACGGAAGAAGTAATTAATTGAACTAGGTAGGTGTTCGGGTCGTGTTTAAGTTTGGCGAGTAAAACGCCCGAACAAAGTTGTCATAGCAGGGACCCCTAAGTTGGAGACATTCGAGCCAAACCCAATCGCGGAGTTGGTCGAGGTATTTGAATTGAAGGGTGTTTGCTAAAATGTTTAGATCAACGGGACGCGAGATTTGAACAGCACGGGTGTGATAGGCCAATTTAGCCCGGGCTCATACAAAAAAATAATAAACCCAAAATAATAAAACAAAGTCCAAGTCCAGTCCAAAATATATCATTTGGCCCAATCAGAATGGCCCATTACTTGAAAAGATTGAAGGTCCATCTACAAGCTTGACATATATGGAAACATAATCTTCGAGGATATGCAATCTTAGATATGATATGCAATCCTAGAAGATATGATTTTGTAATCTTAGAGATTTAATTTGTAGATACCTTTTAATCTTAGCCGTTGATGTAATTGATCTGTACCGTTGGATTTGGGGAGGCTCAACTATAAATAGAGGCCCCTCCCTTCATTGTAAAGGGACTTGAGTTTTGGGGAAGCAATAAGAATTCTTGAGAGCATTAACTCAAATTTCTCTCCCTCTTGCGTTCTTATTTTCTATGGTTTGTTCTTATTTTATTCTTCATTCATCTTCGTTTTTTCAACCTTTTTTATTTATCCATTTAATTGTTCAATTATTAATTATTCTTTTTATTTTATTCGTTTATTTATTATTTCTATATAGAGATTTATTTTATTTTCACACTTTTGCAAATTTGTATTTTATTTATTTATTCCAAATTTTTATGTGGTATTTATTTTTATCTTCTTTTTTTTGGATTTATTTCAAACTTTTACATATATTACCTACTTTAAAATTTTTATACATGAATTTATTTTTAAGTTGCTTTTTATTGTCGATTTCAAAATCCTTTTCTTTCACATTATTTGTTTTAACATTGTCCATTATTATTTGAAAGCTTGGTACATTTTGTTTTTTATTTGTTTTTTAGATTTGTTATTTTTTTAAAAAAAATTCATTAATCTTTATTTATAAATGTGGCCAAATATACCTTCATATTTCAAAATCCATGATTTTTAAATTTAAAAATAAGGCAATATTCGATATTTGGGAGTTTTGAGAAAATCGTGCCCTAACTTACTGGGTTTCGATTTTTCTCATTAAGTCCAAATGATTGAGTACCCTTTTTAAAATTAAAACATATGAATTTTTAAATAAAAAACCTATTCTCGGGAATTTAAGATGTTGTGTCCTAACTCACTGGATGCGACGTTTTGTCATCTCGAGGCAAGGATTTCTAAAAAGCAAAGGATATTCGGTGTTTGGAAAATTTGAAAGATCGTGCTCTAACTTACTGAGTTTCGATTTTTTCTTTTAAAATCCAAATAATTGAACGCCATTTAAAATTAAAGGACATAAGTTTTAAAAATCAAAAGGATCGTGTTTTAAAATCTTTTCAAATTTTTGACATTAGGATATTAATTAATCAATTAGGTACCAATTTTTGGGCGTTACGAGGGTGCTAATCCTTCCTCGTGCGTAACCGACTCCCGAGCCCATTTTCTCAAATTTTGTAGACCAAAATCATTATTTTAATAAATCAAAATGTTTTATTAAAATGATTAATCTCAAGGTGACCTGATCACACCTTGAAAAAAGATTGGTGGCGACTCCATTTTCGTTTTTAAAGTCGACCCCCGTTTTAAAAAAAAATTAAAAATGGTTTCGACAGCTTGGCGACTCCACTGGGGACATAAAGAGAGTCAGGCCGTAAATTGATTATTTTCTGTCTTTTTATCGAAAATTGAAAATTTGGTTTTAATATATGATCCTTTCATAGCATCTCATCCATTTTTCCATATTTTTGTTTTATTTTCGAGTTTTTATCCATATATATTGCATTGCATGACCGTTGTGGTCGCACCCTTTTAAGTGGGAGTGAGAAGCTACTCCTTCGTGAGGTTTTCACCTCCGTGCAGGATAGTGAATCGCTTTCGGGATACATCCGTACCTATGTCTTCGTGATATTTTCATCTCCGTGCAGCCATAGGGAAATGTATTCCCCAACAGGCCCAGAACTCGGTCCATATGAGCCTATAATGGGTGAGGATCGAGGAATCTGCTGGTTCAGGTACCTCAACTTTAGAGCTAAACCGCATGTAGAAAACCTAAGGACTTACCCTAGGTAGAACTATACCAAACCTTAGCAATCACCCAGATGTACGCTTGATTATTTGCTTTATTTTTTACTTTGTGTTACTAACTGATTGTGTTTTATTTTGTTGCATGTCATTTCATATTTTAAAGAGGTATCGATTCACGGTCAGTTACTAAATTAGAAAGCTGGTTATGGAGAACGAATTCCTTGATAAAGTGGAGGACAATGCAGCCATCCGTAGGTGGTCAGAGCAAACGCAATTAGAGAAAGGGGATAGTCTAGAAGAAGGGTACACATCAGAATTATGGGATTACACTCGCATCAGTGTGACGCAGAACAATCTCTAGGAATTAAGAGAGATATGGGATCAGTGGAGCGACGAGACCAAGCAGTTATTTTACAGCAGCTATGGGGACTTGCCGTACTTGTTGGACATTCAGGTAGATGGACATCTATTTCGAGCCATCAACCAATATTGGAATCCTGCGTATAGTTGCTTTACTTTCGGAAGGGTTGATTTGGTATCCACAGTGGAAGAGTATACAGTTCTATTGCATTGTCCCAAGATTCAAGTTGACAAAGCTTACTCAAGGGCTGCTAGTGTTCTGACCTTTTTGAGAAAGTTGATGAGTATTATGGGGATGAGCGAACAGTGGGTCACAGCTAGAATCAAGCAAAAAGGTGAGTGTAAGTGCATCCCTTGGAAAGTTTTGAAAGATTTGATTTTAGTACATCCTGATATGAAAAAGAGGATAGATGTTTTTGCTTTGAGTATATACGGGTTAGTGATTTTCCCTAGGGCATTGGGATATGTGGATGAAGAAATCTGAGATATTTTTTATCGACTTGATAAACAAGTCACACCTGTTCCTGCAATCTTGGCTGAGACATTCCGATCGCTGAATGCATGTAGGAGAGCTGGCGAAGGCAGATTCATAGGATGTGCGCATATGTTGTTGGCTTGGTTCCACAGTCATTTTTGGAAGGTGGATAAGGTTTCCTATCGGGTTTTCTCGGAAAATTATTCCCCATTAAAGGAGATAGTGGCTACCCCAAGGAGAGATGACATATCAGAGGAAAATTGGATAGCGCTTCTACGAAATCTTCAAGACGAAGACGTTGAAGAGTGGAGAGCTCCCTGGATGGTTTCTGATGAGGTGCTGTAACAGTACGGGAATTTTGATTGGGTCCCTCTACTTGGAATTTGGGGAGCCATTAGATATGCACCCTTGCTCGTACTGAGACAATACAGATCAAGGCAGTTTGTACCGGCTACACATGGATTAGCTCAAAGCGAGTTTTCGTATAAAGGAGATAGCTACAAGAAAAGGGTTAAGGAGATTTCTAATGCTTGGAATCAGACCCGTCGCATGAAGAGAGTGGACGTAAGCCCAGTGACGACCCCAGAGTATAGTGAATGGTGGAGTAGAAGAGTCAATGACAATATCCCTGTGCCAAGTTTAGAAGGCGCTCGATCGATCGAATAGTTTTTACGAGTGGTCCCGTCAGAATTGGAGATTATCAAACAAGATTTCGAAAAGAGAAATTCAGAGCTTGGGAAGAGGATAGAGAAGTTGGAAGAAGAAAAAATGTACCTGAGCTTAGACGTGGATGTTCAGAAATCAGAGGCCGACAAGTTAAGAAAATGGAAGAAAAGGGTCGAGGAAGATCTAAATGACCTAAAGACAGAGTATAAGAAGCTGCGGCTATTGATGAAAAATGTCGGATTGGGGAAGACTTCGGAACAGTGGAAACAGGAGGTTCAAGAGGAAAAGGCCAAAGCTGACCATTGGGAGAGGAAGTTCCTAGAAATGCAGATGCAAAACGAGGCCCTAGAAAAGAGGTTAGCAGAAAGCCAAAAGGAAAAGAGTGGATTAAAGGCTAAAGTGACTGGACTGGAACGGTCTCTTCACCATCATCGAAGCCGTAATTCTACAAACGAGCTGAAGTCAAGTCTGAACAAGATCGAGGAAATGAAGGGCAAGATTGAAAGATTAGAATTGGCATTGCAGAATTGTGAACTCCGGATCGAGCATCTTGAAGCAAGAGAAGGGCATTGGAAGGAAGAGCTCCACCATTCCCATGACCAAGTTAGAAGTCGGGATTACCTCATGGGTGAAGCAATAGTTCAAATTCGAGAGGTAGCTGATCATCTACAGACTTTGGCAGCATAGGCTGATACATTGAGCACGAAGTATGAGCTTCAGTCAAATCGTGGTCAAGAGTTACCCTTGTTGTTTGGGAAAATTAAAATTTTTGGCCTTAGGGCGAAAGCATATTTGTAGTCTGTTTTATGTAAAGGATTTTGTTTTCTAATAAAGTTTTCTAAAATAAAGTTGAATCTGAATCGATTTCTCTTTGCATTCATGCATTTTCATTACATCTCATCATATGCATTTAAGTCCATAGAGAGAGCCTAATTAGTTGGAATTATAACACACAGAGAGAGAGAGAGAGAGGAGGAAAACCTAGAAGCTGAACACCATTACGGTACACGTGCCAAGACAAAAAAAATGGATCAAAGACTTGAACAATTCCAGAGAGACATGTAAGACCAGATGCAAGAGCAATTGGCAAAGCTCCAACAAGAAATGAGAGACCAAATGTTGGAAGCTCAAAGGAACATGATGGTTCAAATGGCCCAGATGCTGAACGGGGCGATGGACAAAGGAAAAGGTCCCATGGCTATTGCTGGAGAAGATAGTGAAGGCATTCCCCCGGGTTTTACTCCACCACATGCACCAACACAGCCTGAAGAGTATCCCCAAAGTCCATCTGTCACGATTAGGCCTCAACAGGGGCAAGCTGATACTAGACCGCCCATGAACTTCCAAGTTGGTTCAGGATCTAACCCATGAGATAACCTTTCTAATCCCGTTATCCCTGATTTGGATATAGTAGAGAAGGAAGGGATAAGAATTGAATCCTTGAGGCAGTTAGAGGATCGCTGTAGATGGTTGGAAGAAAAGTTCAAAGCTTTCGAAAATGCCGATCATCACCATGGAATTGACGCAAAAGACTTGAGTTTGGTTCCAGATTTGGTGCTTCCTCATAAATTTAAGATGCCAGAATTTGAGAAGTACAATGGGACTAGATGCCCTGAAGCCTACATCACTATGTTCTGTAGACGGATGACTGGCTACGTGAACAATGATCAACTTTTGATTCATTGTTTCCAAGACAGTTTAGTAGGGGCAGCATCCAGGTGGTACAATCAACTCAGCCATGCTAGGATTAGCTCCTGGAGAGACCTAGCCCAAGCCTTCATGAAGCAATACAATCATGTCACGGACATGACGCCTGACAGAATCACCTTAGAAAACATGGAAAAGAAGTCAAATGAAAGCTTCAGGCAATACGCGCAAAGATGGAGGGAAGTTGCCATGCAAGTTCAACCACCTCTTCTAGAGAAGGAAACCACCATGCTTTTTATCAACACCCTGAAAGCTCCATTCATCACCCACATGATAGGAAGTACTACCAAAAGTTTTGCGGATATAGTGATGGCAGGAGAAATGATTGAAAATGCCATAAGGGGTGGCAAGATTGAAGCGGGGGAAACCACTAAAAGGTCTGCTACTAGGAAAAAGGACAATGAGGTGAATAATACGAGTACATACAACCAAGGGTACTCGAAGGCAATCACTGTTGGCCAGCCAAAGGTAGTTACAGCTGGGCAACAAGGGTTGACCAGACAAGAATCAGGCGCAAGGAAAAATTCTGAAAAGCTCCAATTTATGCCAATCCCAATGGCGTATAAGGAGCTATATCAAAGTTTATTCGACGCGCATGTGGTGTCCCCGTTTTATCTAAAACCGTTGCAGCCCCCATATCCTAAATGGTATGGCTCAAACGCTCACTGTGATTACCATGCGAGAATATCGGGGCATTCAATAGAAAACTGCACCGCCTTCAAAAAGGTAGTCGAGAGGCTCATCAAGATAGGGATTGTAAAATTTGATGATACACCTAGTGCAGAGAACCCGTTACCTAACTATGGGGATAAGGGGATAAACGCGACTGGCGAAAATGTCATGAGAAAGATTAAGGAGGATATTGTGGAGGTAAAAACCCCGTTGAGAATGGTCTGGAGGGAAATGGTAAGAAGAGGACTAATATTATCTAATTCTGAGTAAGGATGTTGTAACATCCTGGAAAGGGCCTATGCATTTTCGGTTTAATTGTACGAAGTAACATGTTTTATGTACTAAGAATAAATTTTGAACATTTTTGGAAACCTAAAAATGGATGGAAATGATTTGGAAATTATTCAAAATAGGAAAGTGCACATTTAAAACTTGGAAATGTAAGAAAATGTCAAGTTTACAGAGTCGAACGAAAATTTTTGGAAACTTAGAAATGACTTAGAAATGTCGAGTTTTAAAGTTTAAAAGAGGAAATTAAGGCAAGGTGGCCTTAAAAGAAAAAGTTTGTGAAATTTGACACACAAACAGGCTTGGAAAAGTGGCTGAAGATGCCACTTAGGGCCTCTGAAATGGCGCCACATGCAAGGTGTTGGGCACAGGTTCGAGTCACTTGGGAAGCAAATAAAAGAAGTTTTATTTTTACTTCCAGAAGCTCTGAGGTGGATGGCACAAGCCTTCTAGAAAGGAGGAGTTTTATTCTCTTTAATATTCGATTAATAAGGTGATAAATAAGGGATTTAATTTGGATTATTTTTGAAGAGATAATAAAGGATTTTTCTCTAATTATTTTAAATTAAGAGATAAAGCTATCAAATAAAGAAGAGTGGTGGCCAGGTAAGGGATTCTGAGGAGTGGATTCGGCTATAAAAGGAAGGAAATAGGGCTACTCATCAATTTTTCTTCCTCCTCCTCTCTCTGCCGAATTTCTGAGTGCTCTCCTCTCTTCTCTTCTCTTTTTCTTTTGTCAAGCCGAATCTATAGTCCACCATTGCCAAAATTCTCAAGTTTCTTTTCCTTATTTTCGTGGAAACCAAATACCCCAAGAGAACCTCTAGTCGACTTCTCCATTAAATCCCAAAAGCCGAAACTTTATCATCTAGTCATCAAGGCCGATTCTTTAAGGGCTTTTAACAAGGGTGCTACCGATTTCTTAAAAGGGTAAGATCCAAAGTTTGGTTTCAATTCTTTTATATTTTAAACCTATCTAAAATCTAGGGACTAATGTTTATTATGGATTTTGGCCGAGTTATGGAAGGGTGTTTTGGGATTTAAGAAATTGTCAACTACAAGAAGGTATCCTTCGGAACTTCTAAGATCTAAGGTAAGTTATGAATACCATTCGGCCATAAGCTATATTATTATGATTTAATGTTAGATTGGATCTAACATGGGTACATAGGGATTTCGGCGAAGAATAAAGAAGCAAGGATCCAATTTGGGATTTAAGATTTGGAAGGTAAGAACAAAGGTAAATTCGGCCAAGGCCTATTTTAGTAGTAGATCTATTATTATGTGTTTTGAGCCGAAAACTAACCAATTCAAGGGATTTAGTGACTAGCCGATTTCAAAGGGAAAAATACGAGTTTCTGGGATTTGATTAAATCATCAAATCGACACCAAGGAACTTGAGATCTAAAGCGATGGAGATCGATTTCTGGATTCAGTGAAGTGGTTAAGCAAATCAGGTGTGTACCCCACACTACTTCTTAATATTTTTCATGGCCTGTTTTATTAAAATATGTGATATTAAGAATATGAAAGTGGCTAGGGTACCATGTTATGGTACTAAGTACTCAGCTACGTTTCCTACTTCTACAAAGAATATGAAAAGGTCATTAGTAACATGAGAATATGATAAGAATGTGAACTCGGCATATTTATGCATATCATTATTATATGGGGCATATGGGTTTGTTTGAAAGGGGAAGTGAATGTGGTGACTTAAGACCGGGAACACGGTGACCAAGACCGTGATATCTGAAAGTGGTGACCTAAGACCACGATGTCTGAAAGTGGTGACCTAAGACCACGATGGCGAACGTGGTGACCTAAGACCACGAATGCGGTGACCTAAGACCGTAATTTGGGGTGTAGCGGAAGGAGGGTCGACTTAGTAGTCCCCACGGTGTGCGAGGTTGGTACGGGGAGTGTAGCGGATGGACAATTAGGTTTGGGTTTGGGAATGCATCATAATTTGTATGCTATGATATGAATGCGTAACATTTGTATGCCTGATTCTATTTTGATTTAGTGTTTGTGTACACATTGAGTCTGTTTGACTCACCCCGTTGTGGGACCATGTTTCGTGTGATAAACAAAGTGATGGACCGGGACGGCGCGAACTTGTGGTGGCCATGCTCAACATGAAGTTTTTATTTTATGAACTACGATTTTTATTTAAGTACTTGAATAACTTGGAAATTATTTGATGTAATAAGGCCATAAGGCCATAGTTGAATTGTTTTCCATTTATTTCTATTTATTATGATTATGAGTTTTACCTATTAAAGTTTAAGTAAACTTTTTAATATATAGAATTGAA